>JAPDRO010000007.1:317500-917500 GCA_030247885.1 Taxawa tesnikishii (nom. ined.)
CAACGCCAAACACGCAGGTCGTGCCAGGGGAGTCGACAGTCAAGAATCCGCTGAAGAGCGCAAGCGAAGGAAGCGGAGGGAAAAGAGAAAGAGGAAAAGGGAGAGGAAAGGAGAACAAGAGAGCACAGGCGCAAGCCCAAGCACAGATGCAGGACGAGTAATCTGACGCCGACGGCCTGGACGAAAGCTCGACACCCTCCTCCGAGCAGTCCTGGAAGCGGAAGCAGGCCAGTCCGGATCCGGCGCTGGTGCGGGCAGCCTTGATCAACGAGAAACTGGAGAAAACAATCGAGGACGACGGATGCCGAAGGCGACAGAACGCACACGAGCACCAAGAACAAGTGGACAAGCAGGAGGAACACGTACCGCGAGAAGACGCAAGCAAGGATACGGGAAGGCGCCAACCGTCCCTGGAATTGTTGCGTGAGGGTGACCAAGTCATTGGGGGAAAGCCACCTTTCGAGCCTCGGACCAAGCAGCCCACACTCGAGGACATCGTTGGAATGCGTGAAGCGAAGTTCCTGAGCCGGGCAGCGGCACTGCGTCAGCGGCTTTCCACTCGCCCCGTTGGCGGTCTCAGTGGTATGCAACCATCGAGCAACGTTGTGAAACGATCCGCTGGGACCCTTGTTCCATCCCAGACCGCTGAAGGCAGTGCTATTTCGAGAGCTCAGCAACAAATCATTAGCACGCATCGACAACCTGCTGCGCTACATCAGCGAACATCATCCCCACTTGCGCCGATTCCTGTGGCTGCCACAACCCTTGACGAGCCGGCTTTACATTCTGAACCGGGCCACCTTGGCCCAATCCCTTCAACGGTACCCGACTTCATCCCGCTCCCAGACTGTGATGATGATCCTATACCAGGCTGTGAGACTCCCAATTCACGCCACTGCTACATTCGCCACGTTAGCGGTTACCATTCTCCTTGTCCTTCAACCCGTCTCCCACACGCAAGAGGAACACCCTGGCAGCCGCGAGTGTTCGCCTGAGGAAGGAGAACCCGAGCTTTCTGAGGAACAAGCCGAGGTCGTCAGGTTGATCGTCGAAGAAGAGCGAAACGTGTTTTACACGGGATCCGCTGGGTGTGGGAAGTCAACGGTGTTGAAGGCGTTCGTCCGGTGTTTGAGGAGTAAAAACAAAAGGATCTGGATCACCGCACCTACTGGCATCGCTGCTCTGACCATCGGGGGACAACCATCCATACGTTCGCTGGCTGGGGGTTAAAACATGAACAACAACCTCTCGAAGACGTTGTCAAGGCCAGCAGCGGAGTGATGGTGTGGAAGAGGCTCAACGATCTAGACGTTCTCATCATCGACGAAATCAGCATGGTAGGGAGCCACCTCTTCGAGCGTCTCAATGCACTGTTGCAGTACGCTCGTAGAGACAGTCGTGCGTTTGGCGGCGTACAGCTCGTTGTGACAGGTGATTTCTGTCAACTTCCCCCGTCTGCCCATTCGAATACTGTCTTCGGCATGGCAACGGTCTCGAGAAGGACAGGCTTACCGGCGTCTACTTTGCCAAGCCGAGGCAGGAGTCTCCGTGTGATTGTGTCTACAAGGACAGTGACAAGTGGGCCTTCCGGAGCGATGTTTGGGAAGAGTGCGGTTTCCAGCACGTGCATCTCACGGAGATTCATCGGCAGAGTGACAAAACATTCATCGACATTCTTCAGAAGTTTCGCCTTGGTACGATGATCACGGACGAGGACCGGAGGATCCTGCTGCATCATCCCGCAGATACGACTGGTGCCATCCAGCTATTCCGCAGGCGGGAAGACGCGCGGCGCCTCAATGACCAGGAGTTCGCAAAGCTCAAAACGCGCAATCTCACCTTCAGATGCGCTGACGGGTTCCGGTCGTACGTCTCCAACACGAACCTATCCGCCGAGCAAGCCGAACGAGCCGAACGAGCCAGACTCGAGCTAGAGAAGGAATACGGCAAGCGATCTGACGAGGACGGGACATTGACAGCATACACGCAGCATCGCTTCGAACGGGTCCTCGAGCTCAAGTATGGAATGCTGGTCCTCCTCCTTAGCAACCTCGACATCGCCAAGGGTCTGGTCAACGGCAGTCAAGGCACCATCGTTGGCTTCCGAAGGGTGGACGCCCACGGAATGCCACGGCGCAAGGACTCCAACAAAGAGAGAAAGGATACCAGAAACCGCTTCCTTGACTCGGGCGCCTCCTACCTTCTTGGCGATCACGCGGAACGTCGTGAAGCGCAGGTCAGGAGTTTTTCTACAAAACCGAGGACAGGGAGTGGCCCGTTGTGAGGTTCACGAATGGAGTTACGAAGACCATCTTCCCAGACTGCTCGATTACAAGCATCGGGAGTAAGGGGGCCTATTGCTTAGTTTCACGGACGCAGATCCCGCTCGTAGCGGCGTGGGCCATCACGGTCCACAAGAGCCAGGGGATGACGCTAGACAGAGTCATCGTAGACTTGAGCCGGAGCTTCGAGGAGGGTCGAGAGTACGTCGCGCTAAGCAGAGCAAGAGGTCTGGCGGGGCTGAAGGTGACGGGGCTGGGCAAGTGTACAGTGGGCGGGAACGCACAGGTCAAAGAGTTCATGTGGAAAAATTCGGACTGGCGTGAAAACTGGTTGGGAAACGACTTGGAGTTGACGCACGCTGCTTTGTTTTTAGATACCCAGATGTTGGATGTACAGATTTCGCCATCATGAGCGTTCGCGCGTATCCGTGTTGTGTTTTCGTTGTGTATGCGGCCGCTAAAATTCTGCGCATCATCTCGTAATCCGGATACAGCTTGCGTAAGCTACACACAAACAAATGTAAAAACGATGGCGTTTCGCACAGTTGGCATTGCGGTCGCTGCTCAATTAGATCATAGGTTCCGCTAGACTCCGTTGTTTATAGTCCTCGAACAGGGTGCATCGGGACAACGTTTGTATGGTAATGCTGTTGCCTTGCGATGGAAATATAAGTTGATGTTTGTAGATTACAGACGGCTGAATTCGGACTGCGAATCAAGCGAGAGTGGAAGATGTGTGAAGGTTGCCGCGTCACCCGCCCGCTTTCGCCCATTCTCCAATATCCTTTACTCACAAATTGGTGTGGGACACGCCGCCGGCAGATCCTCCAGCAAGGCAAAGAGCGCTTTGGAGGATGCCAAGTCTGCTGCTTCCAAGTCAAACTACAGCTCCACCCGGCCGACGTGAGCACGATCAAGAAAGGCTGTGGAGGGCCTCATGGCGCGAGAGGACAGGCTCGATGTCCTGACCAACAATGCCGGAGTGCTGCGTCCCGCTTCTGCTGCAGCGCCTGCTCAAGGTTTCGAGGCGCAGCTCGCAACGAATGCGCTCGGTCCCTCTCTCCTCAGCCTGCTTCTGCTACCACCACTCTTGCAGAAGACTTCTGCTTCGGCTCTCCTCGGTTCATTACGCGTGAACTGGGCGGCATCTCGTTGGGCATCGATCTGCACTCTCCTACACCGGAAGGCATGACGTTCGATGCTGCTACGGGTGCTCCGGTACGGCATGCGGGCCGGATGCGGAACTATGGCCAGTCAAGAATCGCCAACGGCCTTCCGGATTCCGAGCTCGTCAGACGTTATCCGCCTTCTCCATCCAAGATCGTCACGAACGTGTGAACCCCTGGCAAAGCGAGCTGCAGCATCATGCGTCCAGACTGGAGTCTTTGCTCCTGAACTGGATGCTGTGTCCTGTCGAGTACGGTACGAACACGGAGCCCTGGGCCGGGTGGAACGGATAGGGCAGGTAGGGAAAAGGAGCTCGGTAGGTATATCTGGCCCGGGGGCGATTTGAAGAATTCCGGCGGACGTTGTCTTTCCGTTTCCTCTCTCCTCCCCGCTTACTAGGCTCACGGCAAAGAGTTTCTGGGAATGGTGCGACGCTGAGACGAAGGCCTACAAGTGAGTGTTACTCCGAACCCATCACGGCCAATGTACATTGGAGTCGTCTCGTTACTCGATAATCGATTGTCTTCCGGAGGGTATTATTGTTGGCGAAACGGGACGTACTATCGTCGGGCATTGATGAATCACCCCATGCTCCATTGACGCATGTTGAGTGTGGAGAAGGCCAGTCAGAACCACCGAAACGCCGTCGCTATGCGGACAGCCATGCCACAAAAACAAGCTCGAGCAGAAATCTCCTTCATGCAGCAGCCCATGGCGTCTCCTTTACTTCTCCGGTGCGTCGGGCAGCCTCTCGATAACGTACTTCCCCTTGCCCACGCTTATGATGGGTACACCAGGAATCTTCCTGATCCTCCGCTTCAGATCCCTATCGTTGGTGGCGACAATGTAAACCCGATGCTTCATGACCCTGTCGACGATGCAATCGTCTGCGTATGTACCCTTGTGATCGCACGGTAAGCGCTCCCAGCGCTCGTCGCGCGCGATCCGCAGCGCTATCCTGTACTTTGCGCCAAGCTTTTCCAGCTCTGCCATGACGCAGGTGGTGATGACGGGCCTGCAGGTGGCGTAGAGGCAATCCATGAGTGAAGGAAGCATGTCCAGTTTGTGGTGCACGGTCAGCGAGAGGAAGTTGGTATCGACGAGGATTGAGTATGGTGGCTGCAGGGCGGTGTTGTGCTGGAAGAACATTGACGAGGGTGCTTGTGGACTGGAGAAGGTCAGCATATGTCGTTTGAAGGTCGAGCACGATGCCGGGCGTACATTTCCCGCACGAGCTCGTCTCCGGCCTTCTTCCTGCTTTTCTGTGCCTCATCGTCGCCTTTCGTTTGGTTTTTCTTCAGGCGCGCATCCCGTTGGCCGATGACACGTTTGACCTGGGCAAACTTGCGTGTCTTCTTCTGAACGCCCATTTCGTATGCTAAACGTGGCTCCGACTGTATGCGCTGCCTGGTTGGAACTGAGGCGGTTTGGGCGGAAATTTCTCTCGTTACAAGTTGTCGCAAAGTAAGGCGCATGTGACGAAGGTGCGATGCGGCAAGACGCTTGCTTGGTGGAAGCAGCGCAAGCAGCGCAAACAGCGCAAACAGCGCAAACAGCGCAAACGGTCGGGGTCCCGTTCTCAGATCCTCAGAACAACCCCCGGCGGCTTGGCGAAGAAGGTCGAACGCGAAGGACAGTCGCAGCGTGTTGCGTTTGCCCGATCAGAGCATCCTCGATTGTTCTACTCGTACTACGGGGCAAGGGCAAGGGCAACATCACACCGCCCGAGATACACCCTCGAGGCCATGTCCAGCATGCCATCGCCCCCGAAGCACTGTATGCTGATGCTATTGATCACAAACAGTGCCGTCTATTGAGGCACCGTTCATGTGCCGGGAACGATTGTCTTCGGCTGGTCATTCTATTGGTCGTATTGTATGAAACGCATCATCGTTGACGGCAATCATTCTGCGCTCTGTTGCAGCGTGTCATTGTCGGATGTGTCTATTTACGAAATGAAGGTGAGGGCGAAGGTGAAGGTGAAGGCGGAGCGGAGGTGGTTTGGGGCTTCCGTAGCGAACAAAGCTGGTGTATGACGCTGACGCGCTTCGCGTGTCGACCGTGGACTTCCTGGACATACCAACACCGCGACAGTCCAAACTTTCCTTTCTACATACCACCACCACCCACCCCTTTCTTCCCTTGCACATTGCTACGCACACAGGGATACACAGTCCATATCGTGCGCACGCACACTCGCCGCCATGCCGTCGACGCGCCGCGCTGTCGTCAGCGCAACACCTCCCGCTACTCCCTCCTTGCTACCCACCAATCCACGGACGGCCCCGCCCCCAAGAAGATGTCCAGAGAGATGCGGAAGCTGATGATAGACGGTAATACCGCCATGGGTGGATCTGGCGTAGCAAAGCCCAAGTCAGGTCATTGGCACTACATCCGGAGGCCGCCTACGCCGGACGACTTCCACCTCGAAAACAGTCCTACCAAGCTGGAGGGCACCAGGGCGGCCACCGTACATGCTGAGCAGGACGCCGCACTGCCGAAGATCAAACGGAACGCAGCAGAGGCACCACAGAATCAACCCGAAAGGTCACCTTCAAGGTCACTGACGCCGCCGACGGGCCCCCAATCCGTTCCTTCAACGGCCACATCCGAACGTGAGGATACCGCGAGCAGAGCAGACAGTGCTCAAGCTCCTGGGGACATCAACGAGGACAAGTTCAACACCGCCGCGCCACTGTCCATAACCATACAACCTCCTTCTCCCAGCCCCACTAAGAGCACCGACAGCCGTACCACATCATACACCGTCAAGTCTTGTGCAGGAACAAAGAGGCGGATCGACGATTACTTCAGCAGGCGTGCACCGGCCCAAGATACGGGAAACGAAGAGAGAGATCGCAAGAGGCAGAAACTCGGAACGGCTTACCAACAAGCAGAGCCCGCGGAGCGCAGTACAGAAAACACCACTCAAGAGGCGGATGGAGAGCAGACTCAGGACAAAGCAGAGACCCCGAGCAAGGCATCCCGAGAAATGCGCAGGCTGCAGATCGACGGTAGAGCCGCGCTCAGACGGCTGGATCTCTCAGTGGATGCCGTGGACACAGATGGGGACGCAGGCAGCAAGGATGGAGAAGAGGTCTTGGCTGGAGGTGCCCGGGAAAGGGTCGCAACCGGAACCGCACAAGAAGAGACGAACCCAATTGAAAGCACACAGTCAGAGAGGGCTACGATCGAAGAGAAGGCGAAGACATCCAAGAAAATTTCTCGGGAGATGCGGAGGCTGGAGATTGATGGCAACGCAGCACTGAGAGGGGACACTGATCAAGAACAGACGACACGGTTGTCTTCGGCGGATGCGGTTCCACCGCCCGACATCGCGCATGAGAATCCGGATGCAACAACCCGCAGTAGTAAAAGGAAGCGGCACACAACGCTGCCACTCACTGCTACTAGTGAGGGTCTGCAGCCGCCGGCCAAGCGTGTGCGTCACAGTCTCCCCACTGGTATCATGTACCCGACAGACGAGAACACGGATGTCGTGGGAGTCTATCTACGAGGACCGGAGAATCCGGCAAGCGATCCGCGATTCCTTGCGACGGGAGCGGTCCATCCGATCTGGTTGGACAACGCTTTGGCTTACATTGCCGGCATAGCCGAGGATTTCGAGACACAAAAGACGCTGCAGGAGAACGTGCAAAAGGCGCTGCACAACATGCCGTTGGCTAGCGAGAGTGGATTGGATAGGGACAGGGGAAGCGATTGGAGCTCGATCTGAAGCAGATGAGCGGTTGGCCCGTGTTGAGGAGGGACTCCAAGCTGATCAGGAAGGATTGAAGCTCTTTGGCCTCCCGTCCGGAAGACCTCTACCCACTTTCCTAATACCGACGCCGAAATGTCACCCCAGCAACCTCCATCGTAAATCACTTGCCATGCCATGCAGCCAGCCGTTTGCCTCTCCTCAGGGTTTTGTCCCGCAAGTGGTGAAGTGGTGATCCGCGCAATCCATGAAAGCGGCTCGTCGGATTTGCACTGAGAGGGTATGGGTTGAACAGGGCCGGCAGACGCTGACGCGCTTGGAAGGACGAAGGGATGCTGTAGCGGGCGAGGGGGCTCGATGGAAGGGTGGATAAAGGCGGGTGTCAAGACATGACGATGAAAGAGGATTGAGAACTGTTGGGGATTGATGCATGCGAATGGCGCGAGATGCGATTTGACGATATCCGGTTGAGGACAAGGTATTTGCAATCGCTTGTCTTTCGTCTTCACGTATGCAGCGAATCATCGAGAGAGAAGTTCTTGTTTCCTATCTGTTCATGTCGAACAAACATCCTATCAATTTTCCACCCTTCCAGATATGCATCGCATACACGTTCGTCATGCACACTGACGCACAAAGGGCTGCCGCGGTCTGACGGTTCTGTCGTTGCCGGACACCGAAAAGTCATCCCTGGCTGCAGCAAACTCACATCCATCCGATCGAACATTCCTGTGCCGCCACACGTCACCTTTTCCGACGTCGTCACAGCTTGAACCCTCCAGGACAGCCCACCTGGAACAAGCCCTTCGGATCGTATCTCTTGCTTACCTTCCTCAAGCCCGCCAGGTTCTCCTCTCCGTACCCGGCCAACGGATCTTGATAAGCTTGACAGTAGTTCAAGTACTTGAACGGGTGGTATAGCCCCTGGCCTTGCTCTCGTTCTCCACGTTCGCGATGAACGACTTGGCTGCCTGCGTCGCGCGCTCGGAGTCTGAGGAGTCGTCCCAGGTGACGGACAGGAGAACGTTGATGAGGTCCCCATCTGATGCGGTTAAGCCAAGACTGTTGCCGCCGAGTGTTGACGCCTTGCCGGTGACGGCGGGTGGGAGTGGCTGCAAGGCTAAAGAGATGATCAAGCCAGGGATGTCTTCAACCTCGTCGCGGGCGTTTTCCCACAGCTTCAACAATGTCTCCAGCAGTGGGAGATTGGCACGGATGGTGGTGGTGATGAAAATCGCGCAGGCCCCTCCTTCCAGTGTCGAGCCCATATCGAGCAGCGTGTCGGATAGCTTTGTCATACGGGTGTCGCTGTACGTGGATTCCGTTTCCCTGAACTTCTTGAGCGACACCGCCGTCGCGTCGCCGCCTGTGTGGCGTACCGCACCGACGCACAACGATCCAATGTCCGCTTTGAACGCAGCGCTCAAGATGACACTCGCGTACTCGTCGTAGCAATCTCCTGCCGTCGCCAGTTCATGGAAGGCGGCCAGGAGCGCACTCCCTTTCTCATACTTGTAGTAATAGTTCCCCATCCAGAGCGGCCCCTGTTCGAAGCAGTGTACCTCGAAAGCCGTTACGATACCGAAGTTATTCGATCCTCCCTTGAGCGCGCGCCACAGCTCCGGGTGCGTATCCTGGCTTACGGTCAACACCTCGCCGGCCGCGGTGACCATCTCGAAGGTGATGACGTTATCGCAAGCAAACCCTTTCCGTGGTGAAAAGAACGAGATACCACCTCCAAGCGTAAGCCCTCCAACACCTACCGAACTCACGCGCCCGCCGGAGACGGCAAGCCCCTCGTCCTCAAGGAAGGCGTATGCGGCACCCCAGCGCGCACCGGGACCGATGGTGACACGTTCGCGGTCTGCATGGATGCGCACGAAGTCGAGCTTGCGGAGATCGATGGTGACGCCTGCTTCGATGTTGCTCGCTCCGCCCCAAGTCATGTGGCCGCCACTACGAACGGCGAATTGGACGTTGTGGCCTGCATCACGCACAGCAACGATCGTCTTGATGGCCTCGGCTACATCGGCTGTAGACGCTGGCTGGACGATGCAGGAGGGAGTGAGGGAGCAGTTTTGCCTGCAGAAGTAGGCGTTTGCGCTGCCGGGGTAGAGCCCTTGGCCGTCAGGGTACACCACCTTGTCGGACAGAGAAGAGAAGGAGAATGCTTCGCGGAGGAGGTCGGTGGTTTCGAGTTGCGTGGCCGTAGGCTCTGGCGGCGATGGGAGTGCCCCTGTGACAGACTCTAAGGGTCCTTTTGCATCGCTACTGGGAACCGCAAAGACTGCTGTCGCCGTGTTCTGAACTAGAGCCGACATGGTGCTTCGTTGGCCCTGAACGTGTGCAACAGATCGGAAGGTTTCTGCTTTGCCTCAGGAAATTTGCGCTTGTCCGACCTTTAAACCGTCAGCTTGCAGTCGCCTGCTATCGAATGCCAAGCCTAGTAGGATCTACGAAGGGACGCCTGATGCTTTGCGCTCAACCCTGGTGTAACAACGGAGAGCCGCGATTGGCTATCGCAAACGAACAGCTCCGTCAGATAACTCGAGTCGAGAGTGAGATTCGCATTAGCACTCGCATTCAAGAAGGAGCGGCTGACATCAGCCAAAACGGCCCCAGAGCTCCTGCATAACACTTTCCGCCTGGGTCGGCTTGTGTGCCTGACAACGAGTACAATCTTGGCAACACTGAGGGGCAACGTTCACGGGACCCATGTTCAGGCTGATTGAGAGTAAGATGTTCTGCGAACCGTCCCTCGCTTGACATGTCGAGAAGTGAGCGTCAGACTAGAAGGGGCAGCTCTATATTGCCCATCTCTTTCCTCTAATCCTGGGACCACGATACGATAACACCTGCGGAGATCCGCTGATGAAGACTCCATGGAAAACCACGCCGAGGTGGCCGACATTGAGAGTTTGCCTGTCGCTGGCTTGTGGGTTCATGTAGGTGCATTACACGTCGAAGGACATGATACTGCTGGCAGCCATCATGGACGAAGAAACCACACTTGTGACAGCCATGGGCAAGAGCACGGCCACGGCGCCTCCGGTTCCAGGAAAGGTTTTGATTGTGTAAGTCATGACGAAGCCTGCACTGACCTCGTCCACGGTGAAAGCATTCGTGTAGGTCGTCATAAGCACGCTGTTGTCTGAACCACCTGTGCGGAAAGGCTGCACCAAGACCCCAAGGCACAGCAAGTGTAGCGAGCGAAGCCAAAGTACATGTGGGTACCGTCGACTATATCCACTTCAGAGGCGAAGCTTTCCTGCCAGAATGCTGTGTCCGTTGCAACGAGCGCCAGATTGTCGAAGTTCAGAACGAGACATGAGAGCAAGGATATAATGCTGCGAATCGCCAATGGGTGAAGTGTACACCGAGTCGACGTTACTAACGGGAGCCGCTTCTTTCCAAGGAATGAACCCTGTCGTACAAACCATGCAGGCCTTCGACGTGCTCATCCGTAAGGATTGAGATGGTGAAATAGACGATGAGGATGAGGGCAATAGTGGTGTTGAGGAAGTCGGTCAAAGGGTTGCTTTATAACCACTGATGGCGGTGTACAACACAACTATTGTCTCCTCAGCCTAAATCTGTGGAGGAGGCTGTACGTTTTGGCAGTCTTCGAAAGACAAGCTGCAGAAAAAGGTCCATCGGTTGCATTTGCAGATGTTTTCCGAAGGGGAGCGAAAGGAGGAAGAGGATCGCACCATTTGATGCATGTTGATTGGCAGACCTGATGACACACATGCGATGTTCACATCACTTTCCACAGGTGCCTACCGGCAATGCGGCCTGCTATTATCGTTGTCTCAGCAGTACTTGAGAAAAGGTCAAAGTCATCTCCGAACAGGCCGCCATGGCTCCGGATATCGAGTGCTGTTGGTATTCAAAGCTCGGCGGCGGTCCACTGCAATGGTCTACTGATCGACAACAACATGGGCTTCCGTTTCCGACCTCACTATCTGACTGTTTCGCGGTGGATCTGCACCCTCTTGTCCTCGCCCGCGCTCACCAGTCCAATACTCTCGTCCCACACAACCCCAAACACCTTGACTCCCTCGCCACCCACCGGCCGACCCTTTTCCGTCGCGCCTTCCCGCTCGACCACGAAAACGCTGTCTCCCACCATTCCTTCATCAATCCCGGTCCCTGCTCTTACACTCCGCACATCCCACACACGCACCGTTCCGTCGTGACTGCCGCTTGCCAGTGCGAAGCTGTTCATTGGACTTGGCGCGAGGCTGACCACCGCGTTCTGATGACCGCGCAGAGTCATCACTGCGATGGTTGTCGCCGAGGCGCGTGGATCGATCAGAGTGATGTGTCTTGCGCTCGTCCCTGCTGCTACCAGATTGACCTCCTGCATCGCGGCCACTGAAAGTAGAGACTGCGCCGTACTTCTCGTGTCGACGCATGTTTGCGTCGGTAGATCCCACGTCTTCAGGCTGTGGTCCCACGATGTTGAGTAGGCCACCGTTGAGTCATTGGGCTTGAAGGCGACGGATGAGACTGGTGCCGAGTGGCCGGAGAGAAGGGCCAGGGGCCCTCTCTGCGGAGCGGTCTTGGACGGGCCAGAGAGCTTTCGTCTCTTGGCTGAAGATATTGGGAGAAGGTTCGAGGGCGCAGTTGGAGCTGCGGACTTGGTCGTGGACCAAAGCCCTACAGTGTGGTCGGCAGACGCAGACATAATCCGAGATGAAGGCGTGTGGACAGCGAGAGCGTCCACGGAAGCAGTGTGACCATAAAGTTCCAACGCGGGCGTCAACGTCGCAGCTGCACTCGGACCCTCCGATTCCGTGTAGTTCCACAGTCTCAACGTTCGGTCGAGACTGGACGAAACGAGCTGTGTGGGTGACAGAAACCTGGCCGCTTTCACAGAGTTTGTGTGACCGCCCTCTGCACCAGAAGCTGACGTCGCAACAACCTCTCCGGATGTGTTCCACATGCGCAACACCCCGTCATAACCACCTGACAAGATCCTGTCCTGCTGTGTATAGGCTTCCTTGGCCCATCTTGCCGCGAGCGATGTTTCAGATAGCACATCCACCGAACTGACCCAGTCATCGTGTTCGAAGCTCGCGACATGCGACGGGGAATCAATGCGCGCACGTATTCGACAGTGAGCGTCGTTTCGGCGGAGATGCCGTTCGCAGTGAGGAAGTCATCCAGAGATGTGCGCAAGAACTGCCCGTTGACAAGGAACTCGAATGGTATCGGCTGCTCGGTTTCCAGCAGGCGGTTCACCAGAGTCGAAAGTTGGTATCGGCGGAGTTCTGTGATGCTGTCAGCGACTAAGTTGTGCCGACCAAAGACACTCTTGCTCCCCGCTCTCAACTCATCCTCCAGAAGAGCAATGGCCGCGGCGCAGTACGCACCAGGTCACCTTACCGGTCGAGACGAGAATTGGCCCAGTATCCTCAGGAAGTTCGATGTCCGGACTGCGCGAGGTCAGCTGGATCCTGACCTGCGATGTCCTGTCCGTTGCCATGGTGGACGTTGTCGCAGTCTGTGTGGCCATGATTGTGGTGTTGTGGTGTCTGACGTGCTCTGATAAAAAAAGTTCCGGACATGTGAAAACGCTGGAGACGCGCTTCCGCGGACCCGTCTAAAATGATGCCAACCCGCGGGCGCAGCCGAATAATCGCCGTCACAAGGCAAAAAGGCACCGCAACACCCTTATACGTTTCTGATTCTGTTGTTGGAATCAGCAATCCCACGCTGTTCCTCCATGTCCATTGGTCCCTCCGATTGCCTCAGAAACATGGTAAGTCGCCGACCTCACTTCGCCGAGATACGACTTTGACTTGTGACAGTGACTTGATCTTATCTTGATCAATACCGCGCTTTCGCCGGAATGCCAAGGCTCGCTCAAGTGGTGGATCGAGCGTTCATGAGACGGGATAACATATGTTCGACCTGGATATCTACTTTCTTTATGTGAGACCTTCAAGCATGCCACCCTCGGGGTCAACCAAACGCCATGTGCCTTTCGTAAAGATGCCCGTAACAACCGCTTTGTCGTCTCTGACACATCGCGGGTTGAGCAGTGCTTACAAATCGAACAACTTCTTCACCTGAGCCATCGTATCTTCAGGGTTCTTCACGCTGTGTCCAATCACCCTCTTGTCGCTGTAGATCTCATAGTCGTTGCCGCCCTCGAAAGTCTTGTCGCCGAAAAAGTGGATGTTGGTGTACTCGACACCGCCGGGAAGGTTCTTCTCATTCTCGACGTGTTGCAGACAGTAAGTCTTGTCCCAGCCGGTAGGGAACACATCGAAGGAGATCTGACCACCAACGGAGTATCTGAAACCGTCAGCCCATTGCTCGGAGCGTCTGTTAGGGAGACGGTGCCCACTCACGTAAGACCCAGGTTCGGGAACTCCTTCTTGATTGCCTGGATGAACTTCTCCCTGATCCCGTGTTCAAGGTCGTACTTCTCGTACTCATTCCTCTCCTCCACGCTTGCATTCCTGCCGATCGGGCTGACGTTGATCATTCCGTTCCTGAACTCGATAAATGTGCCTCTCTTCTTTGGGAGCTCAAGATCCGCAATGTAGTGCAAGATGAACTTGACGAGCTTTTGGTATGGCTCCTCACCGATCCAGGCGATGAAGGAATGCGACGCGAGTGGGACGCCCATGCGGATGGCGGTAAGACCGTTCTCGGCGAAACAGAAGTCGAAGAGCGACGACACCGGTATTTCCGGGGTGCTGAGTTGCTCTTGTTGCTTGACGAGGTTAGAACCGCCAACGAAACCAATGGCAACCTTGTGACGGAGCGCGGATAGGAGCTGGAGCATTTCAGGGAGACACTCTTGGGCCTGGTCAGCAGATGGCAAGGTGGTTGCAGTGAAAGTGTGGACTTACCCGTCTCGCCGGGGTCAAGGTACCGTCAACATCGAACAAGCAGATAGTGTTCTTGACCGGGCGCTGGTCCAACGCTGGAATGATTGCTGCTGCCGCCGCCATTGTGACTGCGATCCGTCTCCTGTTGCAGCTGAGGTGGGCTTGCCGGTATGTGAAGGGAGGCCGCGCTGGTTGATGCAGAAAGCGGATGAAGAGGCTTCTGGCTGACAAGACAGTAATGGCAGATGATGACAGAAGAAAGGGCCGATGGTAGAATATAAGATGCCCCTGAAATGTGTTTGCGACAACTTGGACACGAAGCTCTAGATTATGGTGGGGTTATGGCGGGGCCATGGAAGGGCGGGCGATGCGAGTGCAGACCTGCCAATGCGGTCTCAGTCGGTTCCGCAAGGGTCTATATCCGAGAGCATGGGCCTACACTACTCCGTACGTGTTGTTGTATCAGGAAAGCTGTCTTTTCCGGTCTGCAAACACCCGTTCTCGTATCCACGTGCAAACTGTCTACTTGTTCTTGCGGTGAGCGGCTATCTCCGGCGTGGGGTCTGCAGGGCCAATCTGACTTTGCGGTCCGTTCCTCTCTTCGGGCGAGGGCCAAGACGCGCACAGGAGCACACGAACAGAAACGTGATGGGGGTCAGTGTCACACTCGTTGCTTTTCAATCAAGCTAGACATGTACCGCCAGAATACTGCTACATCCAATCTTGGCCTCTTTTGCCCTCTCGCACTCACCGAATCCCGCTGGGTCTCCACCAACTCCGAAGGACCTTGCATCTCACTGGGGACAATGGGCGCAACCCCGTTCAGAACGTCCGTGTCGCATTTCTCGTAACACAATGTGAGGCTAGGTGCATCCGTCCATGCATGTCTTTCCGGTCACGCCACGGCATGCATCATTCGCAATCGTACTTCTTCTCCTTGCCGCCTCCCTTAGTTGGCAGCCTCGGTTGGCTCCAGCGTGCTGCCGGCCAGGATTGTAGCCCAGCCGATCAGCCGCCAGTGCTTCTCGATTCTTCTGCTGAGCGCAACCTTCTCGCCGATCTCCGTGCAAGCCGGACTAGTGAGTTGCAATCTCGCAGCGTCTGCCTTGACTGCAACGACCTTGGCTCCGGTAGCGGTGGAACCGATGTTTACCATCAGAATCTCGTTCTTCGCTAGCTTGGCGACCTTGGCCTGCTTGCCGTCGGCGGTCTTGACACCGAGCAGACGACGCAGGAGGAAGTAGTTGACCTCCAGTTCAGTGTAGATGGCTGGCAAACGGCCACGGTGACCCAGGACGAAACCAACAAGACGATCGGCACGGCACAGGGTAGGGTCGACGCGTGTACCGACACCTGAGACGGTTAGCAACGCCCTACTTGTGCGCGCGTTAGGGAAAACGGCATACCGATCAATCCGCCAGGAACGGCAAACTTCAAGTCGTTGCTTTCGGCGAACAAACTGACGATTCTGCTGTAGATCGGCCTGCATTGAATCTTGCCTTGCTCGTCCTTGCTGACGATACCGGGTCTATGCGCTCGTGAGCCTCAGGTTCTCTTGCCATGCCCATGAGGTTCTTACCTAATCTCAATCTCGTCTCCGAGCTTCAGGATACCGGTAAGGATACTGCCACCTGCAACACCACCCTTCAACTCATCGATCTCCGCACCGGGTTTGTTGACGTCGAAGGAACGAATGACAATCATGTGAGGCGAAGCAGTGAAGTCACGGACGGGAACTGGGATGTGCGAGACAAGGTATTCGTTGACAGCGTCGATGTTGTACTTGAGTTGGGCGGAGATCGGGATGATCGGGCTGCCATCGGCAACGGTACCTCTGATGAACCGGAGGATAGACTCGTGGTGCTGAAGAGCGGCCTCCTCGCGCATGAGATCAACCTTGTTCTGCAGAATGATGATATGGCTGAGCTTCATGATTTCAATAGCTGCTAAGTGCTCCGAAGTCTGAGGCTGGGGGCAAGCTTCGTTTCCGGCAATCAGCAAAAGGGCGGCGTCCATGACGGCGGCACCTGACAACATGGTACTCATGAGAATATCGTGCCCAGGGCAGTCAACGAAGGACACGTGCCTCATCAACCGGTACCGTCCAGAGCATCCATTGCGCTCGCAAGGAACATCCACCTCTTTGTCGCTCTTGAAACTCCTGTAGCAAGTTGGCCGCGGGCACCCAGGGTTGTCGCACTTGTAGATCTTCGCGTTGGCATAACCAAGCTTGATGGTAATGTTACGCTCCAACTCATTTTTGAACCGGACAGTCTGCACCTCCGAGATAGCCTTCACAACAGTCGACTTGCCGTGTGCGACGTGTCCGATCCTGCATATTTGTAAACACTCAACCCCCCAACCAAACATGGCAGACTCACGTTCCGATGTTGATCGTGGCTTGTCGGGAAATAATTTCGGGTGACACGGGCGTGAGTTTGCTAAGTTCGAGAGTCGACGGGTCTGGTTGTTCAGGCAGGACGGGTTTTGCAGCAGGAGCCGCTGGTGGAGCGGTCTTCTTCAGAGCTGATTTTGGCGCAGGTGCTGCCTCAGTCTCCTCGATGTCCGACTCTTCATCTTGGCCGTGCTGCGGGTCGAGGCCGGGCGAATTTGGAGGTGAGTCCTCCTCGGAGAAGCCGTTCGTTGCCATGGTTGTGACCTTGGTTCAAGGCCGGACGTGTGTTCCAAAACTTAAAGCGTGCTAGCTGCGTACTGTGGTGTTCCTTGGGAGGAGTCGTGGTGGGATGCGTGACAAGTCAATTTGGGCGTGAAGCTCTTGGAGGGGCGGTTTTCGCGAACACAGAATTGAGTCACCAATCACTGCCCGTCTTGGCACTTCCGCAGCCCTGACGTCGCTTCTTCACTCCACTTTCCGTACTGCTACTTCACCTTCACCTTCACGTCACGTCACATCAACCCGCCTTCCTTCACTCATGACCTTGTCATTAACGCTTGGTAACCGACAAAGACCGAGTTGGCCGGTTGAATGTCAAAGCCTGTGCATCCTCGAATGTTTCCCTCCGCCCATCATAGTCCTGTTTCTCTTACCACTGCTCCTTCTCACTTTCATCGGATATCATCCGTGTCGTCTTATGCGGTCACTGGCGGGTCACCGGGTACCAGACCTCGGCAGAATCGCATCTGTGTTTCTCTGTCAATCGCGAGAGCTATTAAAATGGAAGATGCAAGTGAACTCCGCCTTATGAGTCCCGAGCAACATGTAGGGCCTCAGAAGCAGAGAGACCGAGTTTATTGTTCTCAACAACCTATCCGCTCGATTGCCGACTGCTGGTTAGGATGCCTCTCTAGGACAGCTAGTACGTCGCCAGCGGGCAACCAGCCTAGAAGCTGCCTCCCCGTACGAGCGCGTGTCTTCTAGACGTTCCTCTGAACGCGTGGGTACTATGTCCCCGCAACAACCAAACAAGGTGCGGTGGCCTTTGCACTACAGTCGAGAGAAGGGCAGGTTTTCAAGATGAGATGGTAATCGAGCAGAGCAAACGTTCGGGCAGAGCTGGTGTCTGTGAGACAGCATGAAATAGGTTGCTACCCACCTCTCCTTGTTCTTGCAAGGTCACCTCCGACAGAAGACGAAACCGAGCATGTTGGTTTCGACGCGATGCGTTTGTTTCTTACTGTTAGTGCTGCGTCTCCTTGGTATTTCGCATGCGTTCTCACTGGCATGCACTCCATCTTTTAAATTCGTCATCTTTGACAAGTGTCCGTGTTTCCGCCTGAATGAGTGCTCAGAACGACCGAGTAACGTGGCCGAGGACAGGCTTGTTTCCACGTGATGCTACCCAGACGCACCTTCCGTCTCTGGAGGGAGCGATCCCACAATCGCCTAGACTGAGCATGTCATCAAGTCACATGCTCGGTTCCCATAACCGCAAGATTGTGTGACTCCGACTCGAACGGAGTGGGTGGTGTAGTGTAGTATGACAGGAGATGCTCTGCATGTTCATTTGCGTACATATTTTACAATTTCCCACGCAGCCGTCTTGACTGACCGCCCAACGCCGTTGCCGGAATGTAACGCACTGAATCGGTATCGCTCCAAAGCCCGCTCTTCGACGGGAAAAAGACAGACTGTCCACTCCGCTCAGAGCAGGTTCTTGTCCTTCTTGCGCAGGAAGGCCTGCTGATCTTTCAACCACCGCTTGTAATCAGCCACGCTGCCGATCTTCTCGCCGTAGTAATCCGGGACTGGGTTGTTCACCGAGGAGGAAGTGGGGTCGGCGCGGAAGCGCTTGATGTGTGCATAGAACTGCTTCTCTTTCTGCATACCGTCAGCAGTCTTCCTCTCCCGATGCCCGGCCGTCGGCCTCGAGCGGCGGGTGTTGCTTACCCTGAGGAACTCGCCCCGCACACTGCTCTTCCACAGCGTGAACACGGCGTTGCCGAGGAACGGACCCATCAACCAGCCCACCACACCACACGCGCCCGTCGCTATGCCGAGCACAATGAATGGGTCCATGCCCGTCATCTGGTATCCGATCGTCTCAATGTCGTAGGCTCCGATGATGGGCACCGAGACCGCCACGCTCGTGATCGCAGCGACCGCGGAAGCTCCGAGGTTGATGTGACGTCTCGTGCGCCGAAGCTTCAGGAACTCATCCCAGCTCAGCGCCGAGCCCGGGTCGGATGGCAGCTCGGTGGAGGAAGCCTCGGGTGTGGTGGACGCCTGTCGGACAGAAGGTGACCTGGACACTTGCAGTGTCGGCCAGGATTGAGCGCCAACGGATACGCAAAGGCTAGAGGCCGGTTTCGACGTGGGTGTAGGAAATCGGCGAAGCGGTCCGAAGCTCTTGCAGGTCGTTGTGTAGGCGGCATGGCGGAGGGTTGTCGGCGCGGCATTTCGGACGCAGGATCGCGCAGCTATGCTGCTCAGCCAGAGAAGCGTGTTGGGGCCGGAGGTGGCCATGGTGGTGTGGTTCAGATTTGGCGGTTGTGGTCAATGGGCGTTTCCACAATGAAAGCAGCGAGCTGGACGGGCTGGACGGGAGAGCTCGTGGCATCCACGCTTGTGACGCCCGCCAAGGAATCGCGCCGGCTCGGAGCTTTCCCATGTAATAATAGCATGTTTCAATCCGTCACTAAGCACAGGATACCATGATATCATGGCAGGGCTTGTCAAAAGTGCATCATTTCGTATAACAACATGATCACTATCGTACAGTGACATCTCCATTGCACATCCAACATCCACTCGCATGTGAAAACCGTGGGAAGCCCCCAGAAGGATCCGCTGCAATGCACCCACGAACCAAACAAAAACGCCGTGCGGAATAGACAAGGGGTATTTAAAATCATCGCATGCGGAACCGTCCGCAGGTAGCTCGAATCGTGGGAAATGCCTTGAGTTCAACCAGGAGTGCTGATGTCCGGAGATCCTAGGTGGTAACGTAGTTCGAAGATGAAGGAGAAAAGCATGGAGGCGGAAAGGCTACTGACAATGCGGTCCCACGCAGAGTGAGAAATAGATCGGAGGCGTAGACAGTGTTCCTCGGCCTTCAGTGTTTCAGTGTCGCCCTGTGGACGAGGTGGGCTTCAATAAAGAGGCACCGCTCTGATCGACCGTGTCCTTCGCCGAACCGTTGACGTTGGGGAAGTTTCCTTCGCTTTCGCCGGCGAAATGCGAGGAGTGGTTGTTCGTCGTTGGGGGCCGCTGGGTTTCTGGAGTGGATCTACCTGTCGCGGAAGGCATACTGCTGCCCGAAGAAGAAATGGCTCGTTCGTCAGGATAAAATGAAGGACCGGCGGAGCGCTCTTCAGCAAGTATGGGGTAAGGCTTGTTGAGAAATTCATACTCGGCACGGAGGTAATCGTTCTCTGGCCAGCAGCCCTGCCAGCATAAGCGCCATTCTCCGACCAAGGGGTAGAATATCCGGCCATCGAGCTTGAGTGATTGGTTGAAGCAACGGAACAGGTTATCCAGCGACATTTTGTTGATCTCCTGATGTGATAGGAGTAAGCTGAGATGGCAAGTGATGGCGAACAGAAGGTAATAGTTGAACGGAGGCAGATTAGATAGCTCGTCGCGCAGCGCTTGAGTGACGAGGCTCGAAGAGTTCAAGGGCGGCTCCAGAGGAACAGCCCTGGTCACCCTAGCCTGTCGGTCCTTGGGAAAGATTTCCTCGGGCAACTCCCGAATCCATTCTTTGAAGAGAGAGGCAATAGTGCTGGCGTCGTAGAGGTCGCGTTCGTTCAGGAGGTTCACATCCAGTTCTGATGGCTCGTAAGCATGTTTAGTCCGCCACTGGAAGGCAACGCACTCACCGGTATCGAATCGTTTTCTCCATTGCTTTATGCTAGTGACACCGCCCGAAACTCGGTAGAGACCTTCCTCTTCGCATTTCCCATTGAGATAGCTACATCACTGATTAGTCCGTCGAAACATAAGCTGGGATGACCGCGACTCACTCTATGCACCTCCATGGAAGAGCAGGCATCCAGAACTCAGTCTTGTCTTTGCAGTGATCATATGACTTCGCGATACGAGTGATGCGTGTCTGCTCAACCAGGGGCTGCTTGAGCACTCGGGGGACATAGTCTTCGTCCGCGATCAGAGCTGGCCTGCCGTCGTTGCTGCTTCCACTGCGGACGAGTTTCCCGAAGATGCCCCTTCCAGCTTTGCCCAGCCCGTCGGCGGCGCGAGAGCCTGTATTGCTGATGTGGGAGAACAGCTGGGAGGCATTGTTCTTTCTCAGGGTAGCATTCAGCGGATGTGCCTCCCTTTCCCTCTCCCGTTCCTTTTCCTTGTCCTTCTTCGGTTTCGTCTTCGAGGGCTTCTCCTCATCAGAATCCACCGCTGCAGCATGATCGGCAGATCTGTTCCGCATAGACGACTTCATAACATCGCGGAAAGTACGATCTCTGTCGGGGGCAGAGCGTGATAGAGAAGTGTCTGCAACTGTCGCGAGGCTGCTCTTCTGTGGAGCGTGTGTCTTTCTCGGCGTTGATGCTTTTGTTTTCTTCGAGGCGGATAGCTTTTCGTTCTCACTTCGAATCGACCTGGACCTGGACAGCACTTGTGGTAGACGCTTCTTGTTCGCTTTGCCAGGTTGCGTTGTGGAAGCGGGTGACATGTCGTAGTCATCCCGGTCCGGCAAGGCCGGAGGTGTAACAACAGCTTGCTGCTTTGGTTCCAGATCGACTTTCTTCGATATCCCCACTGTGACAGGTTAGCTTTTGCTGACCAGAATGGAGGCTCCTCAATGCAAACACGGCACGTACGGTCCGCAAGGCTTTGGGTGACACCCTCAACTCCTTTGCCGGCAACGAGACTCAATTCCGGCGTCGAGCCAGGTGCCTTCCTGTACGGATAGAGTGTGCTCTTTGCCTTCCCCGATGACCGCCCGTCTCTTGAGCCCTCCATGGGCGAAAGCGTAGGTGATAGGGTAGCCGTGTCTTGTAACCGACTCGCCGACCTCGAGGCCCTGTAGTTGGCGAAGAAGGACCGCTGGCGATCGCGTTCGTTGCCAGGGGAGTTGGGTGAGACAGGCAGGGGAGTGAGGCATGCCACTGTGCTAAGCCCGGTATCGCGCGCATCCAACGCAGAGATATCGAAGTTTATCGGACTACTGTAGCGCGCCCTTTCTTTGAACGTATCATCCGCCGGCAGGTCGAGCTTCAAGTCGAATGCCCGCGGCATCTTCTTTACACGAGCGTCGGAGACACGGCAGATGGAGATGGACAGAGATGTCACAGTTGCATGAGTAGAGTTGCCGGAAGACTGGAGGAAGGGCAGGTCAGTGGCTGATGTCGAACAGGTCGTGGGCTAGACAATGCAGCTGCAGGCAGGCATCTGGCAGCTGGCAGCTGGCATGGTCGGGATGGGATGCTGCGTCGGCCCGTCCAACGGGACACACAAAGACTCACAATACCAACAAAGACGCTGTACTCGGCTAGACCTGCTGTCTCCCGATGCCCTCTGCCCCGGAGCTCAAACTCAGGGTTAGCAGTGGTGTAGCTGTACAGGCTGCGCGTGGAGACTGGCGTACGGGACCCGGAAAGAGACGCGCTGGGTGCTGGCTGGGTCGCACAAAACACGGGAGGACGCAGTGCAATGCTCTGCTCTGCTCTGCTCTGCTCTGCTCTGCTCTGCTCTGCTCTGCTCTGCTCTGCTCTGTGGTCGATAGTGTGCGGTGCTGTTGCACGGTAGCGGAACGGTGGGGCGCGAAAAGGATGCTCTCGAAAGATGCTGGTGGTGTGGGTGTTGAAGTGCAGGAGAAGGCGGCGCTGGCGGAGGTTGAGAACGGTGGTGAGGGTCCGGCAGGGAGGGGTCAAGCAATGGCGGTGAAATGCTGCTGTAGAGGTGTAAGTAGTACGTCGCAAGCAGACAGATCAGAGCAGCTCGACGGCGATTGGAGGGGACGCTGCTGCTGGTCTGCGGGTGGAGTAGATTAAGCCGTTGGTGGGTGCATAGTATTGTCACTAAGGTGCAGGTGTGCTGCAAGTCATTGCGCTTCCCCTGTATTGTGCCTGTCCCTGTCGCTGTCCCCTGTCGCTGTGCCCTGTCCCTGAAAAATGCCCGACACCGAGCTAGCGCGCCTTTTTCCGGATCATGTGAAGGCCGACTCGCGACTCGCCTGCGACACACTCCACGGACGCGGCTCTGCGTGTGCGTCTGTCGTGTCTGTTCCCTTCCCCGATTGCTCCCGTCTAGACGGACACTCGAAGTTGCAGAGGTGCTGCGCTGTGCTGTGCTGTGCTGTTGCTGCTGCCAATGGCGAGTCCCTCCGAGTCGTAGGAATGCCGAGCTGCCGGAAATCCGTGTGAGGGAGGCCGCAAAACGCAATGTACAGCACTCGGCAGAACTTGCACCCCTAGCGTCGGTTCTTCATCGCCGCCTCACCTCAGTACTTGCGATGCTCGAGACGGGGAAGGTGTCGCCGCTCTGGAATGTCTCGCTCGAGGCAAAGCGGACCCATGTGCGTCGCTACAGGTACGTACACATAGCACAGCTTGGCCATATGACATGCAGAGACAACCTTCTCACATTCCTCCTCTGAGGTGTGGACGTTGTCTTCCAGCTTGACTGCGTGATTACCAAACCTCCTTTCACTCTGCTTGCAAAGGCAACAGTCGATTCGGCAACTGTTTCCTTCCCTCGCCGATAGCTCGTTGCCCCGGCTACCCGTACACATGTCCCATCTATAGACGCCATCCTTGTTCCCGTTCCTCATGATCTGCGTTTGGCGCCGCCCCGCAAATCTCGTATCAGCCTGAAACACCAGCGCTGGAACGCGACGTTTTGCACGCTGCGAAGCTTCTCTCCACGTCAACGTCAACCACAACCATCGCAAACTCCCTCTCATACCGTCTCTCATCACCCGCAGCCATGTCGCTTGTTGCTGGCCCCGGACGCGGCGGCTCCGGTCTGAACGACCTGCCCGACGAGCTTCAGCTGTGCATCGACAGACACGTTCAGTACATTCAGAGCCTTGATACCGTGCGCGGCACCCAGTTCAGCCTTCCTTGTCGCTGGAGCTGACGCTGACAGGATAGTAGCGAAGGAATGAGCTCGAGTACTGGTTTACTGAACATCTCCGGATGAGTGGAATCTACTGGGGCCTGACCGCACTGCACCTGCTTGGGCATCCTGAAGCGCTGCCTAGACAAGGCGTCCTCGACTTTGTGTTCTCCTGCTTGCACGACAACGGCGGTTTCGGCGCAGCCCCGGACATGACCCCCACATGCTATACACCGTCAGTGCTGTGCAGATTTTGGTCACCTTGAATGCTTTGGATGATCTCGAGCGGAGGGTCGAACACGGAAAGGAAAAGATCGGTCGCTGTATGCCGCAATGTGATATCATCGCATCCGGCCGGCATGGACTGACAGCAGACAGATATCGCAGGACTACAGGATCGCGGCACAGGTACCTTTGCCGGCGATAAGTGGGGTGAAACGGACACGCGATTTCTCTACGGTGCCTTCAACGCGCTCTCACTCCTTGGCCTAATGCATCTCGTGGACGTGCAGAAAGCTGTGGAGCATGTCCGTTCGTGCGCGAACTTCGACGGAGGATACGGGCTGGGTCCCGGAGCAGAGTCGCATTCGGGTCAGATCTTTACCTGCGTCGGTGCGCTGTCAATAGCCGGAAGACTGGATCTCGTCGACGTTGACAGACTTGGTGGATGGCTCAGCGAACGACAACTGAGCAACGGAGGTCTTAACGGGCGACCGCAGAAGCTTGAGGATGTCTGCTACAGCTGGTGGGTGATGAGCAGTCTGGCCATGATTGACAGACTGCACTGGATAGATGCAGACAAACTTTCGGAGTTTATCCTCAGGTGTCAGGTAGGGTGCACGTCCTGTCGTGCAGGCGTAATGCTCACCTTGTGCAGGATCCAGAGCTTGGTGGTATTGCTGATAGGCCGGGTGACATGGTTGACGTCTTCCATACCGTTTTCGGTGTCGCCGGACTCAGCTTGCTCAAGTACCCAGGCCTTGTGGAGGTTGATCCCAGATAGTGAGTCTTTCGGTGATGTACGTGGACCGCTGTTTACTAACTACAGAACTGCAGCTGCATGCCACGAGCGGTCACGCGGCGTGCTCTAGGGAAGTGAGAAAGTGGTGTTTGTATGGTAGTGCCACATGACCAATCCCTTTGCCCCAAAAGGAGTAATGCCTTACATTACCACTACGCTGATGTTCAGCCCACACCACATCACTCTTGCAATCTAATAACCCGATTCGTTACATCTGTAGAATCCGGGATACAAGGCAAGAGAAGACGGACTGACGGGCTTCCTCCGCGTAACCGGATGCGCGACGCGTTCGGAGGCGGAGTAGCTGCACATATCTAGCACAGTAAAAGATGGGTACCAGACTCAATCGAACATGAAGAAGCCATCGCCCGCGAAGCCCGTAGTCAAGTTTCCGTCGCGTCTTTGGACGCTGCAGCACGCTGCAGCACGCTCCAGCAAGCAGTCTGGCGGCAGGCGGACAAGCGTCTCCCACGACGCCCTCGTACACTCTCCGCGCACCATCGCTCGTGCACATGTCTAGGAGGCGTCTCGCGAACCCGTCTGCTGGACCGACATTTGCAGCCGGGCATTTGAGTGTGCACGCCGTCACGGTTGCCGTGCGTCTCGATCAAAGATGACAATGCCATCGAAATCGGAGCCGAAAGCCCGGCACGCGACTTCCCTTGTCGGTCGGGGTTCGCGATGCCCGACCGCACCGTACCTTCCACCTTCCACCTTCCACCTTCCAACTCCTCCCACTCTCGACGAACGCAACACACGAGACGAGACGAGACGATACGAGACGAGACGGATCGAGCAGCGACGACCATCCAGCGCCATCCCGCCTCGACCCGACCCTGCTCTATCACTGCCGCTCTACAATCCCTCTTCTCTCTTTCTCTCTTTCTCTCTTTCTCTCTTTCTCTCTTTCTCTCTTTCTCTCTTTCTCCTTCTCCCCTTCGCCGCCACTCCTTCGCCCTGGACAGCACTCTCCTTCACTCTTTTGCTCCATCCTGTCTTTGCTTCCCTTTGCTACGATTGCTGCTGCACTGCTGTTTCCTCTCCTTCGCCGCACACGCTGGCACCCATTGACGACTGCATCTTAACCGCCACACAATGGCTTCCAACCCGTTCCCGAGCAGCAGCATCCCCTTACTCTGCAACATATGCCCAAAGAAACCAAACTTCAGCGATACCTCCCATTTACTCACCCACATTGCCAGCAAAGGCCATCTATCCCACTACTACAAGACCAAAGTCCGCTCCAGCAACGAAGAGGCCTCCAGGAAACTCGTCGAGGAGTACGACGCTTGGTATGCAGCTTGCCACATCGAAGATCTCATGTCCGAGCGTCTCGACCAGAAGGACCGCCGCAAGTCGAGGGGGCGTTTGCCAGTCACTTCAGGTTCGTGTGCAGCCTCACCTACCGCCCAGCTACCCATTCACGAGCCATTATCTTCCATGTGCAACTTCTCCTAGACTGACGCCGTTTGGATATAGGTCCGCCGTCCAAGCCACCAACTACACGCAATCGTCTTCCCCAAGATCCACTCGACCCTCGCTTGTCTCAACGCATCAAGATGGAGCCACAGTCCCGCGGTGCATCACCATTTGTCGACCCTACCGCCATACACAGGATTTACGGACCACCGATGCAGATGTGGCCGATCACTCCATACGTGGCTGCTCCCACCTTTAAGAAAGAAGAGGAACCATCCAGTGAGACATCCACCATACCCCTGAGAAGAAATCACCGCCGTCGAGTTCACAGCCGGTCAACGATTGAAGAGGACGAGGAGTTTGACGAACTGGATCAGCCAAGCCAGCAGGACGCGAGCAAGCTCAAAGGAGTGCTATGGCCAGGCATGAATATGTTCGATTCTGCTACACCGGATATGAGGCGGAAGCGCAACCAGAAGAAGGCAACGTCGGTTGTCGAGCATTTAGAGACTATGTCCCAGACAGTGGAGGCGACCGAACTAATTTTCTCTCCTTCTGGCTCTTTGAGAAGGGCCCGGACGATCTCTGGACAACCCGACTCTGACAGCGAACCACTGAAGGGCGAAGACACACCTCCCAAGAAGAGAAGGGCCAGCAGTCAGTCTTCCGTAGTATCGTGTCACCTGTGCAAGGCTGACTGTAATCAGGGAGAACGTCCGATCGTCGCGCTCTTGCAGAGAGGGATACCAACACGGCCACGCGCACGCGACCACGCCGCAAGCGCGATCAGCCCCTGTTCTATGGCACTCCTAAGCCGTACTATGGCGAGGAACAAAGCGACGATGACTTGACCTATGCCAAAACCTTAAAGCGCAAGCGCAAGCTGGCGGTACACCGCGACAATGACGATGTCGAGAATGACGAAACGACTACTATGAAATACCTGACTTCCGAATTCAGGAATCCCGTTCCTCAGATTGACACCCACCGACCGGACAACTACCTCACCATGCCGAACCCTTTCCGGCCGGTCGACCCTGCATACTTTGCGCATGGCATGAGCACATTCCAGCCTGACTACATCGCGAATCCTTTCTCCTACGAACCATCTGTCCTGCCACACTGGGACTTTATCGGCCAAGATCTGAACACCGCCATCGCCAACCCACTCTTCATGGGAACGTACCAGCCCGGTGTGGACGAAGATGACGAGAGGACTATCTCGGCCGTAACTTCCGACAACTGAGGAAGTATATTCTCCGTGTGTCTTAAATTCGCCTTCTGTATCCGACACCTCTAATCTTCTCCCTGGCTGCATGCAAACGATCATCTCGATAGGAGTATCGCACACCGCCGACTGCTTCCCTTTGCCTGCCGTACCTCGCTTCTTTTACAGCTACCATTGTCCGGTTTGCAACCACATCTAATGCTTTGTCTCTTGCATGGGCGGAGTCCTCGGCTTGTCACATGAACTGCAGCGCGGAATTTCCGCTCTGCCCTTCTCGCATCACCACTGGTCCCTTTTGTCTTTTATTTCGACCACGCCAAGGATAATGGCTAACGCATGCTGCTATGAATTACGAAGCTTGTTGAATGAGCTCTTCAAGCGGAGCGGTTGTCAAACCAAGAAAGGGGAAACGTATTTAGCGCTATATACTTCGCTTCATGTACTACCTCATGTACTACAATAGCTTGCGCCAACACCGGTCGCAGCGGCCTCGGTCCTCTCCGCTATTCGTAAAGAAGTCGCCCCTCTGTTAAAGTGCTCGGTAGTGAAATTTGACAGGCTCTGTTTGTTACATCTGAACTGCGCGCTAGGAGGTTGCTGTCTCCGTCCCGGCACACTCCAACGCTGAGTTCCAGAGCATCCGGGCGTTTCACAGTCTCTGCAACGGGCAGAAACTCTCCGCTGAGATTCAAAGCGGAAAAACAAAATCTTGCAGAAGGACTTCAGGTGCAGCATCACAAGGAACGATACAGCGTGTTGTATTACGAAAGACGAGAGAACCAAACCCTTTCCCAGACAACAGCGGTTCAGCCAAACGTTACGCCTTGCCTGTCTTCGCGGTATACATCCTCGTGAGCAGGTTGATGCGATCCTACCGCTTCTTATCCCTGGCACTTGCTTCCATCCTCCTCACCAGCCCCTTCAGTCCCACCCCTTCTCGCAGTTCGCGACAAGCCAGCTCTCCATTTTCTCCCTGACAGCTTTCATTCCCTTGACCAAGGGCAACCTGCCAGTCTCTTCTTGCTCCGCATGCGCAAGCGGATTCAACAGCAGCGCGAAGAGCTCGCTCCAGATGTCGCACTGCCAGTACCTCTTCAGGGTGTCGCGGATACGGTAAGTCTTCGTCGCGCCCTGTCCCAATCCACCGCCCCTCTCCGCCACCGTTTGCATGTACTTGCCGAATAGCAGGGAGTGGACGAGGCCGGCCAGACCGTGGTAGTCGACCTGGTAGGTCCAGGGTCTCATCTCCCTCATCTCGGCGCAATCGGCTTCCGTGGTCTGCCAATCGGCGACGAACTGCACGTCGTTCCTGAAGACCTTCATGTCGATTCCTCTGCCGAAGTCGATCAGGCTCACGCCTTTGGCGGCCCATCCGTCGCTGCCATCACGGGTGTATCGCGCGCTCCAATCGGCGTCTGCGACGTTCTCGAAGCGAACGAGAACGTTGTCGCCTTTCAGGTCGCCGTGAATGATGCCCTTGGCGTGCAACGCTTCGACGGTGCGCAGAAGCTCGATGGAGAAGAAGATGGCGAGCTGCTCGTCCATGCCTGCGCCTTCTGCACGCGCTACGTTGACCAAATCGAGCAGCGTACCTTGGTCGCGGAACTGCTCGAGCAAGAAGCCTTCGTCTCTGAACATGTGCATCTCGTACGCCTGCACTATGCTCTCTGCTGCGCGGCTGACGCCTAGCCGGCGGTGCGCTTGCCGGATCATGTAGAATTCCCACGCGGACGGTGGGTCTTCCATCTTGATGGCTTCCAGAGACGATCGCTTCATGGCGGAGAAAGTTCCCACGCCCATCTGCGCCGGGGTGTCTTCTTCGTCCTCGGAGGTCCGAGTGTTGGAAACCCCGCTGTTCTCGACGAGGTACACGGGTGCAAACGCGCCGGCACCGAGCTCGCGCTTGACGGTGTAGACGTTGTCGGTGCCGTTGAAGCGGAGCATGGGCGGCAAGGACAGAGTAGTCGCTGTCTTTTCTCCGTTGGTGCTGCTCCTGCCAGCTTTGCCGACGCTCTTCGCGAATTTCCTGATTTCCGCCGTCCTACTGGATTCTACATCGAGATCCTCATGATAGCCATCATAAGTAGACAAGGGAGGGCGAATCTGACTTAGGATCGCCTGCCTGATGTTTGGATCCATAGGGTTGCATTGGGTGTCATGGATTATAGGACCTTTGTTGGGAGGCTCGGATGCTGCCGCGCCAGCGAGGGCACGACCTAAAGGTTGTTTCTGCTTGCTCACAGCGGCACCAAAGGATACTATTCCCTTCGTTGTTTTGGTGCGGATGGGCTGCAGCACTTTGTGCTTGCCTCCTGCGGACTCGGAAACCAGGTCTTGGAACGGGCTGCTCCATGGTCCATCATCCGTCTCTGGGATCGAGTCGACCGCGTTGTTCGCTTTTCTGCTGGGAGTCTTCGCGTTGAAGTAGTCCTTCTCCGTCCGTCCCGTCGGTAGGCCCAGGGATGACTCTGTCTTCTCCACGATGGGGGTCATGAAAGACAGTCGACTCTGAGCCGCAAATGCTGGATTTCGAAATTGGGTCGTGACAGGCTCGTAGTCCTCTGGAGGTAGTGGAATGTATCGCGTCTTGGGCTCTTCCTCTAGCGGCGTGACAAGCTCCTGTGATTGCTCCGGAGCCTCTTCTTCATCCTCTTTCGAATTCTCCTCCAAAGGCGAGTCATGGAAGATTTGCATTCTCGCCTGCTTTGGCGCCTCAGCAGAGGCATTTTCATGTTCTCGATTTATTGCGTGCTTGCTGGCAGAGAAGTCAGACCAACCGGTAACATCAGATTTAGCATCGTCATCATCCTTCCCTCCTTCTTCTGCCGTTGCCTCTGCAGCCATGATCTCTTTTCTTGTCTCATCGCCGTATTCACTCCCAGGTGCAGAAGAGACATTTCCTGTTTGTGTGCTCTCACCGCCGTCAGTAGTATAGTCGTCATCGCTATCGCTTTCGCTCTCCGAATCGTCAGGGCTCTCCTCGGTTGTCTTGACCGGCTGATTGAAGATGCCATAAATCTCCTCCATAGCCTCGCGGGTATTGATCGTCATGGTGGGCTCGGCAGTGGCCTTCTTCTTGCGAATCTTAGCTCCAGTCGGGGAGTTCATATTCAGTTGGACTGGGGAACAATCAGCTCATACTCATTCGAAAGCAATCTAAACGCACTGGTTTGGGTCTCCTTCTGGACAGTTTGGACGTCCATCACTTTGATCTTGCGTGTGCGGTTTGCCCTTTCCTCCCGTCTCATCCGCCTCGCGATTTCTCTGTCTCTCTGCGAAGGCGCAGCGTTCTCATCGTTCTCATCGTTCAGCGCCATGACCTTGGATGGCTTGCTGATACTGGAAATCACACGGTCAGTAGAGACTTGATTCGGCGTCTGTTTAGCAGCTCCATCTGCAAAGATTTCAAAGCCTCGTTGTTGCTTCTGCTTGGGAGATGAACAAGATTGGGGAGCAACCTGCGCCGCTTGATCCGCGAAAATCTGGAGGCCTCGTTGCTCTTTCTGTTCGGAAGATGGTTGAGGTTGGAAAGCCGATCCTTTAGCAACGTGCTGTTCAGACGGAAGAGGAGAATCGTCCTCGAATATCTGAAATCCTCTCTGCTTCTTGTGTTGTGTTGGAGACCCCGGAGCAACCTTTTCTTCGACAAGTTCGGCTTGCAGCCTCTTCTCTGAAGCCCAATCGCGCTGCAACCAACCCCTGTGGGCAGCCCTGAGTTCTTCAAAGCAGTACTCGAGGGAAGGGTCGTTGGGATCTGGATAAACAGCCTCTAAATTCACAAAGACGCACTCGGGTCTACCAGTTTTCGGGTTGATGATTCGTTGAGAGTCATGATTACTAGATTCGTATGCTCGGGGAGAAGATGTAGATGACTGAAAACACAAAACGCGCAGAAACGCCAGCCATTAGTCCTGTGGTCGTGAACAAAGGTTCGGCTGTGAGGCGAAAGTGGGATGGTAGCTTACCTTGAAAACCTGCATCTTGGGTACCCCGGTGTTTGTCTTGCCGACTTTGAGGGTTTCGCCCACCCATGCCTTTGGTTCATGCGAGTTCTCCTTCTTCCGGGTCGCTAATGACCCTATACTATCCCATCCTTTCCGTGAATCTCTTAGTCCCAAGGTATCTTTACCGTCCACCCCTTCATCTGAGAATATAGCCATTTTTGAGCTCTTCGTCTTCCTGTTTGCACTGGGCCGGCTATCGGACTGTTGTGCTGTGGAGGAACTGGAAGAAGCGAACGGATCGATCTTTGCCGCCAGTGCAGGGCGAACGGTTGGGATCACTGGGCTTGTGGGCTCCGCAAGGTCCTGCGGCTGTGCCTCTTTCCTGCGCTCGAACTCTCCAAACTTTCTGAGCAAACGAGCGGCGGGTGTGGCCCCTTCTCTAGACCAAGCTTGTACACCTCTTCCGCCTGTGTCCATCTGCCCGCAGACTCCAGCCAGGCTGCAAATTCGTCATAGTACAACGCAAGCGTCTCGCCGACGCCATTGCGAGCCATGAAGACGAAGGTCTCACGCGGAGAGTCCGAGAACAGACGAATGTAGTGGAGCCATAACTTCAGGTAACGCGGATCGTTCTTGTAGTTGTTCGATGAAAGAAAGGTCCTTGTTGCGCGCTCAAGCAGAGGAAGGAGCTGTGACTGTGGTGTTGCTTGCGCGGAGGGGTATGCGTCGAGAGTCCATTTTACGTAGCGGTCGTAAACATCCAACGGATCATCAGACTCCTCAATCTGTGCGACCTCTTTCTCGTACTCCTGGCGGACGGCGCTGTTCAAGTCCTGTGTCTGAGATGCGGCTGCTGCGCCAGTGAGCGGCGGCGAGTATAGGGCAGCAAGGGCTTTCGCTGAACGACCGCTTGGGAGGGCCTGGATGTTTTCCTTGTGGTCTTCGATCACATTGAAATCGATCAAATCCTGTACCTGCACCGGCGGGGCCATGTTGTCAGTGACGGGTGGTTTTTGCGGTCCGGGTGTCGCGTGTCGCCTGCACGCCTAGAAGAGAGCAAAGGGACGGACGTGGATGTTTACAAACAAACAGCGACGCCAAGACATTCACATGCTCGGGGCACCAGAACAGAACCCCCACGCCCGACGCCCGATTCGGCAACAATGACGTTTCGAAATCTCCAAGAGCCCGACGGCTGTGGTCACGATCGAAATTCACTCTAGTATACATGTAAATACCTTTCTGTGGTGATAATCAGATGCCGTCGCCTGCGGCCCGCCAACGCCTCGTCTCTTCTCTGTCATCTTTGCGGCCGACTGCTTCCACCCTCTGCAGGTTCAAGGGATCCTGCCCTCTCCGTCAATCGTCGCTTGTCTTGTCCTCGTCCTTCTCGCATTGCTCCGCCGCCATGAAAGCGCAGAAAGGCGAGATCACGAAAATCACCGACACCTCGACGTCCGAGACGAAATGGGTCGCCCTGCAAAAGATCGATTGGATCGATCAGAGCGGCAAAGAGCGCATCTGGGAGGTCGCATCACGCAAGACCCGCGGCAAGGCCGGCGTTGATGCAGTCGCGATGGGCAACATCATTCACCACCCATCCAAGCCTCCGACCACGATCCTGGTACTGCAGTACCGCCCTCCCATCGACAGGATTACGGTCGAATGGCCCGCAGGTTTGGTGGACGCCAACGAGACCGTGGAGGAGGCAGCGGTGCGAGAGTTGAGAGAAGAGACCGGATACGAGGGGCGCGTCTTGAGCGTGAGTCCGGTGATTGCGGCCGATCCGGGAATGACTTCTGCAAACATGCAGCTGGCCATGATGGAGGTGCATCTGAAGGAGGGCGATGCGGAGCCAGAGCAGCATTTGGATGAGGGAGAACACATTGAGCGTGTCGTGGTGCCGTTGGAAGAGCTGTACGAGAGACTCGTCGAGTACTCGAAAAAGACGGCGTGATGGTATCAGCGAAGCTGTTTCATTGGGCGGCGGGCATGTACTACGCGAGGACAACCATGGCGGGGAAGTGAAGGGACCAAAATCCGATTATCTTGCGCACGGCAACATCCCCGGACCTGACTTCTCACCGAAATGGCGACAGCCCAACGGCTGTCCCGAAACAATCACGGCTGTTAAACATCTGACTGCCATTAGCTGCAATCACACAAGACCCGTCGAGGGCCTCAGCGGAAGAAGTCCATGCATGCGTACATCTTGAGCCAACCAACAAATACCATCTGGTCAAGACGAGTGTCTTGGCAGGAATCAGTCTATGCATGGTTGCAAAAGCTACAGGTGCCTGCTAGACCGTCTGCGGAGGGAGTTCTCTACGTCTTGGGCGGTTGTTTGTTCATACAAATCAGAAAGGGACCGGCATAGTTGATGCGCTCTGAGACCTGTTTCAACGAATTCAATTTACCGTCAATGAATGGTATCTTGTTGTCCGCCGGAAACCGAAGCCTGTATCTGAGCACTTCTCATCAGCCACGTTCCTTCTCTACAATAGATGCCTGCACGAGGACGATATCGCCCATACTGCTGGATGAGAACACTGTCTTTCAGAGCGTCCCATGGTAATTTGTTTGGATGGTTCCAGAGGTTGTAGACCATCTTCTCGGGATGTGGCGTGTCTTGAGCCTTTCTTTCGACGACTGAAGGCTTCTTTGTTCTCTACCCACCCTACCCGCCCTATTTCTTTCATGCATAATCTCGCTTCATTAGTAACATGGACGGGCTTCGATGCGTGCAAGATAACCCTTTGAAACCAACATGTTTTTTCCTTTCTCAACGGTTTGTTTTGTTACTGGGGTGCGAAACACCGTCCCTGAAAGCTGGAAGTTGTATGCTCGTTCATCTTACGGCGGGCTTATAAAGTATCGAGAGTCCTCCACTCCAACATCCACCCTACCGAGCACATAACGCTTCACTACCTACGACATCTTCGTCACGAGCAACGCACACAACCGCCGGCCGGCCCTCAAGAGGAAGCAATAAGATCAATGGCAAACATGATTGCTACTCCGTCCAGCTCCACCCCCGAATGGAAGGACAACAACAACTTCGACGCCATTATGAACCAGTACATACTCCAGTCGAAGGACAACGATTTTAACTCAATCTTCAATCAGAATCAGTGCGTTCTGCAATAGGTTTTGGTCGGTCTTCTTCAGGTTTCGGCAAAGATTCCTCAGAAGACTACCGAGGAAGGGACGAGATGGGTCCAGGATATGGCGGAGGATGGAACTCAATTTCCACGAGCCTCGGTGGCAACTCTGTCCAGGTGACAAGAGCTCCGAGTGGTTTGCTCGACGACAAAGCAGCCGGTGTGGTACCCTGCCTCGGTTTTTCCATGCTTCGCACTTCCCTATTGTACAATGAATCTAGCAGCACAATGAATCGTTATACCACTCGTACAATGCATTGCCAAACGCACAAAGAATCTGGGGACATACGGCACGCTGTGAAAGGCGGTAACACCTCAACCCTCTTCTACTTAAGCGTGCTTCTGCTACTCTCTTCTACTGTCTAGCATAAAAGACTTCTCTCAAGCTACAGAGACCGAATACTTGGCAACACCGCACCAACGAACAACCAGCAGCCTCATACACAAGATGTCACCCTGGTCTCGTCCAAGGCCATCGTACTCGACCCGCGAACGTCGCATTGACGCCATGGCAGGCTACGGCTATGGCGATTCTATGGACCCCTATGCCCGCGGCAACTCTGCCTACCATTCAGCTCGCGAGTACTCGGATGAGCGTGCTGGTCGAGCCGCCGAGCGCGAGCAACTTCGCGGATACGGACAGGACCTGTCCGGGTACACTGGGGAGTTCCCCAACGATAGTGTACAGGATAACCGCTTCGGTATGTCAAGCTACTCAGAGTACAGCAGATTACTAAGTGCTCGTACTAACTACGGTCCAAGCAATCACCCTTCGTCTGCCTCCCGCTCGCGCGGTTCAGAGTTCCCTTTCTCCCCGGATTCCTACGACGTCTACCACCGCCGTGACGCCAACTACAGCGACGTTCGCCGCGGCCCCAACCGTGGGCTTCCGTTGAACTCACGAGATGCAGGTCCACCACTCCATCGCGAAGCTTCGTACTCGCGCGAGCGCTCTATCTCCCCGCTGTCACGTAATTGCTCAAACGCGACCTACTCGCGCCCCGTGTCTCCTCTCTCTCGGTCCTCGACCACGAGAGATTACAACCGCGGCCGCTCCAGAAGGCTCGACAGCGGATACTATGAGTCAGACCCTTACCTGTACCGTGACAGCAGCATGCAGCGCGAAGCCCACTTCTCGGTCCGGAGACCCAGCGGCGCTACATGGGGTACTGGAGCCGGGAGACACAGAGGAGCTAGGGATACCAGCCCTTGGCGAAACGGCATGCGACGCTTCTGAGCTCAGAGAAGTGCTGATGACTTCGGAACAGATATTAACGTTGGAGCCAGAAGAACAGAGTGAAAGGTCAGGGATCGGCCACCGAAAGTATTCAAAAGGCTCGTACGACGGGGATAACTTCAGGTGTTTGGTAACAAGGAGCTTAGAAGTGTCCTCACGATGGAATCGGATCAATGGAAATTGTAGAACATGCAGACAGGACGTGCGGTCGAAAAGTTTTCGCCAGGAAAGGACACTGCTCATTTCCGATCACTGTGTGACCCGAGATACTGAACCGGCATGCGGACGTGAGCGAACACTTCTGAAGCTCGTAGATAAGGGCGATCTATACAGAACACCAAATGCAGAAATGACAAAAGCCAACTGGTTACGCGGCCGAAAGTATTAGTTTAGCGTATGTCGCACCAGGCTCAGGTGTTGACGATGTCGATATCTGAATGGGCTTTGGAATAGCGGGAACCGGGTGGTCTGGCTTGTGGCACACATGGCACACATGGCACACATGGCACACATGGCTCACATCCGCACACGAGTAACCATACTCATTCTCACCCTCAGAACGGGGTGGAGCGAGTGGAATGGACTATTCGGCATTGAGATGCGCACGTCCTTACTCCGATATCCGACTCTACCCTGCACCATGCCCAGAGCGGAAGGTCCTTGCGCAAGGGATCATGGAGTCGGGGTAAATCAGAGTGACTCAATCGTTGACTGACTCCCCACTCATTACTCATTGAGCCCGTGGCACGTCTTCATCAGGCGCGCAGACGATATAAGAGCCGGGACCATGCCTTCCGTATGCAGTATGCGGACTGCAACGACTTCGGTTCGGATACACTTCACGCCGTTTGCAGCCCTCGACACCCTCTTACAACCTATCTGAACAGTACTTACTCCTGCTGTCGCGTCTCCTTCGCTTGATCAGTCGACTTTCACAAGCGTAACAACAACGTATAGTCTCCAGGCCAGCTCGTCACCATGCCTCTCACGCTTCGCCCAATGCGTGACTCTGACGTAGGCGCATACAGCCGCATCATAGAATCTGCCTTTGTCGAGGGCGGTGTCATGCCAATGTTTTACCCGAATGGCATCACGCCGGAGATTAGCGCTCACACACGTCGCCAAGCTCTCAAGATCCTCCGCAAGAAACCGCATGCGCACATTATGGTAGCACTGGATACGGACCTTCGACCAGAACCAGGCGACTACGTCGACCCGCAGAACCAGGACAGCGTGGACGGCAAGGTGACGGTGGAGGAGCACGGGAATGAGGAGGGACGGATTGTTGGCATAGGTTACTGGAAATTCTACGAGAAGGATCGCACTGACGAGGAGATCAGAGCGGAGGAGGAGCAAGATCGCGAGGCTGGCTTTCCGCCAGGCGCAAACGAGAAGGCAATGGCGGCCTTCTTCGGTGCGTTGTCGAAGTGCAAGAGAGAGAAGCTGGGGAACAGGGCGCACATACGTAAGTACGCTGTCTTCTCTCGGAGTGCGCGGGAGCGGGGTCAGGTCAAGTTAAGGCGGGAGCACATGCACTGACGACTCGGATGTAGTACTCAACATACTCGCGACGGACCCAAAGCACCATCGTCGTGGTATCGGCGCAATGCAGTTGAAATGGGGTTTGGATCAGGCAGACCGATTAGGGCTCCCGTCGTATCTCGAAGCGAGCCGGATAGGCAAGCCGCTGTATGCTCGTTGGGGCTATGAAGAGATCGGGCTATTGCCGTTCGATACGAGGGATTTCGGGTTGAAAGAGAACAGAGTGCACACTCTCATGCTACGCCCACCACAAACACAGAACGGCAAGGTCTAGATTCATATACTCAGGTTACTGCAAGGCATGATTCAGAATACCCTGAAGATAGATCGTCATGGAGGTTGAATCCTTCCCTGGCTCTTCCCCTTCACCCTGACCTTCTTTGATAACGTTCGCAACGATCAGTCCCTCTAGTCGATAGGGTTGTATTGAAAGACAGCGCTGATGTGGCACGCATCCAAGCAATCAAGTAGCATAGACGTGGAGGACGTGAAGAGTACCCCGAGTGTACTGCTTGGGTGCTATACTCCTCAGATGTTGATCATCTGACATAACCTCTCATACCGCCTCCTAAACAGAAGGGCAACTCTACGGTTGCACGAAAATCTAACAATACTTGAAGCAAGCGCATGTCCACATCGTGACCACGTGTAATGGTAGCTGATTATCGCTATAAAGAGTATTTGACATACGCCTAGCGAAACTGGGCTTTGAGCCGCGTGCTATGTAATTACGGCAGTTTTACGGCTGGCGCGTTGTTGTCGCGAACCTTCGCGTCGTCGTCGAGGGAGTCCGGGGACGAGCTGTTTGCACCCACCAGTTACACGCTTTCACCACACACCACACCCTACACACGGTACCGTCGCACTCCATCGCACCGCAGACCTCTACAGCACTGCAGCACTGATATCGTAACTTCTGCTGCATCACATCTCGCGTCTCTCGCACATCGGTTCCATCGCACTGCCTCCGCGCATTGTTTTGAGGAGCGCCGACCGCAATGGCGCTCTTGACTTGGAGCCACAAGGTCAGCTACAAGGCCCAGCAGGGTAAGCAGTCGCATTCACCGGCGAGACGTGCGCATTGCTGAAGAACACGCAGTGGCTTTCGAGGACTTTATCCGCAATTTCAAATCCGACACCGAAGAGGCCGAGGACGCTCTGAAGAAGCTCAACCTGAACGAGAACGGCACCGACGACGAGTATGATTTCATGGACGAGTCGGACGATGGAGAAGCTGCGCGGAAGAGCAGCAGGCGCCAACACTCGAAATCCGGTAGGAAATACATGGACATGCTTCAAAGCGTTGCAGACAGGGAAATATCGCACATCACCATAGAATTGGACGATTTGGATACTGTACGATCCGCTGCTGACGAGATTGCATCGAGCCGCTGCTTACAACTATTTAGTACGAGAAGAGTTTGTCGGAAGATGAAGCGCAACTGGATCTGACCCAGTCGATCAAGTCAAACGCGACTCATTACATTGAGGTCTTTTCCCGTGCCGTCGACCAGCTGCTGCCAGCGCCCAACCGTAAACTCACACTAAACAGCGATGTGCTCGATATAATAACGACCCAAAGGTCAAAACGTAATCAACAGATGGAAGAACTCCAGGATCATGGTATTGTGGTCGACGGCGCCGAATCGCCATTTCCCCCAGAGTTGACGCGGAGATACACGTTGAGCTTCAAGCCCAAGAAACCATCCGCGGGATCCAGCGAGGATGAGAAGGACGACAAGGCGCTTGCTGTGCGCGAGGTGCGCGGAAAGCATCTAGGCAAGCTGATCACTGTGCGTGCCATTGCTATCAGGGTGTCCGACGTGAAGCCTTCCATCCAGGTCAACGCCTATTCTTGCGACCGCTGCGAGCGGGAAGTCTTCCAGCCGGTCACCAGCAAGAACTTCACGCCCCTCACCGAATGTCCGTCCGAGGAGTGCAAGCAGAACAACTCGAAGGGACAATTGTTTCTGTCTACTCGCGCTTCCAAATTCTTGCCTTTTCAGGAAGTCAAAGTGCAGGAGATGGCCGATCAGGTGCCGGTTGGCCACATCCCACGACAACTCACAGTGCATTGTCATGGAGCGCTTACGCGCCTGATCAACCCAGGAGATGTTGTTGATATCGCCGGCATCTTCCTTCCGACTCCGTACACTGGCTTCAAGGCGATTCGTGCTGGTCTGTTGACGGACACATATCTGGAAGCGCAGCATGTGCTCCAGCACAAGAAGGCTTACGATTCCATGGTTCTCGCTCCTTCGACCATCAAGCGGATGGGTGAACTGGAAAGGTCGGGACAGCTTTACGAGTACCTCAGCCGCTCCATCGCGCCGGAAATCTTCGGCCATCTGGATGTCAAGAAAGCTCTTCTTCTGCAGCTCATCGGTGGCGTGACAAAGGAAATGGGCGACGGCATGCATATCCGTGGTGACATCAATATCTGCCTGATGGGTGATCCTGGTGTCGCCAAGTCTCAGCTCCTGAAGTACATCACCAAGGTCGCTCCGCGAGGTGTTTACACGACCGGCCGAGGATCAAGTGGGGTTGGTCTTACTGCTGCGGTCATGCGTGATCCAGTGACGGACGAGATGGTTCTCGAGGGCGGTGCGCTCGTGCTCGCCGACAACGGCACGTGCTGTATCGATGAGTTCGACAAGATGGACGATGCCGATCGGACTGCTATCCATGAAGTGATGGAGCAACAGACCATCTCCATTTCCAAGGCTGGCATCACAACAACCCTGAACGCCCGTACCTCCATCCTGGCTGCAGCCAATCCTCTCTATGGACGGTACAACCCGCGAATCTCTCCAGTGGAGAACATCAACCTTCCCGCGGCCCTGCTCAGCAGATTCGACATCCTATTCCTGATCCTGGACACGCCGACCCGCGACACAGACGAGGATCTCGCACGTCACGTCGCCTACGTGCACATGCACAACGAGCACCCCGAACCCCCGGCGGCGGTCTCATCTTCAGCCCCGACGAAGTCCGGCAATGGGTCGCACGCGCGCGATCCTTCCGGCCCGTCGTCCCCAAAGCGGTGTCCGACTACCTCGTCGGCGCGTACGTGCGGATGCGGCAGCAGCAAAGCGCGACGAGAGCGCCAAGAAGCTGTTCACGCACACCTCACCGCGTACCCTGCTCGGCGTGCTGCGTCTCTCGCAGGCGCTGGCCCGGCTGCGCTTCGCGCACGAAGTCATCACCGACGACGTCGACGAGGCCCTGCGGCTCGTCGAGGTCAGCAAGGCCTCGCTGTACGACGACGAGCGGGGCCGCGGGAGGAGCGATCTCAGCATCAACAGCCGCATCTTCAACCTCGTGCGCGGCATGAAGGAGAGCGGGGCCGCGGGCACGGCGGACGGCGCGCCGGGCGAGTTGGACATGCGCAAGGTCAGGAGAGGGTCCTTGCCAAGGGATTCACGATCCAGAATCTCGAGGCGTGTTTGGACGAGTACGCGGCGCTGGACGTGAGTATTGCCGAACCCGTTCGCTCGATGACATGGACTGACGCGATCGATCACAGGTCTGGCAGACGGCGGCCGAAGGCTCGCGGCTCGTTTTCATCGAGACCGGCGGGCACGACGATGCGAACATGGGGGATGAGTTCTGAGCGTGTTGACGCGTTTGCGGCATGGCTGTCTGGTGGCTTCGAGAAACAGGCAGGGGCTATGGGGTTTGAATGATGGCTGCTGCCTTACGCATGGAGCTTTGGGCTGGCGTTTCCTTTTACGGTATGTGGCAGCTCGCGGTCTGTCTGACTCGTGTTTCAGTAGATAGGAGCCACTCGAGCTTACGAGGATACCCTCTTCCCGGCGCACCGGTAACGACCACGGCGGCTTTTGTTGGACGGCGTGTCACCGTCGCTATACACTAAGGGGTTATGGGGAACGAGCACCGTGGTTCAGGCGACAAGTCAGGCATCCCGAGTTTTGCCGTTGCAACCTATTCATGTACGGTATGCAGAAGCTGCTAGTCACCCTGTGGTCGCGCTTGCCTTGCCGGTTAGACTCGTGGTTGCCTTGTCAACAGGAAGGAGGAAGTCGCGAGGGAAAACGACGGGCGTGTGCAGTCCAAATCCAGAAGTCGGGCGGCGTAGTTTCCCCTGTGTGGCAGTTATTGGAAGGAAAGAAGACAACAACAAACGGAGCAGACAAGTAGTAGGCTTTCTGCCCTCTGGCAAAACTCTAAGGCCCCTAGACGGGGAAAAAGCCGCTATGCAGAAACCACACCCCCACGACCATGACGACTCTTCCGACGTCTTTTCTTCGCCACTCGCCGCCGCTCCACCTCATGTCGGGACGCCCCACCTCTTCCAGATGTTTCCCAATCGGGCCTTGGCTTCCTTGCTGATACACATGGCCCCATCGAGCGGCTTGAGCTGCTCGTCGCCCGTCAGGCTCAGAGCCGCCAGTCCGAGGTAGCTGTGGTATACGTCCGGGAGGTCGCCGGCGTGTTTTCCGAATCCGCCGAGTGCCAGGTGCGCTGTGCGTTCGAGGAGATAGCGGCGCAGCGAGTCGCGGTCGGGGAGTTGGGGTTGGGAGAGCATCTGTCGAGGAAGGAGCGTTGTTAGAACGAAGGGATTAGCCGGAAGCGGTTGAGACGTACCGATAATGCGCCCAGGACCCAGAAGGCGTAGCACGTGTCGGCGATCTTGTTGCAGCGTCCGTTGAAACCCGTCCACTCCAGGTCGAACCGGCTCGTCGGCCGCTCCTTGTAGTTCATCCGCCCTTGTTTGCTCGGGAAGGCCTCGGGATGTACGAACGAGTGTGCGTCATGGCACGTCGCCGGCGTGTCTGTCTCGTCGGCGTGAGTGTCGAACTCGTCTTCGTCGGTTATGGTCGCCGTCTGCCGTGACAGCAGCCAATGAATCGTCCACTGAGGATTCGTGAGGCCGGGATCCTTGGGTCGCGCTTCGCGGCGCCGCCGCGAGTATTGTGCTGGCAATCGGTCGCAGAAATCGAGCGCGCCTATCGCGCAGAACGTGAAGCCAGCTGCGTGAGACGCCAGGTCAGCGGTTGCGAACTTCTCTCGCTCCAAAGCAACGCCCACTCACCGTGTGCTTCGTGATATGGTTTGTCCGATAGGCCTCCGTCATACGTCTACCATCTGATCGTCAGTAAGCCTGCCTTAGGCAGTGCCAGCGGTATGTGAGCTGCCAGAGGACCTACTTCCGCGCTGCGGATACATTGCACCAGCTTGTCCACATCGATGTCCGTGCAGCCCTCGATCTCGCCCTCGGCGTCCCCTCGCAGCATGTACCGCACACCCGTCGCGCAGTACCCAAAGCGTGGATCCGTACCACCCTCAATCGCCCCGTTCACCAGCGTCTCGCCGAAACTCCCGTCTTTTCGCTGCAACGTGGGCAGCCATGCCAGCGTCTCTTTTCTCCTCACCCGGCTCAAGTCGTCGCCCAACACTAGCAGCGAGGCGAGCGCGAAGTAGGTCGAAGGTAGGTTGGCCGGATCCCAGCATTCGTTCTCCGGTGTCGTGTGCTCGCCCAGATCGGTGCCGGGGAAGGCGCGAAAGCCACCGTGCGGGTGTTGGTTGCGATACACCCAGTTGATGTAGTCGGCGCGTTCGAGATCGGATGTGTTGGGCACGAGGGCGTCTAGGAGGTCAAGCCCGGAAACGACGAAGAAGGCCAAGCTCATGCGATTGCTGTCATTGGAGGTGTAGGGCGTGGGCAGGAAGGTCTTGAGACACCGCAGAAAGTACTTGACGTGTCGGGGTTTGTCGAGAGCGGTGGGAGTGGTTTGGAACGAGGAGTAGGAGTGTTGTATTCGTGACATGGTGGTCGACATGCTGTTCGGTCGTTGCTGTGCTGAGAAGTGTGCGGGTCGGCTGGTTCGGTCACGGAGGAGAGGAGAACATTTGTTGGTTCGGACAATACCCTACCAGCGTATGCAAGAGCAAGAGCTTAACGTTATAGCATTTTGGCATGTGCCATCGCGACGGACTTTCCTAGCATGTGGATTAGCAAAGTCCATGACGCTCGCTGTTTTGAGGGCCCACGCGGCATCCCGGCAGAGAGCACCGTCCGCCGTCCGCCCGCGTGGAAATTCGCCGATGGGGCGAGCCAAGAGATGCCACCCCAAAAATATCAAATACCTTCTTGTGGCTGAAACGTTACCACCTACACCCATCTCGGTGGAGACGGTTCGCTAGTTCAAGACAGATCTAGGAGGCGCACCGAGTCGACGATCGTTAGGTGTACTCCCCACAATCACCATCGCCGACACCTCACTCGTCTGCCATTATGACTTCCCGTTCAGCACCGTCGGATCAACTACAATGCGACATATGCCCCCGGAGATTCGAAGATCAGCAGAAATACAACTTCCATCAGTCGCAAGACCATCTCGTTTGCCCCAGATGTACTATGCGAGCCCCCAAGATCCCCGTCCTCCTCGAGCACTGGCGGGAGACCAAGCATGCTCACGGCTGTGAGGACTGTCTCGTCAGCTTTTCCGACCCTGCCTCGCTGTCACGCCATTTGGAAGGCAACCAAGCATGCCCCGAATGTCACAAGCACTGTGCAAGCGACCAGACCCTCCAGGAGCACAGGTCTACGCACAGATTGAAATGCCTGTACTGCGACGACGCGTCCTTCAAGACCTTCTCCGAGGTGCTCGGGCACGTCGAGAGCGGCAAATGCTCGTCTGGAGCCACAGCGTTCGGCATGGCCAACACCGTCGCTCACATCCAGGCGTATGACAGCATGGTTTACGCAATGTCCCCCGAAGTCCAAAACTGCATCACCGTGTTCGGTTACGGACCAGACGAACTTGGGAGAATCTACTTCTGCGGCGGATGCACGGCCACTTTCGAGACGTTAAACGAGCTCTTTATACATCTGGAGACTGATGGAGCGCGGTGCAAGCAGAATGGCAACGCCGGCTATTTGATCCAGTGTTTCGTGGACTCTCTGCGCGAAAAACCCTACCAGGATCCTGGAGAGCTTTGAGTCGAGAGAGCAGCTGAACGGAACATCCAGGCGTCTTCGTGTCCTACGTCATGCCGCGACAAGCTATCCTGCAATCTCCTTGTGCGTGATACCAACCTCCGCATCGTTCTTAGCAACAACGTCGATGCCCTCATCGATGCTGTTGACCCGATGCTCACCCTTAAACGCCTCCACCTTATCCGCATCACCAAACACCCTATCCATATGCTCCAGCCCAACCCCTTGGTCTCCGGCCAAAGGAAGAAAACCAGCGCGCATCCAAGCGCGTTGATGGCCACCAGAATCCAGTACGCGTTGTGCCCCACATTTTCGAACATGACAGGCCAGGCCTGGTTGATCCAAAGTGTCGTGATCTGCTGTCCGGCCTGAGAAATGTTGATGCCCTTGTCACGCAGGTTGGTTGGGAAGATCTCGCTGGCGTAGATCCACGCGCAGGGACCCAGTGCGCCTGCGTAGGCCATTTGGATCACGTAAATGAAGATGACTTGGACGATGGAGGCTGCGCGGTTGGGGTGGGCGCCGACTGGGAAGGCGTCGGCGAGGGAGGCGATGACTATGTAGCTGACGACCTGCGTGAAAATGTCAGTAATCGAACGTCAAGCGTGTCTGTCGTTGGCGTGTTGTTCGTACCATGGTTGCAGAACCACCGATCAAGGTTATCCTACGTCCCCACTTATCGACTCCTCCGGTGGTGATCAGTGTAGCCCTGTGAATTGACGGTCAGCGGAGGTTGTTGCGTCCGTGGCAAGGAAAAACTCACAGCAAACTCAGAATGCCAGCGACGACGTTGAGCAGCAGCGACAGCGTCGAAGTGGAGAACCCCAACCCCTCGAACACCGAGATACCGTACAACATCAGGGCACCGATACCCGAAATCTGTCCCAGCGCCATGGTCGACATGCCGTACGCGATTCTCTTCCAGACCCAGTACTTTGTGAGGAACTGGCGCCAGGTGTAGTTCTCGTCGTGTTCGAGGCGGTATTGGCGTGCGGCTTGGAGCTCAAAGAACTCCGCTTGCACGGCTTCGTCCTCCTGTGGCAGCTTGCGGATCTTGGACAGCTCCTTCAGCACGCGTTGCGGCTGGTCCGGGTGGCGCTCGAGCAGCCAACGAGGTGATTCGGGAATCAGGAACGAGCAGACGATGAGGACGACGCCGGGAACGACCTGCAGTGACGTTGCAATGCGCCACGCGTTGTCCGCCGTCATCTTTTGGATGCCCAGGCCGACGCACCAGGCGATGAGAACGCCGACTTGGTAGGAGAGCTGCACGAAGGATACGACGCGGCCACGGATGAGCGGGGAGCTGACTTCGGCCTGGTATGCTGCGAGGTTTGTGCCGATGCTGCATTGTTCCATCAGCCTTGCCGACGAATCGGATGAGCTCTGGAATAGGACTCACGTTGCTGTTCCGATTCCTGAGATGATACGGCCAACGACGATCATGGCGAAGTTTGTGGCGCCCGCTTGCAGAGCCACGCCAACCAAGAGCACGACGGTGCCGAGTGAGAACGTGTACCGTCGGCCTAGGTACCAGATGAACCACCAGCTGATGAAGAGATTTCCGATCACGTTTCCCAGATTGACCATGCTGGCGACTACGCCCGACTTCGAGCTGGTGATGGAGAATTCATCGATGAACGCTTGTTCGCTGATGATGATCGTGTATATACCGCTGTCGAAGCCCTGGAAGCTGTTGCGATCGATCAGTAACGTTCCACAGGCGTCGGGGTAAGGCCGGGAAGACGGCTTCTCACATGTTCGCAATGGATGCAACAGCACAGATCCAGTAGATGTACCATGCCGCCTTTGTCTGACCCAGAAACATCTTCTCTCCGGATCTTGAAACATTTGCCACGACGACCTCGGTGTTGCTGGCCATGGTTACCGATGCGGATGGAAAAGAACCAACCAACCCACGGCAGTATACCAGAAGGAGGAGAGTATGAATATATGATTATGGGAATATACGAAACTCTGATGGTAAGAACATCGAAAACCGCTATTGGGAAGAAGAGGCCGGAATCTTTATACCTCAACTCATCGCCAGACCAGGGCAGTCCTCGAACCGGTCCGTGCAACGCGCTTAATCAAAACCGCCACGAAAATCGCCGGGATGTAACCCCAGTTCCCCGCAAAGCAATGCGTACAATCCCCTCACTCTCCAGACAATGGAGCGACCGGGCTAGGACGTGATCCCAACTAGGAAGTGCTGGGTATTGGTTTCGCGTGAGGGGGCACGGCAGGTGTCCACGCCGCTACTCGATGCATGGGATTCCGACGGGGCCGGGCTTCCTCCCCCCACCCCCCAGGCGCCCCTCCGGAGGGCCTACGGCAGATCTTCTCGGATCACCCACGTGGAACGGCGGCGGGGTATGCATGGCTTGCAGTGATGGCAGGCTCAAGCTTTCTGGTCTGGCATTCACGACAAGTGACATGTACATATCCTCCGGGGGAGAAAGGGTGTGCTGCGTGGAGGTCAACACTGTCGCCGATGCCGCCCGCTGCCCTGTGCATCTTTGTTTTCTAGTAACCGAACACACTCATGTGATCCTTTTTCCCTTTACTGCTTTGTCGGACCCAGCTTCACCCTCGTCACACCTTGCCATGCGTCGCGCGCGCTGTCAGTCACCCTATCCACAAACGACTGCAACCACGATGTCCCAAGCTCGTCCGTCTTGTTCAGATCCAATAACGCGGCGCCCACTTCTCCACCTGTCAGAATATCGAAAGTCCTTCCTACGACGACATCTTTCTCCTCTTTGGTCGCTTGTGCCTGCAGGGCGTCCCAGTGCTGCTTGATCTCCCTTCTGAGGACGTCGATGCCTGGTTGGCCGACACGGTTTCCCTTCCGCCGGTTCTTGTTGATGTCGACCGCGATGTTGCAGAACAGCCAAGCGGCTTTCAAGAAATCAAAGAGCAGGAAATAGCTTCGCATGTACCAGCTCCAGGGAGGCGTTCTGAACTCTTCCCGGCAGAGGTCCCTGTCGAGGAACACGCTGATTGGCAACTCCTTGATAGAATTTTGCAAAGCGTCCAGCGATGACGAGAGTTTTTCGGGATTGACGACCTCCTGCGTGAGCTGCAGATTATTCACGAGGCATGTTGCCTCGAAGAGACAGACCCAGCGAGTACGGAGGGTCTTCTCCATAGGCAGCATGTCCCTCTCGGGCTTTTCTTCTGTGAGGATCCCCTTGACAACATTGTAAGTTTCGGAGCCGTGAGCCGGCTCCTTGCCGTCTGCTAGTACGGTCCAGGTAATGTCAGCCAGGAGGTTGGTAACCAGCCAAGATGCCTGTAACTTGTGTCAGCACAATACAGACACAAGAGGCACTCGGTGCTCTCAGTAGCCAGCTGGAACTGGTTGCTAGATTCGTTGATGGAAGCACCGGCTCAGGCTCTGTTGTACTCACACCTGGGATAATGGCCCCTTGGTGGACAAGCGTTTCGGTGCTAGCCCACCCATGATCTACGCCTTGTCCCTGTACAACACTGTTGCATCCAAAGTCGAAGCTCATGTTGAAATCTCGACCGTCTCTGGTGTCTTTATACCATGCGCTTGCACCTGTTGACCATCAGACTATGTTTCGGTTCTGCTTTAGATGTCTCTTACAGTGACACCAGGAAGGGTGAACAACGTCGGGTGAAGTCCGATCAGTAAGTCGAGCGATGCGTCGGCGCTCAAGCATCTGGATTCTCCTTGTGACACTGTGCTCTAGCTGCCAACGGAGCTCTTGCAGTTCAAAGAACAGATCGCTTTGGCCGCTCTTCAAGTACTCGTACTGCGTCTCAGCTAGCTTTGATTCCATCCTCTCAAAGTTCTCGAGAGATTTGCTCAGCATATCAAATGGATCCGCAGAAGTCTTTCCTTTCTTGCTGAAACTGAATGGGTGATTGACGGAAATCCGAGTGAACAGGACGTGCGATACTGTTTCTTGCTGTATCTCTTTCACGCTGAGCGATTCGTACTGCTGTGCAGCCAAGGTGTGGAAGCCGAGCTCGGTGTAGAGATAGACTAGCATGACCTTGGCCTGAAAGGTATCGCCACCTGCATGCTCCAAGAGGCAAGCCGCTTGCAAGAGGTGAGGGAGCTGAGGATTTGTCAAAGTAAGCCGTATCAAAGCCGAAACTGTCAGGTAACATGCATCGACAGCCGCGTGTCTCACGGAGTCGTTTCCGGCCCGCAACAGTCGCAAGCAGTTCTTGACAAACGCGGTGACGTAGTCAGGATGAGCTCTGGTGTTGCCGATGGTCAGAAGATATTCAAGCTTCTGTGCATTGATCTCAGAGCGCATCCAATAATGACTCTAGAAGGTACGGCGTCAGTTGTCATCTTCAACGTATGGCATACAAAAATGCGCTGGGTGACGTCCTTCGTCTGAGATATCTTTACTCGCCCGGTGCGAGGAAGAGCGGTGTGCACAACGTGAATGAGGATTTGGTAACACATGTCGTCTTTGTTGAAGAGAGACGTTGCTCCGTCCACGGTTCAACACAAATCCCAACGCAGGCAGACACTGTAAGGCCGTAGAGAACAATCGAGAAGAAACGAATGGCACTTACCTTGGACAGCAGCGCGTCTTGTTCAGCTTTGATGGAGCGTACTGATTGCTCGATGCGTCTCCTAAGATCAGCCTGTGCAGTGGTGGGGAGCTGAACCACGAAGTCTCTGATGTCTGTGAAGCAGAAAGTCTGATCTTGGTAAGCATCAAAGTAAGCTTGCATGGCGTCCAAGGTGTTCGTGAAATTGGACGCCTCATCTTGACTCTCCGCGTGCAGGTGAAGGCCGATCAGCGCGAGTTTTGCGGGTCGAACTCCTTCAGCGACAGCTTCCGCTAGAAGTGGCGCAATTTCGAATGTTTTGCCTGTGCCGATGCATGCTTGCAGATAGCCATTCCATACAGACCAATCATCGCGATGACTGGTAATGTTAGTGAACTGCATCGGCATCAGAAGTACAAAACCTTACCTGAAGCTTAGCCTCTTACCCTCCTCGTCATGTGTTTCCTTCTCTAGAAGGAAGGAGCAACGGATGCTGAGTTCATTCCATCTCTTCGTCTTGATCAAAGCGTCGATCATGGATCTCTCCGGGATAAACGCTCCGATATTAAAGTCTGTGATTCGCTCGTCTTTTCCTTGCCGGCGCAGAACCTGCATGATCAAAACTGCCTCTGCTCGATTCTCAACAGAAGCCAGCTTTAGCATACGGGCAGCCAGCTCAAGGTGTCGGCCGGCCGTCTCTTCATCTTTTGCAACTTCCCTACAAGCTGCTGAAGAGCGATGAGGGCATACAGCCAGGCGCGCTTTTTCGGAGACTGCCTTTTCAATTCCATAACAGCCTACGAGATAGCGTTAGCCGGTGGTTGAAGCGTTATGCACGCATTAGCCGTACAGAATTTGCGTCCTGCCATCTCTGATGCGACATAGCCTGCCTGAGACGAAGCTCGTTTGCAGCGATCGGATTTCCGCACTGCTTTGCAGCATTGGACCAGAGATTGTTCGCATCAGGTCCGGCAGTTAAGGGTGGCGGGTATTGCAGTTCTTGAAGCTGACATGCGCATTCGTACAGTGCATGTACGGCCGTCAGATCTGTGATAGGCGGTTTGCGAGTAGAGAGCATGGTGATCGCCGCCCTTGCAGAGTCATATTGCCCCAAGCCACAATTAAAACGCGCTTGGTATTGCAATAGAATTGGATCGTTTGGCGATTTTTTCAAGTACTTTTGGCACTTGGAAAGACCCTCCTTGTGTTTGCCTCCGTCTAAGAAGCTACCTAAATCATTATACGAGGGCATCGTTGAGTGATGTCGATGGCTTTTGGCTCGAAAGTGAGAGAATGCCGGATGAATAATCGGCCGGTGAAGGAATTGAGGTGCTCTTGTATGGATGTTAGAAGTTCAACATGGTGTCCAGAAAGCCCGTACAAGAAACCGATCGATCTCAGTTAGAAGGAAAGTGCATTTCTGCACAGTTTCGTCTTCTCCCTGCTACTGACAGGTACATCAGTCGTTACTCGATCTTTTGATATTCTCGGCAGTGAACAACGCCAAGCCACGGGACGGCTCGCGGCTCCAGGCCGCATGTCTGCCTGTCTATATACCTGTTTTATCCTCTACTCTGCCTGGATGCGTATTCAACATCAGATTGCAACACCGAACACAAACACCCGAAGAGAGCCGACACATTACTGTACTCAGAGGCCTACGCCCGAAGCCTCGGCTCGTCACACAACGCTGCAGCGAGAGCAACATTGTCCGACGCATCGGAAGCCCACTTCAATCCTCCAACAAGACGAGCGGACGCAGTTCCTCAGCAATGCCTACTTCACTGGATGGGTTGCCAGTGGAGTTGATATCACAAGTCATCTGCTTCATCGATTCCAAATCCGATCTCATCTCACTCGCACGGTGTTCGCAACAATTGCATGCCATGACCGTACCGTATCTGTATGCTGACATCGCGATCATTGCGAACGATCTGCCGCGGTCCGCCTACGAGCAATATGGCGAGCTAACACCTTACTATTACCTGCGCATGATGGCATGTTGTTTCTTCCGACATCCGGAGTATGCACGTCACGTGCGCCAGTTGACCCTCCGCTGGGATGAGGAAACCGACTATCATGAACCCGTGAAGGTAGCGATTGAACCCGAAATAGAGGAAGCAATCAAAGTACTGACGGTGGGCGGCTTTATTGTACGTGATGTCTGCCAAAACATCGTAAGACGGCAGTGGTCTCAACAGGCCGTCGGCTCAACAAAGGACTATCTGCCGCGATGCCTCGATGTCTCCTCGCGGTAGTCAACTAAGGTCGAGCAGACAACCGCTTAAGCAACTGCTTTTTACAGGCCCGGTTTGACTGTCGAACGGCCTGTTGAGAACGCTGGCACAGGATGCTACCGCACAGCCGATTCATCAAGCTACACCAAGAATCTGAGGGGCATACTGATCTCTGCTAGACAAAAAGTTTGATGTACGACGTCAAGCACATCCAGAACGTTTGCGTCATCTTAGCTCTATTGCTCGGTGTACTCGATCATCTCGAACGCTTGGATCTCCACACCTATCCGGTCTTTGAGAGCTTCACCCACTCGGTCGAACAATACCTGAGGTGGGGCGACATCAAGTGCTGCGAAGAACTTACAGATGTCATGGTTGTATGTCCTGGTAACCCTTTCCTTCCTCTTCAGTCGCATGGATTCTGGTTCACATCGCCCACCATTCGCTCCATTTCCTTCTTCAAACTCTCCAGTGACGTCGCCTCCTGGGAAGAGGTAGGGTGTTGGGAGAACAACCTCAGAAGTCTAAAGCCGAAGTCTTCCACCGTTGAGCATCTGGAGCTGAGGGCGGCCTGGTTAAACAAGGAGGAAGTACTCAGTATATTGGGGGCCCCCAAGGCATTGAAGTCGTTCATCTTCGAATATCGTTTTATTGGGCCTGGTTACCTAAGTTGTCCAGACATCTTACGCGCGTTGATGCAGCATCGCGACTCGCTCGAAGATCTTTGTCTGTCTTGGTGGGAGTGCTATACACACGATAGCCACGCCGATGAGGTCGGAGGTACGGATCTCCTCAGAGCCTTCAGAACAACTCATAATGACTCGGTCCAGATGTTATTCACCCGCTCATCACTCCCCTCGAATCGTTTGCAGATCTTCAGAAACTCAAGCGCTTACGGATTGACATGGCAATCCTGCTCGGGGAAGCTGCGACGGAAGATGCTTCTCAGCCGGACATCGACGAGCACCGCCTCGCCGATGCTCTCCCGCCACAACTCGAGTTGCTGCACCTCACACATGTCCAAGACTCATTCATCGAAGCGGTCCCGATGCTCGAGCAGGTACTGCAGCGGAAACGGACGAACTTTGCAAGCCTGCGGGAGATCGTGTTGGAGGCACCTTTCGCCACGGAGAAAGGGCTGTGGACGGATACCCAAGCCTTGCTACGCTTGGCGAAAGAACTCGGTATCCAGCTGACGCTGTTACACAATTACCACAACCTCACCGCCGAGGGACCGAAGGGCCCAGAGAGAGGGTGGGGCATGGATGAAGAGGTTCGCTGGGAGGAGATCGGAGATGATTGTAACAAAAGACCTGTGTTTGACGTAGTTGAGTTGCAGCACTGATGAACGATTTCGCTTCCGACTCGGAGTGAGATGGGATAGTGGCGACCGCGTTTATCACAATTCAAGCCCTTCCGGTCACAATCTACTCTCGAGTGCTGATATTGCTGGTTTCGACGCCGCAGTTGATGGCGCAAGATTCGGATTGCTTATCCCACGTAGCGCTCTACATCCCCTTCAACACTTGGAAAAGCTACATGGTGGCCGGCAGGATGATATCAGGTATCGACCTTCTCAACAGGGAGCCAGTAGTGAAAGTCGATGATCCATCACAACGCATGCCTACGTGAGTGCTCCGCGCTTCGAGTCAATGGATGTGCGACTGGACTACGCCTCTATCGGCCGCCTCTTTGAAGGGCCCTCGATCTGCTAAGAGGCTTGTGTCAATCGGTATAGATGGATCTGTGAAGCACGCCAAGAACTCTGACGATGTTTCTGTCCTCTGCCAGGCACTTGCTGCGAGAAGTACATGTGGTCACGAGGCTCTCCTCTGTGCGGTTACCAGGATGGTTGAGTTGGCAATGGTGAATGGATTCAAGCAAGATCATGTTGGCGGATGTATTTGCATATACATTCCTGTTGTAGATCTGTTGTGGCGCGAAGAAGTAAAGGAAACTTGATGAGACCGGTGCATCCACATGAAGGAGCACGGGATGACAGTAGAGGAAAAGCGGGGAGGAAGGTCCTACAGCAAATGAAAGGAAGATGCGAAATCACTCGGTCCTTTCCCTCGACACTGCTCCTACCGACGGCATCGAGTGCACACCGTCAATACCTCCACTTCAAAGTCTTTCCTGCATCGTAACCTGGGGAAAATGGTGACAAAAAGCATTCGATTGCCTCTAGCTCATAGTACAGATAAACACAACGGAATCTTTCTTTTGCATCCTTTCCCTCCACCGGATGCAAGAGAATGCTGTACAAGCTGCTTCTGCACCATGGCGCATCTAGCGTGCTGCTGCTCATGACCCCCAACCCCGCTCTTCCAGGTATCTCAGTTCTCTAACCGACGGTTCCGGCGCCCGTGATCTTGACGTCTGGGCGAGGGCTGGAGGCGCTCTTCGTCCAGGCCTCCTTAGGAGGTTGGTACACCTGGGATGGGGTATTAGCAACCGAGATGCGAGTTGTGGTGCGAGGTGATGGCGTAATGCCCGATCACTTACCAGCTTCCTGGTCTTGATGGTGGACCACTTGTATCTCTTGACCCAGACGCTGAGCAGGAACAGCGAAGTGCCAATGGCCATGACCTTCCAACCCATCTTCTTGCGGTCATCCATCTCAGGCTCGGCAGCCCAGTTGAGGAACTCGGTGACATCCTTGGCCATCTGGGAGGTGGTGGCAGGGGTGCCATCCTCGTACTCGACGAGGCCGTCGTACAGGACTCTTGCCATTGCAATACCGGTACCCGGGAAGTATGGGTTGAAGTTGAGGCCGCTCTGGACAACGGCACCCGCTGGCGGCTCCTCTGGGTATCCGGTCAACAAGCTGAAGATGTAATTGCAGCCACCGTGACGACCCTTGACGATCAAGCTGAGATCAGGGGGCAGAGCACCACCGTTAGCGGCACGAGCGGCCTCCTCGTTCTTGTAGGGAGGGGGAATGTAGTCAGAGAGCTTTCCGGGGCGCTTCTCGATCTCGCCTTGGTCGTTGGGCTCGGTATCGTATTCGTTCTCTTCGGCGAGCGCCTTGGCCTCGTCCACGGTCATGATGGTTCCGACCAGGGTACGGTATGGAATACGCTTGAGCGAGTGGCAGCTGGCGCAGACCTCACGGTAGACCTGGAAACCACGACGAAGGGCTTGGTGATCGAAGGTCTTGGTGAGCTTCTCGTGCTCCCATGGGTACCTGGTTGCGTGGAGACTAGATGGCAGCTATCCGTTAGCCCGTACGTTCTGTCTGTCGTGGTGGCTGAAAACATGCGGAACGAGTGTACGCACCCCTCTTCTTGCGGTGTCATGGCATGTGCGGGTCTGCCGACGAACTGGTAGTACCAGGCACCGGCGCCGACAGCAACGACTGCGGCGGCAGAACCAATGGCGGTGTTTTTCCATTGCGAGCTAGCTTCAGAAGAGGTGGAGGTGGAGGCAGAGCGCTGTAAAACCGAGTCAATTAGCTACTGTTGGTCTTCTCAGGCACGGGGAACAGCAATTGAGGTTCTCGAGGGCGGGTTGAGGGATGATTCGGGATGGAGGTAGAGGTGGGTTTTCGTACTGTAGCTGTTCTGCTGGCAGCGCTGCGAGCGGCGCCGGCGGTGCGCGCCGACCGCAGAGTCGACCTGGCCAACATTGCGACTGACGGATGCCTCTGAGGCGGCAGGATCAGAAGAGAGGAGAGGGTGGGTTAGGGTGGTGTCGCCGTGTCTCTGGCAGCTGGAAGTGTACGGTACAGAGGCGGACTGGGAGATGTTGGCTGCTTCGACTTGCGAGCAAGTGGCCCGAGCGCCGTGGTCAAAACGACATTCCTCCTCTGATTGGCCGGACCGCCAGGTCAACTTGCACAATTGCACAAACGATTCGTGCTGTCCACCGAACACCAGCACGAACACAAACACAAACAAGAACACGAACACAAACACAAACATAGTGCTGTAGGATAGAAGATTGCTTGTTGGCTGCCCATGTACCGCGACAAGTACAAGACGCGAAGAACCCGGCCGGCACGAGTGCTCCGAATTGCATCTTCTGAGCACCGCGTGTATCGAAAGAGCACTTCACACAAGCTTGGCGCGCGTACCGCATCTGCATCTGGATCTGGATCGAGCTAGTTGTGTCTGACGCTGCTGCCTTCCACACTCACTCGCAAAATGATATTAACATTATAACCAATAGCGGCCTACACCTTTGACATGGCTCTCACAATGCACCCCGAGCCCAACGCCAGCCCCGTCGAGGTTCCGGAAACGAACAACGAACAAGCTCCTGCTCCTGCTCCAGCTGCAGCACCAGCCCCAGCCCCGGTCGACCCGCTCACACTCCCACCACAGAAGCGCCCTCGCGTCGCCGTCTCTCAGGCCCAGAAAGCAGCCTTGCGCGCCTACCGCCGCGAACACCCCGAGTTGAGCCAGGACAGGATCGCAGAATGGTTTCGCGCCCACTACGGCCAGAAGGCCACCCAAGGCCAGATCTCGAATTGGCTTTCCCCCAGTACGCCTACCTCGACGAGCTCGCTGAAGCTGGCGACTTGCGTCTGGGGAACAAGAAACGACGTCCCGAACGGTGGCCGGAGCTGGAACGCCCGCTGCGGTCGTGGCATTTCGAGGAAGAGGAACAGGGCGTCAAGGTGACCGGGGATATGCTGCGCGCACAGGCGGCCGCATTCTGGCCGCAGTGTTATCCTCAGCGCGAAGTGCCGGGCTTCAGCAACGGATGGCTTGCGGGATACAGGGAGAGATACCGGGCGCATAAGCAGCAGAAGACGAGACGGGCTGACAGAGGTGCCGATACCGCAGACACGAGCGCTGCGGACGATCCTATGCGCTGGCATGCGCAACCGGACATCTACGAGACTCCACCGGTAGGTTTCGTCGTGAGCAAACGCGTTTCGCGTTGCTGAACTCAGATCTAGCAACTCCATTACTCCCAGCCTGCGAACTTGACCAATTCGACTCCGACTTCGAATGAACCTGAGGGAATTCTGCCCGCGTTGAGCGAAGCTGCTCGTCTCGAATCCACCGAAACGCCCGCGGAAAGGCCGTCGTGGGCTGGCGACGCAATAGCCCACGCATCCCCTACGTCTACGTCATTGTCAAGGTTGGGACTGCCGAACGGCCACCGCCAAAGGACAGTGGGATCGCCATAGAGCTAGGCACTGCATTCACCAATCTCCGAGAAGCAAACAAGCATGCCAGGGAGCTGTTCGAAGACGAAGTCTCCCAGACCCAGGGACCGTACGGCAGCATTCTGGAACAACGTTCGGAGATACTGACCGAGACGTTTCAAACAGACGGCGGAGTGAACTTGAAGTGTGGGAATCCGGAGCATGGCGGGTGTACGGTCTACGTGCAGAGGACAGAACTCAGATGAGCGCCGAGGCTCTGCTGAGTTCAACTTATCTGAAGTTGGAAATCGTGTTTGCAGCTGCAACCGGTACACGCACAGAAAACGTCCCCGACTACGCACTAGTTTTCCCGAAGCATCTGCCGGGAGGTGGTTGGATGTGCGGAGGATGTCGACAGATTTCGACGCCAAGAGCATATGGCTAACCGCGGGTCCAACATGTCGTGCTGGCGCAAGACTTGTGCGTTTTTCTACGGTACTTGCACTGGTTCCGCATAGCGAGGAGGCTTCAACAGAGTTTGTATGTACCGCGAAGGGTACCACGGAGCAAGGCGTGAACGAGGCAAAGCGAAGTGGGAAATGAGAGAACCCGGAATATCAGGAGCAGGGAATGAAATTGCGGCTCCGACTTACCCGATTGTAGCATAACCCAGCTTGCCAAGCAGAGAGCCAGACGTCAAACTGGACTGTTGTTTTTCGGGCGCCGCTGCACGTACCGAAATGGCAGAAATTTGAAGCATCTGACGCTGCTCCAGTCGGCATCAGGTCTCCGTTCTCACATGTTTGAAGATGGGGACGTGTTCTGGAAGCCATAGCCGTGTTGCCGTGATCAAGTTCCATGGTCGTGATGCTGGAGAAGCGCCTCGCAATCCGACTTGGTTGTTCACATGGCTGCCGGGGCTAGGAATGCGGCATGAAGAAGGATGGGACCAGAGTGGCTGCGGTTTCCGAACCACAAGAAGGGCAAAAATGTATCATTTGTCTTTGACCGGTCGTAAAGCCTTGACATTTCCCCGAAGCTACCGAGCCTTTTCGTCGACTACACGGCAAAGCAGACCCGTAATCGCAATGTAGAGAAGAGCCCCAGCGCCGTGCCACATGCGTAGCATGCAATATCGAATTTCCTTCTCCATCCTCGCTCCTTCTGAACAACCCCAGTAGTCCCGTCCCCAGCGCTGCACTCCCGGTCGTTTATCTCAGTCTCCTGGCCTCACGCTCAGACTCGAGCAGGCAGAGGATGTCGTCCTCACGGACTGCGACTATGTGTTAGTGGCTGGTTCGGACTCATGCGACGGCGACGGGCGGGAGCGTACCGGGACCCTTGACGTTACGGATGATGCTGCGGGAAGTGTCATCCATGAACTCGACACGGACCTGGGTGACACCACCACGGGAGCCTGGTGGAGATTGTCAGTACAAACGTGATCCGACGGCAATTTCTCCCTGCGCGACAGTCCAGACGTACCGGTGCGGCCGAGGACGCGGGTGACCTTGACGAGCTTGACGGGGACCTTTGCGGAATCCATTTTTGCAGGTGTGGGATGATGGGAGGGTCGGTAGAGGACTGGCTGTAGCTGGTGGTGGTGCGAAAGGTTCTTTTCTGTGCGGGCGACGGCGACGACGGGCTTCGTTACTTGGCGTGAATTTCGAGGTTCTCAGAGAGGTGGGCCGGCTGTTGCCGTTCCCGCATCTTCTGCCTGGTTGTTTGCTCTGTTCGCCCTGTTTGCTCTGTCTGCTCAGCTTGCGGTGTTTGCTTAGTTTGCTCAAGCAGGTACGGCTGGCTTTGCCGGGTACGTCAATCACTGCAGAAGACCAAGTGACTCAGAAAACAGTCGTTGGCTGCTCGTACCATTGTTGTTTCAGAGCAATCGATCTCGGCATTGCTGTTGCCTCTCACCCTTCTGCTTGCCTTCCGCCTCCACTCTCAGTCCACTCTTTGTCTCTTCTGCGCCGCCCTCAATCCCTCCCCGAAAGCACAAGGCACTTCTCTCCGTCCATCTCCCGCCTGCCCCTCCGACGTAACGCGGAACCCCACGTGTAGCAGCCTTCAAATCTTTATTTGCGCCCAACGGAACGCCCTTACCTATAAGAGCACAGCACATCGTCTGGTAGCACCCGCTCCCCTCCCTCTGCCTTCTCGAGTAAAATTGCGCAATCATGGATCTGGTCAACCAGTAAGTCCCGCGCTCTCCCCTTCCCTCCTTACGACCCATTGCGCGTTGCAAGAATCAGAGCCATGTCTGAAGACTGTACATTCGCTGACATCGTCTCCAGCCTCAGCGATAGATTGCTGTTCGCCATCCCCAAGAGTGCGCAACCCTCGTACCCAATTGCCTCATCCCCGCGCGCATGCTGACCCCATTCTCGCAGAGGGTCGCCTGCAACAAGCGTGCCTTGACCTGCTCCTTGGCTCCGACATCCAGTTCCACCGTCATTCGCGCTTGGATATCGCCCTCGTCAAGAACCTGCCCATAGCCCTCATCTTCCTGCCCGCAGCCGACATTCCCACCTTCGTCGGCGAGGGTAGAGTCGATCTCGGCATTACAGGCCAAGATGTGATCGCTGAACATCAAGCATTGACCCCGCCCACCGACACAACCGGTTGCGAGGAGGTCATGAACCTCGAGTTTGGAAAGTGCAAACTGCAGGTGCAGGTGCCGGAGAAGGGAGACATCACATCGCCGGAGCAGCTGATCGGAAAGAACATTGTCACGAGCTTCACGAGTCTGGCTGAGGCCTACTTCCGGGAGCTGGAGTCCAAGGACGGCCAGGCCGAGATCAACGGTGAGGGCAAGAGCAAGTTGAAGACGAACATCAAGTATGTTGGCGGCAGTGTCGAAGCTGCGTGCGCACTGGGTGTTGCAGACGGCATTGTAGATCTCGTCGGTGAGTCAATGACCCGGGAGAACTGCGTGAACTCGCGCTGATTGGGGAATAAGAGTCTGGAGAGACGATGCGTGCAGCTGGCCTGAAGGCTATCTCGACGGTCGTCGAGAGCACCGCGGTGCTCATCCGCTCAAAGCACCCATCAGACCCCAAGCTCATCGACCTTATCACCGCAAGAATACGCGGTGTGATCAGTACGTACTTTGTATCCTCCTCCTCGTCCCATCAAAGCTGAATTGTCGTCTTCCAGCTGCACAAAAGTACGTCCTCTGCACTTACAACGTCGAGCGGTCCGTTCTGGAGAAGGCGAGCAAGGTGACCCCTGGCAAGCGTGCACCCACGGTCAACAGTTTGGAGGAGTCCGGCTGGGTGGCCGTCAGCGCCATGGTTTTGCGCAAGGACATTGCTACCGTCATGGACGATCTGACCAGCCTGGGCGCCTGCGACATTCTCGTCACTAAGCTCGAGAACTCGCGGACAACATGATTGATCTCGGTGTGTCTCCTTGCCATCGAAAGCATATGTTTGGGCGTTGGGAACCAATGCGGAGTAAGAACACGTCCGGCGTACGGCGTTTTCGAGTGTTGGTGTGAGGTGTGGCTCTGTACGCCGAAAAAGTGCATAGAAGGATAATACACTGCGCTCACGTCTTGACATATAGCTGAGCTAGACAAGACATGATGCATGTTTAGAGAACTGCAACGTGTCGCTTTTTGTACAGCGTCGTCATGGTTTCTTTCCCATCTTTTCTTGGCACGCTGCAATCATGCCGACTGTCTTATGAGCTTCGCAATATGCTCACTTATGAACTTCTTATCATCCTCCGTCCCACTTCCACCACCAGCCACATGGCCCCAGATAGTCTCGACGACCTGCAACTCGCCGTCCTTGAGATGCTTGACTTCCTCCTCGCTATCCTCGGGTCTTCATTTGCTTTGTCAGCTCATCATCTGTTCGATCGAATCGACTCGGCGACTTACGGGAAATACTGATCCGTACGAGTGGGCATGATCAGACTCTTTGCCTTTATCCTACCCAAAGTCTTGGCCAGATCGCCCTTGTCCTCCGGATAGTAGACGGTGATGTCGCCATGCTGCCACGTCCACGTCAAGCACAGCAGATCATTCGCATCGTCGCCACCGCCCCACCACGCATCAAGGTACTCCTCCAGCGACCCGAAGCCCAGCGTGCGCCACTGCTCCTGCCGGAACCAGGCCTGGCACAGCGCCCAGGTGCTGTACACCCTACTGAACGCCCTCGTCCCCTTCTTCACCGGCTCCTTGTAGTGTCCGTCGTGGAAGTCCACCGCCGTCGTCAGCGCCGCCTTGGGGCCCTCGAGGAAACACCAGTTGTGCCACGAGGTGCGCGCGGAGCCTGCGAGACAGGCCATGCGCTCCACGAAATCCGGGTACAGCGCCGCCATGTGGTAGGCCTGCTGCCCGCCCATGCTGAACCCGATGTACGCGTGCAACTTCTTCACCCCCAGGTGCTCGCACAGCGCGTGTTGCAGTCGGACGTTGTCCTCGTAGGTGACGTGGGGAAGCGCGGGCCGTCGAACGGGGCGGGTTGGTTCGAGGGCGATGAGGACTCGGTGCCGCCGAGGAGCCCGACGATGATGATGTAGTATTTCTCTTGCGGGATGGGGAGGCCGGAGAGGACTGAAGAGTCCGTGTTCGAGTAGAGGTACGGCGAGGTGTTCTCGAGCGTGCCTCCGAAGCAAGTCGGCATCATGACGGCTGGGTGCGAGGGGTCGCCGAGTGCCCAGTAGGCGAGTCTGGCCGGGAAAGATGTCGAGGGAGGTTCGGAGCGAGGGGAGAGCGTGAGGGTGTGGTGAAAGTATTGCGTCTCCGGCATCTTGGCGAAGTAGCTGGGTCGTTGGCGTCCCATGGGCAAAGTGACTGAAGGAGGTGTGGAAGATCAAGAGACGGATAGAGCAGAGCACGATTACCTACGGATTTGTGATGCGGGAGATGCGGAAGACGTATGGAAGAGAAATGACAGAGGAGAGAGGGACAAGAGAGATGATGGGGCAGATTGACGTTGCCAGAAAAGGAAGGCAGATATCGGGCAGACATCTCTCTCGGAAGCGCTCAACTCGACTCAACTCTCTTTCCATGTTTCAACGGGATCTTTGTTGCAGACAGAGATGTTGCCCTCCAGGTTGCAGCATCTTTTCGAACCAGGCCTCAACAGCAGCGAGCGCAGCGCCCTATTTGTTTTACATACACGTACGGTCGAGAAGGAGGGGTTGCGAATTGCGATGCCCCGCAGCGGTGACCGGTGACCGGTGACCGGTAATTGGCACAGACATGGAATCGGGGCGTTTTGTCCTTTCGGGAGGCGGACAGTACTTTTGTCGCGCTCGACCTCTCCTCTCAGGCCGCATCTGATGACCTCTTTGGGACTTGGAATACGAGTACTTCACTTTTCATCATCTTGCACCATCGACTTCCCCCGGCGGCCCCCACGCTCTTTGTACACCTCTGACCCACGTGTCGCGCTATATCATCGAAGCGTTTCCTCCCGTCTCTTCACCTCAAACGCACATATATTTGCACTCAGCACTGTCACCAGTTGATGCTTTCGGCTCACCTTGTGATACGTTGCTCGGCACGTTCATCATCACCTCCACGACATACACAAATGACGAACCCTTCGTTTTGTTTCAGGTCTGATTGGTCGTTTTCATTGCTTTAAGGAACAAGATAGACAAATGAGCGGCAACTCGACAATGAAGCCGGAAAAAATATCAGTCTTCTTCCCACTTGCTACTCACAACCTGCTCCTCTACTTGTCTATGGTGCAAGTGCGTCAAATCACTATGCTGCAGGATCCGTCACCCTTACCAAATGCGACATGGCCCTTGACATCTGAGTACCGTGTCAACTCCGAACGCAGGACCTCCGTATGCACCAATCAGCAATGCCATTACACGAGACCTATGCAGCTACTATCGAAAGACGAACCGTGATGCAACGAAAGCAACAAGTCATTAAGTCATCCAGGCTACCACCTGAATCACCATTGCTTCCAAAGCGCGTCTTCCGCCCCGGCCCGCTCAGTGAACCGATTTGCCTGCCTCCACCGGTTCGCTCTGTCCTCGTTACTCGTCCCTAGCGCGTTTTGCTGAACGAATGGTCTCGTCCACGTCCTCCGTGCCGACATTCTCAAGGTTGACTTCATCGACATAACCCACAGCAACATCCTCATCCTGCACCACCTCCTCGTTGGTCCGCTTCAGAAACGCCTCTTGCTCGGCCAGGAACTTTTTGAACGCCTTGGTATCGAACTTTTTGCCTGCCGTGCGAGTGTTTCGGAGAACCTTCAGCTGTGTTCGCAGTCTCTCCTCCAACATCGCCAGGCGATACTCGCCAAACTCCGAGTAAAGGCGCGAGAGATCCGATATAGGGCGAACCGTTGTCAACACGGTGTCATCGGCAAGATGAGGTGACTTCGGTCTGAAGGAAGTCACCATCGTGATACGTTCTTGGGCCCCGAGGGCGCGGAGTGCTTGGTGAGTAATGTATCGTCCCTGAAGAATGACGGCACAGCCCTGCGATGGGTGTCAAAACTTGCCCTTTCGAACAGCCGAGGGTTAATATACCATCTGTGGTCCTCTGACCTTCAGGACATTGCCATTGCCAGTTCGCAAAGCAGTCTCTCCACCGATCATGTGGGTGCAGTCGCTCAACATCAAGACACATACGAACGGATACGAATCCGTATGCCAGCCGACGACTGGCTTGTCGTCCTCCCACGGGCAGCCAGCAATCCCTTCGTCGCTGGCATAGCTTTGCTTCTCGCTTTCGATGGCAGCGAGCTCCGCTCGGGTCTCCTTTTCCGACTTTACAGAGAAGTTGACGTGGCCGATCTCGAAGTCCATCTGAGGGACCAGATCCACGCCGGCAATCTTGGAGACGATCGATAACGTCTCTGGACTGTTCCACGCGTCGTAGATGAAAGGTGCGTACCTGTCAATCCAGTCAGCTCAGTCGAGCGTTGGCTGCAAGACGGCTGCACTCACTTTGGTGAGTACCCTCTCAGCTGGCAAGCCGCTATGTTGCTGGAGTACTTGCATCCTTCCATGATCTCCGGCTTCAGGATCTCTGACCTCATCTGATGGATCGCTTCTGGGGAAAACAGCTGGAACGGCTGAGATACAGCCACCGGGGAGATACCGGTGTTCTCTGGATAGCCGATGTCCTTCATCATGATGATCTCCGACGGGGCCTTGTACGCAAGGTGCTTCTCGGGATCAAAGTCGACTTCGACAAACTTGCGCTTCGATCCAACGGTCTCAATGATCGGCTTGAAGTTGGCCTTTGGCATGGCCTGTTGGGAAAGAACGTCGACGGTTGCCATCTTGCTGGGTACTTCTGGATTTGCTCCCTCTAAGAGCTCTGTCAGCGGTCGATGGATGACTCAATCCAGGCTGCGCGTCGAAAGGACTCGGGATGCCACACAATGTACGCGCTGCCGAAGACGGTTCCTCAGAACACAGTCTAATACACCACGTGAACTCAGAAGCTTAGTGTTTCACGGTCGCCTTGCTTCTAAATCACGCAGAGTGCGGGACCGAAAGGCACAAACAGGAACTTGCTTGGAACTTTGAGTTCGACAACGGATATCGGGGACAGCGACGATCCAGAAAGAGGTATTACTTGTGAAGAGGCGCTGCCCGACGGGTCTAAAAACCGCACGCAGGTTAAAATGTGTATGGGATGAGATTGTCGCGGACGAAAACAGGAACCATCGCAAGAGGAGACTCTTTTAATTATGGGCTCAGAAGTCAACCTTCAGTGAGTCGCAACTAATCTCGGGTTATGGACACGAAGACATCAGCCCTGGCCGCTCTTACTTCGCCATCGCCGACTCGGCTTTCCGCCCGTCAGTTCCCCGCCGAATCGACAGGATTCCCCGAGCCAGGCGTGATAAAGTCGCATCACTGGACCATTGTGCAGGTTCCGATACTACAGCATTGCGCTTGGTTCTGTCTCGCGTCGTCACTGTCACGTTGACTTATCGGGGGCTTGATGAAGAAACCGGCATCCTTCATTGGATACTCGCCCCACAAGAACCACCGCAACGGACGCAGTGGTTTTGCATTTGTCACTCAATCTGGCCGTTGTTGTGGAGGCTGCTGACCCCTCTCCGCATTTGCTGCGCAGGGTTGCGCATCACCGTGACCACGTCGATGACTGCGAAAGCAGAACGTGGCACGTTGCTGTTACCAAATAATAAAGTAATCATCCGCCCTCGTTCAAGGGACACTCCAGGGCGAAAAGCGCGTGAAGCCAGCAGGCGGCGCGTATGCGCGTGCAACACACCAATGGATGGGAACGAGATACCGGATTTGGCCCGGCTGAACTGATAAGCGGGCGTTGTCTTGATACATCTGTATACATGTACACAGTCGAGAGCCGCGCACATCTGGACCACAAGCCCCCTCTCGTATGCGCAAAGGGGACGGAGGACCCTGATAACGATGAAAAAATCACGTGAAACTCAGCGCCGCTCTGACTCCGGATTGATGTTGATGATGATGGAAGGGGGCTGGTGTTGCTTTATTGCGTGGAGTTGCGGAGGAGGGACAGCGTGTGCATGGATTGCATAACCCGAAAGGGGAAAACGCGACGGGCCCCTGCATGCAGTGGTTGAAGCTTTTCTGGTATCTTCAAGCGAGCTGCTCTTGGTGATGTGGCATGTCTCAGATAATGGCATTGCCGATTTGTGTGCGGTATGTTGGAGGGAGGTGTGTCTCCGCGCAAAGCCTCAAAGACTATGCGTAAGAAGCCTCTCCCCCTTCCTTGTCGCAGATGTCGACGCGATACGGTTTCGTCCATCTCTGTCGTTGTCGTATCGGTCTCAAAATCTAGAAGTAAGATGGCTTGGACAAGTGTTCAGGCAGTCTCAACCTCCGCGAAGGAACGTCCCGCCATGTGAAGACTCTCTCTCTCTCTCTCACTCAACATATTTGTCTTATCAGTAGATCAACGAAATCGGTATCTTCTGCGAGCGTGATGACCTTTGCTTGCCCTGCACCACGTCTTCTGCCTTTCTTCCCAATGGGCCGCCCTCCGCCGTTATCGATAGCTCACGTGGCGATCCTCGAGCGCGAGCGCGAGCGCGCGCCATGACACGGACCACCTTCCGGCATCCAAAGCGGTGGCGCCGACGCTTCTTGATCATCAGATCTATAAACCAAGTCTCATCAATCGAAAATGTCGGCGGAGGATGCAGCGAAAGCTGCCGAGTCGGTGGAGTGGAAGAAGAGTGGGGCGACGTACCTGAGGTGCGTTCTCATTTTCTTTCTTTCTTTTCCATCAAGACGGAGAAGTGGAAGGAGAGGTTTCTTGATGTGGCCGACGGGTTGTAGGGTCTTGGAAGAGGTGGATGCGCCCGTCTGTGTTGAACGACGGTTGCGGTCGCTTTCTGAGGTTGGGGAATGGACACTGTGTGTTTCGGGAGTGGAAATGGGTGTTTTCGATGATTCGTGGTTGTTGGTTCGAGTCCAACCGTGTGGCTAATGGACGTGGCATGAAAACAGCAAGAGGAACAGCGAGTACTTTGACCCGTGTCAGGAAGCCGCGGACCGGAGTTTGAAGTGCCTACGCAGGAACGGCGGGCAGAGGGATATGTGCATGGACTATTTTGAGTGAGTTTTCTTCGGGTTCTGTGTTTGTGGAAGCCGGTTCAAGAGCGGATGTGCTGACGGGATGATGAAGGGCCTATCGGGATTGCAAGAAGAACTGGGTATGCGGATCTACCTTGGTGCGGACGAGATGAGAGAGACGTTGACAGATTCTTGCAGATGGCGCAGATGAAGGAGGAAAAGCGGAAGTCGGGCAGATGGTTTTGATCCCACCTACCATCGTGGTACAAAGCAGTCAGAGGGCAGATGCTGCTCTTACCCTAGCAATTTTCGCAAATTCTATTGGCGGACACATCGCTTCTCGTAGTCACTAATGTCGAAGAGACAGCATGAGTTTCATGGGAACGTTCATTCTCGCAATAGTAGATACCATCATAATTTATGCTTGTCCCCGCCTCTGCCTGGCAGCCAATTCCCACAGCCATACCCTACTCTCGTCCTCTGTTTTGAATATGCATAGTGGCCTATCACGCGGCAGGGCCGCTCAGTAAGTACGAGCATGCTCATCAGGGCCTGCAGCAAGCCGTCTGCTCTAGCGGTCCTCCAACTCTTGCTTGGCCCTAATCATCTCCTGCTCAATCATGGTCTCAAGGTCTACCATGACGTTCTCATCAACGCTGTCCTCGTGCTTGACGTAAACCCTCTTGCGCTCGATGGCCTCAGACCCGTCTGGGGATCGCTTACGCTTCTCGCCCGCAGCAGGCTCGGCCGGCAGACCCAGTGCCGCCCGAATCATACGGCCGGCCGGGTCTGCATCTCGCTGTGGAGCGCGGCATTGTGGCAGAGCATTGGGAGTGGATTCCCCAGCTGGTGAGACGATGCCAACGGGCGCATCGTTGACGGTGCCCTCACGGCCCGGGCCGTCAATGGCGGCCTTGACACGGAGCTCGTGGCCATCAATCCACCTGCCGTTCATCTCTTCGCAAGCCCTCTTCTGCATGTCCTCGGACGCGAGGGTCACGAAACCGAAACTACGGGTCAGGTGAGGCTCGTCATGGGCACTCAGGTCGCGGACCAAGGAGCGTGGGATGGAGCGGAGAATGAGCTTGGCAGAAGATGGGTTGTAATCGGCAAAGATCTCGAGAAGCTGAATAATACTTTTAGCGCAGGAAAACAAACCGACACGGATTTCGAAACTCACTCTCTCTTCTTGTAGGTCGTAAGGAAGGTTGGTCACTAGGACTTTGGTCTCGGAGGCAGCTTTGTCCACTGCTGGACTGCCTGTCTCCTCGGTAATCTCGTTGGCTTCTATGTCCTCCGCCGCTGGATCTGTTCTACGAGCCTCTTGGGCGGAGACAGAATACTCGAGCAGACTGCCTGTCTCCTTTGGGACTTTGCTATAGCGGCGGTCTGGAGCTCCAAGTGGAACCGCATTGGCAGCAGAAGCGGAGTACTGCACAGTCTCAGCACTGCTTGCGTCTTCACTGACCTCACCCTCCTCAAGTGAGGCCTTGCAAGGCGCTTGCTCACTCATGAGACGCAGACGCTGCGGGTTGATGAGCCCAGCAGGTGCTACTACGTGCGAGGGATTGTCGCGCAGCTCCGAGGTACCAATGCCTTCGCTGATCAGCGTGGCCTTCGATTCTGCCTCCCCAGGAGATCGCGCTTCGTGTGCTGCTCTTCCTGAGCTTGCCACATATGTGTTGGATAGCGTTCAAGGTGCTCGCCAACTTCCGGAGCAGTAGTATGGGCTGGCTGAAAGCCCTCGGCTGGTGCTGGACTAAGGAAGTCAGTCCTCGTACCCCAGCGATAGATACCCAGGTCAACGAGCTTCCGCTGAAAGTCACCGGAGCTCAGCTCTGATGGGGCTACGTGCTTCGACATGAACACGGCAGCGGTGGGGTTAAGGTTGCCTGCATGAGCTCCCTCGTCCTGAGAGTGCAAGGCGGTGCGCAATTCGCCAATTGTCTTGTTCGCAAGGCTCAGCTTGCGAGAAAGCGACGAGACCTCTGCGGCAAGCACGTTGTGGTTCTGGTCAACATGAGAACTGCGAAACTGATCGATCGTTTTGTGTTCGTTTAGCTCTTTGTCCTTCGCCAACAACCGCTGTTTCAAGCTTGCTATATCGCTGTGGAGCCTTTCCTTGGTCTTGGTAAGCTCCTTTATGGTAGCATTTCTGTCGGCCAGGTTCTGCTGTAGCAGTGTGAGCTCCTTAGTGCGCTTCATGTATTTGTCTTCAAGGACCTCGTAAGCTGCAGATGCGGCGGGATCGGGAACTTTGGTGGGAGGCGGAACTGCGCCGGCATACTGCTGCCGGATGAGATAATCCTCAAAAGACTTCAGCAACCGGGCTCCCTCTGAATTGGCGGGTAGCTTCTTGGGCGGAGGGATGGTGGTGATGGAACGGGCTGGCTGTGGGGCTGAAAGGGGTGGTAGTCCTGCTCAGTTGTCAGATCATGTATGAGTTGGCCAGCACGGGGACACACTTACCCCAGTCCTCTCGTCTCACCTCTCGCCTCCAAGTGAGGCTATTGGCATACGAGCCCCTGTCCATGCCACTCGTGACACCGTAGTCACGGTCACGCTCGCGCTTAATGTACGTGCCCGAACGTGTGGGGGACGCGTCCATCGCGTATGAAGTGTGATCTCGCTCTCTCCTGACGACTACGATCGAAGACGTATGACGAGGCAAAGAAGCGCAGCGGGCGGTGATGTCTTGAAGCTCCCTACGTGCGTTATGATAATCCGGGCGGTCACAAGGCGTCGACGCAATGACATCCCAAAGGCGGCGGACCGTCTGAAGAGTCGCGATCCTGGTACGATCGTCGTTGAAGTGAAGGCCAAGCACGCCCTGATAGGTGATGAGACCCGGCTCTCCCATGTTGTGCTTGTATGCTTAGAGGGCAGGCGTGTTGGAGGTGAAGTAAGAACAAGGAACGAGAGGATGTCGCGGCTGAAATTCTGACGCGAAAGCGAAGGAAGGTGGAGATTAGTGGGTCATTCCTTCCTGTTGCGGAAAGCAGCCTGCATCAGCGCTTGACATAATCTTTGAACCTGCACCGAAACTTCGCATCTGCTTTATACTATCGAACAGAGATATACATACACATGTTACAATCACTTCGGCGAGGAGCATCATGCCGTACGGCGAGATCGATCTCCAGCAATCCCGGCAACCAGAACCGTCTCTACGACAGCTCCCTCAGCTAATCTTCTCCGCCTCCTCTAGCAACTCTTCGACCTTGAAGTTGCCGTCACCCTGACTGAACTGCTCCATCAGCTTCCTGCGAGGTGTCTCCTCCGCACCTTGTCCGTAGAACTTTTGCAGACACATCAACAGCCACTTCGCCTCATCCGCCGTGACACCTCTATCCGGGATCACGCTGCCCTGAAGCAGCACCAAACCCTTCGAGTCCGAGAGATCGAGGTGGTGCGTGACAGTAGTGTGGGGTTGGCTGAACTCGCCGCGAAGCTTGTACTCCGCCAGGTGGGTGAAGAGCACAGTAGCCGTCGTCGGCGAAGGGAACGTCCACTGCAAGAAGTGGATCTCCGCGCCGTGACCTTCCCGCGGAAGAGGCAGGATGAATTGTGGGTGTTTCCTGGCCGTCTGTTGGATCTGCTTGTATGTGTTTGTAGGGATGACTGCGCAGAGAGAGTTGGGGTTGTTTGCGTGCCGTAACCGCCAGATGTATTCTATCTCTTTCTGTGGTAGTGCCATCATCTTCTCCACGTCTATGTACGACGAGAGTGTCTTAATGCCGGCTTTGGACTCTGCGGATGCTTTGGGTGGAGGCGGAGATTGTGCTTGGGGCTGTGGTGGTGGTGGAGCTTGGAAAGGGATGCTGGCTGCTGTCTGCTGCGAGGGTGCCGCATCTTCCAGAGGTGCTGTGGCTCCTGGTACTGCTGCCCTCTTTCGAAGGTGCGTGATCTTATCTTGGTATGCCGCCTTCAACTGATCGACGTCTGCATGGCCTTCCCTACAATTAGAGAGTCAGAAGACGGTTGGTTGCATGCTTCAGACACATGTTTTATCCCAGGGGTTTCTACTTTTTCGCTTTTCGCTCCAGTTGTGTACGGTACTTTTCCAGGACCCTATTTGGTCGGTCGTGGGTAGCTAGGAAGCGGACATCGTGGACTTGCGCCCATCGACGCTGTGTGCAGCGTAATGATGGCGCAGAACTCCTCGCAACATGCCTTAGAACAGGCCCGCAGAAAGACGCCATCTTTTGTGCGATGTGTTTGTACAGGTCTGCAACAAGTTCGGACGACTATCGCGTTTGCCGCATGATGGAGATAGAGATGGAAGGCGTTCGTTCCAGCCAATCAGAGCACGTGCAGCCCGATGAAACATTCAGGCAAGTCACCATCATCCATTGCGAGAAATCATCACAGTATGCACGGACAGAGGGACAGGGACTTCAGTCTTCGTACAAACAATACAATATATCCGTTACGGTGATATAACTCCAACTAGCTCCTGAAACCGTAAACCAGCCCATGTAAAGATGAAGAACACCTCTTGCGCTGAGATTCCTTGCTTTCAAGGGCACGCTCCCCTTCAAGTGTCGAGCTGTTTCTGATTCTGATCGATAAAGTGGAAGATGCAGTCATGCATGAAACCTTAGACTTCGATGGTCATCTCGCACCTGACCACCTCATAGCCCGAGCCCTCATGATCCAGAGAGCATACTTGTGCTCCTGGGATACCACCAGACATGCCCAGCCGTCGACGGTTGCGTCTGGGAGCGTCTCAACCGAGACAAGGTGCCTTACTTGTTGCCCCAGGTGCCGAACTTGCCGCTGTACACCTCGGCCGGGCCCTCCGTGAACTCGCAGAGGCTCACGAGCTTTTCTTTGTTCGCCAGCGTGCCGTGAACTTGGTCCTGAGCCGGTTTAAGAGTCATGGTATCGTCAGACGGTCTGTTGTGCGGCAGAGTCGCCTCGACGCTGAGTCTCGGGCAGCAGGGGCTGCTGCGCGTGTGGACGAAAGGCTGGTTGAAGGAGATGAGCGCCTTTTCGAGCCACTGCATGATGGTGTTCTTAACTTGAGCGTCAGGCAGTAGCTGGGGGACTTGCCGATCTCCATTGTGCCCTAGGAAATCGGCGGTTGCTTCTCGAGTCCGGCCACATTTGAATGTGCTCCGCATCCTTCAAACGATGTTCGCGATTAGGACGTAGTTGTTCTCATTCACGTGTTCTGCGCCTATACAAGATAGTCATATCCACGTGCACCTGTGAAGGATATCTAATGGTGACGTTGAGCTTGTAAGTTCACAAATTTGCTGCCATGCTGACTGCTTGCAATCACTCCTTTAGAGCGGGTGAGGTTGGTTTTGCTCCGGCTTCCGGTCAAGGCTAGGGGCGAACCGATGTGAGAGGTGGTGAGGAGACGCATTAAAGACGCGTTCTTATTGTATTCAGGATGGTATACGTTACACCGCGATGGGCCGCATAGTCGCAAGAACATGTTTTCCAATCTTGCGGGAGAGAAACCTTTAAAGGCAAAGCCTCTTGAGGTGACCTCTACTGCGTGTACGATGGAGTTGCTTGATTGAAAGGATTGTGTGGGGGTATACTTCATGAGCACAGACCGTCTACGGAGCTTCCCGTCATAATACAACGCGACGTAGCAGCCAGCTGTGTCGCTTGCTCGCAGCTCACTCTCAAACAACCCTACCTTACCCAATTAACATTCTCGCCTCACAATCTCACGCCGTAACGACTCTCTCTCCTTCCAGATCCTCTCGGTGCAGGCTGTCACTGAAGTCTGCCCGTTGTCTCTCTCACTCCCTTTATCTCCGCGCCGTCCATCGGCATCAGCACTCCTGAAATTGATGAAGTTGCGCTAGAGAGCTCACAATCATGGCGCCGCTTCCTATCAAGTTCACTGAGCTTCTTCAGGCATGTTCCTTGATTCCACTCAATCGCTTCAACTGTAGCTGACTGTTCATTAGTTGACCCAAGTCGGGATAGAGGTATGCTCACGTCCCCAACCCTGTTTGGCGCCTTCTGCGAGCATACAGACACAGCTGCACTTACGGATATCCAACTGACAACGTGCACAGCCCGCATCGATAGGCTTTAATACGTGTGTAAGTGACTGCCAACCCATTGGGCGGCATGGTTCGTTCTGACCGTCTCCGCAGACATTAGAATCCGACAACTACATCTGCGTGAGGCAGAAGCCCAACGAAAATGCCCAGCCCGAAGTTATCATCGTTAATCTCAAGAACAACAACAGCATTATGCGCCGGCCGATCAAGGCCGATAGCGCCATCATGCACTACAACAAGGAGATCATTGCGCTGAAGGCGCAGCAGCGGACACTCCAGATATTCGATTTGGGTCAAAAGGCGAAGCTCAAGTCCACAACCATGTCTGAGGACGTCGTTTTCTGGAAGTGGTTCAATGATAGGAGCCTGGGTCTAGTCACGGATACGAGTGTCTATCATTGGGATATCTTTGACCCTAGCCAAGCGGCGCCGGTGAAGATGTTCGAGCGGAACGCCAACCTGAGTGGATGTCAGATCATCAACTACAGGGTCAGCCATGACGAGAAGTGGATGGTGGTCATTGGGATCTCCCAGCAACAAGGACGTGTTGTCGGCAGCATGCAGCTCTACTCTCGTGACAGGGGTATTAGCCAAGCTATTGAGGGACACGCTGCATCTTTCGCTACGCTCCAGCTTGAGGGCTCACCATCAGAGTCGAAACTCTTCACGTTTGCGAACCGTTCTGCTACTGGTGCGAAGCTGCACATTGTCCCGATAGACCCGCAACCAGGACAACCCGCATACACCAAGAAGGCTGTCGATGTGTACTTCCCTGCAGAGGCAACCAACGACTTCCCAGTCGCCATGCAGGTGTCCAACAAGTACAAGGTGATCTACTTGGTCACCAAATATGGCTTCATCCACCTCTACGACCTGGACTCTGGTACCTGCATATTCATGAACCGCATTTCGAGTGAAACGATCTTCGTCACAACTAGCGATTCGGAGTCTTCGGGCATCGTCGGTGTGAACAGAAAGGGTCAGGTTCTGTCGGTGAGCTTGGACGAGAATACCGTCATACCCTACCTGCTCCAGAATCCGGAGAACTCGGAGCTTGCGTACAAGCTCGCTTCTCGTGGTGGTCTTCCAGGCGCGGACAACCTGTACCAGCAAAGGTTTGAGCACCTTCTCTCCTCGGGACAGTATGCCGAAGCTGCCAAGACTGCCGCCAATTCTCCTCAGGGCTTCCTCCGCACTCCTCAGACCATCGAGCGTTTCAAAGCCGTGCCCCAGCAGACAGGCCAGCTTTCGGTCATTCTGCAGTACTTTGGCATGCTTCTTGACAAGGGTAAGCTGAATCAGCACGAGACGTTGGAGCTGGCAAGACCTGTGCTGCAGCAGAACCGCAAGCATCTTCTGGAGAAATGGATGAACGAGGGCAAGCTTGGCTGCTCTGAACAGTTGGGTGATTTGGTCAGACTCCATGACCTTAACCTTGCAATGCAGATTTACCGCGAGGCCAACGTACCGCAAAGGTCGTCGCTTCTATGGCAGAGTCGGGCAACTTCGACCAGATCTTGCCTTACTCCAAGTCTACTGGCTACACTCCGGACTTTAACGCTCTACTGCAGCACATCGTGAGAGTCAACCCAGAGAAGGGTGCTGAGTTCGCCACATCGCTTGCAAAGGAAGATGCTGGCTTGATTGATACCACACGCGTACTGGACGTTTTCCAGTCTCAGGGCATGATCCAGCAGGCCACTGCCTTCGGACTCGATGTCTTGTCCGCAGACCGCCCAGAGGATGGCCCGCTGCAGACCCGTCTCATCGAGATGAACCTGATGAACGCTCCTCAGGTTGCCGATGCCATCTTGGGCAACGAGATGTTCCACCACTATGACAGGCAACGTGTCGCTCAGCTCTGCGAGCAGGCTGGTTTGATGTCAAGAGCTCTTGAGCATTACGAGGATCCAGCCTCCATCAAGCGTGTCGTTGTGCAAACCGACAAGATCCCTGAAGAGTTCCTCATCAACTACTTCGGCCGTCTCACCGTCGATCTTGCGCTTGATTGCTTGAACGAGATGCTCCGTGTCAACATCCGCCAAAACTTGCAGGCTGTCATCAACATCTCCAAGAAGTACTCTGACCTGTTTGAGCCTCACCGCATCATCGATCTTCTGGAGAAGTACAGGACTGCAGAGGGTCTCTACTACTACCTTGGCGGCATCGTCAACATGACCGAGGACAAGGAGGTCACGTTCAAGTACATCGAGGCCGCCACCAAGATGGGTCAAATCCAAGAGGTCGAGCGCATCTGTCGCGAGAGCTGTAAGTTGCATTTTCTTTTTCTTCAATCACTCTTTCTCTCTTTGACCGGAGTGGACCTTCCCCTGGACACGGACCGCGGCCGAGTCGACCAAGTCGGGCTGAGAGCTCGACTTACCATTCGAACTCTTTTCTTTACTATTTCATCTTATCAGACGATCTACAGATCATTTACTGACTATTTCCCCGACAGCCTCGTTCGACCCCGAGAAGGTGAAGAACTTCCTGAAGGAAGCCAGACTCACGGAGCAGCTTCCTTTGATCATCGTTTGCGACCGGTTCAACTTCACGCACGACTTGGTGCTCTACTTGTACAAAAATCAACAGTTCAAGTCGATTGAGGTCTATGTCCAGCAGGTTAACCCGTCCAAGGCGCCAGCTGTTGTTGGTGGTTTGCTTGACGTTGATTGCGACGAGGGTATCATCAAGAACCTGTTGGCTTCGGTACAACCTGGCTCCATTCCAGTCGACGAGCTCGTAAGCGAGGTTGAGTCGCGCAACAGGCTGAAGTTGTTGCTGCCGTTCCTTGAGAGCTCTCTGGCTCAAGGTAACCAACAGCAGGCAGTTTACAACGCGCTTGCCAAGATTTACATCGACAGCAACAACAACCCCGAGAAGTTCCTTAAGGAGAACGACATGTATGACACGTTGACCGTCGGTAAATACTGCGAGAAGCGTGATCCGAACCTGGCCTACATTGCCTACCGCAAGGGTCAGAATGATCTAGAACTCATCAACATCACGAATGAGAACTCCATGTTCAGGGCGCAAGCTCGCTACCTGCTCGAGCGTGAGGACTTGGAGGTCTGGAATTATGTTCTCAGTCCGAACAACATCCACCGTCGGTCCCTGGTCGATCAAGTAATCTCAACCGCTGTTCCGGAGACGACCGACCCAGAACGGGTGTCGATCGCTGTCAAGGCCTTCATTGATGCGGACATGCCAACTGAGCTCATCGAACTCTTGGAGAAGATCATCCTTGAGCCAACGACGTTCAGCGATAACGCAAACCTGCAGAACCTTCTTATGCTCACCGCCGCCAAGTCCGACAGGAGCCGTGTCTCGGGATATATCCAGCAGCTCAACGCTTACAGCCCAGAAGACATCGCTCAGCAATGTATCGAGGTTGGTATGTACGAGGAGGCGTTCGAGATCTACAAGAAGGACAAGAACCACCTTGCTGCCACCAGCGTGCTCGTGGACCACGTCGTTAGTATCGACAGAGCACAAGAGTACGCTGAGCAGATTGATGAGCCAGAGGTGTGGAGCAGGGTTGCTAAGGCGCAGCTCGATGGCCTCCGCGTCACCGATGCCATTGACTCTTACATTCGCGCCCAAGATCCATCCAATTTCAACGAGGTCATCGAGATTGCCACTCACGCCGGCAAGGACGAGGATCTCATCAAGTTCTTGAGAATGGCTCGCAAGACGCTGCGCGAACCACCAATCGACACAGCCCTTGCATTCTGCTTTGCTCGTACCAATCAGCTCAATGAGCTCGAAGACTTCCTTCGGGCCAGCAACGTTGCTGACGTGGAAGCTTCCGGTGACAAGGCCTATGCTGAAGGCTACCACCAGGCAGCCAAGATCTTCTATACGAGCATCTCCAACTGGGCCAAGCTTGCGACTACTCTTGTGCATCTTGAGGATTACCAGGGTGCCGTTGAGTGTGCCCGCAAGGCTAACAGTGTTAAGGTCTGGAAGCAGGTCAATGCTGCATGCGTGGCCAAGAAGGAATTTCGCCTTGCACAGATTTGCGGTCTCAACCTCATTGTGCATGCCGAGGAGCTCGCTGATCTGGTGGAGGATTACGAGCGTAACGGCTACTTTGACGAGCTCATCTCTCTGCTCGAGGCCGGTCTTGGACTTGGTAAGTTTTCCTGTTTCTTCTTTCCCCGTCAACATTACCCCTTCCCCTAACATTGCACCTTCCTCCGCTTGGACGCGCTCCCACTTGACTGCATGCGCCTTCCAGGAAGTGATATGGCGAAGGGAGCAGACTTCACCTCTGTTTTTAATGGCCTGGAGCTATATCGGATCTAGAACCGACACGCCACGAGGCCTGACCTCACTCACTCGCTTTCACTCACCGTCTAGCACCTTGAGATCATGTACTAATATTGTGTCTAGAAAGAAGCCATATGGGCATGTTCACCGAGCTTGGCATTGCTCTGTCCAAGTACCACCCTGACCGGGTCATGGAGCATCTCCGTATTTTCTGGGGACGTATAAATATACCCAAGATGATCCGTGCCTGCGAGGAGGCCCATCTCTGGCCGGAGCTTGTCTTCTTGTAGTAAGTTGTTCTCTCTTTCCTCTTCTTTAGCCCCTCCCTCCCTGGACTGGACTTCTCCCTAACATATATTGACAAGCATTTACTAACATCCAATCCAGTGCTCACTACGACGAGTGGGACAACGCCGCTTTGGCAATGATGGAGCGTGCCGCGGATGCTTGGGAGCACCATTCATTCAAGGATATCATTGTGAAGGTTGCCAACCTGGAGATCTACTATCGTGCTCTGAACTTCTACCTCCAGGAACAACCATCTTTGATCACTGACCTCCTTCAAGCCTTGACGCCTCGTATCGACGTCAACCGTGTGGTGCGCATGTTCGAGAAGTCCGACAACATCCCGCTTGTCAAGCCTTTCCTTCTCAACGTGCAGTCACAGAACAAGCGCGCTGTCAACGATGCCATCAACGACCTCTTGATCGAGGAGGAGGATTACAAGACGCTGAGGGATTCTGTGGAAAACTACGACAATTACGAGGCTGTCGCATTGGCTCAGCGTCTTGAGAAGCATGACCTCATCTTCTTCCGACAGATTGCGGCGAACATCTACCGTAACAACAAGCGCTGGGAGAAATCAATTTCGCTTTCCAAGCAGGACAAGCTGTACAAGGATGCCATTGAGACCGCGGCGATTTCTGGCAAGTCGGACGTGGTCGAGGAGCTTCTTCGCTACGTAAGTCTACCATCTTCCCAAAACATCGACCGCTCGCTAACATTGAAACAGTTCGTCGACATTGGCAGCCGCGAGTGCTACGTCGGCATGCTGTATGCCTGCTATGACCTGATCCCCCTACACACTGTGATGGAGCTTGCTTGGCGACATGGTCTTAACGACTTTACCATGGTAAGCATCTTGCTTGGGTTTCATCCGAGATTACATGCTAACATTTCCTGCAGCCTTTCATGATCAACTACATGAGCCAACAAGCAGCCACGATCGAGGGTCTGAGAAAGGACAACGAAGAGCGCAAGGCGAAGGAGGTATCCCAGCAGAAGGACGAGGACAACACGCCCATCCTTGGTGGTTCTCGCCTCATGCTTACCCAAGGCCCAATGGCGCAGGCTCCGAGCCCCGCTCCATATGGCCAAACAAACGGCGTAATGCCGCAACCAACGGGCTACGGTGGATTCAGATGAGCTACGGGTAGGGCTACACGACGTTAAAGGAGATTGAGGGGCAGGGTGGCTGTGTTTTCTGGGGCATGTGCAGGCCTACTGCATCTGTATTCGCTCCGTTGTGTACTTCTCAGCATCTTGTAGGCTGCGTGGATGCATCGTTTCATACCCGGCGTACAGGTTGCTAGAAGACGCTCGGCTGTATTGTAGAATCAATTGCAAGGAGTTTGTTTCACCCTATACCGGTTGATGAGCCTTCGCCAACGGCTCAGCGCAGCGAGCTTTCGGAACCGCAGTACAGTGCAGTGTGTACAGTGCAGTGTGCAGTGCGCAGTGTGCAGCATGCAGCATGCAGCCACTGGCACCGCCGCTGTACGTCAGTGACCCACAAGCCATCTTCACATGAAAGAAACCGTTTCGCTGATTGCAGTTCCGCACACTTCCACTACTTGTCGTTCCAACTCGCGCCCGCCTCCCTCCTCTCCTACCTTTGTTCTGTACATGTCAACGTTTGTACACCCGCATCCCTTAGCACATCGTGTTACCAACCATTCACTCTGCCTTGCGTTCTAAAATCCTTCGTCTGAAGCGCGGGCACAGATCATCACACGACCGCTTTCCTCCGAAACAACGACTCGACTCAGCATCTCGCAAAGCACTCAGGTTCTATACTAAATGTCTTCCGAAACACCTCTTTTGCGTCCTCGTCCACGTAGGCCTTTCGAATTGACTCCGATGGCCACCAGAGACAACTCAGCACCCCAAACACCTCCACCCGAAACTTCCATTGCTGACGGTGACGGAGCCCCTCCTTCCCGCACTCGCTCCATCTTGAACCTTACTTCTTCTACGTTGTTCGGTATATACTCTCCTACAGGCTATGCGCCGGACAGAGAAGAGGCTGGCACGCCATGGGGTACTGGAGCCGAGACACCAGCATTGGAAACTCGAAACCCTATTTCTGCCAAAGACCTTGATGGGGCACTATCACAAGAAAGAGCACGGAGGAGGAAGGACAGCGTCAGCCGTGCTCTGCAAGGCAACGGAAAAAGAACAAGGCCGCACAAAACGCCGAGGAAGGGGTTCAAGAGCTATTTCCTGCCGCTGATGGGAAGAGTATCGGCACTGGGAGTGGTGGGCGTATGCTACGGTGTCTTGATTAGCCATCTGCACGACAGGCAGCAAATAGCCCCCATTAAGGTCGAGGGCATACCCAGAGATTCTTGGGGGTATCTGGCGTTTTGGGGCGTTGTTGCCGTTGCGCTCGGGCAGCTACTCCCATGGGTGGACAAGGTGTGGGAAGGGGATGACGATGAAGAAGCGGTTGAGGAGGCGTATGGCACCAGAACGAATGGTCATAAACGCTCGGGAAGCTCTGGACAGGAAGGAGGCAGGGAACAACGGAGGACGTGGTGGGCTCCAGGGTGGAATGATGTCGTGAGGAGCATCGGGCTCTTCGTGGGGATTGCATTCGCTATTGTGCGTAGGAGGAAACGGACGAAATGTTGCTTCAGGTTCCAGATATGCTAACACTTCTTACCACAGCGTCGACTAGCCTGGCAGTCCACCCTCCAGCTCTCCCTCACTTTTGCTCTTGCGAACCCAGCTATCTGGTACCTCCTCGACCGGACCGCACCAGGCTTCATTCTCTCCGCAACCTTTTCTCTCTCCGGCACGGCACTGCTCCTGTCCATCAGCCCGGACCTGGTGCCGTCTCCATCACCCCATGCGCCCGGCAGGACCCCGGATCCTCCCTCGCTAACGGCACGCTCTCTGCGTACCAGCAACTGCAGAGTGGGATGTTCGAGATTGCTGGGATGCGCTTCAGCCATGAAAGTGTTGGCGTCGCCACTTGGATTGCTAGCGTATTGTTTGTCAGCTGTGTGTGTTTTGGGAATATCGGTCGCAGGCTGTGATGTTGCTGGCTTGCTGGCTTCACCCTCCAGAACTGGGAAAGGACGTAGTTGGATAGGCAGAATGCAGTGGCAGTATGGCAACGCCTAAGAATACGGTACATTTAGGAGAATGGAGTGTCTTCCTTAAAAGAGTCCTTGTCGCGTGGGCAGAACGACCACACAAGAAATGCATTGGCGCGAGCTTCTTCAGTTTCTGTGTCATGGCTGTCGGTGGTATTTGTATGCAAGTTACTATTCCAACTCGAAGTCGGTTTTGCGTCGGGTGCAGGCTGCTCGTGATGCTCGTCTTCCAGAGCTTGCAAGCAATTCGCGAGCCCCTGCGCTTCTTCGTTTATGACTACACAGTCTTCGTTTATGACTACACAGTCTTCGTACATATCTTCAACGCCATCAACTCTCTGACAAACCGGGCAATCCAAACCAAGCCGTAGATGGTCGCAGTCGAGGCTGACCAGAGGAGAACAGTATTGGCGACACAGAACACGGCGACCAACGAGCCACAGGCGGCCGGCTGCGTTGCATGCGACCATTGTCATCTTCCCTGCTGAGCTGCTGCAGCTGCAGTGCTCAAGAACATCGACTGGATACCGAAAGCTTGACCACCTTATCGCATGGTTCGACTAATCGCAGTTTACGGCAGCAGACCGGGTCACGATAGCCAGGCAGGGCAGGGATCCGTCGTCACGCCACCATGGAAATCATCGCGGACCGGATGAGCCTCTTGTTGCTGGTAACGAATAATCTCTAAATGAGCTCTTCCTTAACTATGCCAAGGAGGCGCTCACGGGATGGATTCAGCAAAGGGTCTCCACCCAGAGTCGTCTAGGGACCGTCGCAAAACGCGCTTCTCGTAGTCAAGACGGCGAAGAGGATTTGTCGAAAGGCTTATATACTTCCGACATCCATCACACATACTGTTGTCAAGCTGCCAATGTTTCCCCCACACAAGTCGTCCGGGCGGAGACAAAAGAAATGTGTCACGGAAACACGTTCTCTGAGATTTGGTGCGAGGGGCGCATCTAGGGGTGAGCGAAGGAAACCCTTTTTGTCCCCTTGGCGGCATGCTGCACGACGTAACGTTACGACAAGTGCTGCACTGCGTCCCTCGAGCAGCGAAGTGATCGACCTCGGAGGATCGTGAAAGCGGCCATGGCGCGCACCGAAGCAAACATCGCTCTGTGCTTCGGTGCTACGTTGCTGCGGTGCTGCGGTGCTGCACATCTACTGGATTGGATGGTTGGATCAGCTCACATGAGCAGAGATATCAACAGACGGCGATAACACTAGAAAAGTGGAGCGGCTCTCCCGTAAGAAAGAGAAAGGCGACCACAGAGCGGACAGTGCCTCGAGCGCGCATTGTAAGAGAGAGGACTGCAACAACAGGCGCTAATACCGGTTAAAGGCGAATGGTTCGTCAAAGACTACGACTAACGAGCCGCAGAGTCGCAGTCAGCACTCAATGACAGCAAGAAGCCATTCATGTCCGGTAGAGCCGCCTTCTGATATGCATTGGTTGTTCCTAGGTTGGTGCGCCTTGGCTCCAATTCGGCCGTGCTTTGGTAGCGCAGGCGGCCGTGGCGCTGCACCACCCGACGCCAGGCCATGTAGTGTTTTCCTGCGTTCTCTGCGTTCCCTGAGGTTTGGGTACGGCGGTCGCTGCCAGCGAATCGCGTTCTCTGTCTGTTGTCTGTAGCCCGTTAGCCGCTCTTTCGAGCGAGGTTAATAATGACACTGTGTACTAGCAGCCCGCAGCCGTTCCGCCGGCTTGACGTAAGTTCGTTCGTCAAGATCCTCCCACCTGCCACTCGCGTGCACTACACACGTCCCCGTTTCTGTATAACCCCGCGACCGTCCACTTGTTGCTAAGTGACGACTCGACCCCTTATCCGTTTCATTCGTTTCTATATTCTTCACCTCCGGGCCACTCGCATGTGTACTTGACGGACGCTTCGTCCCGCAACAGAAAACATAGAGATGGAGGGAATGGGAAAGGAAGCCAAGAGCCCCGATTACTCTCCGGCTGGCTCCGCCCACGCACCCATGCCAGGATACGGCCAACAGCAGGAACACAACAGGCCGTGGACGACGCACTTCGTCAACAGCTTCAAGCGGGATCCCAACGCCCATGCCACCCCCAAGGGTACTGTCGGTGCAGATGGCAAGGTCTTCGACGTCGAGAACGCAGCATCCGCCACGGCGGAGTCGCCGTTAGCGAGAAGGCTGAAAGGACGACACTTGCAGATGATTGCCATCGGTGGATCTATCGGTACTGGTATGCGCTGCCCTCTTTCCGCGACTGCGCCGATACGGACGCATCGAGTATAATCGGTGTTAACGCGAATGTGTGCAGGCTTGTTCGTCGGCTCCGGAAGCGCTCTGGGTCACGGAGGCCCGGCTTCTCTGCTCATCGCATACGGTATCATCGGTGTCATGTTGTATTGCACGGTTCATGCTCTGGGGAAATGGCCGTTCTCTTTCCCGTTGCCGGTTCCTTCTCCGCATACTCTACCCGCTTCTTGGATCCTGCATGGGGTTTCGCCATGGGTTGGAAGTGAGTAACGACTGACGCCTGATTACTGTGGGCGTGCATGCTAAGAGCTTCGTAGCTACGCCTTGCAGTGGCTTGTCGTTCTTCCGTTGGAAATCGTCGCTGCAACGCTCACGATCGAGTTCTGGTCCCATGGCTCGATCAACAACAACGCCTGGGTTGCCATCTTCTTGGTCCTCATCATCTCCATCAACCTCTTCGGTGTCAAAGGGTACGGTGAAGCCGAGTTCGTCTTCTCCATCATCAAAGTCGTTGCCGTCGTTGGTTTTATCATCCTTGGGATCATCCTTACATGTGGTGGCGGTCCCCACGGTGGCTACATCGGAGGACGCTACTGGCATGATCCCGGCGCCTTTAACCACGGCTTCAAGGGCCTCTGCTCGGTCTTCGTCACCGCAGCCTTCGCTTTTGCCGGCACAGAGCTGGTCGGTCTTGCTGCGGCTGAGACTGCGAACCCTCGCAAGTCCCTTCCAACCGCCGTCAAGCAAGTTTTCTGGCGTATCTGTCTTTTCTACATCGTCTCGCTGACCCTTGTCGGCCTCTTGGTACCTTACACCAACGACCGGCTGCTCAACGGCTCTAGCAGCGCAGACGCAACCGCATCTCCCTTCGTCATCGCCATCGAAAATGCCGGCATCAGCGGCCTGCCTTCCGTCATGAACGTGGTGATCATGATCGCCGTGCTTTCGGTCGGCAACTCGTCCATCTACGGCTCCTCGCGTACACTCGCCGCACTCGCTGAGCAAGGCCAGGCGCCCAAGATCCTAGCTTACATCGACCGCAAAGGCCGACCCATTGTCTCCATCGCCATCGCATCCGCTCTGGGTTTCCTCGCCTTCCTCGCCGGCTCCTCCAAGCAAACCGACGCCTTTAATTGGATGCTCGCGCTCTCGGGTCTCAGCTCCATCTTCACCTGGGGCTCTGTTTGTTTCGCCCACATCCGCTTCCGCAAAGCCTGGAAGGTGCAGGGCCACTCCCTGGACGAACTGGCCTTCCGCTCGCAGCCGGGCGTGATCGGTTCCTGGGTTGGCTTCATCCTCAACTGCCTCGTGCTGATCGCGCAGTTCTGGACCGGCTTCGCACCCATCGACTACGGCGACCTCGGCGCTGCAGGCCAGGTCAACAGTTTCTTCCAGGCCTACTTGGCCGCCCCTATCGTCGTCATCATGTACGTGGCGTACAAGATCTGGAAGCGCACGCCGTTTGTCAGGAGTCACAACATGGACCTGCACACCGGGATCAGGGAGCTGAATTTGGCGGAGCTGATCGCGGAGGAGAGGGCGGAGCAGGCGGCGTGGCCAAGGTGGAAGAAGGTGTACAAGTGGTTCTGTTAGAGAAAACATACGTGCTGGTTTTTGCGTTGCGTGGCTTCCTGTACGATGGACCCCCTTTCTGTGCCTGGATAATGAAGGCGTGTGCGGTGTATTTGTATAGGACGTTCACCAAACGAAATGATCAACCGAAACGGATCGACCAGTTTGACCAGATCAACCGGGATTTACTCCATTGAGCCAACTTGTTAAGCCAATAATCACCCAGCGAGATCTTTAGACTAGACTGTTCGATTGACAATTGCCCGACATTAAGTAAAGGTCAAATCCCGTCAATGGATGCGTTATTAGGCGTGGAAGATCCTCTACAAGAGTCAATTGATCTGTTATAAAATTCAATCGATTCGCGGCAAGGGTCAGCTGATTCTTCACAAGGGTCACACCCCTAGTTGATTTACCCTACTCGTTGACCGCCAAGTGGTCCACATGAACTTCGGGCAAGGGTCAAAGCGAGTGCGAATTGACGGGTGTGACCTATACAGGTGTCGAGTGAGGGTCGACCCTGGTATCAATCGGCAAGTCAAAATCCATTCAGGTATCAGGTGAGGGGGTTATAGTGGGGGAAGGGGTCGATTGATCTATACAACAAGGGCCAAATCCGCCGTCAACTGCATGGGTTCTCTCCGACACAACTCTCGTCAACCCCGAGCATTCCGCCGTCAAATCAAACAACTCATATCCCTGCTACACACACACACACCGGTGTCTCCCCGGGAAACGGCCGAGGCGATCGTACAAACGACGGACGCCGCGAACCTGACCGATTCACTCCGTGTATCCTGCTGTGCGCGCATCCGAACCTCCGGCAACAACCTGGGACAAGCCCACGGGGCGGACTCATCACGAACGGCCCCGTCCCGTCCCTGCACCATCGTGCGGGCTGCAGTACACAGACGCCGAGACTGGAAATACGTATCCCCCTCTTGCTTCAGCTTCGCAACATCAAAGGCCACCGGGGAAAACAGGGGATTTCGACTCCGGCTGGGATTCGAGCACCAACGTGCAAAAAAGGGAGCAAAACGCGCCCTGTCTTTCCATGGCATACGGAAAACCCCCGCTCCGGGGTTTTCCGGTCCCCGCTCCTCGGTTTCCGCAGAGGGAAGGACAGTAGCACGATAGAGAAGGGGAGGGGCCAGTGAACGCGATTGGCATTCGGATGTGCAAGCGTATGGGGCTAGTTTTTGCAGGTTACGAGTCACACCGCCCGCGGCGCCTTTCCGCTCCATGGCATCGGAATGGCATAAGAGAGCGTGTTTTGTGACCAGCCCCTTCTTGGGATCTCACACACCTCTCCCTTTGGATTCTTGTGACGACCGACCAGCGGACCCTCATCCACCATGGAGCTCCCCTTATCGTGCGCATCGGGCGCCAAACCCAGAATCGCCTGCTGCGGCGGATGCCTCTGCAGCAGCCGCCTGGCCTCCTCCTGCAACTCGACGCCATGACTCCTCGTCATGACCGTATACAGCGGCTCGGTCAGCCACATGCCATACGAGATCCACGGCCTCTCGAACGGAGCCACGGTTGGCAGGGGCAGCGTGCCCCACGCTCCCAACACGGCTTTGGATAGCTCGACGATGGCGCGGTAGTGCCGTTCGAAGGGACGGTAGGCCCTCAGGCCTTGGCGGTTGTCGACGGATGCGAGCACGGAGAGGTGCAGGTGGTTCGCCTTGAGGATCATGGCACGCTTGCGGTCGAAGTCGGCGAGCTTGGCTCCGTTGCCGGCTAGGAGCTTGGCGAAGCTGGTTTCCCAGCGTAAAAGGTAGGGCGCGTAGACCGACTGCTTTTGCTCGAGTGCGACGAGCGCCTGGGGCGAGGATTCGCGCGCGTAGATGCAAAGGCAGAGCGTCAGGATGGCGCTGCGCGCGTAGCGTAGGCAGCAGTCGGCTTTCTCGATCGAAGGGAAAGTGGCTGGGATGGGGGTCGGCTCTGGCATCTGGAATGGTGCAGGCACTTCTGTCATGCCGTATGCAATGGACCCGAGCTGTGTCGTGATGTGGACCACGTTGAGTGTGTGGATGGGTAAAGCGTTCGGCTCCTGCGTCGCGCCGCTCATGAGAGCCAACAGCTTCTGGCCTTGCAGTATGTGACTGATGGCGTCGTTGCTCCGCCCTTGCATAGCCTCAAACGTTGAATAGATGGCACATATGCTGAGCAGCTTATGCAGGTTCGGCTCCGGGTCCGTCACTGCTCGAATGGAGTTGTTGATGTGCCGCAGCGCGAATGCGGGCGTGTCTGTCCTCGTTTCCGAGCGGCCGAGTGCCTGAAGCGTCGCCTGGTGCAGGCTGCCCATCGCTATGAGCGCGTGCATTATAGAGGCGTCGCTGTAGGCGGACACGATGACATCTCGCTGCCAGAAGTCCGAGTGAAAGAGGCCAGCGATTTGCGGCGCTGTGTACTGGACAAAGTGATGGAAGCAAGAGCGATCCTTCCAGTTGTCTATGGTCTGCCGTCCTGATTTGCATGAAGCGGTGTACAGACTGAACGGTACGTCGTGACTGTCGAGTTTAATGAGAGCGCCTTGGCCTGTAACCACACGGCGTTGGTGCGAAGGCCATTGACTGTTGACCGATCGCGCACACGACGGGTTGCTCGGATCGCACCTGATTCCCTTGGAGAGACACGGAACACAGCCTGTTCGTATTGGCAAGGATGCGGATGCGGATGCGGATGCGGATGCGGTCTTTTGCTCGAGCGGCGGCTGTCCTTTGCTCAACCCTCGATCGACGGACGCCCTTCCTTTAGATGGCGGTGGCAGAGGACGGATTGTTCTCTTGGAGCGCACAGAATGGCCTCGGCCGTTGCTGTCATGGTCTCCATGTTGCCGCATATCTTCACTCTCTAACCAAGGTAGCCGTCAAAACCCGCGTTCTCACTGTCCGTGACTGTGACGACCTCATCAGTGGGTTGTGTGCGACTCCATCAACGGGTTGCGTACGACTACATGGTAGAGCGGCTACCTACCGTTTCCTGCAGGCCATTGCAAGAGCTGAAGGAGCTGAATTGAGAGCTGAACGGGCAGCTGACTGGACGTGTGATAGACTCATCTACAGTGCTTGACACGGGACATAGCCCCTAACACTGTCATCTTGGGGTGACGGGCATATCGGGGGTTTTTTTGATTGACCGACAGACGTCTCGACTCTTTCCCACGCGGGAACGGGAACGGGAACAGATCCAATCACAAATTCCCGTTTCGGGAATCGTGAAATTCCAAAAATAACCCTCCACAGGCCGCCTGGATCGACGGTATGACGGCTCACTATTCCTCCGCCCACCGCCCATACAGAAGACGGCGGTCGAGTCAAGAACACAACCTTACGTTACAACCTTGCTGCTAGAGCTTCGCGCGGAAAAGAGGCGGTGGAACACCGTCCTGATGATGGCCCTACGTTCATCTGCTTGAAGAGAAGGAGAAAGAAGTCTCGCGCAATCCGCTATGCAAAGGCGCGTCCCGCCTACCTACCCAAAGCCCCTTCGCTGAATCGTACACACACAACGCCCGTTTGCCCACTCACGCCACGTGAAAACCTACATCCATATCACGCCCCTTCTCACTCACAACACTCCCGTTGTCCGGCCCTATGCGAAGCACTACGCATGCTCCGCACCGCCGCCCTTTGCAGGGGCGAAATACCCGGCTTCCTCCTTCACTGAGCGGGGGCTCACGCCAGGGCTCTCTGCAAAGTACCTAGCCTTCTCAGTCACACCCAGCCCTACCCCACTGATCTCATTTTCGTCCTCTTCCTCAACGAGCTCCTCAACGAACTCACCCACGCCCTCGTTGACCGGGCTGAAGACCTCAACCTCTTCGACCTCATCCTCGTCCTCGTCTTCCTCCTGGATGACTTCCCGCTGCGACGGCCCTGCAGACTGGCGCTACGACTGCCCTCAGCGCTGCCCGTACTGCGCGTGCGCGGACTGGCACCGCCACCGAGGTTCGTAGGACCCTTGAAGACACTGCGTTTGCGGCGTGCGAATACAGGATGCAGGCCCGGACTCGAAGGACCAAAAGCGCTGAGGGCACCGCCACGGGCCGTCGTCGCGTCTCGGAACGTCGGTAGGGGCCCTAGGACGCCGGGGGACGGACGGCGAGGACCGCCCGGGCCAAGCTGCACCCGAATGCTAGAGGGAAAGTACCCGTCACGGGCGTTGCGGGTAGGACCTTGACTGAGGCATGCGGAGATCGCGCCACGTGTGGCGAGGAAGAGAGGCCGCCTGGTGATGCCATCGAGGTGCTGGAAGTACTAGAGGCCTTCGAGTGACTGTGATGATGGGCGTGGATGCTGCGGATTGAGGACACGGACGAGGAAGTTGATTTGCGACCTCGTAGTCCGGCGGAGCTGCGACGGTAGGAAGAACGAGGTGTTAGGGAGACGGTGATACTGACGGCCGTTTTGAGTGCGAACGGCTGTTTGCGGAACCGTTAGAGGACGTAGTCGAGATGCGAGGCCGCGTTGGCATCGTCGCACGAGACTGAAGATCTGGGCGGTTGTAGCTGTTGCTTTGCTTGCGAAGCTCAAGAAGCTGACCGGTGGATGTGCGTCGGAGATCTTCCATGTCGACAGGTGGCCGTTGCCCTGGAGGGAGTTTGGGCGATTGCGAAGTGCTCTTCTTGGATGAGTTGGGCGACTTGGCTCGTTTAGCGGATTCTTTAAACCAATGCTTGATTGTTGCAAGCTGATCTTTTAGCGGCAGCCGTTTCCGCTTCTGAGGGACGCCTGGCGGGGCGAGGAGGTCAGGGTTGTACTGAGACATCCGCAACACGCTGTTGCTTCCTCTGGAGGCGTTTCTGGGTCTTCGCGGATACTCTTTCGGCGGTGGTTGAGGCTTCCTTCTTGTCGAACTGGTGGATCTTGGAGTGTCCTCCCATAGAGCTGTGTGCGGGCCAGGATCTGGCGTGCCGGATTTTACTTCTTCCACTCTAGGCAAGTCGGGCGCCACAGCTGCAGAGTCACCTTCTGATCGATTCCTGACTCGACCACGAGGTCTGGGAGGGTTGCCGAGCAGACGCGTGCCCTGCTCCTCTTCGTTGATCTCCATCAGACTCGGCGCAAGCAGCCTGCTGCTAGCAGCACTGATCCGCCGTAAGCTCTTAACCTCGGCTTCCCGCTCTCTACGTTTTCGTTCCCTTCGCCTTTCCTTCCGCTCTTCTTTCTCTATCAACAACGCCCACCATCCCGCCAAGCCGTCGCAGCGCTGAGATAGGACGTTCTCGATCACCATGTCTATATCCACTCCTGCGCTGCGCATCCTCTGTAATGTATCTTTCTCCAGTTGAGTGGTGAAGGGGGTGGTTGTTGCAACTTCAGGATCTCCTGCTGCTGAGGCGCATGCTCAGCCAACCATGGGTGCCGCAACACGTCGGCGAGTGATGGACGCAACAGCTGTCGCTTTGATAACAGCTTGCTGATGAGTTCTTTGGCAGCTTCGGGGATGTGGTCGGGGTATTTTGGATCCTCCTTCAAAATCCGTGTCTTGGTTACAGCTTCGTCGTCCTCGTCAAAAGGTAGCTCTCCGCAGAGGAGCGCATATAGAATGATGCCCAGGCTCCAAACATCCACCTTTTCACCAGCGTACTTTTCTCCTTTCAGCATCTCCGGCGCGCTGTAGCATATCGTGCCACACCACGTTTGCAAATAGCTTGTAGTTCCCTGATATTCTCTTGTGAAGCCAAAATCGACCAGCTTGACGTTCCCGTGCTTGTCCAGGAGTATGTTTTCCAGTTTGAGATCGCGATGCACACAGGATTTGCTGTGAACGTACGAGACTGCGCCGACCAGTTGGGTGAAGATCTTCTGGACTTTGGCCTCGTCCATGCGGCCATGTTTGAGGAGATGGTTGTATAGCTCGTCGCCTGCCATACCAGCCGGCGATGTCAGTCCCTGTCCGTTCGTGTTCCTGCACTTTTCGTTCTGGTCGCGACCTACCGGGACAGTATTCCAGCACCAACCACACAAGGTTTTCTGTGACTATGACTTCGTACAACCGCGCGATATGCGGGTGGAGGAACTGGCGATGATGGTGGATCTCGCGCGCCAGGTTGGCATCATCCTTCTTGGCCGACTTGAGCACCACCTGCGCGTTTCCCGGTCAGTCGAGTATCCCTTTATGTTCCAGCTCGTGTTCTTGCCTTTGAGCCATTGGTGAGCTTGTGGGAAGCAAGATAAACCTTGCCAAAGGAACCCTTTCCGATGAGACGCCCAACAGAGTAGTTGCCGACTGTGCGAAGGTCTTTCGAGGAGAACTCACTGCGCGATTCGTGAGTATTAAGGTTCGCAGGGCGCGGAAGAGGGAAGCTCCGCGCTTACTCCAGGAGCTCGCTGTACGAGTTGGCGAGCTGTGCAGGTCGAGTCAGCCACTCTGCGCGACACAGCGTAGAGGTATAGCCACTCGGTGTCGCACCTTGTTTCTCTGCGACTGGAGCTCGGCCTGTGCCCAGTTTCCGGGTGGCATACGTTCAGCCTTGCCGGAGTCTGGCCTCAGCGCGACAGTGAATTGGGGACGGGACGTGTGTCGATCCGGGAATAGGGTGTGTAGGGCGTCCGGCGGGTGATTGACGAGGCAAGGAGAAACGCGGCAGGTTCATTGATGGCTAGAAACACGTGTGTAAGGTCTTGCGATGTTCAGGTTGCGGGTATGCGGTGATGGAGTTCGGTTCGCAGGTGTCATATTATTAGCACGATCAGATCAGCACGAGGAGAGGCACAAGTGATAACTAACGGCTCACCAGAGAATCCCGCGTCATTCGCGGCCAGAACGCGCTGCCGGGCTGCTGAAGGCCAGCCCACGGAAGAGAGCCTTGGCTCCTCCGAGAAGGCGCCACAAAGCTGGGGTTGCACACCCCAACTACACGGTCACGGTCACGGTCACGGTCACGGTCACGGTCACGGTCACGGTCACGTATTACCTACAGTATGCATCCCGTAGTCGCATATGCATCTCCTGATGTGTGCTTCCATTAGTGTCATGTGCAATAGCATAACACGTGACGGATACGTCGTTGGATGTACGGCAGACAACCGGAAGACAAGAGAATCACCGCCCGCTCCTCCTAATGTCCCCGATGGCCCTCCGCCTGTAGTCGCTATCCGCAAACAGAGCCTCGATCAGATCGATAATCTCTTCCTTGCCAAATTCCAAACTAAGCTCGCCTTCCGTCCACATGTATTTGATGTCCGCCAACGAGCTCTCCAACACCTCTGCCAAGTACTGGAATTTGAGCCAGTTCGGACAGTAGACAGCTGTCATGTCGCCCTTCTCACCGTTTGCGTTCTCCTGCATGAAGAGATCGTTGAGAGTTGACACCTTATCACAGTACGATCGCAGCCGCTTTGACTCTTCCTCACCGATGTCTGAGAGGTCAGAGATGTCGAGCATGATTTTCGCCGTTGCCGTGTTTAAGAGGGAGCCCACAGACTGCAACAGTGCTGAGCGCGAGAGGACAGACTCCCATTGGCGATGCACTTCCCGGAGTCTGTCAACCGTCATGGCAATGGCGTTGTCACATTCGCCCGCAAACGGAGGGACGGTGCAGTTTACGAAGCCTTGCGCCCCATCTAGCAGGTCGCGAAGGATGGTACGCTGAGACTCCATTTCCGATCCGTAGGCGCGCTTAGAGAAGGCCTCCAGCGCTTTGATGTCGTTCTCCAATCTCAACCTCGCGGGTGGCCGAACCGAAGATGATGCGTGTTCTTTCGCCTGAGCAGCAAGGAAAGTCTCAAGTTCATCAACCAGCCTCAAACTGTCGTTGTATATGAGCATATTGCCCGTGTCGATCTTCCCGTAAGCCGTGGACGCTGTCGCTCGGTACATAGCGAGGGCTGATGTGGGAAGAGTATAGAGTGCAGATGCTGCGGGAGCGATGGGTGACTCTGCATAACTGCGCGGGTCAGTGGCCGATTAGACGTCCTTCAAATGGCGAATACTTACTTTGGCTGCGCAAGTGTTTCGGCGTCAGATACGACTTGAGCAATAATTACCATAATCCCATCAGGCACAGCCGTGACAGAATACGTCTCTTTGAGTGTAATCTCCCTCTCCGCAGGACGTTTTTGAGGAGAAGCTGTTTCACTTGTGTTCGGCGGATCATTCTGTTTAAGTTCGGAGCCTGCTTCAGGTTTCACAGCCTCCGACGGCTCCTGTTCTTCATTGTCACCCCAACCCCAAGCATCCGCGTCGTCGTCTCCAGCTTCTGCCATGTGAGAGTCTGTCGATTCCAGGACGGTAGGTTGGCTAGCATCATCGTCTTCCATTTCCCACGCACTTGAGTCTTCGTCTTTCGCAGTTCCGTTTTCCAAAGGTCTATCCTCTGCAGTTGGACGTTTGGGCAGTTCCGGAGCGGTTTCCGGCTGCTCTGGTTCGTCCCACGCAGTATCCCACTCATCATCAGCTCCGTCGCCGCCGTGCAAAACGTCGTCTTTGGTCACTGTCTGAGTTTCCACACGCTCAACCGTCTTCCTCTGGCGAACACTGGTCAGAAGGAGGCTTCGGACCGAACCCAGAGCAGTTTCTCGACGCTTGTTGAGCCACGTACGAGGAGCACCTCGTATCCATTCTTCCAGATAAGTCTTGCCATCCATGTTGTCCGTGGTATGGATTTGGTCCACAAGCTTAGCCGCTGAATCCAGGGTCTGTTGAAATGTTGGCATATCATCGACCTTTACCGGAACAGTGGGATCAAGCCATTCGTCAATCAGACGAGCCGACAAGCCAGGCATCAGACTCTCAGAAAGTGGGAAGAGGATCCGTCCCGGTAGGTGGGCTGAAAGGAAACCGAGTATGGTGCCCAGATCAGTAAGGACCATGCACGGCCTTACATCTGTATTGGAGCCGGAAACTTGCAGCATGTCGCCATCAACTTTTATGGTGGGAACTTCGCCGGTCTTGCCAATCGAAAGCCGCGGGTTCAGAATCGCGCTGATCAGATCATGTTTCAGGTGTTCGATGAAAGACGGTAATGCGTCCAGCGTAGCTAGAACGTCAACCACAGTACTGAGATCGACTTCTGGGTTTTCTGATGAGGGTCAACAAATGCTTGGATTTGGTGCATTGCGGTATGTTACCTGGTGCTTGGTTATATATAGTAATCGAATGATGTGCTGTGTTCACCCTTATCAATGACTTGGCTGATGCCGTGGCCGCTTCCACGACTGCTGCCTTTACATCGCGAATCCGGTTGCGGGTAAGACCATACGGTCTCGTGTTCTCCACAAGCCGTAAACCACCAATTGCAGCGTCGGCATCCTGTACCTTGGCCACAGCCGCCTGGATTTGTCCCTTCACTATGGCATCCCTCGCATCGTCAAGGACGATCGATATGTTCTTGAGCTGGCCCAGAATATTCGCCAACGATCCATTGAAGGCCAACTCGTTTTCGAGTAAATTGACCTTGCTGGACGTATCGTTGGCTCTGTTCTTCGAAGATCTTCCGGCCTCAGCCTGACGCACTATCTCTTGGGCTGCCGCTTTTGAGCGTTCGATGTCGGCTTGGAGTTGCTTGGCCTGAACGATCCATCCATCCACGTCCGGAGCGACTTCTCTGCTCAGCTGGCGGATTTCATTCTATTGGAAAGGCGCCCGTCAGCCAATTGTGCAAGGCCCAAACGTAGGTTGACCCACACCTTCACATCGCTTCTGGCTTGTTGCAGGTCGCTGAGTAGAGACGGAAGAATGCTCGAAGGAACCTCGGCGGAAGCAACGTCTTCAGAATCCGGGTATGCGTCTTGATCGATGAACCGGACAAGAGCAGTCTTGAGCTTCTCGTTCTGATTCATTGTAGCCATTCCGCGGCTATGCGATCAGTGCGGTGCTGCCAGTGCTCGAGCTATCGTGTCGTGTGTATCTTTAGAACCCTAAGGTATGCATCAAGCAGTGACGTTTCAAGCAACACGACAACAGGCCCGCGCAGCTTCCAGTGTTCATCCATCCAGATCATCCGCCGAAGGTTTGGCGGGCCGTGCCTTCCGACGTCACATGCCAAGAGTGGATCGCAGCAACCTTCAACACGTCTAGGACTTAGAACTTCGAAGAGCGCCTGGCTTCCTTAGTTCTATGGACTTCTGCCAAAGAGACAGTGTTTTTGGAGTCTTTGTAGACCTTCGCCGGGGCCTACATAAACGCTGAGAGGTTGAGGCATCATCTCACGACTCGATCTTACGACTCTGCACTCTCAAGGCCGTTACGGATTGTTTCTGCGAAAGGGCCCTCTTTGTCCTGGAATTATAGACATCACCACTGGAGACACACGGCCCCGTTATTCTACCACGACTCGGACTTTTCCCACTTGGGGAGGAATTTTTCGTCTCGTTTATCATTGCAACACAATCGAATCGACGCATCTAAGCAACACTCGTTTTACTGGCCGTCGCCACTTTGCCAGCATTATGCCTGCCATGAAAGAAAGCTCCCATTTCCGGACCATCCAACAGTTCAAGCTAGATTATGCTCCCATAGATCTCGCCCAGTATGAGTCTGAACGCACCGGCATGCGGGTAGTATGCGTCAACCAGGCAGGCCCCAAAGTGTACGGATATTTCGCACTAGCAACCGAGATTCACGATGATTCTGGCTCACCGCATACGCTGGAGCACTTGTGTTTTATGGGCTCGAAAAGCTACCGCTACAAAGGTCTACTAGACAAGCTCGCTACTAGGGCCTACTCCAACACCAATGCCTGGACTGCCACAGATCATACCGCTTATACACTGGAGACTGCAGGATGGGATGGCTTTGCACAGATCCTTCCCGTGTACTTGGAACACCTTGTAGTTCCTACTCTTACGGATGCCGGGTAAGTAATCATGATATATTTAGCTTGGGCCTAGCCTAATCCAGCGCTTCTAGATGCTACACCGAGGTGCACCACGTGGACGGTAGTGGACACGATGCTGGCGTGGTTTACTCGGAAATGCAAGGCGTTCAGAATCAGCAAGGCGAGCTGATGGAGCTGCAAGCGCGGCGCCTGATGTACCCGGAAGGTAACGGCTTCAGGTACGAGACTGGCGGTATGATGGAACAGCTGCGTGTCCTCACCGCTGACCGCATCCGAGAGTTTCATCGCGAAATGTATCAGCCCAAGAATCTTTGCCTTGTGCTTATTGGTGAAGTCAATCACCAAGAGCTCCTGCACATCCTGGATAGCTTCGAAACGACGATCCTGAAGGATATACCACCCCCGATGCGCCGTTTAGAAGGCCGTGGGTGGAGTCCGGACCTACTCCCGGTCTTCAGAAGACCATCGTAGACACCGTCAAGTTTCCTGAAGATGACGAGTCCATGGGAGAGGTCCTTGTAGGCTTCCTCGGGCCGGATTGCAACGATCACTTACTTGGTGAGCCAAGGAGCCCTTCTCTGCAACAGCTAGGGCAGTCGCTAATGACCGAACAGATGCCGCTCTCAGTATCATGCTGGTGTACCTCTGCGGCTCCTCTGTCTCTGTACTGGAAAACACTTTGGTAGAGAGGGAACAGCTTTGCAGTGCGATCTACTACTCTACGGACACCAGACCAGACATCGCGATCTGGTTCAGTCTCAGCGCCGTTGAAACCAAAAGATTGGCCCATGTCGAGAAGCGTCTATTCGAAATCCTCAAGGAAAGTGCTTCCAAGGAGCTGGACATGACATATATGCAGGATTGCATTACCCGTTACCGGAGACAGCTCAAATTCAAGTGCGAGAGCACGGGAGACTTCTTTGCAACGCCCGTTATCGAAGACCATCTCTTCGGCAACCGGAATGGTTCAAATCTTCGTACCTTGGCTACGCTGGAGGACTTAGATGTGCTAGAGCGCTGGAGTGACCGACAATGGCGCGATTTCTTATCTAGATGGCTTGCTGATGCCTGCCACGTTTCAATCCTTGGTGTGCCATCGCGTGAACTGTCCAAGAAGCTCAAGGCAGATGAGAAGGCTCGCGTCAAGGCACAACAAGAGCGTCTTGGGGAAGCCGGATTAAAGGAGCTTGCGAAGAAGCTCGAAGAAGCGAAGGCGGAGAACGACAAGCCCATCCCAGACGATATCCTAGCAGGCTTTCCCGTCCCAGGCACATCCTCCATCCACTTCATCCCGACCACAACCGCCCGTGCCGGCCTTGCTCGGAAGATGGGCCGTCCGGACAACGACATCCAGAATATCGTTGACAAAGACGACTCGGACCTTCCTCTGTTCATTCATTTCGAACATATTCCTTCAAACTTTGTCCGCATGAAGGTCGTCCTTTGCACAGGGGCCATACCGGTCCATCTCAAACCCTTGATCACTCTGTATCTGATGAACTTCTTCACAACACCCATTACCCGGAACGGTGAGCGGATCGAGTTCGAGGATGTCGTCGTTAAGCTCGAGAAGGACACGATCGGCTACGATATTGAGCCTGGCCCATCAAACGGCGAGCTGCTTCAGATTACAATGCAGGTTGAGCCCGACAAGTACGACACAGCTATCAGGTGGATTCGAACGGTTCTTTTCGAAGCGATCTTGGATGAGACTGTAAGCGTGATACTCTGATATCGTCGTTCGCGTAGTACCATCGCTAACGCAAAACAGAGACTTCGTGCTTCGCTTACGAAGATTTTGGCCGACATTCCTGATGAGAAGAGGAGCGGAAACGATGTAAGTGACATAGCTCTTTTCGCGTCGTAACCGTGTTCTGAAGGCTCTAGATGTGCACATCGGTAGATCAAATCATCCATTTCACCCAAGAATCGACAAGCCGGGCTCGAAACACCTTGGTAAAGGCCGTCTACCTCAAGCGGATCAAGCGTCAATTGCAGCGCGACCCGCACTCCATCATCTCCCAGCTGCAGTCCCTCTGCCAAACCCTGCATCAGCCGTCCAACTTCCGTGTCTTCGTAGCTGCCAATCTGCAGACGCTGCGCAACCCGGTGTCTTCGTGGAACGTTCTGCTCTCCGGCCTCGATACAAGCAAGCCGCTTCAACCCCTTGACCAAAGGAAAGACCGCCTGAGCAAAGCCTCTCAGAGCCCTGGAAACCTGGCTTACATAGTCCCGATGGGGCCCATTGATTCCTCCTTTGCACTTCTCACAACCCGCGGTCCAGACTCTTACTCGCACCCAGACCTTCCTGCTCTTATGGTCGCGCAAGCTTACCTTGACGCCGTCGAAGGCCCTCTTTGGGTCGGCGTCCGCGGCACCGGTTTGGCATATGGCACCTACTTCAGCCGCAGCGTCGATGTGGGGCTCCTTACGCTACGCATCTATCGCAGTCCGGATGCGTTCAAGGCGTACCATGCCGCGAAGCAGGAAGTCGAGAACCTGGCCGCAGGCAAGGTAGAGCTGGATCGATTTGCGCTCGAAGGTGCCATCAGCAGCATCGTCATGGGCTTCGCGGACGAGCAGCCTACCATGGGCAGTGCGGCCAACCTGGGCTTCGTGAATCAGGTCATCAGAGGCATCCCGAAGAAATGGGGTGACGAGATGCTGCCCAAGGTCCGCGCGGTGAACAAGGAGCAGGTCAAGGACGTCTTGGCTAGGATCATGATGCCCATCTTCCGTCCGGAGTCAGCGAACTTGATCGTTACATGCGCAACGATCATGGAGGAGGTGAGTTGCAGTCGAAGGGTCCGATAATTTGGACCAACATGTGCTGACGTATAACAGGGACTGGTGAAAAACTTTGAGGAAGCAGGATTCAAACCAGAAGTTCAGCCCTTGACGCACTTCCAGGACGATTATGGACTGGAGCCGGTTGATGGGGAAGACGACTCCGCGGATGATGAAGAGGACGAGGAAGAAGAAGACGATGATGGCGACGACGAGGAAGACAGCGATTCGGGAAGCGGAGAAGAAGAGGATGATGCCATGGACGAGTCAGAGGATGAGTAGAGTAAAAGGATAGTCATAGGTCATCATCGCCCAAGAACATTCTTGTCTGTGAGCTTGCACATGGTGTCCGATACGACGTTGTCAGACGCCGGTGATCTTGACGGACCCTTCGGCCTACAGTCGGTTACTTGTGGACTGCGTCTTGCAGCAGTTGTGAAAGGCATTGAGCAAACGGCTGCTGGACGAACGGCCTATACTATGTGCCGCCTCTCAAAAGACACCTCCGCTAGACGGCCGATAGTGAAAACGGGCATCTGATAGATCTGTGAGCTACGCTCAGAGTTCCGACAGTGTCCTGTCCTGACCCCTACTAGTGCAAAGAGCCAACGCCCTCACCAGTCCTTCTTCTCCCTCTTCAACCCCATCTCCCTCCCTCTATAGAACCCCTCCATCTCCGCCCTCTGCTCCCTCCAAATCGCCTTCAAGACAGGATCGTGACTCGGATCGCCGTCCCAATACTTCGCATGGAAGCTCGCGGCGCCGGCCTTCCAATCCTTCTCCGTCGGCCAGTTCACGTTCCACCCGTACCAGATCGGCTTCCAGGGCATGTTTCCCTCGCGACGGTGCGCGTAGTTCAGCAGATCCTGCTCCATCATCCCGCCCGTGACCTTGCCGGGAACGGCGAGCAGGAGAGGTAGTACGCCTGCATGAGCAGGCTGGGCGTGAAGACGAAGAAGCCCGCGTTCACGTACGTGCTGTCGGTCGGCGGCGGCCACGCGTGGTCGTAGCCCCAGAAGTCGGCGTGCCCGGCGAACGTGTACGTGCGCGGCAGGGGCGCCTCGTCGGATTTGATCTCGTTCGGGTTGGTCGAGGTGCTCTGGGTCAGTGTCGCTTCGTCCCAGAAGATGCCGTCGAGCCGCTTCGTGATCAGCATGTCCGCGTCGATGTAGCAGATCTTGCTGTACGTGGTGTATTCCCACATCCGCAACTTGGTCAACATGTCCCGCCAGCGAGGCACGTTGGGAACGAGCGCGTCGCCGACGAGTTTCTCGACCTGGATCACCGTTGCCCCGTCTTTCGTCAGTCGGGCGCGTTTTCGTGGCGATACGTCTTCGGTCACGAAGACAAGAAAGGGATTGAGCTGTTGGTGCCTGCCACTGGAGAGTGGAGGAGCTGGTATGCGAGGACTCGAGTCCCTATGAAGTAGCCGTCGTCGGAATCGTTGAGGGCGGCGCTTTCTTCGTCGGTTGCGGCGGCATCAGGGTTCGCATTGCCGCCCAAGAACGTCGCAAAGGCGACCTTTGGGGCCGGTGGATGTGTTGCAGGACTGTGTTTGTTGCTGTGTCGCAGATGTGACGACCAGTGAGAAGCGTGCGGCGAGCGGAAGGAGAGGGTGACGAGAGCTGATGCCAGAAAAGAAATATGCATAAAACGACAGTCTTGGGCGAAGCCGCAGTCATGATGATATGCAAAGACCGAAGAATGGGGAGGAGCTTGTAGATGAGCGGATGAAAGAAAAATGAGAGAGATGAACCGGAGGCAGGTTAATGCATTCCAGACTTGATGCTCACCCCTCCGCATGACAAGCAAGGGCGCCGTAGCTGTGCTTTCAGGATTTCGAAGTGTAACGAGCGGAAAACGCCCAGCTCGAGCTGATGGCTTTCTTGTTCAGTCGACGCTAAAAATACAATAATGGGTATACTAAAGCCTAGGGCGTACAGGTCATCAGTATTTTTACACCGTTCAATGATTCACGCTATGGGCCCCGTCCAACCCACTGTCCTCGAAATGACCCTGATACGCCAAAACACCCTCTTCTAATGCTACAGTACAGAGACTAAGCCAGCTGACCGGCAAGTCCAATGAAAAGGGCCTGCGCAGCCAGCTGTATGGTCCAGATGCCGACCTTCTTCAATCGGCGCACACGGGCCTGGTCGTCAACGATGTCACGTGCAAACGCTTCATACGTCTGTAGGACGTCTATCAGTAAACGGACGCATGAAAGATTACAGGGTTGTATGAACTTACCTCTCGCGACAAATCGCCCATCAGGCCGCTGTCGAATATCGTCCAGCTGCCGTCGAATTCGCTCACGCACTTGACTACGCGGCAGTTCACGGGGATGAATGCACGCTTCGAATTTATGTAGGCCACAATAGGCCTCACTAAGGCGTTGCTGACGTAGGAGATGTCCCGAGTGAAAAGCGGTACGGCCGCCCGCACATCGTTCAGATGGATCCGAAGGTCCATGACGAGGAAGCGGTTGTCGTCATCGTTTATAGGCTGATGGGCAGCATGAGGCTCTTCTTTCTCGTGGTGGTCGCTCGTGTCATGCTGATGGGTCGTGTGCAAGTAACCGTGCGAAGTAACAGTCGCCTCCATACGGTCGTAGAAATCAGACATGACTTTGGCGATACTTGCATCTTCATCCACAGGAAACATGATGTCGGCGACGATGTCGACATTGCCTTCATGGATCCATGAGAAAGGGCCTTCCACGCCACGGTTCAAGTGATCAATGTTCAACCCGTCGATGCGAAGTCGGCTGTGCTTCTTCCACTGGCCAGGATCCCCGGATACGTCATTGACGTCGAGACCGGTGTGGTTGTAGGTCTGCCTGGGATGGATCGTGAAAAGTGAATCGTCAAAAGATCCAGACATCATATTGGCCGACATGAGGTCATAGAATAACCACTGCTTCCGTAATCTTGGGAGATCGCAAGAGAAGACTGAAACAGAGAAGGGCCGGAAATTGTTGGGCTGGTAAACAGTTATGAGCACGTCCTCCATCTTGAACGAGTCGATCTCGAAATCTCCGGGATTATGCACGTGTTTGTAAGATCTTGGGTCGATATCCGGGTCTCCTGGCTGAACGGATGTGCGGTCTACCACTCCTCTAATGCCCTTGATTTCTACGTTACGAAGGAGTCCTTTCCCGTTAAACCACTTCGTGAAGGATAGGGTCACGTTGACCGTGTCGATGTGCAGGTCGTACTGGGTGTAGTTGGTGTCTTCTTCAACGTGTCCATCATGAGCTTTTTCTGCCAGCTGAGCAGCGGCTGCAGCAGCGGCAGCTGTCGTAGAGGAGCCTTTACTGACGTATGATTTTCCTTGGCCCGGACGTCTCGAGACGAAAACGTTCCTGAAACTGATGACTCCATCGCCCCATTTAGGCACAATGGCTGATTCGAAGAGCACCTTGACACCTGCTGACTGCGTAAGGTAGTTGCCGACCCAGCGGGCAAGTGTTTCTTGGGCAAACACAGTGTTGACTGCAAATATGGCCAAGGAGAAGAAGGTAGTCGTTCCAAGGATGATCCAGATGACATGGCCGACCAATACCCAGGAGACAAAGGCACTAATGTCGTCCGTGTTGAATGGACGTACACTCCTGATAGAGAACCACTTGAAGCGGACGCGCAAGCGCGACCAGAATCCGGTAGCAGCGGCAAGCAGTTCCTCCTTTGTAGGCCGATGGAGATGCGGCAAGCGGTCCAGTAGATTATGAGCGGCGCCACCGGTACTCCCATGTGAACTCGCCTTGTCTCCTGCTGTTTCTGGACGACCATCATGTTTTACTTCCGCTCGCTGTGAACTGGTGTGACTCTCATCGCTCTTGAACCTTCTGCTTCCAGATGTATTTCTAGACCAGCTCCAGTGCGCCAACGGCCTTCTAGTCAAGCATGGCGAGCTGTCTGATGTGCGCGCATTGTACTGTGGATGTGGTGCAACGGTCACCAGATTGCGCAAGTGATAGGGCTGAGGACGGGTTGTGCGTAGTACAGAGGCGACGAGCGGACTGCTCCGTCCCAAAATGGGCGCTATCGCGCCAATGGAGGTGGTAGAAAGCGCATGCTGGTGCGTAAGAGGAGAGAACACGGGAAAAGCAGCGCGTGAAGCTATGGCTGCAAATGAGAGGATGATGGAAGGAGAAGCGCCACACGGGGCCTTGTTGAAAAGAGTATTGTCGGCAAGACTCGCGACACGAGTTGCATGGCGGCGGCTCATGATATAGGCGCAGCCAGCATGTTGAAGGCTGGTATACAGCAGGTCCTATGTTGAAAGGAAGAAAAGGAAGTATTAGTGACCTCCAAACAAGATGCAATGATGATTTGCAGGCCATCGATGACGCTAGCGAGCGGGAAGGCCAGAGCTCTGCCAAGTATCAGGGTCGCTTCGCTGATCATCTTTCCATTGGTCGGCTTATCTTATCGATCCGGGGAAAAGTTCCATGACAATTCCTGAACTTGAACTCTTCGCATCGTTTAGCGACTAAAAGTATCCACCACGCCTTCGCCCGCTCAGTACTGTATACGGCCACTCCACCAACCGAGACTCCTTGTCGTCTTCACCAAAGAACCTCTCCTCGCCATACTCTCGCGCTCCAACATCTACCATGCCTGCACCGACGGCCCTACAAAGGGTCCCAGAACAGCTCGCAGCCGAAGAGACGCTACACGATGCGCCTGATAGTATGATCGAGGAAGCAGTGATCTCCACCACGGCCACAGCTCCCACAGAGACCTCTGTTCCGGTGGCGACTGCGACAGAGAGCATGGAAGTCGAGATCGATCAATCCGGACGCCCTGTCTTCGCCCCAGAGAACGCAGACTCGACGTTACACCGGGCAGAGACACGCAAGGTCCCCGTTCCTCCCCATCGCATGACACGTAAGTTCTCAAGAAGCTAGGAAACGTACAATATGCGGCTACTGACGCACAACCCAGCATTGAAGAACAACTGGTATGAAACAATCTTTCGAGTATTAGCTGGCGGCAACAGGAGACTGATGTTCACTCCCAGGCCGAAGATATACCCCCGTTGGTAGAACACTTGAAGCTCCAGGTCCGAATGAACATAAAGTCGAGAGCAGTAGAGTTACGGACAAGCAAGCACACGACGGATACCGGCGCTTTGCAAAAGGAGCGGATTTCATTCACGGTGAGTCGCACATCTTTACCCCAACTCGCAACAGGCCGGAACGCTGATGCGGCTCCTACAGCATTCACGCTGGGTTTCGACATTGACGACGCTATTGCGCTTCTCAGGCTGGACGATCTGTACATCGAGACATTCGAGATTAAGGACGTCAAGACACTTCAGAACGAACACCTGTCGCGAGCTGTGGGTCGCATTGCTGGCAAAGTAAGCGCATCAACATGTGTTCCTAGGTATGCGTTCCTGTGTAGCTGACGGTTTTTACTTAGGACGGAAAAACAAAGTTTGCTATTGAGAACGCGAGTCGCACACGCATTGTGCTTGCCGATCAGAAGATCCGTGAGTCGTACCAGATACAATTTACACACATCAGCTACTGATCATGCGCATAGATATTCTGGGAGGGTTTCAGAACGTGAGCCGCACATTCATACTTCAACTCGCCATAAATGGAATTCTAACGCAGCTTGTACAGATTCACATCGCACGGGAGGCAATTGTCAGTCTGATTCTTGGAAGCCCCCTGGAAAGGTGTACGGCAACCTGCGAACAGTGGCAGGCAGGATGAAGGAGAGATTTTAAGGAGACGGTACCAATGGCTGGCCGGATGCGCATTTTCAACAAGGGATCCGAATCTTTGCAATCTCCGGATGAAGGACGTAGACATGAGCATGGCGTTGGCGCGGGAAAAGCATGGTGGTTGATTGGCAGCATTTCTAGGCGTCAAGTGGATTACGGATTTTATCGGCTTTAGATACCATGCATCGCGAACCACGATCATCACCTCCATGCTTCTCATGGAGGTTGGCTCAATATAAGACTTTCCAAGACTGTGTGAGTGGTCAGCACATGGTTCTCCGTATAACCATATGAAGACCTGGCTGAGCGTGCTCCGCTTGATTGTTGAACACAAACTGTGGTATCCTTTGTATTTCAACACCGAAAGCGATATCATTGACAGCGCCGCAAACAACTCGTACGGTGCAGAAGCACAACGTCCGTGCCGTCGCCCAAACCTGAACGCCGTCGCTATGCAATCATCAATCACCAGGTTTCAATCATCACCCATCTATTTCGCCTTCCCCGCCCTCTTCTCATTCGCCCTCATTCTCCTCTCATTCCTCTTCGCACGCTCCTTCCTCTCCTGCCTAGTATCCTTCCTCTTGTCATGCTCGCCCTGCTCCCGCTCCTTCTTCTCGTCAACCTCGACTAACCAATCGTCCTCGCCTTGCTTGTTCTTGCCCTTGTAACCCCACTTGGGCACCCACTCGCCACTCGCCTCATCGAACACGAGCTTGCCCTCCCGCTTCTTGTCCTTGATACCCTTCTTCTTCGCAAACTCCTGCCACTTTGTGAGCGGCTTCTCGACCGGCACGGGCTTCTCGCGCGGCAAGGGCGTTGTGGCCGGAGGCAGCGTGATCGTTACGGAGTCCTCGGAGCGCGTCATCGGGCAGGCGGAGAGGAGCTGGTTTATCAGCGCTTGCGCGCAGTCGCGCGCGGCGGAGGAAATGTCGGATTCGCTAATTTGGGAGGACGGAGGGAGGGGTTGGCGTCGTTGCAGAGCATGTTGCCTAGGTCGAAGGTGTAGGGTATGGGCTTGTTCACGGTGATGGGGAGGCGGCCGGGCTTGTTCGTTACAGTGACGGGCTCGTTCGCTGCCGTTGTGTCCATAGCGTCCTCGTTATCCTCTTGTTCTTCGGGTTCCTCGGTGTCTGCTCCGTCGGCCATGTCGGCGTCCTCGTCTATGCGGGACAAATCTGCGGTCTCGTCCATGGCGACGCCGTCGAAGGTCGCTGGTGCGGCGAGGCGGGATGTGGCATGCTCCATTTCACCTCTGATCTGCGACGACGGGGTGATGTTGAGTTGCTGGGAAGAGCGCGGTGTCTCGGGCGCCATCATCTTATGTTTTGTGTGACTGGCAAAAGTCGTCTTATCTTCAAGTAATGGAAGTATTCTATGCTAGAATAAACGACCAGAAATTATTGTACGAAATCTTGGCACGGCCTCTAGCCCAACACGGCAAGCGCATTCTCCCCACAAAACGCGACGCGGACGTCTCTCAGGGACCATGCGGATTATTGACTCATCTGTCCTTTGGAGAGACTGCAGGGCTCCCGAGGGATACACGAGTGACTGTGTCTGCTTATCCGATGTTGCATGCATCTCTTTCTTGTATCCATTAAGTAACGTCGTTCGCTGCGAAAGACCACCGGCATGCCCTTCCTTACAGGGTCACCCATAACCGTCCAAGCCGGAGAAGGACCGACCGTACCAGGACTCGGCAGGCCTCCTGTGTCACCCACTGCCAGGGCTCCATCTCGACAAAGCACTCCGGTCATTGCTGAAGAGCTGACAAGGTTCTATCGTGCATGGAGAGATACTGAATATGAGAGTGCAAGACCGAGGCCGTACTATCCGGTTCAGGAATCCGAAGAATCGGACAGCGAGGGCGGGGAGAGCGAAGGGAGCGACAACAGCGACGAGAGTGAAGATAGAGAGGAGGATGTGGAGGAGGAAGAAGAAGACGAAGGAACCACTACTGGAGCAGAGACAGATTCCTCATCTGCCTCGTCAGACGAAGGAGATCAGAATTACCATAACCCTCTTCCGCCAATTGATATTGGTCCTGAGAGCTACTCACATGCTGCTTACTTCGATGAGCAATATCGCCTGCTTGGACAACAGCTCGAGATGTTGGAGAGACTGAGAAGGTCGAATGCTGAGTGGGGGGTCACCTCGCGGCGGAAAGCTCACGGAGGGCGAGAAGTTCAGAACCCCATGCTGCACGAGATCATCAGCTACCTCGATGGCAGGCACAGGAAGACGAAGAAAATGGGAGCAGCGATGAGCCTCCTTCAGAGTATGCTTTCAGAGCTTCTCGAGCACCTGCGCGTGATCCTTTGGGAAACGAGGAGAACGCACGCAATGCTTTTCCTACAAGGGGGACTGATCGCATTACGGGAATCAGACCACGCTATATTCCAATGGTAGAGGAAAGACAACACGTTGCTGAGCCAATTGTTGTGCGTGTAACAGCAAGTACGCCAACGCCGTCTCCTGATGAGGAGACTCAGATGGAACTCGCAACGCCTGAGCAGACACGGAAACGGAGTGTAGATGATGAAAATGATGGGGAGCTGGACTCTGCATCTAAGAGGCAGAGAACTAAAAACTCTCCAGAAATAGGTGAGGGCGTGCGGATTGTCCGTCTGGATAATCCCTTCGCGGATCGAGTGGCCGACATCAGGTTAAGCGCGCCTTTGATCAACCAACCATCTGCCTCACGCCGCCACCGACCACGTCGGCCTCGTGAGGTGGCACCTGGCAGAACAAGCACAATCTCAACAGCAGCAACGAGCCACAACAACCGCGCCTCAGCACCATCTGGTCGCAGGGCAAAAGGAATCAGCGGCGTGTAGGACGACGTGCCAACGTGAACAATGCGGCCACCTGCGATGACAAGGAACATTCTGCAAGGGGCGGCACGGTTCGCGGCCCGGCACCACGGGTTACAACGCCTTCAGTGGCAAGCTCCCGCGTCAGGTCTACCTTCAGGGAAGACTGCTTGCGCAGATCCAGGGCACGGGTTTGGGGGCGGAGGTAGCGGGATGGTGGACACGGAAAGACATCGCTGTGCTGGAGAGCTGGGCGCTCAGTTGATTTGCAATGAGATATCCAACACTCTGATTTAGATGTGACGACGATATAGATCGCCGGCCTGGGGCCTTGGTGGGTCAATCTAGACTTCCTCTACGGCAGAACAAGTCGCTGCTCTTCTCCTCTCTTGATGCATCGGCGCCGCTGAACATACCCACTACTGCATAGAACACCTCCATATTCGGCACCGGGGTTGACGTACTCAGAAGAGTGCTGCGGAGGAGACTGATGGAGTGGCGGCTATCCACGTGGTACCCGCATAGTCTCCTGCCGTCAACGGGGAGCGTCGTACTTGTCGCAGATACGTGCAAATAGGCAAAAGGCCAAAATCTAAGCCAGATAGATCGAGGACTATACAGATGCCTCGGTCGAAGAAGAACAGCCTTCCCTCGCTACGACAAGCTGCATATACACCAGCCGCATGTTGTCCCATTCGAGAGCCCCTGCAAGGCACCGTCGAACGACGACTGACATCATGTGAGCGAAAAGTTGTGTCGGCAGTGAAATCCTCCCGCTCTCCCTGCGCCGTTCCTGAGATGGCTTCCTCAGCCCGCATCGTCCACTCCACATCTCCACAGCCCAGACGAAGCCGCTCCGTCTGGCGCACGCCTTAACGAAGCTTGACCCTGGCTAAAGGCGTTACTACACCCGTATTCCTGCGTTCTTCGATGACCTAGCAAGGGGCTTGTACAGGCTGAACTTCCACCGGCGGCTAAATGCAGAGCCTCACCGAGCCGAACCTCAATTCCTTGCTGGAGAAGCCCCAGTCCGGGGCAAAGGATCGTCTAGATTGCGGAGGCGCTAGGCAAAATGTATTGTGATGCCAGTGCTTCCAGTAGTATCAAGTACCTGGTCGTGGGAGTGGAGATTAGGTGGCGAAGACAGAGTACACCGGTACGCTGATGGAGGTCCGGTATACGCAAGCTGGGCTGGAGGGTCCTAGAAGAAAGATATATAATGCCACGAGTTCCCCGGGCCAAGACCTCATTCCCACCAGATCAGACACCTCCAAGACAGTCCATCCACGATGGGTCTCAAGGTCGCTACTGCCGCAGCTTGCCTGCTTGGCTCCGTCTCTGCTCTGCCAACCTTCGACATCTTCTCCAGGGCCACGCCCAATGTCACCAACGCTCAATCCTCCCTGACCTTCCTTTACCAGAACAACCTCAACTTTACGGTACTGCCACCGTCTCCATTATGTCCTCGACTGTCTAGGCTGACCAATCTGACAGGACGATGTCAACCACATCGGAGCCATTCTTCTGGACCCCATGTCCAAGAGCGATGGTGCCGCAGCTTGCGCCGCCATCGGAGAGTCTCTTCTCACCGAGGCAGCCATCAACAGCCACACATCGGATTTTGCGAACCAGTTCAACTACCTCGCCTATGCCGGCTACGCGTCCAACACGCAGAAGTTCTGGATCAACGAGGGTATCGTTCAGTACGCGCAGAACAACGGCAAGATCACCTTCCCTTCGGCTCCAGGTGACAACAGCCAGCGCCCCGTTCTCTGCACGCAATCCAGCCAGCAGAACATGCCTAGCAATGCGGTTGCCACCGCCCAGAACGAGATCAGCGTAGCCTCCAACGGCAACACCTTCGTTGGTTTCAGGAACAAGAAGTCCTTCCGCTTCCAGGGTATCCCTTACGCTGACCCACCAGCTCGCTTCGAGTACTCGCACCTGTACTCCAAGACCGGCCAAACCATCCAGGCCACTGCGTACGGCCCAGACTGCGCTCAGCCATACGAGAGCAGCAGCAGCGAGAACTGCCTGTTCGTCAACATCCAGACTCCCTACATCCCCAAGGCTGGCTCCAAGAAGAACCTCCGTCCAGTCCACTTCTGGATTTACGGCGGTGGTTTCACCGGAGGCTCTGGCGCCAGCGCTGGCAGTGACGGTGGTCAGCTTGCTTCCCGTGAGGACATCGTTGTCGTCGAGGTCAACTACCGTTTGACCACTCTCGGCTTCTTGGCTGTACCAGGAACCAACGTGACCGGCAATTACGGTATCTCTGATCAGGTCACCGGTCTCGACTGGGTTATTGCGAACATTGCCGCTTTCGGTGGTGACCCGAACCAGATTACCATCAACGGTGAATCCGCCGGTGCTGGCTCCGTCCGCACTCTCCTCGGCTCGCCCAAGGCCATCGGCAAGTTCAGAGGCTCCATTGCCATGAGCAACCTGGGAGGTGGCGTCGATCTTGGCCTCGGCGGTGACTACGGTACCACCTACAGCTCGTACCTCACTATCCAGCAGAGCTACGACCGCTCCAAGCAGCTTTTCCAGGAGGCCGGCTGTAACCAGACCTCTGTCGAGGACCAGATTGCTTGCTTGAAGACTGTTCCGGCTCAGACGATCGTTAACCTTCCCGCGGTCGCCCGCTACGTTGTTCAGGACGGCGTCTACGTCAACACCGAGGACCTCGATGTCTACAACAACAACGGCAGTGCTGCTCACGTCAACACCATCTGGGGTACTACCCACGATGACGGTGCCTCCTTCTCCACCTACCCCAAGACTCCCGTGACCAGCGAGCTGCAGGGTCTGCAGCAGGGTCTGGGCATTTCTGCCGCCTACGCTCAGCAGATCATCGACTCGGGTCTTTTCCCTCTGTACAACACCGGCAACATCACTCTCGATGCCTTCAACGTTACCGCCCGTGTCGCCACCGACAAGACGTTCCGCTGCATTGACCAGGCCACCGTCTACGCCGGCGTCAAGAACAAGGCCTTCAAGACCTCGTACTACTACCAGATGCAGCGCACATCCGGTGGCTACGATCCCAACAACCTCGGCCCAGCGCTTACTGGCGCCAACCCTGAAGCTCCGTACTTCCGCCTGCACGGTTCTGACATGCCATGGGTCTTCGTAAGTCCCTCCCTCTTGCCCCCCACCAAGGTATTCCGAGACTAACACTCCTCCAGGGAAACCTCTACCCCTCCGCGACGCCAACGATCTCGTCTCCGTGCAGCTCGAGTCCGGCTACTTCGCCTCCTTCGTCAAGTCCGGCAACCCGAACCCGGACTCCAAGTACCTACAAGTGCGCGGCTACACCAACACCACCTCCGCCGTGGCCGCCAGCGGCCCTGGAACCCCGTCAGTAACGATCAGGGCCCCATGAAGCTGCTCGACTTCGTCTCCGTCACCTCGACCTTCCAGGACCTGCCGCAGTGCGCGTTCCTGAACTACTCCATCAACTACTACATCAACGGTGGTTTGTAAGGGGTTTGGTCACGGGCGAAGGGCCGAGTAAATTCGTGTATGTATATGCTTAGCGTGAAAAAGTACCATTGTCTCTGTTTTGCGGGCATCAAAAAAGTTTGCGCATCATCTTTATTCTCGCTTGACGTGATCCATGGGCCTGTTGCGAACCCCCCCTGCAATGGCTTGCTACAACTCCCACCTCGGTGGCTCCCATGAGAGATGCTAGGATTTCCATTGATTTCGTGGTTGGGTGGCTTTCTCGTTCCCGTGCGGCCCTTGAGGGGCACGCGAAGCTAAGATAGCGAGAGTTCCAAGGCAATGCAGGGACGATGCGGTATTCACGCAAGAAACAGTAAAAAAAAGGCTAACGCTGCGAACAAGGTCACAAGGTAGGATCACGCAAGTATACGTAGATGATGAAACTCGGTTATTAATTATTCGTTGCAAAGACTAGAGTACAGGGAGGGTATGTATGTCGCGCGGAAAGCAAAGTAGGCAAGGCAAACCAAAACCCATCAAAACTCCCCAAACGCTATGCAGCTTCATGAATCATGGTGTCGTCCCGTCGTACGACTCGTTCTCAGTGCTTGACAGGAACGAGAGAGGGAGAGGGAGAGATGGCATCTACTCGATGTTGACGCGGCGGGTGGCGGGAGCAGTAGCCTTGGGGACAACGATGCTCAGGATTCCGTTCTTGAGGCTGGCAGTGACGGCGTCCTGGTCCACGCGAGAAGGGAAGGTGAAGGTGCGGTGGAACTCGCCAACCGAGCGCTCGGAGACCCAGTAGCGGGACTGCGGGCGCTGCTGCTGGGCTGGCGTCTGGCTCTGCTCGGTCTTGGTGACCTGGGTGTCGGACTGAGCCTGCTCGGTGGCGTTGGTGGTGGACTCGGCGGCTGGGTTGGCGCCGCTCATGGTCTGGTCTTCGTCCTCGGCGGTCGCCTTGTGGTAGGTCTCGGAAGCACTGTCCGAGGAGGCCTTCTCGCCGGCTTCGGTGATCTTGGCTGGCTCGGGCTGACCTTCGACGGCAGCGGTGGGCGGTGTGCCGCTCTCGGTGTGGCGCTCGGTGCGGCCCTTGATGGTCAGGGTCTGCGCATCGGTGAACTCGATGTTGATGTCCTTCTGGTCGATGCCGGGGAGTTCGCCGTGCAGCTCGTACGCATCCTGACCCTCCTTGACGTCAAAGCGGGGCTGGAAGGAGCGGACAGTCTGGTTGAAGGAGGGACCGAAGCCGCGGCTCACGGAGTGGTTGGCGTAGTCGTCGAGAAGGCGGAAGAGAGGTGCGAACTCGCCCGCGAATGGGGAAGAGCGTGGGCCGAAGGATCCGAAGAGAGACATGTTTCTGGTTGGTGTGATTTGCTTCGCGACTCTGTGGTAGACAGGAAGTCGGGTGTTGATGCGGATAGCTTGCATAGAAGTGCTGGTGGTCGTTGTTGTTGTTGTTCTTTGATGATGAGGGACTCGGGGTGGTCTGTCGAGACTGACTATATAGTTTCTTGCATGCTGGTCTGGAAGGTGCTAGAGTATAGAGCATGCCCCTCTGGAAGCTGCTAGCAGTATGATGTTTCGTCAGCAAAGAAAGTGTTTGTAACTTCACGCAGCTTCTAGCACGTTCGCTTGTCCTAACCGTTCTAGGCCTAGCCTTTTCCAAAAGCGGCTAGTGACGAAATAAGTCCGAAAGTCAGTCGACCATTCCATCAGTGCTCAGTAGACCACACGGCATCTGGAAACGAACTGTGAATCTTGCGACGCATGAGATTGAGCCTTCGAAGATACTAACGCTGCTGCCGTGGGCGTGATCAATTGTGCCATCGCGGATGGGATGACTTCCGTCTTACGACATTGCGTACGTGGTGTGATGTTCACAAGCAACGATGCAAAGTCAAAGGCCTGCTTCTAAACGGTTGTAGAGGCTGGTTATATGTGTTGTGCAGATTATGGTACAAGTACCTGTTATGCAAGCGGCGCGCTTCAGGCCGAGTCATCCTGCACATTGCTGATGCTCGGAGTGCCTTGTTCCCCTGTAGAAGGTCCTTCTTGTTGATTTTTGGCCTGCAATATCTCGGTTCCGGTCATCCTGTCTGTACCGCAGACGGATGAGAGCTGTGTGGCGTGACAAGCGTCTAACTTGCGCGGCCTCCAGACAACGAGACCAGGCCGGTAACGTGGATGAGGGACCGTGGCAGTATGCCCCACTGACATTCACCAACCATCTTGAGGCAAATCTGGCTATTGTAGTAAGAGGACACTTGTGGCTCCTGGCGATGAGGTTTTCAGCGTGATCGTTTAACGCCCGATGTTCCGGATGCCAGGTGATGCGTAGATTTCGAGCTGTCGATGGCCTTTACGAAGCATATATTCGATAGCACTGAAATCTTTCTTGTCGACACCCGCATGCTGACGGAACTCTTGTCTATCAATCAGAAAAGAGTCAGCGTTGAAAAGATGATGAAGTCAATACGAGGGCGGACCATACCGCGCGAACGAGACAAAATTTCCTCTCACATCCTAGAGTCGCTTTGTCAGCATCATGCTGTCGCAGATGAGAGCGCCCATCTAAACGTACTGCTGGTTTCTTCCGCGCCTCTCGCAAGCATTTACGATATAAGGACAAAACGTCTCTCTGAAGACCCGACAACCTGGCCATGTTTGGGAACAATTGAGAGGCACCCTATCCCAAAAGCGCGTTTGCTCTCAGTCCCTTGTCCGGTGTTCCCCGTGTACGTTATGGAAAAGGTTACCGATGGCAGCGTAGTGTAATGTGTTGATCGGTGGAAGAAGGCAAAGCAATGACGATCTGGAGAGAGTGAGCTCCAGCGCGGGGTGAATGAGACGGCTTGGCATCCTCGGGACCTCAGAATCCTCCCATCTGTATCTCATTCCACCATGGCCTCCTTCTCGGTACAAACGAAACAATCCAATCGCCCACTTCATAGCTGACAGCTACAGTAGCGATTGATCCGTTTCCTAGCTCGCGATGGCCGTACCTACTACGGCGATGCTATCCTCCCTCCCGGCGCGAGCGATCTGGCCCAAGTGACCCAAGCCAAAGTAATCCGCGGTCGGCCATTCGGACGACATGAAGTCACCGATCAGGTCGCCGATGTACGGCTTCTGCTGGCTCCCCTAGCACGTGAAGACATCCAGACGGTGCGCTGCCTAGGTCTCAATTACGAACAGCATGCCCGCGAGTCCAACATGCCGATTCCGAAATACCCGGTTCTCTTTACAAACCCATCACGGCTGTCACGGGGCCTTTTGATCCTATTCCGGTGTCTTCTGCTGCGCAGGAAGGTGAAGGACTAGACTACGAGTGCGAGCTTGTAGCGGTAGTGGGCAGGGAGGGCAAGAATATAGCAGAGTCGGACGCGCTGTCCTACGTCGCGGGCTACTGTGTCGGCAACGATGTCTCGCACAGAGATTGGCAGCTGAAACGGGGTGGCGGACAATGGGGACTCGGAAAAGGCTTTGACGGATGGGCACCAATGGGCCCGGGAATCGTGAGCAGCAAGATCATCAGAGATCCACAGGACCTGAGGATCATGACCAAGCTGAACGGTAAGGTTGTGCAGGACAGCAACACAAAGGACATGATATTTGGTGTTGCGAAAACCATAAGTTGCCTCAGCGAAGGAACGACTCTGTTGCCCGGGGACTTGATCTTTACTGGAACGTAGGTTGATGTTGAACGGAAGAACAAAGACACCGTACTGATGGCATCGCAGACCACAGGGAGTAGGTATGGGCCGCAAGCCTCAACTCTGGTTGAAAGATGGTGACGAAGTAGAAGTCAGTCTGGAGGGCGTGGGCTCATGCGTCAACAAAGTTACTTTCCAGAAAAACATGGCCAGATTATAGATATCTGTATTCAGTACGGCTCAACTTACCCCGAGCAAGGATTTCATCGAGTGATTCTTTTAGTGAAACGGTCATGGCCAACGTAGAGCGTGCTTTCAACAGGCAGTGGAACTTTACACACTGAGCTTCTGACATCTACATGGCAAGCATTACGCATCCCAGGTCTACATTGCTGCGCATTGTAGATACGCTGGCATCTTCGATACTCGCACCTACCCGACCGTGTAAGCAAAGGGTGGAAACCCTATAGAGCCGGGGGTATAGTAATCAAGCTTGTTTTCGCTAACCTTCGATTCTCTAGGTCGACGTACTCTGTAGACCTCATCAGTCGCCTGACCGCGTCTGTTATCGACTCGGAGTGCTGTTGTTTCCTCAATTACTGATCTCGCGGTTGGTCAGCAATGCATGGCCGTCCCGTCTAAGTTAAATTTACAACTACTTCTTAGTATAAAACAGGAACAGCATAAAAAGGTCAGGTATCTCAAACACCCACACCTATGCTTCTGATCAATCACCTCAAACAACCGCCATGTCCTCCCAGTCCACCTACAAAACCTTGACACTAACCCCTATCGCGCCTTACGCTCTGCGCGTTATAATCTCTTCTCCCCCACCAATCTCCTTACGCACGCCCTCCTCTCCGACATACACACCTTCCTGACCACACTCTCCACATCCGAGTCCCTCTCAACGCGACCCAAGGTGGTCGTTCTCGCCTCGGCGAACCAGGACTTCTGGATAAACCATCTAGACCTGCGCGTCGTGAGCTCGAGACACCCCCTCCCTTCGCCCTCACCGGAGCCCTCAGCACTGCGCCTGCTGGGCGCAATCATCAACGCGCTGGACACCCTCCCCATCATCTTCATCTCCGAGATCGACGGTCGCGCCATTGGCGGCGGGAACGAACTCGCCGTGCACACAGACCTCCGCTACCTGGGTCCCTCCGCCCTCTTCGGGATCCCCGAAGTCGCCGGCGGCCTCGTGCACGGCGGGGTCTGCATCGCATGATCTCCATGATCGGCCCCGCGAGAGCGCTGGAGTGGAATCTCCGTGCGCAGGGATGCCCCCTCATGAAGCTGTCGAGATAGGCTGGGCGAATGCTGCGTTTGGGACTGCTGAGGCCTTGAGGGAGTGTGTGGATGAGCTTGCGAAGAGGATCGCGAAGTGGCCGAGGGGTGGGATCGAAGGGACGAAGAGCAGTGTGCAGGAGGCGATGAATGGAGAGAGCAGCCTTGGTAAGGATATGCAGAGATTGGGTGAGTTGGTGGAGACGGAGGCGGCGCAGGGGCGATAACGAGGATTCTGGAAAGGGGCCAGTTTGGAGAGAGGAATGAATTCGAGCTGGGATTGCCGGACAGTATGGTGGAGTTGTGGTGAGAGCGACGTGAACTGCTTGCTGGATGGCTGCGCAGTCAGATCGTTTTAAGATGCCTACTGAGACGAGTCATGATTAGCCTGACCAAGAAATACAATACTGGATCATCGAACGCATCGAGACCTTTCCGATACGAGTGGATTACAACACCTTTACCTGGCTCGGCAGAGGCCGTCTTCTGCACCCGAAAGACCAGTATAGCCTCACTCCTCGTGCTGCAGCTAATCACGCCCGACCAAGTTGTTCCCTGTAATTGGCCGCTGAACAACTTGAAGACCTCAAGCTACAAGGGCTTGGCGACTGATTTGGAAACAGAGGAAGCGCATCTTAAACAACCCTTTGAGCACGAGGGCCAAGGGGAACCAGTCGCAACATGCATCTCAGCACGTGACGTTTCTCGCAACTGGGCCACCCTTCCATGCAAGATAAAAGAGAGCACAGAGGATATAGATAGAGAAACTTTTTCCGAATCTGCGGATATGGACCTCAAACGCGGATTCGACAACCCCTTCAACCACTGGAAGGGCAGAACTCCCTGCGAAAGTCCACTGCCATACCGCATCAACGAGGCACAACTTCAAGTTAAGCTTGCAGAAGTCTGCCGTTGTTGCCTAGAGCACATCCAGTCCTGTGGATGATCCATACTGGAGAAATTTTAGCACTCCAGGTTTCTGCGTGCACTACAACTTCCCGTGGATGAAGGAGCGACACCAATACAACCACAACCAGGACCCTTTGACAAAGCCCCCGCCAACGCTTTCACTTGAGTTCACTCCTCTCGAGGATGGCCCAAGCGGCGACACTAAAGGCAGCATAAATAGCGATTAGGAGTGTGACAATAGCAACAGAGACGACGATGATGATACTGGAGGCATGGACAACGATGACATGAAGGCGGATGACAGCGACGGCGACAGAGAAGGAAGCTCGAACGGCTTCGGAGCGGGCAGCACTGGTCAGCAACTGCGAACGAGGCGAACGACCAGCAAGGAGACCGGATGCTGCTGCTGCTGATTTCTTCATTGCTAGGCTGGCGGACATCGCCGCCACGCGTCTTCTTGATCTGCTGCGGAGTTGTTCGGAGCAATTCTTCGAACTGACTTGCGTTACAAACATTGCGTACCCCAGTTAAGATCTCCTTCCAACATGGTGTTCAAGTTCTTGAACACTGATCAGCACACGTGATCACGGACCGTGTCTTCCCGGAGTGGCCCTTCCTCAACAACAACCATGTCTGCGGACGCCCAGGCGAATAACCGTCTCATTCACCAGCCGGCAAATGTCAGAGCATATAATTCGACGGAGTCTAGCCCGCTCGATGCGGACTCGCCAGATCCCGAGACCGGGCATCTAGCCATGGAGAGACGGCCCGCCGGCGGTCTCTGCGGAAGAGAGGTGCTGAGCGGTGCAATGCTCGGAGGCGACGTTGCATGCGACCAAGCGTTCGCCGGGGGTGTCAGTGATGCAATACGTCTTATCATTGCCAATCGCCGTTGCACTCTGCCTTCTTTCGGACGGTCGAGGGAAAGGAGATCCAGTCGCCTGCAATGCTCTCACGAGATTTTCCAAGCGAGCCGCGCAGGTCACAAAACACTGGGGTTGCATTTCTTATTTGGCGTGCAAAAACGCCCCGACTTGACGAAAGGAGCAGCAAACGATGACGAAAGCCGCTGAGATCAGAGGCGCCCGTGTGGCTTGCGAGGGCCGGCGCATGTGGCTGCACGTGGCTACTGTCTGGCGTGATGTCGTAACCGAGGAGCCGGGATGGCGTTTGGGACGAGAGCAGATCTCTTTGCTTTTGTCACGCGTGGACGTGGGTGTTGATGTGTGCAGCGAGAGGTCCTGAGTCGTGGAAGTTTTTCCTGATCAAGGGCGGTCGGTGCGGGGCGGTGCGGGTGTTTGCAACTGAGTCGAGTGCACGCGAGATGAGCAGCAGATTCGGCTCTATCCATACTCTGCTGCAGACTAGGAGAGATCAACTGTATCATACGAATCGCGCTTAACCAGTACCGCCTACTCCATCCTACTCGGGCCACAAGTTACATGACAACTTCCACTGCGCCTGGATCTATCACCGTACCTCCGTACGAGTAGCCGTACGAGCAGGCACTGTCCGTAGGCGGCGTGAATTCTACAATGCTACCAGCCACTGCAGGGCGCGCACGAAGGAAGGGTGGCTGCAGTGCGCGGGCCTAGAAACCTGGTAGAGCATCTCTCTTTCCTGACCAAGACGGCTTTCTCTGCAGCCTCACCGTACATGTCGTATCGCGGCTATTGTCGCATCGGCGTTAGTGAGGTAGGAAGCGTTGCATCGCCATGCTCGACGACCTGGATACGCCATGTTCGGTGGGGGTTTCGTTGTGCTGGAAATTGCAGGCGAGACTTGCGTGTCCAGGCTCGAGAGAGGGCGTTGGTAAGGCGCCGATGGTAGGAGATGAACGGGTTTAGGGCCAGCGCGCTCGAAATGAAGGCGGCGGTCAGACTGGCAAAGGTGTGGCTCTGGATGATCCCTCAGAGGTTACTTTGAAAAGATTCGCTTTTCGTTTCAGAGTGATCTGCGAGTAGTCTCGCACGCTCGGAAATTTGTGTGTTCGTCTGCTCGCAGCGAGCTGGTCGAGGGTTGCACGCCTACTCCGCAGTACTACTCACTACTCAACGGGGCTTCCGCCAATCAATGCTGCTTTCGTTGGTGAGATGGGGGCGTTGCACACGACGGGCACGTTGCTCCAGGGAAGTGCGCACGAGGAAGCACCGCTCACTGACGAAATGGCGCTGATCACTGCTGTGGACTTCGGTTCGGAGCAGCGCGTCGGTCCATCGAGGCGAGCAGCGTCTGCGTCGCCGAATTCTTTTCTGTGCATGGTCACATCGATCCGCACAACCGTGTCGCTCGCCGGCAGAGGCGTCCTCGTCGGACCGTCACCGCCCAGGGATAAAGTCGGACTTTGGCCGTCCTCGCGTGCTGCCACCACAAGCCCCGTCGGCGCGCGTCTAAATGGAAGCGCACCTGTCACGTTTCCCTTTGCGGCATGCGTCGCCAATTTGTTCCTGGTTCGAGGTGTGCAGTGGTGCAGGGTACGTGGTAGCCCAGCTAGTTGATAGCCGTCCAGGGGCCTCTAGCAGCGCAAACCATTCGCTTGCCGGGGTTCTTCATTTGAAGTACAGCCACATCTTATATTGCCATTGCCCAAATGGGTCCGGGCAGCACATACGCCTTCACGAAAAGTGCACCTTGGATTACAGCGCCGCAGCAGATCTGCTAGCGAGCGAACTGTGCACCCAGAACTAGCCACGCAAACGCAGCTAGACTGCCTGCTAGGGACGCTGTTGGTAACCAGCACATGGAATCTGTTCGCACGCAGCGGCCGTACTGCACGCCTTCTAGCCGGGCATTAATCTCGTGGCCCTGCTCAGATCTTGGGACTCGTCGCCCGTTTTGGCCCAGCCGCATCGGCCCAGCCCACTCAGCGCAGTCCTCTTGCATCTCCGAAACACAACCCCGTTGTGCAGGTATACTCGATGCTAGGCGTGATGGCGCGCCCGCCACCACAGCCAAAGTGCGCCGCTTGTCGTGTTGCTGTCCGACTGCTACAACAGGACGTCATTTCCGTGATCCCAAGTCCTTCCCTTCTTCTCGCGCACCAAACAACATCGCCTGCCTGGGCTGCACTGCACTGCATTGCACGGTAGTAACTTTGTTTCTTTTTCTTCCCATTTCGGCGCCGCTGGCAGTCCGGTAGCATCCTGCAGCAGAGACGCGCATTCTGCCCGGCTTTATCCACATCGCTCGGTCGCTGCGCCGCCCGCAACCACGTTCTAGACTGTTTCACTCCCAGCAACCTCTGGCTACTTACCACCACTGTCTCGGCACCCTTCCCGCAATCCAGAACAAGCTGTGCCTTGCACCCTGGCACCCTCCCAGGGACAGCACATCCTCGACGCTGCCCACGGCAGTCTGCCGCCAGTGACAGCCCTAACCCGCCGGCACCAATCAGCGAGGATACCCACCCGTCCGCGTGGATTGTCCATCCTTGGCTGCAGACCGTTACAGCGAATGAGGATGCTGAACGCGGGGAACGTCACCTCTGAAGATCTGCGCTTCCCAAAATGTACGCTGCGCCAGTCTTTCTATCCCTAGCATATATACACATTTCCTTCATTGTCCGCGTGCCATTCTTCTCCTTCTCCGGTCCTTCTCTAGTTCGCCATGCTGCTCACACTTTCACAACCCAAATCTCAGTTCGAGTCCCGTGTTCCACATGACTTCTCTCCACCACTACCATATTCGACATCACGCTTCTCTCCTAAGCTTACGAACAACCCATCACAGACACCATACCCGGCTGGTCTTCCGGAAAAGATGTCTACGCAACACAGGGGACTTCCCCTCCCGCGGCAATGACGCTGCCCGATCCGGGAAGACCTCCTCCTCCTCCTCCTCCCTCGATCGGAGGGCAATCACTTGCTGCTATGCCAGTGCCCCCGACGCAGTGGCAGGGCTCGGAGGATTCCATGAGGAATTGGCTTGCGACCAAGGCAGAGGAAGAACGGCGGAGGCAAGAGGAGGAGAGGACGCGGCAGGAAACATTGCGGCTGGATCAGAGGCGCGTGGAGCATTCGATGCTGCGAGAATCTTTGCAGGGAGGAGTACCCCCGCACATGGTTCCCATGATCTTTGCTGGTATAGGAGGTGCAAACATGGCCAACGTGAGTCTGGATTGGCTGCAACAGTATACCCTCCAACTGCAACAACAGCAACAAGCCGCCGGAGTTTCACCGGAGTTGCGACGGGAATCGAGGCTCATCAACCCGCCTACAGCAACATACGCCGCGCCTGCTCAAGCACCACAACAGGGGATACCGGGCGCTCCGATAGCAATTCAGCCACCGCCACCCATCACTCAGCACCAGTCGACGTTCTCTGCCTACCCGCAATCACCTGGCAGCAGAGCACGAGCAGCAGCCCCAACGTCTGCTCCGAGAGCAAGCGCGCATGCAGCCTTGCCTAGGCTGACCACGAATGAGATGCAAATTCACCAACCACCCACAGCGCCCAGCAGCGCACATCCTCTCCACCAAACCCAGACCATCCAGCCAGAGCAGCCGGCCTCCTCTCCGTCAATTTATTTCCATCACTGGGTTCCGCCAACCTCGCAAGCGGAACCAAAATCTCACAAGCCACCAACTCCATCTGGCCGCGACGATCACGTGCATGAAGGCGATTACAAAGAATCACCACGAAAGCGGAAAGCCCAGGGTGCGCATCAAGCCGCGCCCGTGCCGTCGCAACACACTTCACCAAGCTTCTCGACGACTTCCAATACGCCGCGCTCGAAGAACGCGCACGGTCGCACCCGCAGCAATACTTCAAAAGAAGGTGACTCGTCAAGACAGACTTCCAGCAGACGTGACAGCGCCGCCCTTGGGTCACAGGGGGAGGTGGACCGGCGAGACCGGGAGTCAACGTCATTCAAGCAGGCCGCGCCACCGTCGCCACCACGGGAAGTGCGGTAGCAGCACCGCCACTTCCCTTTGCCCAACCTTTCCTGGTATCATGTTTTTTCTTTACAAGCTTCGTTTGTTGCAACGACAGGCTTTTGCATTACTACGTTTCCTTCTCGCGCTCGACGCGCCACGAACCCCGGCGTTTCTTCCTTTCGGGCCTGGCTGATTCTTGCCCTCTTCTTTCTGTTCTGCGATTCGGTCCAGATTGGGGGCTCTGGCGTGATGATCGCTCCCCTGGGCTCATGATACCCCTTCCCGTTGTCCCGGAGCTGGCGCTCGGGGACTTGCAGTACGGTACTCGAGCGAGAGAGGAGGATGCACGATTTTGCTTTCCCTTCGATTGTAGATACTTTTGTATGGTTTGGGGGTTTTTTTGAATGACGGAGCTCGGCTCAGGAAAAGCTTGTATGAGATGGGAAACTTTGAATGGATTGTGTGATGTTACGGGTTCCTACTCTGATGTAGCGGTGCTCGAGAACGTTTGCCGGCAAGCCCTGGTGTATCTCACTCGGGGAGCTGTTTGCTTCCGACCAACACCGGAACAAGGTGTTATGTGTTGTTTGAGTTTTGGTGTTTCGGTGTCTATCAGTGATAGTTGGCTGCCCCTGCTGCGTCAATCGTGATGATCGTAGATGTCGCCTTCTTCTCGCTCGCATCGATTGCGGTTTCGATCAAGAACGCGAAGGCCATGTCCGTCCAAATTCGTCTTCGAAACGCCCACTCGCTTGAAGTTGTATGTTTGAAAGCACCAGTCGCGCTGGACCTCAGTCACAAGAGGAGAAAAGTGGAGGAGCTGCACTCTTCGCGGCGGCTTTTCGGGTGTTGTTCTTGTCGGTGGTTCTGCAAGGATGGTCGTGACTGTCGATGTCGTACAGAACTGTCACCCTTTACAATGTCTTTGCTGCTGGCCGTGGCTACACAGCGTTCCCAAGGCGGTCGTGTTTCCATCGAGGCACCTAGTTTCCTGTGGCCGGTGGTGTTTCGACACCGTGACTCGTCATCAACGGGCCGACACTTCACCCCGTCTCTGCACTGGTTCAAAGTATTCTCCCGGCATCCGTCTCGCTTCCAGTGGCAATGAGATGCTTGGCAATTCATCACCATCCAGAGTCGTCTCGTATCTGTTTCCTCACGGGTGGATGGGGACATCCCATTGGAGCTCCGCGGGCTCTTCCGCGGGCGAAAGATGAGCGCACCGCGATTGTACCGAGCCCTAAGTCAAGAGTCTTTGCACGAGTCTTTGCGCCGTCCTGACAGGCTTGATGGACGCCTTTGACTTGCTCGCCACTTAGGAGGTGGTGCTACTGTAAGGGACCGCCTGGCCTGCGCCTTGAGCTAGCAACGGTCCATCCCGCGTTTCTTGCATGCACTCGTCTCTCATAGACAGTTTTGACAGACACTCCTTCTGCCGACACGAAACAAAAACGGAACAAACGGAAAGGTGGATTTCGTGAGGATGTCATCTCATACCGGTGCTTTACCTGAAGGCTTACGAAGCAGTGACCTCCTCTCCTGAGAGCGAAATCGAAATACAAGGTCACTGAGCTGCCATCTTTCGTTCAGACAGACGAGATGATCCTTGTAATGATCGACATCTGGGGTCCCTCCGCACCAACGGACTGCAAGGTACCGGGACCTTGAAGGCTTCCTTCCCTGGCATTTCCGGTGTCGACAGCCGGCTTGAGTATACCCAAGCCGTTTTCAACGGCGCAACCCTCGGCTGCAACTGTGGGCTCCCGAACGGTCCAGTGGAGCCTTCAAACATTCCCAAAGTTGTTCTCCTTATGCCACAACGCCAGATGTCTCTCTGATTGCTGATGTCTTCGTGACAAAGATACACCATGTTCCCCAAGGCTTCATTGCTTAGGGAGCAACTAGCGTCCGCGGCTCAGACTCGGAAAATCCGAGCAGATCTATGCCAGAGAATTTTCTATCCATGTACCTATCAGCGCGGCCTGGACAGTGGACCCCACTTACACAATTCCAGTAACCGATCTGACACTACCAAGTACCGGGTTGAGAAGCCCTGCCTTCTTGCCCTGTAGACGACCAGCAAACCGGATCGGGATCAGAGGCTGACAGATCGAGTGTGACGAATATGCAGGTACATCAACTCACTTACGTCTGTGCTTGAACGCTCGAGCCTCGCATTCCAAGAATCTTGATCCTGTCTGCCTGTCATTCCCTGTGATGTGGTTACGGAGCGTCGATTGGACTAAGATCAAGCAAAGTACGACAGGCTCTTTTTGCTGCGAGGACTCCCAGAAGGAGCTTATCACCAGCTAACTGTGAGACGTGACGCAGGCCCCTTCATCCGGCAATTATGGTGACAGACATCGGACAAGAGGACACCGGCGGCTGAAGCATTGAGCTTGTCTCTAGACCAGTGTGGCAGTCATGCGGTGGGACCTCAGGGCTGCGTTTTTGCTCCACCGTAAACTCTCGTACGTGAAACAGCTAGCTACTGGGGGCGATGACTGCTCATGGCGCATGCTGTGGCAAGTCCGTCTCTACTGACGAACAGAAGGTATAAGTATCAAGCTGCTCACTCCCTCAGCAGTCCATCTCATCACACCCTCTCCAGCATCTCCAATCCCTTCCATTACCTCCCATTCCTCAACCAACCTCAAGATGAAGACCTCCGTCCTCTCTGCAGCCCTGCTCGCCGGGTCGGCTACCGCCGCTCCCACCCTTCTCAGCTCTATCCTGGGTGCGATCACCAATGACCTGAACACGCTTCTGTCCTCCCTAGGCATTACCCTATCGACCAACGGTGGCTCCCACGGTACCGCACTCAACTTCAACGGTACCCAGTGCCCCTTTGGGTCCCCAAGGTTGCCCTTTCCGCCATTCGCTACTCTCACTTCATCTCCTGGCCAAAGGGTGTGAATGGTGGTAACTTCATCAACTGGTCCACCTACAAGGCTAATGGTGTCAATCTCGGTGGCTGGCTCGAGAAGGAGGTACGTCTCCGGTTGACATCGAACATCACGCAGCTATAGCTAATCTGGGGTACAGTACACCCACGACCCAATTTGGTGGGATACAGTGGCTCCTGGCACTCCCGATGAGTGGACCCTCTGTGAGAAGCTCGGCACTCAGTGCGGCCCAGTCCTCGAGGCTCGCTACGCTTCTTTCCTGAACACCTCCACCATCGATCAGCTTGCCAGCGTTGGCGTCAACACCCTGCGTATTCCCACCACCTACGCCGCCTGGGTCAGCGTTCCAGGCTCCGCTCTCTACCACGGTAACCAGCAGACTTACCTGAAGACCATCGCCCAATATGCCATCTCCAAGTACAACATGCACGTGATCATTGGTCTCCACAGTCTTCCAGGTGGTGTCAACTCCCTCGACATCGGTGAGGCGTTTGGCCATGACAACTGGTTCCAGAACAGCACCAACCTTGACTACTCTTTCCGTATGTTCTTGCAGCGTTCCCCCTTCTCGGAATTATTTGCTAATCCCCGTACAGAGGCCATTGACGGCATCCTGAACTTCATCAAGGCTTCCGGCCATATCAACGCCTTCACCATCTCCCCAATCAACGAGCCATCCGACAACCTTCCTGGTTTCGCTACCCCTGCTGGTCTGACCGCCAACGGCACCAACTGGATCAACACCTACATCAATGGCTGCCTGAAGAAGATCGCCAAGGTCGACAAGCGCATCCCGCTCATGCTGCAGGATGCCTTCCTCGGTGAGAAGTACTGGTCTCCATTCTACGCTTCCAGCACCAACATCGTCATCGACACCCACGTCTACTATTTCGCCGCCTCCGGTATCTACTCGCAGTACGTTGCTCCAGCCATCTGCGGTCAGGCCAGCACTCTTGCCGGGGACAAGAAGTTCCCTGTCTTCGTTGGCGAGTGGGCCCTCCAGACTCTGTACAACAACACATTCGCCGGCCGCAAGGAGATCTTCGACACTCAGCGCTACGCCTGGCAGAACTATGTCTCTGGCGGTTCTTTCTGGACCGCTCAGTCCTACTCTGTCGCCACTGTTGACGGTCAGGGTGAGCAGCGCGACTACTGGAGCTACGGCGACCTGATCAACGCTGGCGTCATCACTTCTGCCACCAACGCTTCCTACTGCTAGACGGAAGCGGTAGGCACTTGAAGGGGATGATGTTTCGAGAACGAAAAAGCTTTTTGGGGTTTCGCATAGATTTAAGTGGGTTTCTGTTTCCGGCCCTACACTCGCTTCGGGATCACAATACCAGACACGAGCATGTGTTATGCATAGACTGATAGATGTACATATGAATCGACGTTGTCCCTTCTCCGACAACGCTTCTTCCATTGCCTCTCGAGACGCGTCCTTGGTCTCTCTTACTGTGTTCTTCGCTGAGCGGCCTGCCTCTCGGACCCCCTTTGTTTTCTCACAACCTCATAGCTGAATCAGGTCCTGTTGCTGTTTCCCTGATCGACATCGATATAGAGTGAGACTATGCCCGTGACGGCATTCTGGCAAACTGATGGACGATTTAATTAGGGTTTGCCCAGAACTCCAGCTAAGCCCTTAGCCAGGCTCCGGAAACGTTTCCGACGCCGGGCTAGTCCCGAAGTGAGCATTTAATGACTTTCAACGCGTGCTGCGCGCGACAATCTCGTGGCATGACTTCATTGCGTATATGCAAAGGCGACATCATTCTAACTGACCGATGCTGTCATCGATGATGTTGTGCAGCAAACGGGCGAGCTTCACCTGACCCAGCCCCTCTGGTACTGACTGTACTTTTACATATATCAGTCGAACCTCACTTCTGTCTGGCATCCCCGTCAAACAATCACGACAAAACACTCTCTCCCCTTCAAGAACAAATAGCGCACAAACAAGCAGCCATGCAGAACACCGCCGAGGACATCTCCAACGCCGCCAAGGCATGCAAGCGCTTCATCTTGCTCACTCCGCCTGTGACGCTGACACAATATCGCAGGGCCACAAGGCCAACCTCTCCAACCCCAACACCTCGGACGCCTCCAAGGAGCACTCGCAGCAGGTCCTGAACGAGCTCGGCGGCGAGAACGCCTTCTACGGCAAGCAAGGTGCTGGTGAGGTCGACAAGAACCCCGGCAACGTCGCCGGCGGTCTCAAAGCGTACGTCACAAAAAAACCCCCACACATCCTGAGTGCGGGCAAAGACCGGAAACGCAGAGCTGACTGATGGGGTGTGTGTATAGCGCCATCAACAACCCAGAAGACAGCGCCCGCCATGTGAGCGAGGAGGGCAAGAACCAGGCTCAGGAGAAGCTCGATCAGATGAAGTAGGACGGTTGATACCCCCAATCATCCTAAGCTACTGGGGACGCTCATGGGTTCGCGAGGCACCTCGGGCTGGGATAGTCATGAACACGATAACGAAATGAAACAAATCACCCCCAACGCCCTCTTTTGTTCCTTCTGATGAATGACCGCTGTTTACGTGTAATTGATACACACAGAGCATCCGTCTGTTGACTATTGCAAGGAAGGTCGTGCCAAATGCAATCGATCTAGTGAACCAGGTATAAAGCAGGAACATCGCGATACTTCGACAAGATTCCCTTGCGGGGTTTGACCTTCATGTGCATTTCCCCCCACTTATTCGTTCTACACACTTTATGCGTACATGATTAACCACACAACGAAGCTTGCAAGTGTCGCCGGCCATGACAATCCATACACATGCGGACCTCCACCAACGGACGAGCTAGCTTGGACACTGCCGCTCCCAGCAGCGCCACGCCCGGGAGAATCAGTCGCTTGGTGGATCGGAGCGACGGTACTGCCGCCACTCGACGCGCCTTCGGTTGTGAGGACAGAGGCAGACCGCCCAGAAGATCCGGGCCTGGTCGTACCCTGCACAGTGGGCACTGTAATGGCCGACAACGCTACTGTTGTCGGGTCAGCAATCACGATTCCAGCCGTCCCCTCGCTGATCACGGCATCCGCAATCGTCATTGCCTGACCGCCAGCCGTCAGCGTCGTCCCGTCAACCTCGACCATGTGGCTGTTCTCGGGTATCTGAACTGCTGTGAAGGAGGAAGAGGGTATGGTTACTACAGCCCCTATCAAGGAGCCAGATCCAAGGTGAGAGAGAGGCACCGTGGTAGCTCTGACAACCGCTATGCCGGAAGGGGCATTAGACACGATCGCACCGGCGATTGTCGCCGCAGGCCCGCCAGGCGTCAGCGTGGTTCCGTCGATAACCACGGCGTTGCTTTGTCCGTGTACAGACGTAGCAGTCAGGGTGGTGGAGCCTACGGTAAGAACGGCTCCCACGTCTGTCGGCTTTGGGTCACCTGCAGCAGCAGCCTGGACGGAATGGTCTCCCGCGGAGTGAAAATTGCCGTCCAAGGCACTCGAGCCCGGCACGACAGTATAGATCAGCGAGCCTGCTGTGAAGACCGTTGCCGCTCCTGGAGTTGCAGCAGGAATCACTGAATACGGTACGGTACTCCCGTCCACGACAAGGCCATTGTCCATAGCTGATACCACGGCTCCAGCTGAGGGTCCAGTCGTAAGGGTCACGGCCGCTCCGCCTATTGTCAAGTCGACGTGCCCGACCGAAGCATCTGCACTTGACTGCGGCATGGCCGCAGCCGCGGTTGAGCCTGCTGAAGGGTCGGCTCCGGCTTCTGCTTCGGCTCCGGTCATTGTGAGTGGTGTATCGAGTAGAGAAAAGTGCACCGTCGAATCGTCCACGACTACTCCCTGGCTGGCAACAGAGATCACCACACCGGAGGATGGACCATTTTCGATGGTTGCAGCGGCACCACCGGCAGTCAGGGTCGAGGACCCAACCACTAGTCCGCTCGCAGCGTCCGCTGTTAGTGCCGACGAACCCACAATCACGACTGCAGCAGATGGCGAAGCACTGTCGTGTACACCTTGGATCCGAGCGGATGTGGCTCCCTGGACGGCGTGGCCGCTCTCCTGCGATGGTATTGGAGAAGTTGTCGGATCTACTATGGTTTGCTCTGCAGATATGGTAGGGTCTGCAGGCTGGGCAGTGGTGCCGCTAATGGTAGGATCCGATGCTCCGTGGTACCCAAACAGGGACGCTATGACACCACCCGCGTTATCGGACGTGGTGACAATTCCTATAGCTGACGAAGCTGGTGACGGATCATGCGTCTCCGCAGGCGTGACGGGTGACGAGATACCCAAGGCAGGCTCAGGTGAATCATCATTCGTGGTCGGCGAGGGATCAGCTCGCCCAGCGGACGATGAGCTCGCCATCTCATCAGGCAGAGCTTCGGGTGCCTCGGAGGGCGTCGACTGAACGATTGCATGTGTACTAGGGGAAACTACAGTAGGTGTACCGCCTGGAACTACAGCAGGTGTACCGCTTCCGGGCTGCGTGGTAGGTTCGACGTCGGACGGAGAAGCGGGTGTTTGCTGAGGAGGGAGCGTTGCTGTTTGACTCGGCGATGCAACCTGGGGCACGGTAGTAACCGCTGTGGCAGGCGTGGCGGTAGCGTGGGCTGGCGCAGGCACAGTTGGACCTTGAAGGCTTTGCACTGGAGCAAGTGCTACAGGCGGGTCCTTGCAATAGTCAGCACTCACGTACGCGTGCTATCTGAGAATTGAACCTACCCATATCCCATTGTTCTCGACGCCCAATTGACAAGGCCCTTGTGCATGAAGTGAGGATGCAATGATACTGAAGGTGGTGGGAAACGCCAGGGCAGGCGCATACGGAGCACTTATGGGGATGCAATCGCTGGCATTAAACCAGCAGTACGCCTGACACGAGTAGGCGCTCCATGGAACAGGATTAGGGTAGAGATCAGCGTAGTTGAAGGAGGAAAAGCCCTCTGCCCCGTGATAGCCGCACTGGCTCGAGATTTCGGTCGCGGCGAAGGGGATGAAGGTGTCGGTTGTATATGTCGTGGAGAAGTTGGCTGATGAAGAGAAATAATAAAGCTCGTAGAAAGACACATACACCGTCGGAGAGGTAAGAGTTGTTCCGTTCATATCGTAGGTATTTGGTTGGCCGGCAATAGTAGGAGTGGCAGTAATGGTAGTTCCGGTTTGGTTACAGAAATCTCCAGACACAACACTTACGGGCCCTGACGTCGGTCAGCACTTGCTGTGGCCCAAGTCTGAGCGCACTTACAATAGAATAATTGAGCGGATTGCACCTCGAGTACGCAGCTGGTGGGCGTAAAAGTCTTGAAGGCAGGGTCCCAGTCAGACATCGGACACATGTCTGGTACAACGTTTGGAACACGCGATTTAGAATTGGCGCTCTGTAAGGTATTGGCAGCTTGGTACAGGCTGCCCAGCCCGGACATATTTGCGGAGCAAGGGTCGGATCAGGCGACTTGCAAGGTGGCGAGAACGTGGACCAAGACGTCTCGATAGTAGTATGAGCTGTGATGATCGTGCTCGTGTGTGTAACCAGTTGGGAGCTCGCATTCTTGCCGGCTGTCACTCTTGGAACGCCGTCGCATAGGGTAAACGTCTGATATCCATAGAATTCCGTCGAAGTATATGTCCAAATATCGTTCGGAATGCGTGTGGTAAAAGATCCCACCTCAGTACGCTCACCATCGTCGTACATCAACCAGTCATAGGTGGATAATGCCAAAAGGCAGCTCCATGCGGAGGAGACCAAGAAGTCTAGAGTACTGTTGTCAAGCGTCGCCGTGGTAGAGTTCCATGTAGTGGCCGGCGAACTTGTAAGATGTGACGAGCGGCTTGTATTGGTATTGACTTTGGGATTCCTCACAAGGGAAGTGGTTGCTGCGGAGGAAACGCTGCTGCCAAAATCGCTTGCAGGGCTAGTTTTACTGGCCGCAGAGCCGTTTCCTCCGGCTGAGTTGCTGCTGAGTCTTGTTGTTGAGGACTCAATGTTGCTGGATCCCGTAGTAGAGGAGCCAGCGCCAATTCCGTGAAGGATATAGTTGGCTATACCACTACTCTTGGACCCAGATGTCGGAGACGCAGATGATGAGCTGGGGGCGGAGGTAGCTAGAGTGAGCGATGCTGTTGCATTGACGAAGCTTGTGTTGGCCCAGACTGGTCCGATTAGCTGTGTACCGGACGATGATCGAGCGTCGGCATTACCCTGCGCGTTGACGACTGTTACCCATAGCAGAAAGGCGCATGAACTCTCAAGGAGAGCAACAAGCGCCATGGCAGAGATTAGGAGAGCAAACGGACGAGCTTGTCAGAGCGTAGGAACGAAAAGCCCGCCGAAACAAAAGAGACTCGAATGCCATTTACGGTACTGCATGCTTGTTTAATGCTTGGACTGCAGGTGTGCGGGCCAAGTATGCGCCACTTAAGCCGCACCATAAGCGCTATGCAACTGCAGGTACAACCGGGCGGATCATTGATCCTATACCAACCTGGGCGTATACCCCTGTGCGCAAGGGCGGAATAATATATACAAACCTGATCCGCAGCGGTCGTGCGCTGCTTTGATGAAAATGATGGGTTTCTGGCCTAATCGTTCACGAACCGGATTTGTCGGTCGTTGTTTACTGCCAGCCTCCCTCAGCTCAGAGAGGAACATTGGGTAGTTGTGGTGGTGCCGTGAGGCCGAAGGATCGAGTCCAACCAAGCTATCCAAGCTTTAGCGAGCTTCGGGCCATCCATGCCAAGGATCTTGTTGGTCGATTGCACCCATTGGACCCGGCTCCCTTGGTTGACGCCGGCTACTGCAGCCCGGTGTTTTGCTGCATGTGGTGTGTGGATTTGGGCAAGTTGTCCGTGTTACTCTAATGCTCACACTGGGGAAAGCGCCCGGAGAATGAGGAGAGGGAGGGAGGGGTACGAGCTCGGTCAAGAGACCGAGGGCCGGTCACGCCAACCTCCACATTGCTCGACTGAACCAGGAAACCAAAAGATAATCCAACCCAGAAGGGTCTTTTCCGTACGGCTAAACAGCTTCATGTCACCTTCCATTACACCCGTGGTCGTTCTCCGCCAGTAACACCAATGTGCAAAGTGTTCCCGTTACGTTGGCTACCACATCGAGTGCAACAGCTTTGTGCCAGTCATCGCAAGGGCACAGCAAGACCGTTCAGCCTATCGGGGAAGGATCATCACAGTATCCTGAGAAGCGAAGCAAAGGAACAACCACAGACTTGAATTCTCCCAGAACCAAACCGAACTATCGCTCAGAAGAGAGTGCATGAAAGGTATCTCCGCCGCCGCCCAGAGCCCCCGATACAAACCACACACCCAACTCCCGAAATGCAGAAACGAAAACTTGAACAACCTAAAACCGATTATACTCCACTAACCCGTTCCGTGGTGACATCTATACAATCGTGCAAACTCCTCAACCACCTTCACTTCTACTCCATACCGGGAAACGCGCCTAAGTATCGTTGAAGTAATCCATCTCGCTGGCACTGAGCGCCGCAGTCGGAAGATCGGTACCCAAGCCACTGTCGCTCGGTGGAGCATATGGCACCTTGTCGGCCTTGTCCTGCGCCAGAACCTCCTGGACCGCTTCCTCAATCTCGCTCTGCGTCGGTCCTCCCTCTTCCGGGCCATCGACCGTCTCAGCATCACCGCCCTCATCTTCCTGCTCCTCCTCAACACCGTCAAGCGTACCGTGGATCGTGCTTCCAAGACTGCTCCTGCGGTCAATCTCGCTGCCCGTCATGTACGAACCGGTTCCGTAGGTGAGCTCGCTGTTAGCACCGTAGCTGGTCCTGCGGTCCGTGCTGGGCGTGATGCCATCCGTGTAACTGCCCGTGCCGTACGTCATTCCGCTCTCCGTGGGTTCATAGCTGGTCCTGCGCTCCGTGCCCATCTCACTCTCGAAATCATCTCGCTCGCTCGGCGCCAGCTCGTCTTCAGACTCCTCCTCGGCCAGTGTCTCGTTCTCTTTGTTTCCCTCGTCGTCCGTCATGCTGAAGTTGCGCCGGCCGCCCCAGGACTGCTTGCGAAGCGCGTTGGATTTCACCGAGTGGCTGCGCTTGAGCGGACCCGGGATCGACGAGACTAGGCTCGGTGTCACGCTAGCGTAGGGCGCTGGTGCTGCGACGGTGTTGCGGTTGATCTGGCTCAGGGACACGATGCGGCGCTCCGCGCTGTTCGGGGTGGCGCCGTTGCGGCGGAAGGCCGGACGGGTCTTCATGGCCAGGGCGTGGCTCTGTTGAAGTGGCGGCGCGGAGGGTGCGATGGTTGAGCTGGTGACCGCGGAGGCGTCAGATGGGACGCGGAGATCACGCCCCTTGGGCTTCTTGGACGACGGCTTGGGAGTCTTGGTGAGCAGAAGGGCGCGCGAGTGGTTCATGACACCCTCCAAGATGCGGCGTTCTAGCGCATCGGCTTTGGCGTCCATGGCGTGCAGTTCTTCGCGTCTGATGTTCACAGCCATCCGGAGAGCAGATACGTCAGCATTGAGACGGGCCTTCTGTGCTGCCAAAGCCTCCTTCTCGGCACGAAGAGCCTCAACGGCGGTACGCAAGCTGTCCTTCTCTTCGTTCAAAGAGGTGATGTCAGCTTCGATCACGTCCTTCTGAGCCAGTCGACGCTCGAGTACAAGCGCAACCTCCTCGGCCTCTCTCTCCTTGTTGACGTGGTCCTCGGCAATCTGCTTGGTCTGTAGAGAGACAAAGGCAGTGACCTCAGCTGCAGTAGTCATGACCTGCTGATGAATCTGATCAAGACGTTCAATCTGCGCAGAGGGGTCGCTGGAATGAGTAATTTGTTCCATCAACTTGTCGAGCTTCTCTTGGACAGGCAAATCGTCGCGTGCAGCAAGCTGATCCAATTTCTCGTGAACCGCAGTATCGTCATACTTGAGTTCAGCATGTTCCATGAGCTTGTCCAGCTTCTCGTGCACGGCACTGTCATCGTACTTGTCGACCGACTCGCTGGGCTCCAACGGCGGCGGCAACAAGGCAGGCAGAGATGAGAAGTTGGCCGAAAACTTGTTCTCAAGCTCTTCCGCAAAATGAGCTTTGAGGCCTTCAGTCTGGGACTTGATGCCCTCAGCCTCAGCCTTGATGCTCTCGCTGTGGGCTTTCGACTCCTCAGCGGCAGCTTTGATCTGATCCTGAACCGCCCGTGCCTGTTCTTGGGCAGTCTCGGCCAGCTTTTGGGAGTGCTCGTAGTGAGTCTGAACAAGTGCCAGGATCTCTTGCAACGAGACTATGAACCTGGGATGGTACTCGGTAAAGTCGCCCTGCAATCCAGAAACGCCTTCCATGATCTTGGCTAGCTCATCACGAGTTGTCTGATGCTCAGCCTTCAGGCCCTCCTGAGTCTCGTCGAGCTTGACGTGAGTCTCCTCGATCTTGCTGAATGTCTCGTCGACACGACCAAACGCGATCCTCGAGTCTTCGCTGACCCTCTCCAATGTCTCGGGGATCGTTGTCGTGAACGTAGTAAGAGAAGCTCCCAATGTGTCGATCGAAAGCCGCAACTCATCAGCCATGGCCTTGGTGTTGTTGAGGATCTCCTCTTGCTGGGCGGCCTTCTCTTCCATTGTAGCTGCCTTTTCCTGAGCAGCCTGTTGCGCGTCATCGTACTTGCTCATGAGGCCGTCAAAGCAGGCATCGATCTTCTCCACTACCTGGGTAACGATGGCGTCTTTGTGTTCACCATGTTTCTCAAGCATGGTTGCAGCACTCTGTTCGTGGTCGACCTTGATGCCCTCCAAAGACTCGTGGGCACGCTCGAACTCGCGGTTGACGATTTCTACGAGCTCCTTCAGGTCAGCGGCAGCGGCAGGATCACCACCAAGCTTTTCCTCCATTCCCTTGAGAGCCTCGCCGAGAGCGTCGATACCGGAGTCTCCCTCAGCAAGCTTGGCGAGGATCTCCTCCTTACTTTCCTCAAGGAAAGTCTTGACGCCAGTGATCTGCTCAACGATTTGCTCGGCCTCTTGTCTACGATCGTCGAAGGCCTTCGCCGTCACCGCAAGGTCGTTCTCGTAGTTCTCCTTGACTTTGTCGTGACTCTCACGGAAGTCGTGGATGAGTCCGGTAAGCTGTTCAACGTCGGCCTTCGAAGGAAGTTCAGTCGGATCAGGCAAGACCATTTCTTCGATTTTGGTCTTGATCTCGGTACAGAGGACTCCGAGGATGTCAAGGTCTGCCTTGGTAGGTGCCTTGTTCTCAGCATCCCCTCTCCCTCTTCACCTTCTGCACGTTCCGCTGGAGTCATCTTCTCTCTGACCTCCTCTAGAGCAGCCTTCAGATCTTCAACAAGAACCTGAACAACGGAGACATCGCCCTTGGTGGCAGCGCTTTCTTCCATCTTGGCCGCAAGACCTTCAATAGCATCGTTCGTGCTGCGAACGACAGCTTCGACCGCATCCAGGTTGTCCTTGGTGACTGCGGTCGCCGGATTCGGAAGGACTATTTCCTCAATTCGTGACTTCGTGTTCTGTAACAGAGTCTCGATAGCATCGGTGTCGGCTTTGGTGACAGCGTTTTCGACCTCGGCAGCCTCTTTAACAGCCATAATGGCAAGAGTTGCTTGCACTTCCTTGAGCATTTCTTCCATACCGATGAGGTCCTCCTTGAGGGCAACTCCTTCAGCTGGTTGAGCAGGGGCAGCATGTGCTGGTTCAGGTACCGGCATCTCCTGGACGGTGTGGTCCATGGCCTCTACTTTGATCTGCAGCTGCGCAAGAAGAACTTCAACTCTCTCGAAATCAGCACGCTTGAGTGGATTCGCAACAGGGACTTCAGCCGGCGCTGCAGGCTCTTCGGTGATTTCGCGATCTATAGCATCGGGAGTCTCCGCCAGTATCATGGCATTGCCGTCAGATGTAGCGGATCGCCTGCTCTGGCTGTCGGCCGCAAGCTTGTCCATATCAGCCCTCAGACCAGCAATGCCTTCCTTGAGGGTGTCAAGGATTTCATAGTTGACGGTCATGTCCATGGGCTTGTCCAGGCTCTTAGTGATGTCCGTCCGGAGACTTTCCAGACCTTCATTCAGCGCATCAATGACCTCGTTGTTGAGAGATATATTACGATCCGGGTTGTCGATCTTCTTCTCCAAGTGCGAGCGGAGATCATCGAGCCCGAGCCTGACAGTGTCCATCACCTCTTCAGCGTCGGCGCGTGAGCCGTGAGTCTGCGCGATTGACTGTCGGATGCTCTCAAACTCGCCTCGGAAAGCTTCCAGCATCTCAGTAGGAACACCTGCAGATCCGGCATTGGAGTTCTGCATATCTTCCAAACGAGCTTTGATGTCATTAAATGCCGTGTCATGGTCAACCTGCTCGGCCTTGGGAAGAACCAGTTGGTTGTTGAAAGATTCGCGGAAAGCTTCCAGTTCTTCTTTCAGTGATGCGACTGCGGCGATGGAAGCTGCACTTTGCTCCGCGGTAAGCTGAGATCGGAGGCTGTCGACGGCTTGCTGTACACCCTCAAGGATTTCATCCTTGTCTCCTCCACCAGTTCGGATCAAGGTGCCAGCAATGGCTTCCCTGAGGTGAATCAGTTCGTCCTTGATGCCTGTCAATGCCTCCTCATTGTCACCAGCGGCGAGGGTAGGGTTGGTGATCCTGTTGTGTAGGCTGTCAAGGCTCTCTTGGATGGTCTCGATGATCTCGCTTTTCTGAGCAGCTGAGCCAGTCATAATGGCATCCTTGATTTGATCGAACTCCATCTTCATAGCCTCCATCATCTCCTCGCGTGTCTCTTGTTCCATGTCCCGTTCGGCAAACTGTGTTTTGACACCTTCAAAGCCTGCCTCAAGTGCGGCAAGGATGTCTGACTGAGCCGATCCGGTGCCATCTTCTGCAGCGCGGGGAGCAACCTGGGAAGCCTGGGAGGCAACGGCTTCGTGGAGGTGCTCGAATTCTGCTTTGATGTAATCCAGCATCTCGTTTCTACCGTTCGTTGGACCTTCAGCGCAGTACCCTTGGACGTCCGCACGGAGCTGCTCGAGGCCACTCTTCACAACGTCCACGATTTCGTCCTTGCCGGTGACGTCTTGTGCACGGTCAACGTAAGACTCGATCTCAGCGCGAAGAGTCTCCAAGCCATCCTTGACAGCGTCCAGGACCTGTTCAGTGTCGCGACCGTTAGCTGCTGAGTATTGCTTGAACTCGCCACGCATCTGGTCCATCAAGTCGGTGACCTGGTGAAGAACCTGCTCACCGAACCCACCGAAAGGGATGGTGGATCCATCAAGACTGGCCTTGACAGCATCGAAAAGGTCGTCGCGGCTAATCTCGATCTCACGCGGAGCGGCTGGACCGTGGTTGGCCAACCCTTCCTTGACGGCCTCGACGACAGACTCTCGGGTGGTTTCGGGGTCCGCAGTGGAGCTGGATTTCAATTCTTGCAGGTACACGCGGACACTGGTGAGGATCTCGTCTTTGATATCGACCATGTCGACAGCTGGCTGGGGTGGTGTGAAGCTCTGCATCGCTTGGTGCATGGCATCGAGAATCTCCTCCTTGGATGCACTCGGCGCCTGTGGAGGTTCTCTGTTGGCTTGGTAGTCTTCCAGGCCTTCCTTGAGGACTTGCAGGATCTCGTCACGCTCTAGTCCGAACTGCTGAAGTTCGATTTCTGGCTTGAACTCGTCATAGGCCTCCTTCACCGCATCTAGGATTCCTTCCCTATCGAGGGCGGGTTGCTGCGCCTGAGCTTGGGCAAGCGTTTCACTATGTTCAGCGATTGCATGCTTAACTACAGCGTACAACTCTCGGTCGTCATTGTTGTCGCGAGGTAACGCCAGCGCGAGTTGCTGGTTCTTTTCCTCAACCATCTTCTCCATGTGGTCCTTAAGATCGGCGAGGCCCCCATTGATGATGCGTTGCATGTCCTCCTTGATCTGTTCGCTGTCTTCCATACTGCGCTCGTTGCTGTGAGTGACACCGACCTCATCAAGCTTGCGGCCAAGTTCCCGTCCCATACCAAGGACTTCGCCACGCAAGTCTCTGACAAGGCCCTTGACTTCGGCAGTCATGCCGCCATTCGTCGAGACGCTGTCTCTGACCTTCTGGAGGAGGCCCATGACATCCGCGTTCAAGGAATCGCCACCACGCCTCTGCTCGGGTCCATCAAATACAGGGGTGGATCTGGACAGAGCTCCAGCATGGTCAAGGTTCATCTCGAGCTTAGGAGGACCGCTTGCGCTGCGTACAAGGGCTTGGCTTTCGGAGTTGGCCTTGATAAATTGTGCAAGATCCTCAATCTTCTTGACTGCATCGGTGTTTTCTTTGCTCGCCTTCTCGGTCAAGTCTGAGAGTGTGGAAAGTAGCCGTTCCTGACCCTCCTTCGTGACCATTTCGCGGATTATCTTCTCCAGCATTGAGATGGTCGAGGCACCCTCCACTGAGTATGGCGATGGGCTTCGCTCCGGATCAAAGAAGCTATTATTGCTGGCTGCGCGAGGCAAGGCAAAGGACTTTCCTGCCGAAGGCGGGGATGTGAAGGCTTTGTTGTCCAGCAGTCCGAGCCCAAAGCCACCGCCTCCTGATCGCAGTAGTGTCGAGCTGCCTGATGACTGCACACTCGTGACGAGTTCACGGAGGCTTTTCCGAATGTCCTCGTCCCGTGTCTTGGTGGCTTCCTTCAAACTGATCAGATCAGTCGCATTGTCCTTGCTTCGCCTGCTCAGTTGGGACATCTCTTTCTGCAAGTTCGTTGCGATAGTCGCGATATTGAGGATCTGAGCTGAGAGTCCGTCCAATGATCCGTTGCCCAATGGGTTGTTGGTAATCTCTCTTAACGGAGTTTCCATGTCTCGCGCAGACATGGCCTGAAGAGCCAGCATTGTTGACGACTGAGGAGGAGTATTCTCGCCAAGGATGGGTCTTGCGCTAGGTCTTGTCGGTTTGAGGGATGGTGTGTCTTTGAATGGGTCCTTAGGAGCGGCTGTAGGAGTTGGTGTGTTGGACCTAGTCGGACTTCTGTCTGGACTGGACAGGTAATTCTCGTCGTAGTCGGCACGAGAGCTAGGCCTTTCAGGCGACCGTTCTGGCGACCGCATGCCATCGAGGTAGCTTCTTAGATCTCGCACATTGCCAGACTGCATGGATTGCATGCGCCGGTGCGCAGCGCCTTTGATCAATGATCTGTCGGGAGAGGTTGACGGCGAAGGATTGGTTGTATATGCGCTCTTCGCGTTCTCGGCCAGCTTGTTCGCTGCTGACATTATCGCAGCGGATGTATTGGGCCGTGTGGTGATGGGAGTTCCTGGGTTCAGCGGCAGTGGCGGAGGAGCGCGCTCGGGATCAGAGCTGTCCCACCTGAGTTTGGAGAGAGCATTGATTAGCTTCATGTCTATACCGCATGTACAAATGCGACGGTTGGCCCAAGGCCTAAAGTGTTTGCACGTCTCGAGCGCTTACATTGGCACGGATAGCCTTCCACTTTCAGAGTAGGAATGCGCGTGTCTGACCATATCCCGGTCGCGAGAACTTTCTCGCTCGTAGCCGGACATCGTCAATTGTTGCTTCGTCTGTCGCCGCTGGGGTATATAGCAATCAAACGAGGAATGAACGCTAAAGCAATTCGGAGACTTCGTTCAGGACAATGACATTGTCCAATGGTGCTATAAGGACGCCTGAGCGAGCCAGCGCGGTATAGTGTGAGTACAGCTGAGGAGCAACAAAACGGGCGAGAGTGGAGGAGATGAGGTATAGCCGTTTGGATGTAGGCAGATAATGTACAGATATGATGCGGGAAAGCAGCTGTTGTAGCTACTGTAAACAGTCGGAGTAAACACTGACTTGGCCGTGCATTAGCGCCAGCTCAGTCGGTTGCTGCCCGGGGATCGTTCCTTCCGCCCACAATTGCCGCCCGGTCGCTGTTTGCTCGGTTTGACACTTCTTGGCGGTACCGCGCACTTCTGTTTTTGCGCGAAGTCGAAATTCGAGAACAGCCATCGAGAAGCAGACGACACCTCGCTCAATACTAACCAACCAACACCGCAGCAATGAAGTGTACGTCGATACCTCCGGTCGCAAATGCCTTCTCGTCTTATACAGTCTCCGAGTTGCGCATTCGACGGCTCCATAGCCCAACAGACAGCATGCTAACGGATCCGTGAACAGTCCTCAAGGTTGGCCGTGTCGCCATCATCAGCCGTGGCCGCTACGCCGGCAAGAAGGTACGCAGTAGCATGGAACGGAGACGGGAAAGAGAGAGAAAAGCGAGGCATTATGAGAGAGCGCAAGCCTGACGCCGATATCTTCAGGTCGTGATCATCCAGCCAGTCGACCAGGGCACCAAGGCTCACCCATTCCCTCACGCCATCGTTGCCGGCGTTGAGCGCTACCCCCAGCAGGTCACCCGTCGCATGTCCAAGACCCGCCAGCAGAAGCGCTCCAAGGTCAAGCCATTCATCAAGGTCGTCAACTACAACCACATCATGCCAACCCGCTACACCCTTGAGCTCGAGGGTCTGAAGGGTGCTGTCACCAACGACACCTTCAAGGAGGTTTCCCAGAGAGAGGACGCCAAGAAGAACATCAAGAAGGCGCTTGAGGAGAGATACCAGAGCGGCAAGAACAGGTGGTTCTTCACCCCACTGCGTACGTTGAAAAGGGATCCTGGATAACCACATGAAAAGAACATATGGACTAACTCATGCATTAGGCTTTTAAGCGTATCGCCATTGCGGGAGGAGTTACGGATTGGGTGGATCTGGCTTCACTGTCTTTCTGATGGTCATCAAGCATTAGCGAGCTACATACCAAATTCATGAAAAGTCTGCACCAAACGCAACACGACCAGCGGGGTACGATGTGGCAACACATCGTACTCAATGCTATCGCGTGTCAGACTTTGAGCGGTTTTTAAAAGGCGACGCCGCTCAGCCAAAAATCTCTCGTCCGGTCGTTCGTGCTCCATCGGGCCTCATGACCTTGATTCTTTCTCCTGCCTCTTTTCGTGCATTGGACATGTTACAGTACGTATGTCACGAATTTCAAAAGTTTCAATATCCAACACACTATGTTCTGTTGTTGTCTTGATGGAACAGGTCGCAGTACCGACTCTTCCAGCGTCTCCACTCATACAAACATGCTCGAGTCTTGCCACTCCAACAACCTAAGTGCAAGCCCTCTTCCGGTAAACGACGAGCAAGCTGTGTAAACGGTAGCACGTCTGGTCATTGAAAGACTGGTGGCTACGCGTTCTTATGGCCGCTTAGAACTCTTGTTGGCTTCCGGGTATAGAGCAGATGATGCAAAGCAATGGAGGGCTATGGAAAACATGGTGCAATGCCACGGAGGGATTCACCTCACGAATCAAATCACTTCAATCTCATGAGTTCATGGTGTTGCGTCGGTGGGAGCTGTTTTCCGTGTTGCCTGATGAGCGAATGTGACTCGCGAGGTTTCAATCCGGTAAGATGAGCGTTGCGAAAGATGCAAACTCGGAATTTTCTGCATCCGGACCATCGTGGTATGGGCGCTATATACACTATCTATCTAGCATCCTGGAGAAACGATTGGTGACGTGTGACCCCTTGAAACCTTAACGCATATGTCCTTCATAACTACACGCACTCAGTTGCTCGCACACCGCCAGCATCAGCATTCACATCTCCTTGATATCGACCATTGAGCCTAGTAGTTGGCATGTCAGACCAATCAGGCCAGGCTCCCCAGAAGGGGCGACTGGTGTCACACTTCGAGTCTCTGTTAGTGTAGTCAGTAGACATCGACGACTGTTCTAACAACCGCGGACAGCTCAGCTGAAAAGCAAGGTTCGGGCTGGTCGAACCTGTGGGATCAAGGCGAGAGCGATCTATGGGATCGGGGTTTCCCTTCACCCGCTCTAATCGACTACATCGAGGGCAAGCAGGACCTTCTCATCCCGACCAATGCGGATGGCAGCCGCAAAAGGCTTTTGTACCCGTAAGAGCCCTCTTATTAAGCACAAGCATTCTGCCGATGCGATGATCCCGTGCCTGACCGTCACGTTCGAAGGGCTGCGGCACAGGCTACGACCCAGTCATGCTTGCGCTCCACGGCTGGGACGCCTACGGCCTGGAGATATCCTCAAAGGCGGTGCAAGTGGCAAACGACTACGCCTCCACGCAGATGAAGAGCCCAAACGGGTACAACTTTGCCTCGCAACCGACTACTTCACGACCCGCCGCCGGCTCGATCGCATTCGTCCGAGGTGATTTCTTCAAAAGGGACTGGGAAGTGCATCTGCCCTCCTCCGGCGGCTTCGATCTCGTGTACGATTACACGGTAAGCCCCCCCCCCCCCCCCCCCGGCTCTTTCCTTTCTCACAAATCCCGCGAGTCATGAGCGCGGATGTATAACATGTCAAAACACTCTTCGTTTCCGCCGAGGCTAAAATCCACAACCCCACAGTTCCTTTGCGCTCTGGCGCCTGAGATGCGCGAAGCGTGGGCGGACAGGATGGCGGAGCTGGTGAAGCCGGGCGGCTTTCTCGTCTGCTTGCAGTTTCCCATGTGGAAGGAACACGGGCAGCCGGGACCCCCTGGGCTGTCAAGGGGTATACTGGAACCTCTTGGCGCAGGGAGGCGATGGGCTGATTGGAAAAGGTGAGGAGCCCGCCGAGGGCTCTGGAGCGACGGAAGGTGGCAGGTTCGTGAGGGAGGAATATGTCAAACCGACGCGCTCGTTCAAGCAGAGTAGAGGCGAGGACGTGTTGAGTGTATGGCGCAGAAAGTGAGTTGGATTGCGATGGAGATCGCGCAGGCACGTGGGGGAGAGAGATATATGGCTTGGAAAGTCCGAATCTTGGAGAGATAAACGTACGTGAGTGGATGGAGCAGACTCCGCCGCGCTGCCATGCACGAAACCGACGCTCGAAAAATGGATAGCAAACCCCATAGAAAGGTCCGCCATGCTTGAGTAAAACGAATGCAATGTAGGACGAGGCCAAGTAGCAGAAATCGGTGGGAAGAGCAAAAATCAGGGCAAGGGAACAACGCCGTATAGCAACGGAGCACTAGGCCAAAGGCGGAATCGAGGCAACGACGAGTGAAGGTAAGTTAAGAACAACCGGAATGAAGCCTGAGTGGTAATTTGGAAGGGCTCGAAGATGAGCAGGGAATGCATCGGTTTGGCCAGTACAACTACCTCCGTTCGCCTGCAACGACCGTTGTTTCGTTGTAATCGCTTTTGTCAGCCAAACGTCGACGAGCAAACAGCAAGGAAGAAGGAAGACTAACGAAATGACTGGGAAAACAGAGGTTTCTGGGGAAAAGACTGTATTCACCTCCTCGTCCGCGACATGACATGTCGGACTCACGAATCATGGTACATAGTCTGGCTCGACTGGTCTAACTCGATTACTCGGAAAGTTCTTCCCTCGTTGTGTCGATAGCCTGTGTATTCTGCCATAAAATCCCGCTTGAATGCTTTGCCCTGTATAATACATTGTTTTCGGTGCGCCCAGTGCGATCATCGTCATGCCCGCCATCCGCATCAGCAAGCGCCGTTTAGACAATCGTCTCAAGCTGTCTGGCATAGCTCAATGTGTTCTGAATGACCTGGCCGCTGGTGGCCAGAATGTCCTTCTCGCCCTGCGCCATCTCCTCGGCCTGCTCGGGGAAGTAGATGCGGCCTTCGCGTGCCTCCCAGCCGCGGGACCGTGCGAACTCGACGACGGCGCCCTCGGAATCCAGGAAGAGTAGGTTCTTGGCGTTCGAGATGGGGAGGGATGGGTAAGCGCGCTCACTGCACGATGCGATCTCAGAGCGGATCGTGTTGATCAGGACCTGTTGCGCAGACATCAGCCACAATTGCAAATTCTTCCGAATATACAAGGGATGTTGTAAGCCATGCGTCCATGGTTGCTCTCACCTCAGAAAAGACACCAAACTCCTCACTGGGCACCCTCTCGCCCTTAGTCTCGCCCCACACCCGATCGTAGCTCCCCTCCATGAGCGCCTGCTCCAGTCGCATGGGATACTGAATGAAGGTGTCCTCATCTAACCTCTTCTTTCCTCCATACGCCACCTCCAAGCTCTCGATCAGCGTGTGGAAGCCCGCATAGTCACCCTGGCTGAGCAACAGCAGCAAGTACAGACCCGTGACTTTGCTCTGATTGCCCCGACCCGCGTCGCTGCTGCCCCATCGCTCGGCGGGCAGCGAGTAGAAGGGCTGCAGTTGTTGGTAGTAGCGCGTGAAGGCTTCGGGGTCCTTCTGTCGGATCGAAACGAGGGCGCCGATTTCGAGCACTTCGCGTGCGAGGGCCAAATGTTGCGGCGATGTGCTTGATGAGGGAACGAGGGCGTTGAGGTGCAGGAGGGAGATCTTGGCACGTGAGAGTAGCGAGGAGGCGTTGCTGAGGTTGTGTGATGAGATGGAATGGAGCTGGGAGATGGTGTTCTGGAGCTCTTTTTCCGCCATAACGTAGGTGTGTCGGTGTTCTAGCAAGGTTGTGTATCTTTTGGATAGATGGCGATGCTGTGTGGTATAGTCGGTGTGAGAGGGGTGGTGATGTGACGGTGATGGTGGCAGCTGTGGTTGGTGATGTCCGTTGTGCAGTGAGCGCGTGAAGATGCGCAACGCAACAGCTTGCCCGATCGACATCATGCATGCGGCCCGTTCCGCACCACCTTTCCCCTTCCCCCAAGACGAACAGAACAACGATACAGTAGTAGCCTAGTATCGTACGTCTAGCTAACCGAGAAACGGGCTTTCTGCTACTGCCCTCAACGTGAGAGGGTACCTCTAGAGGAGAAAAGAGATCCAACAAAGAAGCAATTCAAGCCTTTCAAGGGAACGACTTCGCCTTGCAATTGTAAATTATTCTAGTAGTCACAGGCTTGCGGAGTTCTCCCGTGGGTTACGAAGAACAACTTGGCCACGACTGTAGGAAACGCATTTCACACTCACGAGCGAGACATTCCGACAAGTCACTTGTCTTCTTTGTTCGTTTCTCTCTTACCACGCTCATGCTCTCAATTCTATATACAGATGTATTCTTCCGCCAGCGGTAGAAACGAGCCTTGACCCTAGAACTCCCGCGCCAACTTCGACCGCTCCCTGAGCTTGTGGCCATACTTGAAGAACACCAGCGGCACAAGACTCAAAAACGTTCCGATGATCGACAAAATCAACCCAGCATACTGACTACCCACGTTGTGGAAGAACTGGGACGCAAATAGAGGTGAAACGGCGCCGAGCGTATTGCGCATGAGACCTTGGGCCGCAATGGCGGAAGATGAAGACTCGCCATAGCAATCAGAAGTGTAGCTGTAAGTCGACTCGAAGACAAAGTAAATGCCGAAGGATATCGGTGCGAGCGCGATCGTCGGCGCAATCCAGGGCAGATAGCCGTACTGTGTGAAGCTATAGATGAACAAGCCCAAAGGGAAAAAGGCGGCTCCGAACACGGCTCCATACAGCCGGGTCTCGGGGACTGCCTTGCGCTCTTCATCGTTCGCGATCTTCTCGTATTTGGGCATTTGGAAGGTGTGGTGGCAAAGGTAGCCAAGAGTAACACCGATGCAGAGGGAGATGTAGGGCAAGCCAGCGACGCCTTCGCTCCATCCACGCTGCTCCTGAAAAGTGATAGGGATGACGGACAGGAACAGGAAGACGACAAACCAGGCAAACGCGATCCAGAGTCCGAAGGCGAACACCACTGGTTCGGTTACAAGCATGTGGACAGCTTTAACCGAGGAGGCTTTCAACAGATCCTTCAGATCTTCGGTCTCGAGGTCCATTTCGCTGACGTAGCGTTCGTCGCCGGTAGCTTGTCGAAGCTGCTTAGCCCGTTTGTGGAGACCAACTCCGCCTCTTGTCTCCTTGAAGAACAGGAGAATGATGATCAACAAAGGCACGTTGCTCAAGCCTTGGATGCCCTCGATCCACCTCCAGCCAAGGGTCTCGTCAATGAAGCCGGCATATATGGGAGCACCGACAGTGCCAAGGATCGCCACGTAAGAGAACATGGCCATTGGTCTCGCGCGCTCCACAGGATCGTACATGTCCGAAAAGGTACCACCGACCAGGATGGTGCCGACGCATCCAAACAAACCAAGCAGCAGCCGCATAACGATGATGGTCTGGATGTTCTTCCCGAGCGCCAATCCAACGAAGCATAAGGTAAAGCAGCCGTATGCTCCAGCATAGATAACCTTCCTGCCGACCAGCTCGCAGAAGGGGGCCAGGAAGAGAGGCGCCACGGCACATGCCACGTTGAACGTGAAAAGACCCATTTGTCCCAGCTCGTTCGAAGCGTTCAGGTCGGAGCACATCGAACTAATTCCAGAACTGTAGGCCGTCGTAGCCAAGCCGATGAAGAGGGTCATAAGGTTCAGAAGAGAAGACATGAAGCGTCGCCGCCATTTGTTCCATTTGAATGGATTCTCGGTATCGTCATCCGCGTACTTTAGTACGATCCATTCGTTGCCGTTCTTGGTGAGGAGCTCCGTCAAGGTGAGGCGCATATCGGTGTCGACCTCCTTGATCGGACCGTATTCCGGGTTCGGCGCATTCTCTTTGTCCAACTCATCGAGGTATTTGCGACCGCATATCCTGCCTTTGATAGGCTGATCTGGCTGTGGATGGTCTTGATCTTCTCGTTTCGTATCAGGTGAGGTCTCACGTGGCGGGGTGTCAGTGTCTTTCGTCTTCAAGCTGGAAGCAGCAGAAGATGCGGGGGCACTGTAGACAGCAGTAGTCGCTTGTGTCATTTTGCCCGGTGCAGAATCAACGGCAGGAGCATTCACTCGATGTGGTAGCAGAAAGCTGTCGTTGTGATGGATGGAGAGGAGCTCCCTTTTGTCTACGGCGGCCGGCACGGATATGCAGGTTTTCCACCGTGCCATGGTGATGATCAACCAATGGGTAGGTTGAAGGGTTAGAAGTGAGATCACCGCCGAGCTTGTTGCAGTAGGTTTGTATGGCGGCCCTCCAAACGACCGCAAAGCGACCGACTCCCTCCGAGGGAGCACCATCGAATCAACATGGTCGTACTCAATCTTCATGGGAGAAAGAGATGGAACCCACCATGAGGCAAGAGCACAACGACAGACCAAAGCATTGGCCTTAGCTCTGAAGATTGCGACGGCAAAGTTGGCACGGTCTGTCGTGCAGTGCTATACAAGGTTGTATAAGGTACGATGGAGTTGTTAGGAATGCGGTGAATGACGACGGAAATCTAACTCAACAGCGGCGCCATCGCGGAAACCAAGACATATGCCCGACAATCGATACCCCGAACTTGAGTCGTGTTCGAAACCAACAAAGTTCTTTGCCGAGTCATGATACAGTTGTGGTTGTATCTCCAGCCTGCCCACATTGATTTGAAAACGAGTCGCTCTCGAATGAAGGCTGTATGACATGCCGAAGAATTCCCGCCGTATCTCGTCGCTTGGAGGCTTGTGCAACAACCACCTGTCGGCAATCTGCATTCCGAGACGCACGATGACGGTGACGAGGCGTGATGCAGCCGACATTGGATGTGTATCCTCCAGTCTGGCGCGTAGCGAGTTCATGTCCGGCCAATGTTATACGATCTGGTAGATCAATGTATGCGTTGTATGTCCCATCGTGTGCTCCTTGCGGTTGTCGAGATTGCCTGGATCGACGTTCATGGCGATGTTCGTTTAGCTCGTCGGGAGATGGATGATGGCGTGCAGGAAGTGGCAGTCCAATGCATGCATCATGACCGTGCAGGTCAGCTTGCCGATGTGTCCAGGGTCTGCGGAGAGATGGACAAGGATCCTTGCGTGTGTCGTTCGTTTCGAACAGATAGCGAAAAGGAAGAAAGGGAGGTCTGCCAAAGCGCTTCATGGGTCAGCTGAGCATCAATCACACTCTCGAGCTCGCTTACAGCGTGGTCTGGCTTGTGTTCTTTGATCGCCTACAGTTTTCGGTTAGGTTTTTCCCTGTGTCACGGCTCGCTTACATCGAGTTCTCCATCTCGGTTGATCGTCCAGCCACTGATCTGCTGCCGTCGTCTAAGCGAAGCTCGGTGAGCCGTCCCGTTGGCGGAGAAGTGGCAGACTAAGACCATTCTCCATAGTCCATACCATCCGTCTGCCCAAGCAGACTTGGTATATATGCCCCTCATGGCCGCCTTCACTGACTCCGTTGGCTCTACCATTTGGCTCCTCATCTCTTCGCCACTCGTCTCCCCTCCAACAGGACCAGGATCGGGACCAGGATCAAGACCAGGACCCCGCGACGAAAGCCGCCGTTAACCTAGTCGAGGCCGGCCATTGGGCTTCCTTACAAACTTTAGTGTCCGCGGTGCCGCTTAATGACGACTGCACTGCCCTGCTGAACGCCAGAATTTCTGTTGCGCCTGGGGAAACATACCGGGTATACTCCAGCAGCCTCTCACAGGCGTAGTGCTGGTCCAATTCCTAATCTCGCATCTCTCTGCCAGAGAAAGCACGGAACCATCACCATGCTTTCCTACTTCTGGCTCGCTATTGTGGGCCTGATAGTAGCCTCTGCAGTCCACAACTACCGCTGCTTCGCCCGCAACCTTGCAGCGGCCAAGAAATCTAACATTCCGTACATTATACTTCCCGTGTACACTTTCAATAGGTTCTGGCTAGTCACGTCGAGGATAATCTGGCTGCCGCTGCTGAGGAAACTACCGGAGTCCTGGACAGATCCATGGTTAACGTACGTCGTGCTGCCAGACCTGCGATCGCGCTCACTGACGTGTTAATGCTCAGGTTCCTCGACCCTGAATGGACATGGGACGAGAAGTACAAGCCGTTCAAGAGAATTGGTAGCGACGTCTTCCTCACAGTCGCTCCAGGTCGCTGTACGCTGTTCGTTGCAGACGCCGAAGCTCACAGTCAGATCACGACACGCCGCAACGACTTCCCTAAGCCTATCGAAATCTACGGCTCGGTCGACTTGTTTGGGAAGAACGTGGTCAGCACCGAAGGCTCGGTATGGAGACATCACCGCAAAATCACATCGCCGCCGTTCACGGAGAGGAACAACCACCTCGTCTGGCTTGAGAGCTTGCACCAGGGTCAGAGCATGCTGGCGGGTTGGGTCGGGAAAGAAGGGGAAAGACCATGACGGTAGGAGATGTGTCGGCGGCAACGATGCGCCTGAGTTTACACGTCATCAGCCGCGCAGGCTTCGGTGTAAGGCTGAAGTGGCCGCATGAGGAGCTTGAGGAGGGAGGAAAGGTTCCACTGCCCCCAGGTCACTCTCTGACATACAAGGATGCTTTGAGCAGCCTGCTGGAGAACATTATTTCGGTCATGCTCCTTCCCAGGTGGTTCTTGTGTACGTGGTCTTTGTGTGCACAGTGTCAGAGAGGGTAACTGACAGAATCTGCAGCCAACTCTCCGTTCAAGATGAACAAGATTGCCTGGGAGTCATTCATCGAGTGGAAGAAGTACATGACGGAAATGTATGAGGAGAAGAAAACCGAAGTACAGTCGGGCGAAACCCGAGAGGGTATGGACCTTATGGGTAGGTTGCGTTTCCGCACGTTCGAAAATCACAGCCTGACTTGTACGTGCAGGTGCTCTTGTCAGAGGCGCAGGCATCACCCCGAAACGCTCAACTCTTCAGACCCAGAGAAGGGACCCACAGCACCACCAACCAAGCAGCTTCTCACCGATGGTGAGATTCTAGGCAATGCTTTCGTCTTCATCTTAGCCGGACACGAAACCGCGGCCAACACTCTTCACTTCTCCATGTTGTACCTCGCTATGAACTGGCATTCGCAGGAACGCTTGCAGAAGGATCTGGACGAGATCTTCGACGGCAGAGACGTCGACGAATGGGACTACGAGCGCGACGTACCGAAGCTCTTCGGCAGCATGGCAGGCGCAGTGATGAACGAGGAACTTCGCCTCATCCCGCCCGTCATCGGAATCCCGAAATGTACGCACAAAGGCTCACCGCAACCCCTCACTCTGAACGGTCGTCGCTGCATCGTACCAGAATTCACTTCCGTGACTCTCGACACCGCCGCGACACACCGCAACCCCAAGTACTGGCCCACCATGCTTCCTCCAGGCGCGACCGAAGAGGAAATCGAAAAGGATCTCGACTCGTTCAAGCCGGAGCGATGGCTTCTGGATCCCTCGAAATCGCACCTGCACGCCGGCGACGACGGACATGGCTCAGAAGCGCACTCCGAATCCGAAACCGACGACATCGGCGGGCCCAGATCTCACGACACCTCGGCCTCGCTCTTCCGCCCACCGCGCGGCGCCTACATCCCTTTCTCCGAGGGCTTCCGTGCTTGTCTCGGTCGTCGCTTTGCGCAGGTCGAAGTCCTCGCCGTCCTCGCCGTCATCTTCCGGTCGTACAGTGTGGAGTTGGCCGTGGACGAGTACGCTTCGGACGAGGAGGTTGCGAAGATGGGCGAGGAGGCGAGGAGGGAGGTGTGGGCGCGCGCGAGGGGCAGGGCGGAGGATCTGCTGGTGAACGGCATGGGCACGATCATCACGATTCAGATGAGGGGGGCAAGGTGCCCATGCGCTTCGTGAAGAGAGGGACGGAGAGGTTCAAGTTTTGACGAAGGGCCAGCGCGCGTATATCTGTGCAGTGATTCTGGAGCGAAACAAACCTAGAAGAAGTTCAAGTGGAATGAATCGCTTTTGCGCTCGCCGGTGATTTGATCCCCTTCCCGAACCCATTCTCGCATTGAGACAATCACAAATCGATGGACGCTGCTATGGGAAAAACTGCAGAAATCGTCGTTGCTGTGACATGACAACGACACACATCGCTCTCGCTAGATTTATCGCGAAACTCGGGGGAGATGGCGCGGGCTGCAACTTGATGCCAGAAACTTTATCGGTCCCTGCCCATAGTATTTCCAAAGCGACACCACACACTTCTCTTTGGTACAGGTCAGCCAAGGCTCTTCGCAACGGGCTGCGTGCGACGATTGCTTGCATATCGCCGCCCTACCCGCCAGCCAGCCCTCTCTGCTAGGGCGACCGTTGCATCCAAGCCTCCAACGGTGCTGGTCCCGCGGCACCCACACTTCGCCAGCAGTTGACACCTGCCCGCAGAAGCGACCCAAAAAAATGAAGAAAAGAAAGCCAAACAAGGCACGTGACGAGTTGTTCCTGCTCCTGCTCCGGCGGGGAGCGGTTTAGATTAGGGCAAGCAAGCAAGCCCCCTTCAACCCTTTCGTGGACTTGCATGGCAGTTAGTTGTTCGAAACGCTGGCCCCCCAATGCAACACTATGAAGATACGTGGATTTGCAAGTTTGCTTTTTTGTCATTCCTTTTAAACTTTCGGACTAGTGGGCTGTCGTTAGGTACAGTAGCCCCAAGTACCAGGCTCCGTGACAATATCCCCCATCGCTCAGGGCACGGTCGAGTCGACAGATCCCTTTGAGCGGTCACAAGACGTCCCCGCTGACAAGGGGGAAGGGGAGAATGTGTGAGGTGGGGAGTGTGAGATACCAGGGGAAAGGGTGATGTGAACAATGTGAACGGCGTGCACACGGATCCGCGGAGTTCGCGAGCCACGGACCGAAGCGCCACGAGAAGATTGGGATGGTGGGATGACGGGGAAGGACAGGACCACGTGAAACCGTGACAGAAGTCAATTGGCAAACCCGTTTGGAAAGGAGAGGAACTGAAATGAAAAAGCACCATGGAAAGTCGCAGCGAGGGAAAAAAACTCAAATCAGCCGGCCCCCATGCGTCGGTGTTTTCAATGCGGGGTATAACATTCCAATGAAACCCGGGAAAAAAACCCCCACGCACTCTCGCTGCGAGATGCTCATACAGACAATAAGAAAAACTTAGACAAGTGAGCCGCCCGAACCAAAGATCCAAGGATATTCGCAGCGCTAGCCTCCCAGAGAGGGTCGACCGGAGACGTATCGCTGCAACGCGATCGCTCGGCCGCCCGTGCGACAGAAAAAACGAACCAATGCCACGCCAAACCCACGCAGATAGGAAAAGACAAAATGTGTACATAACAGAGACATCGTCGCGCCATACGGATGCAGGGAATAAGAAGAGGCGGATATGTCGGTGTCCTGCAACAAAGAAAAAGATGTGGTCAAGGGTGGGTGTTGCGCCATGCAGGATCAGTCTAAATGAAGTTTCCGAACAACGGGGTGCGGGATGCAGCGTTGACAGGTTGCGTTTGCTTTTAGGCCCAAAGCCTGGACCCCTTTTGCTACTTCTCCCGAAGTTGATGGCATCGATGAGATGGAGCGCCGTGCCGTGTCCCGCTCCCGACATCTTGGGATGAAGAGACTTGAAGCTGCCAATTGTTCTGGATGCGGGTTTAGCACGCCATCGATTTGCTGCGTCGTCGCGTCTCATCGTATCCGTGGGTCGAGCAGGGTTTGCGATCGACCGTAAGATCTAATCACTTGTGCGCTCCTAGCGCTTTTTATCCCTGCTCGTACCGACCTGCATGGCTTAAACCGGGTTGCATAAGCGGGTGTATCCAAAGGATCGTGTCGGCAAACTTGACCACATGAGATATGCAGCAGTTTGCAAGTGCACCAAACCTGCGGGTTTCCTCTCAGATTGAAGTATGACAAATATGTGAAGAATAGATGATGAAGATCGGCCGTAACCATTGTACTGGGTATCCTAGCTTTCACACCTGACGCCTCCTCTTGGAGTATCCACAATTATATTCAAATATGCCGCCGCACGCGAGGGCGGACCTCTCGCCGGTAGACCCAAGCCGGAGCGGGTGTCAGTCTCAGTAGTCGCTGGTGAAGGATCCGTACGGTCCGCCAGTGGAAGTCCGCATCTGTGTATCGTTGGTATAGCCGTCGTCTCGTGGAGTCGTGGTGAAGCCCAGAGCCTGCTGTATATGTTCAAGAACCCCAACGTCTTGCTCCGCGGTCTTCGAGATGGCAACCAAGCTCCGCAGGAACTTGATTGTGCGAGCTAATATGGGCTCGAATCTTCCCCTGGTGACAAGTGCTTGAAGCCATGGTTCGCTAGATGCGTGAGTCGCGGCCAGCACAAGCATGTTGCCAAATTGCCTATGAAGTACGTTAGAATCGTTCATGCAAAACATGTTACACTGGGAACATACGCATGAGCAGTTCCCATGATGTTAGTAACAATGAGACGGTCGGGTACTTTATCAAAGGCTGTGGTGCTCCTGAATGCCGCTTCAATACACTCCCGGACTTGTTCTTTGATCATCTGGTCTCCGCCAGAATAGATGCGGAGGAAGTGGACAGCTTTGATGAGTGGCAGATCACTCGTTCTCGTACGTCCATGCGCATCCTTGGCCAGTCTTTCCAGTTCATCCTCCTGATGGTCTGTACCAATGTGCGGCATGATGTGCAGGGCGTAATCAAGGAAAGGTCGAGACGTAACATAACGCGCTCCATAGTATTTGGCACGAAGTCTTGCACGAAGGATGTCTTCCGCAGGCTCTTCATCGTCGCTCCATCTGATCAGCTGGCTACCGAGACCACGGAAGCCCTCAATGATGTCGACATGGTTGGATAGCGCGTATGCAAGTCCTCTGTAGTTTGTGTTTTTGACTGGGAAACATAAGCACTCGACACATTGCATCAGTCTGCGGAGTGCTGGAATAGACTTACCGTGCTTGCGATACACACTAGCATGGACCTGGTTGAGACGCTTACGTAGGAAAATCTGTGCAAAGTAGAACGCCATGACCGTGTCCGAGTCATTAAAGCGGGTCAAGTCATTCTCGTCGTTCAGCATGGCAAGCGGCACAGGCAGGCGTTTCTCGTAATCGGACAAGCCACTGTGCTTGTAATCCAGCTCTGCGACAATATCGCTCTCCAGTTGCAGACAAGTCCAGTATACCCATAACAAGCGGGTTTTGGAACTCGGGATTTCCTTTTTGTTCTGTATTTTCTCTTCGACGCCATCAACCTTGATCCGGTACAAGCACGTTCGCGAAGCCTGCTGAATCCAGCTCCAGCTTTCTGCAACTCGGCCGAGCTGACCCTTGTACAGGCCCGCCAGAAGGCGAGCCTGAGCGCTTGTAAGCTCATTGGAATCCGCAAAGTCGCCGAGTATGGAAACTGCATCCCTGTAATATGAGAGACCGGGGATCTTATCAACGTTCCTCTCCGGTCTTCCCTGATTCGAGTAGCCATCGAAGGAGGATCGACGGCTGCGAACCCCATGACGGAATCCTTCCGCTCCTGGAGGTGTAGATCCAACGCCAGACGAATGCGGCGATGACGGTGATGGCCTCGTCGTGTAAGGAGACGCAGCGTGACTTGACATACTGGGCATTGTTGCCGGTGGCATCATCGATCCGCCAGGTCTATCGGACTTGTCGTCCGGTACCGGTCCCGGAGCTGTTCAATGTGTTCGCAAACGGCTCCCAAAGCGAGCACAAGAAGAACGATGGCGCTGGTGATGGATCGCTCAATGGGCTTGACGTTAGCCGTATGCACGCTCGACTCTGAACTGGACGAAGTGATAGCTCCTTGCGACGTTTTCGCTCTCTTGGGTGGCCTGCCGTAAGTGCCATCTCCAATCCCGTTCGTGATAAAAGACGGAGTTGCAGCTGACCCATCTGGACTGTATCGCTTGATAAAAGTGGCAATAATCTTGTCGAGTGCGGAATAGTCCAAGAACGGATGCAGTCTGTAAATATGCTTGTTGTAACTTCTGTAAAGACGGTCGATCACGTCAGCGTTCAGGTTGGACCTGCCGTCCATACCAAGACCGCCCGCGCTCACGGGCACGGATCGTCTAGCCTCTCCACTGGTATTTGAATAGGATGGATTGCTGTTGCCCCAAGTTCCATCTGGTGGCGTCGGGGCGTCCTCACTTTTATCACTTGGCGCAGGGCTCGCGGCACCGAGGGCCATGGTTTCCTCACGTTCTTCGCCTTCTCCCCGCCCCCAAAGACGTAATAGACCTCTATCTTCGAGTTGCATAACGTAATCCCTGGGCGGCTCATGGTTAGAGATGAGCGGACGTATCGACGGCCAGAGATATAACAGCTTGTGAGCAGCGGTCGTATGGTCAGAGAAATTGGCTGGCTCGTCCTGTGGGGGCTCCTCGGAACCCTGGTCTTGGTTGTTGTTGGCGACAGCTAGACCGGCCTGTTGATTGTTGATTGTGCCGTTGGGAGTATACTTGATATCAGGAGTGGCATGTTGAGTGACAGTGACAGAATCAGGGACGGATGATTCATCCCGTTTAACGCGAAGGCTTGGTTGCGATTGTGCGAGAGAGCCCGCCAATGGCCTGGAATCCTTCATCAGTTCTTCGACTTCGCCCATACGATTGGTGAGAGATTCGAGCGAGCTGAGAATCTTGTCGAGCGTCTCAGTCACCACGCCACTGGATTTGTCTGCTCTGCTTGTGGAGTTAGCATACTCTGAAACAAAACTGCACATGTCAAAGCGCACTTGGCCGGCTGCGTGTCTTTATAATGACACTCATAGTTGTTCTCTTTGCAAGTCGTGCAAGGGCGTTGCTCGTCACATTTGGATTTCCGTTCTCGACATTTGTCGCAAGCCTGGAAGAGCCGTTAGTGAAGTGGCGCCGCACGCCTTGCGTACGCTTCAACCCACCTGACTGGCTCTCATGCTCTTCTTTCGGTTTCCGCCCGCCTGATTGATGGCCATAAGCTGCTGAGGGTATAATGATCCTGAAGGATAACCATGTTGCTGTGGTGGGTAGCCCATCGGGTCATGCGGAATCATATGCTCTGGGGTGGTCCCGGAGGCGGACCCTGGGCTGGGTGTGGAGGTCCATGTTGAACATACTGGCCAGGATATGGCTCGGGCGGATATGGGCGAGGATGTCCATCCATGGGCGGTCGGTCTTGGGGATGCGCTCCCGTTTGCGGGGGCAGCGACGATTGCGCTGGCGTACTCGGTGTTCTCGGCGGGTAGGCGTCGGGCGGAAGTCGGTTTACTGGCGTTCCATGCTGCGATCGTGCACCATTGTAATCGTGTATTGCCCTCTCTTGCGCCTCTGTACTAATTCGATCTGTATACCGTGGTGGGGGTGGTGGGGGCGGCTGCGGTTGTGGTTGCGGCGCTTGCAGAGGATGAAGCGGTGGAGGACCACTTGCGGGATGGTGCTGAGGGTGGATGGCGGTGATGCTTGGGAGGCTCGTGGTAGTATGGCCCGGAGGAGCAGGACTAGGGCGGGGACCTGGATACGGCAGGTGGTGCTGTGGAGGAGGAGGAGGATGGTGGTGATGATGCTGGGTAGGAGGGGAGGAGGGTGAGGGTGAGGGTGAGAATGAGGGTGAGGGTGAGGAAGATGCTCCATGGCTGGGTGTCGCTGTGGTTCAGTGGTCATCGTTGCGATTATGCGCTCAAGCCATGCAGACGCAGGAACGCTCCGGAGACGGCAGGTTTCTGGTACTCCTCGGAAGGCAACCGACGACAGGAGTCAAGAATTCAGACCGGGAAACTTCAGGTGGGCGACATTGGGTGCACGCGCCCAGAGCGCAAGTCAGCAGAATGGTGAAGGCCAGGGGCGTAGAGGATGAGAGGCGTATGTGACATCAATCGTTGGACCGGCGGGGGAGAGGTGGAACGGGGCGCGGTCCTTGTCCTTGTCCTTGTCCTGTCCGGGCTGGAAGGTAGAAGCGTTTGTCGTTGCTTTGGGTTGCGTGCGCGCGCGTCAGGCGAGGTCAGACGTTCGCAAGCAAAGACTCGGTGTCCTTGACTAAGGTTAGCCAGTCGCAGACATGCAGCGGCCGATGAGGGTGATCGCCAGGCCTGCTGGATCTGGTTGGCGGCAGTCGAAGCGATCCGGCACTTGTCGCGAACAAGATCCGCGTTTTCGATTTCGGTTGTATGGCACGGCGGCAGAATAGGGCTTGCCTGCGTGCTTGCTGCGATATCTGCTGTAGGCTAGCCAATGGTGTGGCTTGAGGAGGATGGGGCCACTTTGCAGACAGAGACGGCTGCGATGATGGCAGCGGCGACGATAAACTGGGAGGAGGTTCGATGGCGGCGCGTTCTATCTCCTGCAGCCGACGACAGGCCGGCAGAGCGCGAGACGATGACGGGGGTAACGAGGCACGGTGCGAGATTGGCAGCAGGGCGGAGCAGCTGGATAGGCCTGCGAACAGACGCGCTAGGCGGTTAGTGTAGAGCAGTTGATTGCTTGACCTTGAGGAGGTCTATGAGCTGAGCTTGACTAGAGTGGGTAACATGTAACTAGTCTCGGCGACGAGTACGCCAGGTTAATGCACACCACCGCCCTGCACAGCTGCAAGGAGCACACAACAGCACAGCACAGCACAGCACAGGGCACACAGCGTATTTTGGTGTGCAGGTTGCAGAGCTGTGTGAGAGGATAGCCCCTGCACGTCCACGCACACCGGGTTATTGGCGACAAGAGGCGTATCGTGTCGATGGTGGGGTAGAGTCAGAGGCTGCTGGGTTGCTGCGGGCCCAGTCCGCGGGTGATCACGATGCCAATGCGATGCGATGCGATGCAATGCAGCAGGTCGTGGTCTCGATACTGCTGCTTCAGCGAGCCGCTGTTTGCAACTGGTCGTGCAACATGGCACAGCACGCGGCGTACGTACGGTCCAGGCACTGTAGCAATCAACAGTACTTGCGGTGTGTGTTGTACGCTGCGGCTAGAGCTACTCGGGGTAGTGCAAGACCGAGTGCGATGCGGAGCGGAGCGACGAGAGGTCCTCCCTCTATCATACAGGCGCTCCTCGAGTGCCACGTTCGGGAGGTGCATTTGATTGCCATCTCGCACCACCTGCGTATTGCTATCCAGCACCGTCCATCCATACGAGAGGAATGCACGACGACAACGGCGACGGCGACGACGTCTCTGCAAGCGGGCAGCAGCTGCAAGACGAGGCGATCTGCTGCTAGCGCGTCGAGGGCTTCCACGTGCCTAGCGCCTCGGTCTTTTCCCCTAGCAGACTCGGAGAGTCGCCGACGATCCGGGCGCCGGCGCCAGCAAAAGCATGGCGTAGCGTAGCCTTAGCGCAACACATGGTGGGGAGCTACAGGACTACTCAATCCTTCCTCCCCGACGGCGGCCTGGGAGAGGGACACCCACCGGCTTCTGCAGAAATCTCAAGCGGGCCCTGCAGCCTGCAGCTGTCAAGTCTGCTTTGCAATGATGTAGGATCCAAAACCGCTAACGTGCAAAACGTGTCTGCCGTTTGCCCGTGGTGCGACACAGAGCCGGCGACGCGGATGGACAAAGTCCCACCTCGCATAGCTGCATCGGGGTCGCATTTTGGTTAAGGTGCGAGTCATGGCTTCGGCTACGTTGAGGTGCTCTCCCTTCCAGGTTAGCGGATAGCGGTGGGTTTGCCGTTTGTGGTGTGATCATCTGGACGATGCATTTATTGCCGGGGCCGGGTCAGTGATCAGTAAGTGCGGTGGCTTTCCGGGTCGGTCGTTTCACCAAGGAAGATCCCTTCTCGGCCATCCTGATACGACCGTCCAACTCCACTTATCGAAGCCTCCATGTGCTCCGTCTTGTAAGAAGTGCGCTGCCCTGTCCACAAGCCATGCGACGAGGCTGAAAGCCATGGCGGACGCGTCGTTTCACGCCTGCGCGGCCTCCTGAGTTCCTGAATCTTGTAAGCTCAGCCATGCTATCCAGAACACGAGCGCTAAAACAGCAGCCGTGCCGCTTCGGTTGCCGTCTTCCATAGACTCACGTCGAGGCTTCCACTCTGCTTCCAGAATGGAAATAGAAGCAGCCGCAAACGGTCATGAGGACAGCCGCGTGGGATGCCCTATCTCGCGACGACCGTGCCTTTTCCTAACAGGGAAGGGTGCGGAATTTTCATCATCGCCCAGCACTCACGCACAGGGATGTTTAATTGACATTGCGAGCCAGGATCTTGCTCTTTCACTTGCACGGAAAGCGCTGACCAATACCACGTCATCAGAATCAATTGTTCTGCGGTTTGACATGTACACGATCTGGCGATCCAGCCTACATGCGTGCCGCTGCGGCGATTGTTGACGCGCACCGTGCTGTACGCATGGCAACGAGAGTTTGGCTGGGACGACCGTGCCTTTTACGAGCATTCTACGCGGATTCCATTGGAAGATGGCGGCTACACCGCTTCGAGCACGGTTATAGCCTTGCAGAGAGCGGCTCGCTATCATCTCGAGCGGCCAGCAGGGCCCCACTGAACCAAATCACCACCACAGTTTTGCATACATGTATGTACATGTGCCTGGGAATGAGCGGCTTGGTATAGCCTATATGCCCGCAGTGCGTCTGATCGACCAACGCTTCCCTCCCTCCAACCATCACTGTCGGTCAATCAGTCTGGGCACCCGGTCTTGGCATCCACGGAGAGTCCATGGAACTCCTGCCGCTGCCAAAATTGTACATGTAGGTCCGGAACGACGCATGCAAGCTGGCTGTCAGTGGGAGCGGAATACCGCCCCTCGGTTATATCGTCAGACTTGTATGGAGCAAGAGCCACTGTCTCAGATCCGCCGCAACATCTTCTTGAGCTGTGCTGTCCCGTAATTGCGTTCCTTGGGCCACGGTCCTTCCTGGCCAACGAACGGCTCACTTCTACGGTAGCGAAGCACATGGCGAGTAGGGAAGTAGGCGACAGAAGAGCAGGGGAGTAAGCGTTACCAGCACCGGCTCTTATGAAACAGACCAATTACTTGCAGCATGACAGCCGAAGCTCCAGGTTTTAAAAATGCACTCCTCATCAACACGGCAAAAGCACGTAACGAAGCCAAAAATGGGGGGGGGTTATCAAGTTTCCCTTTCCAGCGCTTGTTCCTCTGACGCCCTGGCTTACGCGAGCGTACATGGTCAGCTTCCAGCTTCCGTGCCATCGCTTCCACCATCGTCAAACCCCTCCACGAAAGCAGCTGAGTCGACCAGTGCCGCAGCCGACACCCCGTTGGCCTCTGCCCATACCTTGACTCTGGCCTTGTTGACGAGCACGGCTCCGTTCGCGTCCTTGTCAGCTTCGAATACGGCCATTTCTTTCAGCGCCGCAACGACATCTTCGGGCAGGATCCAGGTCTCCCGTACGATATCCCGTATAGTCAAAGATCGTTTCGCTGGCGCGGCGAGTATGCACCTGCTGATGGCAGCAGACCAATAGGCGAGATAGGCCTTCCTGCCTAGAGTGGAGAGGGCTGACAGATTTAGTACCCCGCTAAAGCTATGCGAACGTGAAGGGGTTTTCTTACGTCTCTCTGGACCACCCAATCTTCCTTCTTTCCTCCCCAGCTCGTAACTCACTCCCATTAGGATCTGACCCAGTCCTCGTTTCTGCCAAGGTGGAAACACGAGGATGCATGCGACGTTGTTGTTGTCCCAGCTCATCTTCTCCTTACTGAAGAAGCCTACAATCTGCTGCTGAGAAGTGGACGGGTCGGTTTGCGTCAGGATGTAGTAGCGGAATGTCGACACGTCGTAGAAGACGGACTTGGTGTCGAGAAAGAGCTTTGCAAAAAGAGACAGGTTTTGCGCATATAGCTAGACCAAAGCGAATGAGAACAAAATGTATGACAAAAAACTTCCAGATATACGCACCTTGTCCTCTTCACCGTCTAGCTCGTAGATGGCATACTGGTCTTTTTCGTACAGGAGCATGCCCGGAGGCGGTTCATCCTTGTGAGAACACACTTGCTACCTGCCTCAGCACAACCGTCACGCAAGCGCGCAACGCAATAGAATGCCATACCACATGGCCCAGGTAAGGCATCAACTCCTTGGAATACCTGAAACACGACTGGCAGACATACAGGCGTTCTACCTTTCTACCTACAATCTCTTCCGGGTAGAAGGACGGGTACCATGGCTTGATTTGGACATTGCCCAGCACGACGTTCGCCACGTTGGGCTCCATTGGCGGGCGTTTGGCGTTTCCATGATCGTTCGGTCGCCCGAGCGGCGAGCTGGAAGTCATCGCAGCCATTGTTGTCGGTCGATGTCGGCGCGGTCGTGATCATCGTTGATGTTGCTGCGAAAGCCCGGCCGGTGGAGCGGTGATCAGCCAAGGCTTCCTGTGAAACGTCACACCGCACTCTTTCCTCCGAAAGGCTGATCTTTCCCAAACCGCCAGTTACCGTTCTAGAGTTCAGCGATTGATGGAAAATCGGCCACGGCAGTACCGCATGTTTTTCCAAAATGACGCGCATCATCCGAAAGATCGGCTGTATTGTGTCCAAACATCACGGATTATCACCCGAAGGGCACTGCCGACCCAGGCGGAACGAGGGCTCGGACGCTATCTGGACAGGTTGATCAGCAGAAAGGCTTTGAGCCAATCGCGCATGGATTCCAGCCATAACAATCTATCTGACTTCCACAACCGACAACAACAAAAGCTAACAGAGCGGTCAAAGCGCCGGGCAACCACTCTCGTCCTGCCGTTGCCTACATGACGCTATATATGGCGCACAGATTCTCGCTCTAGCCTCCATCCTCACCCGTAAGCGGTGTAATAGGACATACAGGGCTTCCCTAACCTGGCGATTCACACCTGTCCACCTTTAACAGACCTGCTATAGGTCCTCCACCTGACCGTGGACCTCGGCCTCGACTCAGCTCAACGACGCCCATACTACCCATCGCGGCGCAAGTCCCTGCGCGTAGTTGCCGAGCTCCGGAGTCGAGCGTGCGCGCCCTATTGGTCTTAGGTGAGCCGCACGTAAACGTAGCCAGCCAGAACATCGGGCATCACAACGATTCATTTTCCACTGCCGACGCAAGAACCAAACCCGTCGCCGACCCCTTCTGGACTCGGTTTCTTGGCGCATACGTGCGGTTCGAATTCGAACTCTTTGATCAGATGGTCGCGCGTCGTTGGTCCGATAGTGGCAACGAGGGTGCCAGGTTTTTGTGTGGCGGCAAGAGACGCGTCGTAGCGGCCGGTCGACTGGTTTAGCCAACCCAGTGTACGCAGCATTGCTCCGCAGCCCTGTGGCGAGAACACGACGACCCATTGCCTTTCGATGCCGCGATGGTCATGGGCGTCCAACAACGTCTCCAAGTTGGAGGCAAAGCTTTGCATCTCTCCCGTCTCATAGACCACAACCTCATGGACATCAATCCTTTGCTCCTCCGGTAGGCTTAGTGATTGCAGCGTATTCGGTATGATATCTCTCCTTTGTTCTCCGACCATGAAGAGCAGTGGCAACTTGCGGTCTTGTGGACGGGTTTGAGAAGAAGGCAGGTTGTTGTAGTGGTTCAACATGAATTTCGCGAGCGCTTCGCCATTTCCGGTTTCTTCACCCAACACTGGGCAATCAAGCTTGAGCGCCCTAAGTCCTCGCGCGGTCGCAGGGCCTACGGCGTACAGTGGTAATTGGCCGGGCAATAACTTCTTCTTTGCTCTGGATCCAGCTCGTTGACTATCATGGTGAAAGCCTCGACCGCGCGCTGCGAAGTGAAGATGATACCGCCGAAATGCTCTACTCCTGCGCTTGTGTCTGTCTGACCCAGGGTTCCATTACCATTAGAGAATCCGGTACCTAAGGTGACACGCCTGAGCCATGATATCGTGTCCTCCTTGAACTTGTGCTCGAGTACCGGCACAAAAATAGGCTCGTACCGGGACCCTCCTGCAGTATTGTTGTTGAAGTACTCCTCGTATGCATCTGTAGGCACAGATTTTGTCTTCAGTAGCAGAACCGGAACATTGCCGCTACCCTGCTCAGAGGACCCTTCTGGAGCGCTGCTCATGGCGCTCCTCTCCGGTCCGAACAAACCACGAACGTAGTGAAATGTTCACAGCGTGATATAGTACACCGAAGAATTGAGGTTGTTTTCACGTTACACGATGACGCAGCAGACCTCGAACTTCGAACACTTCAGCAAGGCGTCCGAGCACATCTGGGGAAGTTCGAGCGCTTTGTAATACACAGCCATCACCCGACCAGAGAAGATGGAGCCATGCCTATTACCGAGCTCTGGGTTCCTATACTCTCTCAGTTCCTCTGCGCCGTCGAGAACGTAACAGGAATGCCGCCGCAGCCTCTCAAAGCAACCCCAGAGCAAGCAAGCTCGTCAGAGCAGAGCAAGACCGAGGACGCTACGCCCAAGAAGCTCCCCAAGGGCGTGGTCCTAGGCAAAGATGGCAAACCGTAAGTCGCATGGCCGTTTTGCAATGTTATATGGGTTGCTGATACGTCGCAGCTGTCGGTCATGCACTTCGGTAGCGTCCTGGATGGCCATGGCAAAGCAACACGACACCTCTCCCAAAACCATCTCCACCACGACCCCGCCAGCGCAGGCCACTGCATCCTTAGATCAGCCGGCGGATTGTCCGCCAGACGTCGAGCAACTCGGGCGCTCGTCCTGGACGCTTCTCCATACCATTGCAGCCAATTATCCCGAACGACCTTCGCCCGTGCAACAGAACGAGACGAGACAGTTTCTGCGCCTGTTTGGGAACGTGTACCCATGTTGGGTCTGCGCAGACGACTTCCGCACTTGGATGCAGGAGGGACACGAGCCGAAGGTCAGCAATAGGCAAGAGTTCGCGCAGTGGTTGTGCGAGGCGCATAACGCGGTCAATGTGAAGTTGGGGAAGAAGGCCTTTGATTGCAGCAAGTGGGATGAGAGGTGGAGGACGGGATGGAAGGATGGACGGTGCGGTTGAGTAGGTTGTTGGTTTCACTGGGTAGACCGATCTGGAAAGAGGGTATACTGACATCGAAGGCATGGTTCAGTCATTATGAGAGGACGTCCACGGCGATATGTAAGAGTACGATAGTGGAGGCTTGTTGTAAGATGGAAGAGGTACATACAACGGTCAGACACAGCTCAATAGAGAGGCGCTGCTTGACAACCAAGCACAAGCCCATTTAGATCAGACATCTCAGGCACACGTTTGGTCCCCTCGCCCTTCGCCGGTCCCTCCACACTACCTCGATCTACCACAATGTAAGCACCATTTTGGGTAGAATGATAACATGGAACTCTGCCACTCCCACATCGAGGCGTCATCTTGTGGCTTGTCCAGAGAACCCAGACGAGTTTTACGTAGCATTTGTCTCTCCACAGCACAACCCATCATCTGTTAGAACACTCATGGGGAAAGCGTGGTAGAAACAATCAGGAACCCGAAGTAACTCCTACGTGCCTTTATCCATTCTGTGTCCGAGCCGTCTATGATATCCCTGCGCCACGCTTGAAGCTTTCGGAACCAGCCACGGTGCACTCCTTCCCACGATGACATCCAGAGAGCCTTCATCGTGGTATCCCTGCCCAGAGGGACAATACACGAAACGCCCACGCCCAACCAGAACCAGAACTTCCAACCCGTTCCTATTCCTTCAATCGATCTTCGTGAACGTGACCCTCGCCTTCCCTGCGGGCGCCCACCAATCCACCACCGGACCCTCTCTTACCTCCACCCCGAAGCTACCCAGCACTCCCGTCACGTCCTTACTCTCCATACTCGTCAGAATCGATACGCAGCGTAACAGGTGTCGGTGCGCGACACCAATGCTCTGCAGCCATTGCACAGCGTACAGAGCCCCCGAGAGATGGTCGAAGAAGCGGTTGGTGCCGTAGAAGACAGGTAGTGATTCCTGCCGGATTTGATTGCAGGTTCTGGTCAAGGCAGGCTCGGAGAGATGAGAGCTGCCCCGGCAGATAGAGATGGAGTTATCGCCGGATTCGGTGAGGGCGAGGGTGTAGATTATGTTCCTGATCTCGGGAGGGAGGTCTAGGAAGGTGAGACTGGTTGTTACTTGCGCCATTGGAGGAAAAAATATGGCGGTTGAATGGGAGAAAGAGTATAGTATGTTTGTTGTGCTGGATGATGACTTTTGATTGTTCTCAATATCGACGATGAAGATGAACATGGGATTTTTGGCGGAGAGGTACTTAGCTTTTTATACGTTACCCGTGTGAACAGAAATAGCAGATCTCGATAGGAATGGTCGGTGGGTCCGAGATGCAAGATCCATTGACTACCCATTTGCAGGTGTCTCGTTATTCACAGGCCAGTAGCTTTGCGGCGTGCACAGGAGGACTGATACTGCAGCCCGTACGACGCCGACAGTCTCGAGATTGCCCACATGGCTGGTTCCCAGTGGGAGCAACAAGTGGGTTTAACGATGCGCATGAGGCTTACAGAGCGAGTCAGCCTCAGGTTACTTACCACTCGAACAGGTGAGCAGCTGTAGATGCCTGTCGTGTCACTCGTAGCTTGGCAAGAAGCAATCAAGTCTCGTTGAGAGACAGCATGAGCCACTGTGAGATCAAGTTCAAGACAGAACGAGGATGGGTTGAGCACACCGCTGCAAGTCGGGAGATGGAGAACATGTGATGGGGATGAGCGTGAGTCGAAGTCGGCCGAGAAAACTCCAGTCCTGGCGCTGCCGGATGCTTGTCCATGGGTCTGCCTTGGTTTCAACACAGGCCTCCTCTGCACATACATGAGGTGGATTGAACAGTTACTGTGTCCATACACCAACACGTGAAAGTCCCATAGCATGCGACTGAAGTCTCTCTGTTAAAGTTACACACCTCCGCGGATACTCCCCTGCCTGCAGGATGCTGCTTGACGTCAGAATGGGGAGGAGCGTTATCACAAACTCCGGTGCAACAGATAGCCAGAGATATCGTAAACTCCAGCTCAGAAAGTCGGAATACATCATCGTTGTTGGAGCAGCGCTTGATTAGTCGTGAAACAACCACCGTAAAATCACACTATCGGGATCTCAGACAAAGGCGCAGAACGGTGAACACTACTACGTTCAGAGACATCTTGATCGGATAACCACAAGCATGCCTTCCTGGGACAACAAGCCAGAGGGGACCATGACGGCAGCTGTGTTGCGCGAAGTCGGTGCCCATCCGCCATCCAGGTGTTTCTGGCTAGACTCCAAGTACCCAAAGCCGACAATTCCATCTGAGAAATGGTGCCTTGTGCGTACAAGAAAGCCTGGAACATGACATAGTCGTGTCTAATTTCTCTCACAGGTACAAGTAAAAGCAGCTGGACTCAACAGGGCAGAATTGCGAGGCCGGAACGGTGACAAGCCCGCACCACCTGAATTTGGCCTCTTCGTAGATGAGTACCACGAAGATCCGCCAAAGATTCTGGGTAATACACCAACGCACTGGCTGAACATGAATGCGTGCTAACGCCTCGGCAGGAGAGGAGTTTGTTGGCGTGGTGGAGGTTGCTGGCTCGGAAACGAGATTCAGCAAAGGTGATCCGGTCGCTGGGTTCATCTACGGAGGCGGCAAGGCTCACGATGGCGCCTACGCCGAGTACACCATATGCCACTCTCAGCGGTTGTGGAAACTCCCCGAATCCTCGCTGTCATGGGAAGTTCTTGGCGCGATTCCAATGAGCATGTGGACCGCCTATGGTTCGTTGTTCCAAGCCGGTCAATCAACCGAAGGCTCGACTGTGTTGATTCACGGAAGCACAAGCTCCGTAGGTGTCTGGGCCTGCCTTCTTGCCAAGGACGCCGGTTGCACCGTGATTGCGACAACACGGCAGCAGGGAAAGGTCGAAAAGATGAAGTCGGCCGGAGCGGACCATGTGCTGCTGGAGGAGAATCTCAAGGAAGATGTTAAGAAAGTAGCCCCGAACGGCGTTGACTGCCTGCTGGAGCTCGTTGGCCCGGATAAGATCCAGGAACTCGCCCTCCCAAATCTGGCGAAGCATGGCAGCGTCGTTGTGACGGGCGTATTGACCAAGCAGTGGGCCATGAAAGACTTTACCCCTGCAATGATACCCCCGACGAGGAAGATGACGTTTTACAGCCTCACTCCAGGAGAGGAGGAGGCTGAAGGTGTGGAGAGGGTTATCGGAGAGGTTGTGAAGAAGGTTGAAGATGGCACATTCAAGCCGGAGGTCTTCCTCGACAAGACCTTCCCCTGAAATTTGTTGGATTCGCTCATGAACACATGGAGGAAAGCAAAGCGGTAGGAAAAGTGGTCGTTACTGTACCATGACTTCTTTGATAGATATCTACGGGGGTCAGTCTGGTGCTACATACCCCTAACCACTGCACAGAACATCATTTATGGTGATTCGTAGAGCAGGTTGATTAACTTTCTTCAAGCGACTCTGTGTGGAAGTCTTTTGTACTTGGTGTGGTTCGGAATATAATGAACGCTCAATTGGGTTAGGCCGCCGTGGCTGAGCGGGCAGGCCTCGGCTATCTCCGCCGCTGGCCGTTGTCTTTGTCAACCTTCTTATCACGTTCTTTCTCCTTCCTTCGCTCACTCATCTCCTTCCTTCGACAACCGCCTTCGTACATCCACGACATCTCAACCCGTCCAACACTTCCTTTGTACCAGCACTACCAATATCTTCCGACTCTTCCACGGCGCCAACTTTGGCCACGTCAGGCACACGACAGCTGCACCCGCTAAGCGAAGTGACGGTTGAGTGAGGGTACTGCGGGTAATATTCACGGAGAAAGGCATGATAAGTGAAGGACCTGAGTTAGTTTTGGGAGAACAATAGCGGCACTTGCTGCAAACATCGGCTGTTTTTGAAGGCACGAGACCGGTCTGGAGCAGATTTTGCGACAGCACCTCGCTATCTTGTATCTTCTGTTTCTGTTTTCCCCTTAGCACACGAGCATAGGCTCATTCTCAAAGAAGAAGAAGAAAAAGCATACACCTCTGTTTCCTCTTAGCTTTGGCGGAAAAGCCGAGAATCAGAATAGGACTTGTTACTGTACCTTGTCCAGCTTAAGCTTCACTCACTACTCACGACCGCTCGCATAACCCGCCGTTCACCTCAGGCTACAACACACTTCTCAACCATCACGCGGACGTTCATACCTCGAGCGTTTTCCTTTCCGCTGCCCCTTCTGGTTTGCGGATTATCACCAAAGCGTACGCTCTACTGAACGACTAACATTCAGCCCCGCGGAACATCAATCTTAATACCTCGACACCATGTCCTCGTCCGTTTTCTTTAAGTTCAAGTCCCAGAAGGAGCCCCAACGGGTGACCTTTGACGGCACCGGTATCTCAGTCTTTGAGCTGAAGAGAGACATCATCAGCATCAGCAGACTAGGCGACGGCACCGACTTTGACCTTGCAATCTACAACCCTGATACCAGCGAAGGTAAGCAAATAGAAGCGAATCTTTAAGCATTGAATTTGTACTGACTGACGTATCAGAGTATGACGACGATACTGCAATCATCTCCCGCGGCACCACGGTCGACGCCAAGAGGCAGCCAGCCTCAAAGCCTGGAGCCGGCAGAGCCGCTAGGTACGTCTCTGGCAAGATGCCTGTTACTGCCAAAAATCAGCACCGCATCGAATCGAATAGAGCGGCGGCACCAATAAAGACGACTTCTGCGTCAAGTGGTCCCGAAATGAATGACTCCATGACGGAGGAAGAGAAGATAGCTGCCATGTTTCAGGCAGGAGGAGAACAATGGGAGCAACAACAACAACAGATGGCAAATCAAAAAGCTATTCACCGTACCGGATACCAGAAGCCCGTTGCCGTACCAGACAAGCCCCTTCCTCCTGGTTACACTTGCCACAGATGTGGTGAGAAGGGGCACTGGATCCAAGCTTGCCCCACCAACAACGATCCAAACTTTGATGGACGTCCAAAGTTCAGACGTACTACCGGCATCCCACGCTCATTTCTCAAGGTTGTGGAGAAGCCTGCTGCTCTCGCGGAGGATGGTTCGGTGGATGTCTCGAAGCTACCGCCGGGTGTGATGTACAACTCGCAGGGCGAGTGGGTCGTGGCAGAGCCAGACAAGGCGGCATGGGAGAAGTTTCAAGCGAAGAACAAGGCCGCTGCCGAGAAGACTGAGGCAGCACCAGCTGGCAGTCAAGAACTGCGTGATAGGGGTCTGGAATGTCCAATTGACAACCGGTTGTTCGTTGACCCAGTGAAGACACCGTGTTGCGGGAAGACGTTCTGTCGTGATTGTATCGAGAATGCCCTTCTTGGCAATGACTTCGTCTGCCCTGACTGTTCATCTGACAATGTGCTTGTCGACAATCTCGTCCCTGATGAGGACACGGTAGCGAAGATCAAGGCTTACGACGAGGAGAAAGCTCAAGCCAAGAAGGAGAAAGAGAAGACGGCTAGCCCAGTGCCGGAGAAGAAGAGCACGCCACCGGGCGAGAAAGAGAAGACAAAGTCGCCAAGCGTCAAACCTGTCACCGCCGCGGTTGATGGAACCACGCCCGCACCTGGTACACCACAATCGACCAAGTCGGAGAGCAAGAAGCGCCCGGCCGATGAGGAACTCCCCAACCCGCGCATCCCGACTGGCCCTGCCGCAATGCGCAAGGCTCAATCTCAGACGCCCGGCATAAACGGCATGCAGAACCAGCAAGGCATGTACGGCTTCAACCCAATGATGGGCATGCCCTTCCCCAACGGAATGATGGGTATGCCAATGGGTATGAACCCCATGATGGGCATGCCCAACCCGATGATGATGAACGGTGGCTGGAATGGCATGGGCAACATGGGTTTCCCGCAGAACAACATGTACGGTGGCGGCTTCAACCCAACGATGGGAGGCTACGGACAACAATGGCAGGGCAATCAGGGTTGGGGCATGGGTGGAAGTATGAACGGCATGCCACAGCAGCAAATGCAACAGGGCATGCAGCAGCTGCAGCAGCAGCAGAACGGCAATGGATTCGCACCGAACCAGATGCGTGCCGGCATAAACGGAGCGGAACAGAACGATGAGGGAGACGCCTACTTCCGCAAGCCAGTCAATCCACATCGCCATCAAGCGCGCAACCGAAGACAGCGATCGGTAGACTACCAGCAGCTGTAGACGGGAGTCATGACAGCAACTGCGACAACTTTCGCTTGATGATGCCTTGCAGTCGGCTATGAGACGGACGAAAGACGATCGCACCTCAGCTCAGACATTTAGCGTTGGCGTTGGAGGTCTTGGAGGCATGGCGTTTCGGAACGACCAAGGGCAACGGATGGGATGGAATGGGTATGGCACGGGTACAGGATGGCTGGCGGAACTGCCTTTGCCACCGCTGGGAGGGTTTGCGTGCCCTCATTGTCTGGGGCGTTTAAGGGCTAAATTGGGTGGAATTCATGTACACATCTGATCAAATGGACAAGCTCTCTTTTCGTGATATTGTCACCGTGCCTTTACTTGACGTTCTGACGGTTGTTGCTATGTGAATGCTAGTTATTCTTGTGTACGAATCGGGCATAGAGGCAGTTTCACGTGTGTGGCTTTGCGCGAAGCTTCTCTTTCTCCACTTTCGCTCTGGACGTCTCTCGTACATTCGCTTCGTACCACCTACATCCAACAACCACATCAACCTAGCAACACTCTCGCTCTCACGTCCGCTTCGTCGCATACGCACACGCATACGCATCACCAACTTCCGTTAGAAACAACACCACCTCTTTCAAAACTCGTTCAGTCACGCACGTAGCCGTGGCTTATCCTACCAAATGGCGAATTTAACCAATAATTGCACCAAAAGTAGTAGTAATTACTACTACCAGTCGACCAAGGACGTCGCTGCTCGCACCAACATCCAAGCATCCGCCTACGTCGCCGATGCTGCCACCATGGAGTTGAAGGGCTACCACTTCTCTACCGACGGGGCACGAGGTAAGCCCATCCGTTCTCCTTTCCTTCAGTTGCTCCCGCCATCCCCCACGAACAAAACGCTGACTTTGCAACAGGGGCCGGGTGGTGGGTTTGAGGTCAGCTCGGGCATACCATCACCTCCGCCGTCTCCGCCAACGGGCGCCTTCAGAGCCGCACAACGGCCCGGCTTGAAGGCTCGCTCGCGCAGCGGAGGCGCCGCATACACCATTCCGGAAGAGTGTGAGAGGCTCTTCTGCGAGACACTGTCGACGGTTTTCCTTGGTGAGGGGAACGTCGCCGCGCAGGACTCGCTTGTGATGGGTACGCGAAACAGCAGCAGCAACTACAACGGAAAGAATCGGCTTCCACCCACGCCGGTGCAATCTCCCGACGGCGTTCTGGCCGTCAAGGAACCGCATGGGTTGGTCAAAGAGTGGGTTGAGATCTGGGATTACACCGGTGGGCTGCGATTCCGGGGCTTTGTTGCCGAGAAGGACGGCTCGAGGGCCATGTTCGTCTTCTTCGACAACAGTGTCATAGGACAGGACCTGAAGCATGGGTGAGTCGGCTCTCCTCTCGATTTGGCACCGAAACACGTCTGGGCTGACAATCGCTTTCCAATCTAGTCTCATGAACCTCCTCGAACTGTCAAGCGGGGACGACTTTGGCTGCAGTCAACTCGTCGTCTGCCTCGATCGGACCGCTGATCCGGATGATGTCAAGGACCTGACCAGGGATCTGGGTTGGGTCGGCTTCGAGCTTGCGACACTTGATAGCTGGTCGAACGAGACGGCCTGCACAAGCGACAGATGGCTGTTGCTCAGCATGGACGTCTGAGGAGCCGAAGATGAGGGCGAGCACGGGCGCGGTGGAAAAATGGTTCCCTTGATGGGCATTCTTTCGATCGAGTTGTGATGGAAAGTTCCTCTTATTCATTTCTCCGTCGCCAAACGGCGTCGTGCAGTTTATGCTGTTGATGTGGTTCGGTACCTGAGTTTTCTAAAACAACCCCATTCGCTTCGTCTGAATACAGGAATTTTCTTTTTCGATTCTCGGTTTGCTCCTCGTCGTGTGTGTCCCACGTCCTAACGGGTCGACCTCCTGAATTTGAACGCTCGCTGGCTCGTATCTCAGCCTTTTCGCTGTGTGGATGTTACGAACAGGAATTCCTCTTGCCGTGCGGTCCCAGATCGATCCGCATATACTCTCGGTTTTGGACGAGCTTTGAAGTGCAGGCCCGGATCAGTCTATCGAGCCAGCAAGCGTTCCAGTATGCCATCTAGAGCGCCATACATTCCTCTCATTGGCAAGCTCCTCAGGATTTCCAGACTTGAGAAGACGCACCTTGGAACAGATGATGCAGAAGGGCGATCTCGTACGAAGCCTGTCAGATGATTGACTTTCATGTAGATTCGCGCCTTGGCCGGTACAGATGGAAGGGGTGAGCAACGGGATGCAGAGATAGACGGTCGTGATAGTGCGTATGCACATTCCAAACACGGAGGTTTTTTTGTAGAGCACACGGACCAGTAATCGAAACTGCATTAAGTTCAGAACACGAATATCATTCATGAAAAATTCGCTTCCACTACTATATTTGATAGAACTAGTTGTTTGGCTTGATCCCCCTGTCTGCAATCTTGACCTTGACGTCCTCGTACACCTCAAGCGGCGTCTTGGTGGCGGACACCTTGACGACCTTGCCTTGCTTCTCGAACATGTCGACGACGGGCATGCTCGTGTCCTCGAAAGTCTTGAAGCGCTTCTTGATGCTCTCGGCGTTGTCGTCGCTCCTCCCGCTCGTCTTGCCTCTGTTGAGCAGACGCTCCTGCATGACCTCCTCCGGACAGTCGAAGAACAAGGTGAAGACGGACGGGCAGACGGCCTCCTCGAACTTGACGGCCTGGTCCAGCTTCCTGGGGAAGCCGTCGATGAGGAACCTCCTGTTGCCCGTCTCGTCGATCGTGGCCACCATGGCGTTCTCCAGGAGCTGGATCGTCACCTCCATGGGCACGATCAGCCCGTCGCGGATGTATTGCTTGATCATGTCGCCGAACTGCGAGCCCGGTCTGTCCTGCTCTTCGCGCAGAAGGTCGCCGGCGCTGAGGTGCTTGAAGCCGTAGTCCCGGACGAGGTTCGCGCACTGGGTGCCCTTTCCGGCACCCGGGCCGCCGAGAACGAAGATGACGGTGGCTTGGTTCTCCCCGGTACCGGAGGAGAAGAGAGGCTTCTCGCGGTTGGGAGCCGGGAGGGCGGGGTTGTTCTCGAGATCGATGGCAGGCATGTTTGTTCTTGGTGTGTGTGTGGAGTGCGAAGAGGAAGGAGCTCAATGGGCGGCGGGAGACTCTAGTGTTCTTGGGGACGGTTGTCTCTGGGTGGCAGGACGTAGTGTGACTGGCCTTGTCCTTCTCTTTGCTTCAGCAGTCTCCAGAAGAGAAACGAGCCGGTGAAGAAGATGGCGACGAGTGGTAGAATGGGCAGCTGGTTGGTGTTTCCTCTGCCTCTGGGCGTGGGTGGTTCTGTGTAGTTTGTCGTGACGATCCTCTGCTTGCTGTTGGGGTCTTGTCTCCTGAACGGTGTCGACGCGAAGCTTCGTGCTGTGCGGGGCAACTGTGTCTGTGTCTGTGTCTGTGTCTGGTGTATGGCAAGACACTCGGCGGGCGTTTGAAGCAGTCGTCTGCGTGCTGGAGTCGAGATGAACATTGTGCAAGGGAGATAAGCAAGCGTGTTCTGGCTGGCTGGCTGGCGGCATGGGAGCATGCTGCAAGGAAAGAAGAAAGGTGGGTGTGTTTATAATGATGGTACAGGACAAGCGCATGTGTTATGATACAGTTCGAGTTTGCCGATCTGCTGTTCTATCATATAGCTGTTGTTTTTCTCTGCTTACGGCCTTCTTCATGGAAAGCAGCATGACCAATCGCATTTCCGACGCCTCTGACAACCTCACCGGTCGTAACCTCGGTTTAAGCTGGTACTACTATCTCTATGCGATGGCTTGTGATTGACAGGTTGTGTCTACCCAGTTTGTGGAAGCACAAGCGACCATCGTTATGAAGACTCGCACCATCGTTACAAATGTCCGCACCATCGCACCTTCCACTCCCGCACGCTGCGTCATTGTGGGAAAGAACATTTGACTGACGCACCCCGCCAAAGAAGGGAAAGTGCACTGGGCTGCAAACAACGCCTTAGTCATTCGTCCACCACACCATTGCCTGTCTTCTACCACTCTCTGTGGCTTTCCGCAACAGCTACACATATCCCGAGGATCAAGTCATTCTGCGGAACCGCATTTCTCCAGGCGACGCGCCCAAACTCTCGACATGGCAGACTCTACAGCCAGTGTCACTCCAACTGCGAATTCGATGACAGACGCTTCTAGCAGCAACCGGGGTAGGGCATCAAGAGGCAGAGGCGGACGAGGTGGCAGTCGTGGGGGAGACAGGGCTCAGAACGGCGAAGACGGTGGAAATCGTGGCAACAGGGAGAGGGGCAGAGGTGGCAGAGGTGGACGAGGAAGAGGAAACAGGCAGAGAGGGTATAGTCAGGATAACAGCAGGCCAGCAATAGACGGAGAAACCACACCAGCTGGAGAGGACGCTGCTACTGCCAGAAGCAATTTCCGCGCCCGCCTGGCTGGCGAGACCAACAAGCCACCTGCCGACGGGCAGAAGCCGGGAGAGGAGGACGATGTGGAAGCCGAAGTGTGCTTCATCTGCGCTTCTCCGGTGGTACACAACAGCGTCGCTCCCTGCAATCACAGGACATGTCACATTTGTTCTCTGAGGTTAAGGGCGTTGTACAAGTCCAAGCAATGTGCGCACTGTAGGGTACGTATGCTTCGTCCCCTCCAGCCTTGCCTCCGCTAACACCATGTCAGACTAGCGCAGAGACAGTAATCTTCACCGATGATGCCGTCAAGCGATTCGACGATTTCTCGGCAAGTGACTTCTCGAATGTGGATCAGAACTTAGGCATCAAGTACGAGAAGCCGGAGATTTTCGAAGATACTGTGCTCTTGTTGCGGTACAACTGCCCGGATCCCAGCTGTGATGTCGCTTGTCTTGGTTGGCCAGATCTTCACAGACACGTCAAGAGCGCCCATCAGAAGGTCATGTGGTAGGTGTACATGTTTCAGCGGCGCACACTCGACTTAGACTAACGATTCCAAGCGACCTGTGCACGCGCAACAAGAAGGTCTTCACACATGAACACGAGCTTTTCACACAGGCCGAACTGAGGAAACACGAACGCTATGGCGACGACAACCCTGGATCGGTTGACCAGAGCGGATTCAAAGGTCACCCGGAGTGTGGTTTTGCCGGCAGCGATTCTATGGTGACGATGAGCTCTACGCACACTGCCGTGAAAAACACGAGCGGTGCCATATCTGCGACAGGAGAGACGGTGGCCGTCATCCGCAGTATTTTGTCGACTACAACGCGCTGGAGCTCCATTTCAAGAAAGACCATTTCATGTGCCCTGACCAGGAGTGCATGGAACAGAAATTTGTCGTGTTCGACTCAGAAATGGACCTCCAAGCTCATCAACTCGAAAAGCATCCCAATGGGCTTACCAAAGGCCGCGCCGCACGCAGCGTGAACACGTCTGGTTTTGACATGTATACCCACTACCAGCCGGAGCGTCAAGGGAGACGAGAAGGTCGTGGCCGTGGCCGGGGACGTGATCCAAATGCAGAACCCCTGCCTGTATCGTCGGCTCAGCCTTTGCGCAGGGATGAACTTGCGTATCAGCGTGCAATGGCAATTCAGAGCGCACAGTCAGTGAGCACACGGACTTTTGGCGGTCAATTAACCCAACCCGAGGCTGCCCGACCTCCTCCAGATGCTGCAGAGCCACGAACAGTCACTGCGACGAGGCCTGCGCAGGACCCCTTCCCTTCGCTCGGTTCTCTCAGCATTCGCCCAGCTGCCAACGATGCACCCTCACCTCGTTCAGCTTCGCCCACACAACCTTCCGCGCCACTTACGCCACAAGAACAAGCGCGCCGTCTGCGCCATGCTGCTGTCACGGAACGTGCAGCCAACCTTCTTCGGAACGACCAGACCAAACTCAACGACTTCCGCAACAAAATCTCATCATATCGCGTCGGAGCGATATCCGCGCCCGATCTCATCGACGCTTTCTTTACCCTCTTCGACACCTCAGCCGCCGAGCTGGGCAAGCTTATCAAGGAGCTTGCCGACATTTATGAAATCCCCAACAAGCGAGACCAGTTGCTCAAGGCTTGGTCGGACTGGAAAGCAATAAATGAAGATTACCCGTCTCTTCCCGGGCCCAGCGGCACAGGCGCCAGCACTTCTGCAGGAGTGCTCGGTTCGGGCATCGGCGCGTCAAGAGTGCTAAAACTCAAGAGCTCAACCGCACAGTCCAGCCGCAGCGCCGTAAGCAAACAAGGCAGTTGGGGCAACGTCAACTTCCCAGCGCTCTCCGCGAGCGCGAACCGCGCAGGTCCGGCGAGGCAAGGACCTTCGGCAGCGTGGGTATCGTCCGCGTCTTCGGCCGCCAACTCTGCCCGCCCCAGCCCGGCACCATCTCGCACGCAGAGTTCCGCCAACCTGCCGAGGGCCGATGCATTCCCAGCTTTGCCGGCGGCGAAGAAACCGACCAGCACCGTCTTCAGCCCGGGATACACTGGCGCCGGTGTTCGGAGACCGAATTCGACGGCGCCTGCCAACGCGTGGGGTGGAGGTGAAGGAGGAGGAGGAAGCTCGGCGAACGTCAGTCCTCCCACGGCGGGTGAGGCTGCGGAAGACCAGAATAGGAGGAAGGGGAACAAGGGAAAGAAACAAGTGCTGTTCAACTGGGGTTAAATCTGTCCGGGCGCTTCGACGAAGATGGGACAGACTCGGCATTTTCGAGCGTGGCGCAAAGGAAGGAAGGTGTGTGCATATGTGTCATGAAACCCACGTGTCTAGTGCTGCATTGCCGGGACAGTGGTGGAGTGTAGAGCGTGGAGTGTGGAGTCCGGATAAGGAAGAAGGCTCACTGGAAAGGCGAAAAGAGTTGTTCGATTGTACATGATATGCAATGTGACTCTCGAGCATTCTGCTGGCCGCATATGCAGTCGGTTTTTGTTGTGAACGATGGTGGAGTCGAGCTCTACAACCATGGCCAACGGATATGAGATGGTGGTATGGTTCGATATCAAGGTTGTCAGAGCAATCTTGGGGGATGCAGCGTACGTGGAAGAGATACGGATACTTGCCTTGTGGCACCTACCTCTTCCGGTTGTCATCGAGCCGATGGCTGGGCAAGCGGTTGAGAGGCTACACGTGTGATTGTGGAACTCGATGTTCTACTGGGTTCCCGTGCGTTTCATGTATCGAGACAGAAACGGCGTGTCTCGTGGGTGCTTTCGATAGATGTTCGTGTTTCCGAATGCTTCGAGGGTAGTATCTTTGTTGTTGCCTCGGGATAATATCCATGGGGTCCAAGAGCATTCCTTTCTTTTCTCAGTCTTGAGCATCAAAAGTGTATGCTTGCCCAGACAGCGTCACATGGAGGTGGTATTGCACTGCACTGCTCCAACATATGCTGCTGTTGGGAGAATACGTACCCTCGCACCTTGGCAATCACATGGAGAATTGCATCAAATCAGACCCGGCGATTCGCGCCTCCCTGAAAATCTGTGCTTTCGTGTGCTGCAGGTTCCATCGTTCCGGCATCCGGACACACGCCCATGTCAGTCTTCAACAAAGTTTGCTCCTGGATTGGCGGTTGTGTAGGGTGCAGTCACGCAATCAGTGTTGCTTTCTAGGTGCGGATAGGCAGATAATGCCCACCTACAACGACCAAGTTCAACGGTTGCACGTATTTTATGAGTCTGGACAAAGCAACTGCAGACACAATCCACCGAGCGGGAAATGCTCTCAGAGACGAGGCGTCCTCCGAAGAGGAGTGGAACGGTTGAGATGTTTCGGCATGGCGTTGACTACTTCAAGCTCCCAGAAGCGGAAACTCGCTGTGACGTCGCCTTTCACATGTCAATCACGAGCACACTCAAATCACATGCTAAATTCTACCCATGCCAAACTTGAAAGCGAAGGCGCGCCCGACTAACAAATATCCACCTCCTCTTCCTTCCAAGCCCTTCTTTCCCATCGCCGTCTCCCACCCATCGCCTCGTTTCCATTGAATCGCTGCAAGAGCATCGACTTGAGCCATTCTTTCGCCGCAACCAACAGCACAGCACGTAGGTACTCAGCTATCTACCGGCAACCCGCACATTTGCGGCACGCTCATACTTACTCCTCACTCAGAACACTCAATGCCACACGCAGAAGACACCAACAGAACCATGAGCCAGCCAATGGTCAACGGCGACAAGCCATCGTCCCAATTCCTCTCCGTACGCTCAAACCTTACCATCTCATCCTAGCTTCCGGGTACTGACACCGCACACACATACAGCACCTGACTTCCTATCCCGTCGTCTCTGACGGCATCACCACGTTCAAGTCGCACCCCTACGGTGCCAAGTCCCTCGATCTCGCCAACGCAACATACGATCGCTTCGGCAAGCCCGTACTCCCCTACCTCCAGACACCCATCTCATATGCCGCACCCTACGCCAAGAAGGCCGACTCCCTGGCCGATGCCGGACTCGGCCAGGTGGAGACGCGGTTCCCGATCGTGAAAGAAGACACCGAGACGGTCAAGCAGACCGCCTTCTCCTACGCCAGCATCCCCTCGACCTCGCCGGCCAGGGCCGCGACTACCTGTTCGGGGCGTGGCAGGACGAGTACCGGAAGACGGCGAACAGGAACGACAACAACCAGTCGCTCTTCACACTGGCTCAAGCCGTCATCTCGACGCAGCTGCGCGTCGCCACCGATGTCTTCCAAGTCCTGCACGATTACCTCGCACCCAAGGCCGAAGAAGCGAAGGCGAAGCGCGACAGCATCATCGACGGCGCGAAGAAGCAGGCGCGGGACTGGGAGGCCAAGGGCCAGGAGCTGAGGGACGGGTACGCCGCCCAGGCGCGGGAGTCTGCGGATTCCTACGCCTCGGAAGCCCAGGACGCGAAGGACTCGTACGCATCAAAGGCTCAGGAAACCAAAGACTCCTACGCATCCAAGGCTCAGGAGGCAACGAACGACTACGCTTCCAGAGCGCGGGAGACGAAAGACGGCTACGCCGCAAAGGCGCAGGAGAGGTCCGGCTAGTTCGCCCTTGATCCTGACCAAAACGTCTCCCTCCCCTCCTCTTCTCGATCTCCACCCATCCCCACCACTTTCCTCGCCATGCTGTCTGAAGTTCCTGGTGTTGCGCGGTTTCCGGCGCCCCGCTCTCCAGCCATCCGTTTGCACGAGAGAAGAGGGGCTGCGGATTCAGCTGTCGAGTCAAAAACTCTGCAAAGACCCTAGGAAAGGGGGTGCGAGGTGCGTTAGAGAGATTGCGTTGAGCGAATTGCGTGATGTTTGGGATATCCATACTAGTTGGCGGCGAACGGGGTGTTCCCTCCCCTCCCTCCCCCACCCCCTCTCTCTCTCACTCTCATTTGGAGTTTTCTGTATTACTTTCCGAGGATCGTGAGGGATGAGTTATGAATTAGAACTTTTGCCTTTCCTTGCAGTCAATGAAACGAAACGAGACTGATGAGAACTCTGCATGCACTGGTCGCTGTCAGTAGTCGTTGGTGTGGTAAACAGTGATGTACGAGATCGGGACTTGAAATCAGCACCGGGGATGCAAAACAGTACTATATACCGGGTACGAAGAGCTGCTGGGTATATGTATATATATATATATATATATGGCTGTGTGGTGATATCACGCCCGATCCGCTGCCACTTGCCGCAGTCGAACTGTGCTCAATTGATGCGCAGAACGCCCGAGCTCGGACTGGGCATATTATGATACAATAAACTACATATGTACACGCTCGCGTCAGGTGCGATGCTCGTTACTCTCTCTCTCTCTCTCTCTCTCTCCTCGTAAGTCATCAAGCAGCAACAAAATCGCCCCTCTTGCACCTTTTTACCTCAGTAGAACCTTTGTGCCGTTGTTCGGCAAAGGAGCCCTGAACAGCGCGAAAGGCCTGACCCTCCTGTCGGTGCCGGGCGCAATGCTGGGCGTGAAGCACAGCTGATTGACGGTCCAGTACAGATATCCATCAGTGCCGGTGCTGCGGAGGAAAGTCAGGCTTTGATTTGCAAGTTGGAACAACGCAAGTCTGACTTACCTGAAAGTGTCGACCCAGTTGATGCGCGGGTCCCGCACAAACAGCTGGTCGGTGCCGTTGGCTGGGTTGTAGAAGCTGACGGCGTTCTGCTCCATGTTGCCGTGGTAGATGAAGCCGTTCGTGTCCGTCTCGAAGCCGTCACTGACGCCCTTTTGTCCCCTGTTCATCACCGCAGCCTGGGCGAGCACCTCGGACGTCGCGCTCTGGTCGCGAAGCCGCTCGGTCGGGATCGAGTACATGTAACGGCTGCTGACGGCACCGAAGAAGAGGTCCTTGCCGTCCGCGCTGAGCGCGATTCCGTCCGATCCAAAGGCGAGGTACGACAGTGGCATTCCTGGCATGTAGCTGTATAGTGGTGTGCCCCAAACGTAGGCTAGGAATTGCTGCTGGGGGTGCACAACCTGGGTGTTGTCGAGATGGCGCCAGGACGCGCCGGTTCCGAGGTCGACAATGATGAGACCATTGCGGCCTTCGGTTGAAGAGTCTGTGATGTAGGCCACGCCGCCGCCGGACGCAGTAATGTTGGCTCGGAGGTCGAATCGCACATCGTTCAGGTAAGAGTCGCCGTATGCAACGGTTGGTGGGAACACGATGGTCTGGAAGATGGTGTTGTTGGAAAGGTTGATGCCAACCAACTTCGGGCCGCCGTACTGTGCGTTCACAAGGGTTCCATTCTGGGTAAGGGCGCGTCCAGTGTCGAGGACCCAAAGGCGGTCAGCAGGGTCAACGACCACAGATTGTACGCCTGGCTCTTGTCAGTACCCCGCACAGATACGTCGAGCACTCAACGAACTGATAAAGTAGTTCTCGTAGTTGACGCCGGCTGTCAATAGTTAGATTGGCAGAAATTGACCGTGGTAAAAGAAGCTCACTAGCTGGGTAGGTCGACATGTTGATGGCACCTCCGGGCGGGTTGTTGATCTCTGCACTCGGGTATGGCGTTTCGGTCGTGTTGGAAGTGAGCTCAGCAACCTGGTACTTGCTACAGACGGGTTAGCTGACAGAAGCCGTCCCAACTTTGACAGTTGACTCGAACCCGTTGCTTCCATTGTTGGTGTTGTTCTTGTCAAGACCGGAAGGATAGCACGCAAAGATACGTCCAGTCGATGAGACTGCAACGCCCGTTGGCCATTGGTCGTAAAAGAGATGGCGCAGTTCCAGAGCCGGACCCGCGGCACCTGGGTCAGTGATTAGCTGGGCGAAGCCGCCCAGAGAGCAGAGGATAGAAGCAGAAAGGAGGCTGGACTTCATCGTGAGCGCGTTGGATTTCGAGTGAAGACGCTCTACTTTCGGTACGTTCAGGAGAGTGTGTGGTGTAGGGGAGTGTCTGAGGAGGAGGAGGAGGAGGAGGAAGAAGAGACAGGAACATAGAATTGGTGAGACTGCAGCATTCGAGCATGACGTTTGATCCTACCGTGATGAACAGCCATTGAGCCTGAACCCAAATGTCGTCATGAAGAGACAGGGACCTTAGACAGCAAATGCCAATTGGGACTTGGACATTGAATTGGGCAGGACAGAGCGGAATCGATCGACATACTCCGCGGTAAGAGGACGATGGAAAGCTCCAAGCTCCAGTCCATGACGATTTCCCCACGAAGTGCCGGACACGGCACGGCTTGCGGTTCCTTGCAGCATGCAAATCAAACACGCGTGCCTTTAACCACCATGCAGCACAGGTACGACACATCCCATTATGCACTTCTCAAACAACGTACTACAAGAGTCTCGATTTAAACCAAGAAATGGAAACTTTTCTTCATGCTATGCACACTCCATGTCCGCATAGACTCATTACATCCATCATCTCGTTCTCGCATCGTGACGAAGAAGCCCGCCAATGTCGTCAGCCATCCGTTTCGCAGAGAGCAATTGCCTCTGCCAAAGCAAACCGGAAGACGTCCGTCCATTCAGCAGCATCGGGAATTCACACCTCGAAAACCCAGTCCCCGCTCCAAGCTCGCTGCTTCACCCGTCTAGGAACAGGCTCGTGTCGCCGCGACACAGCATTCAAACCCCTCGTTGCTGGCGCATGGGGCGCCCCGTTGCTGAAAGAGATGCCATAAGAAACAACAACAACAACAGAAGATGAAACAGAATTTCAACGCTGATGCAAAGATGCGTGGAACTCCTGCCTGGAAACAGGGCCAAGAAGGTAAGACACGTGGGAAGCGTGTATCCCTTGTGAAATCGTCATCATAAACATCGAGTAAAAGTCAGGTCGTCAGGTCGTTAGAGGTGGCCAAAATGTATCGTAGAAACACAAAAGAGAGAGAGAGATATAGAGGAGAGAGTCGACATAGGAAAGTCGTAACGGAGCGTCGGCAGCGCCACTTTGACGTCGCAGTCGTGGTGTCTTGACGTTGGTCGCAAAAGCTGCCCAGACACAGCTTAAATCGACGCAATGAGCGAGTTCTGGCACTCTACCTTTGCCCTTCGAGGCAAGAACGACGGGAGAAGGCCTCTACGTGTGCATCCATAGTGTATCGCTGCTTGTTCCAATCATAGGGCAGGCATTGCAGAGCTCTCTCGTTGAGCGGTGAAGCCTCCTATACTGCCTTCGCGAACCGTTTTGCGGCGCTTCAAGATGTTAGTGTCAACTCTCTCAACTTTGCGCTCGGAAACAACACATACTGTTCTTCTGAGTCATCCAACTCACGAACGCGCTTGTTGGACGCAATGCCATTCGTCCCCGCGTATTGCTGGGTCGGGTATCCGTGGTTTGCGTACATGTCTGCGCCATTGGTGGCGTTCCGGTTGTCGCTCATCACGCTGTATAGGTTACTCGAAGGCAGTTGCGCCCGCTGAGGCGTGCTGTATCCAGGGTAGCTTTGCGTCGTACGAGGTGTTGCACGACCAGAGGTCTTGTGCGGGGAGCCGGTCATCTCTGGAGAGATGTGTCCATGGTCGCCTTGCATGGATGATGCAGTGTTGCTGCTGTATCCATACGTGTTCCTGTTTGTACCATATGGCGCGGCAGTGTGCGTATATTCACCTTCGTGCTCGGCCTCAGCATCGGAGTGGTGTTCTTGGGAGTGGTTAGCGTAGCCATCATGAGGCTTGGCATCTCCGTTGTGCTCTTGTTCAGCGCCTGCTCTCGCGGGAGGTGCCATGTCGCTCTTTACGTATCCACCTGCCGGCATTGTTGCATAGCGAGTCATTCCTGGCTGCGAACCGTACTGTGACTGTTGCCCTGAGGTGGTGTACATCTGTCTCGAGTTGTCGTAAGGCTGGGAAGTCTGGAAGTTTTGCATGTTCTGAATGTTGTTTCCTGGGGAGTCGTTGCTGGAGTCGTTGGCACAGACCTAGCATTACTCAGACCCGTGTCAATGGTTAGTGGCTGAGTGGTTTGCACGGTTCCAGAAACGTGTGCTCCAGGCCAATCGTACGAGCTTCCAGAGTTGCCCATTCCCATGACGCTGGAGGCACTCGTTGGCGGAGTTGGGAAAGTGTGGGCTCTGTCCAAGCCCGGTCGACCAGCTGCAGAGTGACCAACGATCGAGTGCGGTGGCTGTGGAATGTGAGCGCCGATTGAATTGCTCATGGTATGGTGGTGCTGAAGACTCGGAGTCTGGGATGACTGTGAAGTTCTCATGTAATCTGGCTGACCATCGGCTCTACGACGCTCTGCGCCAGCGATGGCTGCACCACTGATGCTCTGCCTCGCGCTGTTCTGTGGGTGATAGAGAAGCGCGCCAATGTTGTGCACGAAAAGAGGGTAGAGCGACTCGGTGATCTTCTCCTTGTTCGCGAAATCAAGAGCCCGATCGAATGGAATCCAGACTCCCTTCAGATGCATCGGGCCAATCTTGACAACGTGACGAGTCTTCTCGCTTTTCAGAATACCATCCCGGCGCCCTCTCGTCATTCCTGCAACGTTAAGAAGCTTTGTGCCATTGATCATGTGGTTATCTAGTCGTACAGTCAGAACACTATGAGCGCCTGGATTCGGGAGAATTGAGCTCACCTTCACGTCGGGCAACACAAACGCCATTTGCTTCAACCTGGAAGCAGAGGCTACCCTCATCCTCCCAAAGGGTAGCAGTGACGCGTGGCTTCATCCCGTGCGGAGCAATCTGACCGGTCGTATCGAACGTGTGCGGTGCATTGCCGCTGGGTGGGGGAGGGTTTCCCGCAATCGCTGAAAAAGGGTCAGCGATAGTAGACAAAGCCATTGACCAGAGATACTCACTAGGCAAGGGAAACTGCGGCTGGGTGACGAGGGCTGCGCTCATTGGAGTGGTGGTAGGGTGTCCGGTAGAATGTAAAGGTGCTACTCCGTTAGGTTGTCCGTACGAAGGGTATGCCGCAGGTCCCGAATAACCGTGAGGGCCAGGTTGCGGTTGTTGGTAGTTGGAATAATGCGTCATAGCTGTGGGCGGTGCAGAGGAAGAAGCCGTGTGAGGTACGTTCATCATGTGGCCGTGACCCACGTCGCTGTAAGATTGGGTTTGGTTCATGCTAACGTATGTTCCACTGCTCTGGTCGAAAGTCGTAAAGGGCGTGATGACGTACTTCTGCGCATGTAATTCCGGATGCGCGCTGTCCCTTCTGTAGCCGGATGGAAGCTGTTCTGGAGAAGGAGTCTTCAGGCCTGAGCCGTAGTTCCCGTTCACGGAAGACGCGTAGGAAGTCGTGGCCTCTGGACCGCACGCGTTGATAGACGAGCCGAATGAACCGCCGCGAGGTGACGACGAGAGGGACGAGAAGCTCGTTTGCGATTGTTGAATAGCAGGCAGACGCTCGACGGCCGATGTTTGAGGGTACCAGGACGCGTCGTTCAGACCCCGAGTCTGCACTTGAGAGATGGACGGTAAAGCCAGCTTTTCGGTGTTCCTAAAAGGCAGAGATGGCGCTGCTTCCGTAAACGAAGAAGCACCTCCTACCGAATGTGTCTGCTCTTGCTCGTCTGTTCAGGCCGGCAACCCCGATGATGTTCCGCGGAAGACTAACAAGTCGACAGTCGCGCAATGAAACTGCGGAAACGATGCGATGGAGGCTTGTCGGGACGGTGCGGTTGGTCTGGTCAGGAAGACGCGGACCGGTAAGCGGGTGTACGTCTGCTTGATTGCTGCTCGAGCTGGCTGATGCGCGCAATGGGGATAACAAACAAGGCTAGCTGTGCTACCGTGTCCGCAACGCGAGCGTAATGAAACGCGTCGAAACTGTTTGTTGTGGTTCGGGTTGAAGTCAATTGGATCGGGAAGAATGAAGTCCTTCAAGATGCCAATGCCGATGCCAGCGATTCGTCCTGCGGAGATGTATGTGCGCGTACGTGGATGCGGATGCGGATGCGGATACGGATAACTTTTGGTCGTCGTCGTGGCAGTCGTTAGGCACGCTTTGAGTGCAATTCGTAAAAGTCGTGTTCGTAGCAGTCGTTGATCGTGAGTATCAGAGACACACGCGTTCTGGCCTGGTTCAAGCTACACAGAGGTGGAAGGTTAGCGACGCATGCACATGCAGCACACAGCGGTCGGCGAGGGGACGGGAGTTGAATGAACACGGTGAATGCAGGACTAAGTGTGGGTGAAGGCAGACGCACCTCCTCAGTAGTAGTTAGCAGCTGCAGCGATATGCATGAGAAGCAGAGCGAATAAGACGGGAGCGTGGGGACGGGCGCAAAGAAGTGTACCTTGGGTTGAGTTGAGGAGGTTGGACTAGCGCGCGTTCGGTGGAGACGCACTAAGCAAAGCCGGAGAAGCGCAGGCTAGCATGTCTTAGCAGCAGCACCTGCAAGAACAAGCGCGGTGTGGCTGCAGCCGTTGGATAAGGTAAGAGCCACCCAAGCCCACACCCTTGTGCTCCTTCCTGACTAGTCGATCGATCTAGCCACTAGGGGACTAGAGAGCTCAGCAGGAGAAGGAGCGCGGCAAGGGCAGGGCAGTCTGACTGGCAGGATGTGCAAGGCAGGGCCATCGGCTAGCTGGCTGGCCGGCTGGGTGCGTTTTGGCTGGCTCACTCTCGCTCTCGCTCTCGTCCTCGCACTGGCTGGCTGGCGGGGTGCGCGAGGACCGTTGCTCACTCTCTCATCAGACAGGGCCTGCAGGTTCGAGGAAAGGGCCTTTTTCCGGCCCGGCGCACCAGAACCGCGTCCATGGCTGGGAGGGCGCTCACTCGCTTTCTTTACGTAGATACGTGATGTGACTATGCGACTAGATACGGTGGCTAGCTCGGCGCGCAGAAGAGACCACAGCACCTTAGCCGTTTGCCTACATCACGAAGGCAGAGATTGCGACGGCGACTACACGCGCGCTGTCTGCTGCTCGCTGCCCTCGCCGTTGGCCGGATCGCTCTGTCTCTGCCTCTGCTTCTGCCTCAGGGTCCCCGCCGTAGCAGCTGTCCGTCTGTCGCTGTCGATCGGCAGCCGGCCAGCTAAGTTAGAGCAACAGCTGCTGCCAGATTTCTGCAAGCAAGACGACGCGAGACGCGCAGGTGCAGGTGCACAACGGCTCTGCGTGTACACTGCACATCGCTGCACATCACTGCACATCACTGCGCTGCTGCTCTTGACAAACGCACACTGCACCATCCACCTGCGTGTGCAAGTGCGGCCCGGCGCGGGCGTTCTCGCAATTATGCGGTGCACAGAGGACGCGGAGGCACATGGGTGGAGGAACAGGAACACGCTTCGCACCCACCTTCTCGCTCGCGCTCGCACCGCACACGCGCTTGCATTGCCCGTCCTAGGTACAGCCACGGCCTGGTTTTTGCTGGGGGCCCACGATCTTGAGCGGCCGGAAACGAAGCTGGGTGGGGAAGACCGTCGCTGAATGAACGGCCGAGACAGTTCCCGCGTAGCGTCTCGACAGGCTTCCCGTAGAATGCGAGCTTAGCGCCACGCTTTCCGCCCACCGGTCGGCGAACGCACCGCATCCCCCACAGGCAGGGGAGAGGGCAGTTCGACGCGTGAAACTAAACGAAACGGCCAGATGGGAGGGATGATGTACGAGGCGAATGCGCAACCGCACCATGGCTAAGCACCGCAATGTTGGGACAGCACGCGATAACCGGGCGGGATTGGGATATGACCTCCTGAATCAGCGTCGCGGTCATGAGTAACCAACCTCGCGCTGTCAACTTCCACGGACGGCCGTCGCGCGGGAGGAGGGGTGGGGGTTCGTTGGATAAAGTCCATGTCTTGTCTAGAACGCTTTTCGCAAAAGATAATGTCTTACCGAAAGCACGTATTCTGACCCGACAACTGGACTCCATGACGGAGTACGAATCGCTCAACTGACTAAGCGACGCCAAAACGAACGGCAGGGATGACGGGCATACGCAGCGATTGGCGCTCTCCCTCCGCTCTCGTGCGGACCAGTTGCACGCTTGTTTGCTATCAGCGGCACGGATCTGCTGAGGCTTGATACTTCGATTGGCCCTGCTGGTGCAACGTGGAGGACCGTCCCTTGCTCATGTCAGCGTGCTGGACGAAACGCATGAACGAAACGAAAACTAAAAAGGACCATGTTCTTGTTCGAGTGACTCCGATCCTCGACATGTGACGGCCCTTTGAGGAAAGCATCGGTACGACTGCAGTTGGTCCTTACTGCTTTCTGCGCCGACCCAGGACCTCAGAGCAAGGAAGTTGGTTGAGGAACACACCTATCTCTAATCGCGATTGTCCGCTTATGCCAGAGCATGCTTACCCATGCAGAGCTGCCAGATGTTTTGGCAAGCCGGCGTGCATCAGCGCAGGCATTCCGGCAGTAGCTTCCGCCATGCCCGTCCATGCAGGCTTTCAAGCCCATGTCCTGTGAATGGGCCTGGACTGGTCAGGTTTCTCGCGGCCTCTTCCCGCTGTTGCATATGCGCGAAATCCCAATCCCCGTGTTTTTCCTGCGCGACAGCTCTTTCAGCACAGAACCACGTCCGTGGGGTCTCTCTACAGCCTGCATGCATGCTTTTTCCTACGCCAAGTCATGGAATCTAGAGCAGCGACTCCTGCACGCTCGAGCTCCCACCTGAATCCCGAACGCGTGGGTGTTGAGAGGCAGATGCACTTCACCTGCCACCCCTGAGATTGAATGTTTGTGGACGGGCGTGATTGGCCCCGAATAGGAATCGGCCACGTCGAATCCCACAAGATCCTTAGCGCAAGCCACCCAAAGTCTCGCGTGCGGTACCGTGCCTCGCAGTCCAGGAGGCAGCAGCTCGTGAACCTAGAACCCGGACTGTGCGACTCTCTTTTTGACAGTTGTCAAGCGGAGGAGCTCGTAACCCGCACACCCCCGGCAAGCAGCTCCACTATCGAATGATTGTCAAGGGAAGAACCGGCAAGCTCTGTCACTGTTTGTCGATCCGGCTTCCTCACCGCCACTCTTGCAATTTAGCCCGACGAGTCGGAGATCGAGTGGCAGGTGAGGGGTTTCTGCTCTGCCAGAGCGTGTCTGCCCGTCAGGATACACGCGGCCCTGGATGATCTCGCCGTTTCCATTACGAAGCAAATTTGGGAGATCAGAAAGTGTGCATCCCAGCAGTGAACCGCGTCAATGTACGGTGGTCGTGCCCTTCAATCTGAAAATAGAGGCAGGATCGTGAACTACTGCAATCTGCAATCTTGCGCGCAGCGGCAATGCACCTCGCCTCATCCCTTCTCCGCCATCCCAAGATGCATAATACCTTAAACGTTCATGAACGATAAACACGAGGCTTAGGTGTGAACGGCTGGCGCGACCTGCTCCGTTCAACCGCTCTTCTCCGCCACGCACTTGGGCAATCGGATGAGACACTACGGGAACTGCTCGTAACGGCGTGACAACGGTGTCTCAGGAGGCGCTCCAACCGTGTTGTTGTTGTTGTTGTTGTCGTCGCGTGCGTTGTTTTCGTCTAAGCCGCAGGTTTTGTATGCCCGCCTCCGGGACTGTTGAAGGTAGGACGGCACCGAAAGCTCGAACTTTCAGGAGGCTCGGGAGGATGGTGCTACCATTTGAGACACGAAATGCGAACCCACCTCCTCTTCATGGTGTTGTCTAGAACAATCATGTGCTTGACGTCTCCTGGTGGCGACTGCACAGTAGAGAAGACGTGAGGGGTTGCTTGGTTTGGGGCAAATTCTATCCATCAGGTATGTAGTCTCCAAAATTGCTACTTGATCAGCTGTGATTCACAGCAGCTTCTAAAGCACAGAAGACGTTTCTTTCCGCTATCCGAGTGAGTCCGAAGCATTACGGAGCAATGAGTATGCCAGACGCAAAGAAGAAAGCGGGAGTTGTTGATGCAAAACATTTCCTCCTCAATGAAACCCCCTTCCCACCAATTGACCGGCAGGTGGGACCTTCATACCCTGACGAACTTGGTGTGAGTGCCGGTAATGACAGTCCGTCCTCTCTGGCCGTCCTCGACCTTGTAGATGTTGACTTTGGTGAAGGCCAAGCTGCCTCCGACCTTCTCTGCAATGCCTTCAATCTCGATCTCGTCTCCATCTTTTGCAGAGCTTTGGTATGTGACATGAATGTCGACACTGACACCCGTTTTTTCTCTGAGATCCCACGAAGCTATAGCCATTCCACCCATCCAATCCACGATAGTTGCTGAAACAGCACCGTGAATGCCGCCTTTACTGTTCATGTGGTTCTTGGTCAATGCTAAACGACAGAGCACATGGCCCTTTGACGCCGAGACAACCGTGACATCAGAGAGCAAGAAGGCGTAGATTGGAGATCCGGGCAGTTTATTCTCGACGAGCTTCTCAATGTGTGCATGCTCGGCACTCTTGCCAGCAACTTCAGTTTTCTGGGCCATTGCGTGACGGGGTGCGAAAGCTGCGGTGAATCAAAGTCTATAACTTCGTCAGTAACCGACTTCTCGCAGGCGTCCAGCTCGGCGAGACATGAGCAACGATGCTAGTGAAACAGCGTGCAGTACATGCAGCATGATCTCGCTGCATCTCTGACGCACCCCATGCACTTCATCTCGCGTGCAGGATGCGTGCGCATGCCAGGTTGATGGAACTGACCTGGCTGGGTTCGATGCCGGAAATTCTGTGTGAGGTTGGGTGGTGCATGACTTTTCTCAGCCCAGCTGGTCAGGGCGTCCGATCCGAGCCTTGCCTTGGTTGCGTCTCGGATGCGCGTCATGCAGACTGGACGATTGACTGACAGCATATGCACGCGAAGCTTGCTTGAGTGATCCAATCTCAGTCTCTAACCAACTACATACGTGTCTCGCAGCAGCACTTACTTACCCGAGTCGTTCCTTCCTTCCAACTTCTGTATCCTCGGAACCGTCTCAGAGCAGGTTACTAGCACCATCGTGCTGCAACTGCTGCTTCACTTAGAAACGCTTCCCCATCCGCAGCCGTTCACGGTGGCCCGGCTAAGCTCGTTCATTCAAACCGTTCGCAACCGCATTCCTTACGCGCCGTCTCAGCAGAGTGTGAACAAGAGCATAGCAGTCTGGTTGAGCAGGAAGGAAGCCGATGCCCCGCGGGCCACGGGCAAGATGTCCACGCCAGACAATCAGTCCTACCTCTCAGCAGGCATCAACAAGCTGTCTGCCTGGGCTCCCCGTAGCCCTGTGATCAAGCCCGCACAGCCCACACAGAACCAAGAGACCGAGTCGACCTCCGCAGATGCGGGACTCAAGCAACAAAGAGGAGGAGATCACAGAGTCAGCCATAGACATAGACTTAGCCTGAGAAACTACCCCGGGACTGTCCGCCCCTAGCCGTCCAGTGGTTCTTTGCTGTTGATGTTCCCAAGAGAAAGCCCAATCTGGCGGGAGGGGCCCCTACAGCTAAGACCGAGAAACCCAAGGCGGCGCCGAAGAAGTATTCCGCATTTTCCAACAACGACTCTCGGGCCATCGAAGCCGCATTCCAGAAGTTGGGCGAAGATGAGGATGCTGAGGAGCGGAAGAAGCTCGAGGTGGAAGACGACATCTCCGAGTACAAGTCGGATATTGGCAGGCGCACAGATGGGCAGACGAACATTGGTATTGAAGAAACAGAAGATGAGCTGAAGCCAGGTCCGGTCAAAGTTGCTGTCAATGAAGACTTCCTCTTCGATGTAGATATTGAGCGGAGGGAGTTGGGTCCCGCCTACTGGCTTGGGCCAATCTACGAGGTCAGGAGAGGAACGTGGTTCTATCAAGGTGGGTGCGTCGGGCCGCATATACCAACCTTTGTTGACAGGCCGCAGATGGCAGTGTACAGAAGCCTTGTGATGAGAACCTGGCTGTGCAGCTGGAAGAAGGCTACCTGAAAGTGAAGCCCTGGCGCTTCACCGTTCCTCAGCGTTCGGCGTCCCAATCACGAGCACGTCCGCTCTCAACCGGCCCAAGTCTAGGCCTCAATCCACTCAACAAGCCAGGTCCAGTCTCTGCTTCCACGCCTGTGACTCCGAAAGCGTCCTCTGACAACCTCCGCGACAAAGCAAGTGAACAGGCTACAAAGTCCGAGGTTATCAAGCAAGACCCGCTAGCAGAGTCAGCACCGTCCAACAATACGCATCGCTTGTTTGGACCTCATAACTCGACGGTGGTTACTTACCAGGATGCGACGACAGCTTGGCTGTTAACGGATGACTTCATGTCTCGCATGAGCAGTACGATGTATTCACGTTTTGCTGGTGGCGGTCACTTCGCAGGCATGAAGGTCACTCGAGGTTACGTTGATCCGGCGAAGAAGGTTGACTTGAAGGATGGTAAGGATGGCAAGGGTGACAAGACGCCACAGCGACCACCCAGTAGAGAGGGCATGGAAAAAGATGAAGGCAAGCAGCAAAGCAGCGAAACGTCAGGAGAGCAAGACGTACAATCGAGCGAAGCTGTAACCAGTCCGGCATCTGAAACACGCAGGCAGACGTTGGAGAGGCAGATGTCTTCTCTAGTGGTTTCTGCGGGTCATGAGGATCCAGAACAACAGGAAGAAGAGGTCCGAAAGCGTGACGAAAAGGAGATCCAGGATGACTATCGCGATCAGGAGGGTGACGAACAAAACCGTCAAATCGAACATCTTGTGCTCGTGACGCACGGCATCGGCCAGCGTCTGGGGCTGCGTATGGAGAGCGTCAACTTCGTCCATGACGTGAACACCCTGCGGAAGACTCTCAAAGCCGTGTACTCGCAGTCGGCAGATCTCCAGGCCCTGAACAGCGAAGTCAACTCAATGCCAAAGAACTCTCGCATTCAGGTTCTGCCTATCAATTGGCGCCACAAACTCGATTTTCCCAAGCAAAGTCTTAAGCACAACCGCAAAGAGCATGACTTAGGTGATTCCGGCTTCGGCGAAGAAGAGGACTATCCAAACCTTGACGACATCTCGGTCGAAGGCGTTCCTGCAGTCAGAAATCTGATTACCGATCTTGCGCTTGATATTCTACTGTATCAGAGTCCGGCTTACAAAGACCACATCTCACGGATCGTACTGGAAGAATGCAACCGCATCTACAAGCTTTTCTTAGAGCGTAACCCAACATTCAACGGCAAAGTCAGCCTTATTGGACATTCCCTAGGCTCCGCTATATTATTCGACATTCTCTGCAAGCAACCAGAGGCGCAGGAACTGCACAGGACAGGCTCAACTCGGCAACGTCGCAAAGGAGAACATCCGACGAGGCTGGATTTTCAAGTCGAAGACTTCTACGCTCTAGGGTCACCAATCGGACTTTTCCAGATGCTCAAGGGTCGTACAGTGGCAGCACGTCAGGACCCAACCAACGCGCCTTCCTCGATCGAAGAATCGAGCGACCCCTTCCTGGATTCTGCTCCCGGTGGTTCTTCGAAAATGGGCAACGCCATGGGCACGTCAAACTCGGAGATCCCGGTTTCCTCGCCCAAGTGCAGCCAGATCTTCAACATTTTCCACCCAACGGACCCGATCAGCTACCGCATCGAACCGCTCATCTCACCCGCCATGGCGTCCTTGAAACCGCAACCCCTGCCTTATACTAAGCGTGGTATTTTTGGCGCACCCGTTGGCCAAGGACTCACTGGCATCGGCGCCAGAGTGGGTCAAAGCGTGTCCGGATTATGGTCGAGCTTTAGTTCTGGCATAGCCAGCAGTCTGCTGAACAGGAGTTTGGGGATTTCCGCGGAAGACGCACCGAAACTGGGCGTACCGTCTGGAACGGCAACAACGAGAGCACCTTTGTCGTTAGGCGCAGGAACTAACGTCCAAGCTGGCATCGTACCTAATGCGCCAATGCCGGCTACAGGAACGGACATTTTGGATGGGTTGGCGAAGCAGAAGGTTGCCGAGCAAGCGCCCGCGAGCGGAGAGGGCGAGCATCCATCGACACTCATAGAGTCCGAACTCGAGACGCTCTACGCGGGATTTCAAAGCCGCCGGAAGAGCGCGCAGAGTGATGAAGTGCATGATGCGAGTCACGGTGTGGATTGGGCAGAAGCAGAGGAACGAGCGCGAAAGCTCAAGAGAGAAGAAGCAAAAGTTAGAGCCCTCAACGTCAACGGCAGGGTGGATTACAGTATCCAAGAGTAAGTGGTTCAGCGCGACTTCATCAGAGAAGAGTACTGATCCTTCAAAGGGGCGCTTTCGATATCTCTCTCATCGCAGCTGTCGCCTCTCACTTGTCATACTGGGCGGATGAGGACGTCAGTCACTTCATGATTTCCCAGTTGCTGTCGCGGCAGCGGATCGTCAGGAAGACGAAGAGCAGCCAGAGTCTTCGTGGATGAATGACCCTCCCCAGAAGCTCACGCTGGAGCCAGACACCTCACAGGGCGTATGGCGTATCGTCTCGGCAAGCAAACCCTTGTGAGGAACCTGAGCATACGTGTACCCGCGTCACTTTCAGGCGCCTAACCGCCCCTCCCATCCATGCCAAACACCACCAGTCTCGACGGCCAGCTGCTGTGCAGTCTTCCCGTCGGCATCCCTCAACGTCCGAATATCAGTCTTTCCTGTCTGGTCCTCACGCATGATGCCCAAGGCACCGGCTTCCTGGTAAACCAAGGCTGGGAATTCCAACTCTGGCAGATGACTTGCCAGCAGCAGCAACAACCACGCAACCTCACGGCTTCCACCAGCCACAGCAGCATGCAAACCCGTCTGCATTTCGCCGATCGGGTCCTGATAGCGCAGTATCTCGTCTTTGCTCTTCTTCGGTTCCGGCGGACTGTCATCATCCATATCTTCGTCTTCGTCCGAATCTTCGTCGCAGCTCTTCAGCAGTTCTACGACGGCGGAAACGTCGCCCTCGCGGCAAAATTCGAGGAACGCGCGACACTTCCGGTCTTCGGGGTAGGCGCGCAGGTATGCCTCTTCGGTCAGGAGGGGCAGCATGTCCAGGTTCTCTTGCAGTCCGCCCTCATTGTTTAGGGTACATAGGATCTGTGCGGCGCCGTTGGAGGAGGTGGAGGTTATGGTGCGATCGCAGTTGGGGCATTGTGTGAGTTGGTACGAGTCCAGGAGGCATGGACTGTAGGGCATTAGCTCCATGGGAGAAAGCAACCACAGCCGTGGGAACTGCAAACGTACTAGTGGAAATGGCAGCCGCACGGCAGTCCTACGTCGTCGGGCACCGTCTTGACGGGAGCGGCGGCTGCGCTCGAGGAGCCCGCTGTCATCTGCACGTCTTCGTCGTCGTCGGAGAGGTCGATGTCGAGCACCAACGGCTGCTGGCAATGCGCGCACACGGACATGGTGTGATCGTTTCAACTTGTTGGGATGCTTGCGGTGGTTTGTAGTGCAGTAGGGTAGTACAATTGCTAGGCGTCTTGCAGCGGAGTAGAGTAGAGCAGAGTAGAGTAGAGTAAAGTAAAGCAGAGCAGAGCAGAGCAGGGTAGAATAGAGTAGAGTAGAGTAGAATCTGCTTGTTGTAGTGTTTCGCTTTCACGGTCGACTTCTCTCGTCTCTCAAGAAAATGTCCCGCATCGACGTCTATCAGATACGTCAGATGCAGGGCACACGCTCAGACTCCAGAATGCTCCGTGCACGCTGCTGCCTTCGAGCTTCTTTGTGATGATGTCGGCGTGTGTGTGCGTGTGTGCGTGTTTACATGCACTACTACCTCGAGGTACTTATGAAGTACAAGTGTCGGGAGTTTGCGCCAGTGACCACCACCTTCTCTTCTTCTTCTTCTTCTTCTTCAATCCTCACCACGCTCATAATTCGCTCACATCCTTCTCACCTCGCGGTTGCGGCTGTCTGTCTTGCGCGACACCTTTGTCTGACCTTTGGTCTGCCATCCTAACACCAACTCTGCGACTGCCCCACCGCGCTGGCAATCAAATTACCCTACCACCAACGACAGTCATTGCAACAATCATGGCCGACGAATACGCCTACCTTGAGCCGGACTTTGATCCAAGCACGCTTACTATGCCCAAGTTGCGCTCTATACTGGTCGCGCACAATGTCGCCTACCCGTCATCTGCTAAAAAGCCTGAGCTCGTGGGCCTGTTCAACGATAATGTCGCATCACAGGCGCGCGCACTCAAGAGTGCGAGATCCAGGACTGTACGATCGTCCAGAGGCATTGTCGACGTGCCTTCAATCCAGGCCAGCACTGTCGATGAAGACGAGGCGCCGCCTGCTCCGCCTACTGCGCGACGCCCCTCGAGAAGGACTACACGCTCACGGCCGGAGGAGAGAGCTGAATCACCGCCTGAAGTGGTGGCTCGCACACCAGCGACGGTCAAGCGTCCCTCCAGCAGACACAGTCGACTCCAGGGAGATGGACTGGACGGCGCAGATGACTCTGCAAGACTTGCTTCGGTCAGGAAGACCAGACAGAGTGTTCCGTCCGCCGTCACACGTCAGCTGGAGCCGGAGCCGGAGGCCGTCTATCCTCAAGGATCAGAGTCTCCTTTCACAAGCGATAACCCATTTCAAAGTGGCAGCTCTCCGCCTTCAGCTCTGAGAGGCAAGAGCAGCGAAGCCAGGCGAACTACACTCGGTCCAGCCAAGGAGAGGACAAAGAGCAGAGAAACCAGGCGCAGAACGGATGGTTACACTGCGAGGGATGAGGATGGTACGGTTTCGCACAGCTTTGAGATGCCTGTTGCCAGAGTGAAGCAGCAGCTGCCCAAGGATGAAGAGGAGGCGGCAGAGATCGCTGCCGGAGAAGAGTTCACGCCGGAGGAGCAACTCGACCTCGTGCGGTCACGCGCCCAGAATGGAGAAAGGGACATTTTGCCGCCACGGAGAAAGAAGCAACCCAAGAAGACCGGTGTTTCAAGAGCTGCGCCTTGGACCGTACTGGTCGCCATGCTCGGGGGTATAGCTACAGTCTGGCGTCAAGAGAAGATCAACGTGGGTTACTGCGGTGTCGGCGAACCATCCACCGCCCTGGCAGGCGTTGAGATACCAGAATGGGCGTCGTTCATCCAGCCACAGTGCGAGCCTTGCCCACAGCATGCATATTGCTACGAAGGCTTGAGGACGACGTGCGAACAGGATTTTGTTCTCACTCCGCACCCGCTTTCGCTTGGCGGTCTCGTTCCCCTGGCGCCGACCTGTGAGCCGGATAGCGACAAGGTCCGCAAGATCAAGGCGGTGGCGGACCACGCTGTTGATAATGAGCTGCGCGTGCGTAACGCGCAGTACGAGTGCGGCGAGATCAAGTCTCCGGATATCAGCGAAGAGGAGCTGAAACAGGTCGTTTCCGCCAAGCGATCGAGGAAAATGACGGATGAGGAGTTCAACGATCTCTGGGAACCCGCCATCAACGAGATGCTTGGGCGTGAGGAAGTGGTCAGCAAGGTCGAAGGGTAAGTTTCGCATCTTCTCGCCTTCTTCCCGTGTACTGTCTCCGTCCAAAGCACGTATATCATTACCACACATGAAGCTTACACTAACAGCCTCGCCATCGCCGCAACAGACCAAACAACACGCGAGTCCTCCGCAGCAACTCCCTCGCCCGCATCAGCCTCAGCTGCTCAATCCGACGATCCCTTCTCCTCGCGCTTAGACAGAATCTTCAATACCTTGTAATCCTCGTCTCCATCATCTTCACCGGCGGCTACGGCCGCCATCGCTACATCACCTACCGCTCCACATCCGGCAGGTCCAAACTCCTCGCCGCTTCGGCCCTCGACAAACTCGCCACCCAGGCCAGCCTGCACGCCTCCGACCCCGTCGCGTACCCGGAACCGTACATCAGCATGACGGCGCTGAGGGACGACGTCCTGCGAGAGGAGTTCAATGCAAAGGAGCGAGTGCGCATCTGGAACGTCGTTAAGGGTCTCGTCGAGGGCAACGCCAACGTCCGGACGATGGTCCGCGAAGGCCGAACCGGCGACGTCAGCCGCGTGTGGGAGTGGATCGGTGCCGTCCACATGATCGAGGGCGTCAGTCCTGCCAGCGCCGGCAGGAGGGAGAGTGGCAGGTTCGGACGCGCGGGCGCGGGCAGGATTGCCGACAGTCCCGGTCGCTTGACGGATGTCAAGGCGGACCGGGAAGAGGATGAGGGCGCGTTGGTCAGGGGCCAGGTGCAGAAATGGGAGGAAGGCGAGAGACCGTACTATTAGCCGTTTCTTTCTTGCTTCGGAGTTGGGCAATCGGGGGTGGACGGGGGCGGTGTGGAGTTGGAGGCATAAGCAACGATACCATACACGACAATTGCGTGAGAACTAGGAGAAGCTGTGCATCACTTCGTGAAGGGGGGCGGAGGCTGTGTATCAACTCAAGACTACGATCCGAAAGACACGTTCAACGCATAAGACTTACACGCGTGGTGAGGGGTTGGAGTATCACCAGAGTTCTTGGCGAGCTTTATAGGTCCGTCGTGCATTAGTGTTCTATATAGGCTGTCTAGCGGATAGGTAGCCCTCTAAAGAGCCGGCTTGTTAAGAGCAATCCGTCAAACAGCTGTTCGTTCACTGTTCTCTCCAACGAAGGTAAAGAGGCATTGTGACGAGTGATAACAGACTCTCAATGCCAACAGTCTATAGAGAACACATGATCTAATCTAAGGATATTGCGACCTTCGGTAGTTATTGTGGGCGGTAGTTGGGTCGAGCCCATTGCTGCTCGCGCGTGCACAGACCGAGCTGCAGTCATTCAATATTGCATTCGTAAAGGTTCGTGTTCAGCGTCAAAGTCGTCTGTTCATGTCTTTCCCTCTTCGCCGCACCTGGGCACTTCATTCTCCCCCAACCCATCGAAATTCCTGATGAGCTCGTAGTACAACCTGATCGCCTCCATATGCGCGCCCATGTCAACGCGTTCGTCAATCGCATGCACACCCTCAGTCGTGCCCTCCCTCCTGGGCGAAAACCTGTAGATGTTCTTCGAGAGATTCCAATAGTGTACCGTGTCCGTGTTTCCCGACGAGATCGAGCCCACCGGCACAACGAACCTCGCACCCAACGTGTCAACACTTTCGTAGACCTGTCGAATGGTGCCCGCGAACAAATTCCATACTTGGTTGCTGGGGTCTGTCGACGTGATGGGCGCGGGCGGGAGGAGATCCTTGGACGTCAGGTTCAGCAGACCGCCAGGACCACGTGGTTCAGAGGACCCGAATCCCTCGACACCGATGGAGTACTGGTGGGCGATGGGCGCTAGGATTTTGACCGTGCTCGAGGTCAGCTCGTCGACGCTGTCGGTGGGCAAGATGCGGTAGTTGACGAGCGTGCGCACGAGGTCGGGAAGCTGGTTGTCCTTTTCGCCGCCGTTGATGACATCGACGGCCTGGGACGTCTGGATGGACCATCGGGCCTCGTCTCCTCTCGACTCGGCGATCTTCTGCCCCAAATCCTTGCTGCTCATCAGTTCCTTCTTCAACCAGCTTTCCACCTGGCCGGGCGAGTATTTGGCTTGGCACTCGAGATATCCGCGGAACGGGTTGCTCGAGTCAACGTATGGCGAGTATGGATTCTCCTCGAGCGCGCTGATTAACTTGGCCATTATCCCAATCGCGCTATGTGCCGGCGGACGCGAACTGTGCCCGCCAGGCGTCTCCAAGGTTATCACGATGTCCAGGAAACCTTTCTCTGCTGTTGCGGGCAGGGCATACGCGACATCGCCCACAGTGTTGATGCCCATACCTCCTTCATCCATTATCATTGCTACACTGTCCTTCCCCAGTTTCTTCTCGATGTGAGCGGCCAGATATGCCGCGCCACGCTTGCCGCCCGTCTCCTCGTCGAACCCAAACGAGAAAAGTATCGTCCGCTTGTTCTTGTAATCCTGGCTCAGCAGGCCCTCCATGGTGCTCAGTAAGCCAATGAGGTTGTTCTTGCAGTCCACCGATCCTCGTCCCCAGAGCCATCTTCCGTCGTAGTGTGCTTCGAAGGGCGGATAGGTCCATCTCGATGCGTCTCCAGCAGGAACGACGTCCTGGTGCGCCATAAATAGGATTGGTTTGAGTTCTTTTGAGCTACCTGGGAGCGTGTACAGCAGGCCGTATTTATTGACTTTCTCCAGCTCCAGCTTCTCGTGGCTGCCGCTTGCGTCAGGCTCGACCATTGCACTATCACACACCGTTTCTACTCACACGAGAGGGAACAGCCTTTGTAGGACTACATGCAGGTCCCCGAAGGTCTTCCAGCGAGCATCATCCTCGACATCGCCATTATCGTCATAGCTCACTGTCGAGACGTTGACGGCTGCAGACAGTCTTTCAATCTGCAGCTTCAGGGCGTCGTCGCCCGAGAACAATGTAGAGTTCTTCAGTCCGTCGTTGGAGGCATTTGGAGGCGCAGGCAATGGACACCAGTTTTCAAGATCCTTATCGTGCTTCCCGGAGGAGCCGATGTTCAACGCTTCTCGGTTGTTTGGGAAGGCGACGGTGAGGAGGAGAAAGGTGACGGCGAGGAAGAGCAGGAGCTTCCACCAGACGAAAGTGTCCTGCCATGCCATTACGACGGGTGAACGACACAAGGCGAGACCCCGACGTGTCAGTTCGGGTTTCGCGGAGATGGAACCTATCAACCCCACAAACGCCAAGGACGACGCCTCTCAGGTACGCCTTCCGGATTTGGCATAAGAGCTTCACGCCCCGTCTACTTCACTTGTTATACATGGACATTCGTAACACTAACTGCGCGGAACTACCAAGGATGGATGCGTGCGAGCGCGGTGGCGTGGAATTCGACCGCACCTCCTTCTCGTTTGCTCAGTTCACTCGGACGTCAAATGTGCTCGGCTCGCATATCTGTCTTCATTCATATGATCTTTAGAGCCTACTCGAGAACTGCAGCTGCAAGCGGCTTCAACGGAGTTTCAAGCTCAAAAGCTCCACTGGTTCTTGGCCGGGAATCTCTACTCTCCTAGGATTGACCAGAAGGTACAGGGTACGGACCGTAACCCGGACGTGGGAACTTGGGCGAGCCGTCGGCATTCCACGTGAACTGCTGCGTCCTGATCGTGCGCGCGGACCAACCGGTCGTGGGGTCAAGCATCCCGTGGTACACCATCCAGTCTTCCTTCCCGTCAGGACTCTTGGTGAAGCTTGCGTGTCCAACGCCATACGCCTGCTCGAGTGCATTCTGGTAGAAGACACAACCCTCGTTGTTCTTCCGCCAGTCCTGTGGGTTCATAGGATCTTCACCGACCAGCTCGAGTTGTCCGAGGCAATAGTTCCTGTTGTCGGAGCGAGCTGCACTGTAGATGACGAAGTTTTGTCCCGTGTTAGGGTTGATGAGCTGTTCTGGTCCTTCGTTGGAGGACAGACGCTCGTTGAAGGGTCGGCCGTATGGCGTCTTTTCCCATGCGTTATCGGGCACGCTGATGATTTGCCGCTGGGTGAAATTTGACTCGACAGTCCAGGGATTGGACATCTTTGTAATGCAGAGGTTGGATGGCCATCCATCGTATCCTCTGTACCAGCAAGAGTATATGTGGTAGAGTCCAGTGGAGTGTTGGAAATAGGTTCCTATCCTCGACAGTCAGTGTCTCGTGCAACGGATTGGCACCCTTGGAATAGTAGACATGGCTAAGTCTGATAACAAGGAGTATGCCAAAGCTCAGCTGTCGCTGCCCTAATCCCCTTGCATCTCCCTCCTGAGTAAGAGGGGCACCAGCCATGCTCGAACTTCTGATCACTTACCGTCAATCGCAAACTGATCGTACGTGTTTAGTTGACTCTTGTACTCGTACGATGATTCCCACGGATCTGAGGTAGAGCTTTCCAGAACGAACATGCGGTGGTAGATGGCCGGGCAGTTGAAAGGACAGTACATGTCTACCTCAGGAGAGGGCGTGTCATAGTTCGGGTCACCGGTGAAGATGATGTACCAGCGATCGCCAATGGCATGTAGTTCAGGTGCCCAGAGATCTGTAGAGTAATTGTAACCGTAGTCGGGATTAAAGACGAGCTTGACATCGGCGTTGTTCCAGTCGGTGAGGACTGAGCTTCGGAGCATGGTGATGTTGTCGTTGGTGGTATATGTCATGTAGTAGTAATCGCCATGGCGTATGACCCACGGATCCGCTCCTCCTTTATTGAGGATCGGGTTGGTGTAGGTTGCAGTGGCATTGCTCGAAGTCGAGTTCACTCCTTGAGCAGATCCAAATGCCGGCAAGCTCGAAAAGAGCGAGAGAATCACGGCGGGCGTGTTGAAGTGCATAATGAAGACTACCGAGCGGGGCACGTTGCAGCAGACACGGTGCAGAGAGCCATGTTTATGTAGTCTTGCTCGTGTTTACATGTACCGAGTACTCCTCACTTTACTCCGCAAGTGGCTTGGACTGGAGGATTCGGTGTCCCGCGCTCGTGTGATGATCGGCGTCATGCAGTTTGAGCTTGTGTATATCCGGACCGTGACTGTAACCTCAACTTCAACGCGTACATTGTGAGACTGGCACGCAAGTGAAGCGTTCGACTCGAGCTGTACAGCTATACAGCTACACTCTTCTTGTGTATGAGATGAGATACTAACGTATAGACAGGGCCGTCGCCCTTTGCCTTCAAACTTGCATATGCGGCATCGTAGCAGGAGCAAATGTACGATGCAAAGCCAAACAACGGATTGTACGTGCATTTTGACGACTGCCAAATCTCTTCATGGCGCCCACGGCAAGCACTGTACAAGGCCTAGTTGCCGGTTGAGTTTGAGTATTCGATCGTTCAATCCAGGGGCACAGCATCGAGGACACACCGGCCGCCCAAACTCCAGACTCTAGACACTGCAACGTGCAAGCACGTCTGGTTTGGGTAATATCTTGTGCAAGTCGTACGCTGTTACCTGAAACCTTGACATAACAATAAATGCACTCGGGTTAGCAGCAGATGCTCAGTACAGCAGCACGTGTGTGCACGTTGTGTGCATATGATCAGAGTTACCCGGTCTACGAGCTCCGCGCATAACACTCGACTTAAAAACCTGGGTATGTAATGTATCGTCTCGCGATCACCAGAGAAATCGTTCCCGAGACGTCCGGAGAGCGTCCAGCCAGATGAGAAAGTACTAGTGCCAGAGCCCCCGGCTGGCGAGAAACTGTGGGCGTAAGGCCAGTTGCGGATGGTGTATTCCCGCCATGAGTGTGACAAGTGGGCGAAGTCTGATGCTGCCGTAGACACTTGGAAAGTGAAGTGAGCACAGATTGAATTCGGGCTCAAGAATCCTAACAGGTCACGGGGCACGTTCTTGTTTGCTGCTCTTTTGTCTTCCTTTTTGTTCTTTTCTCGATCTCTTCTTAGTTGCACCTTCGTCGGTGCCTTTCGATTGTGAGAAGGTCAGTTCTGGTTTTACGCTGCATGCTCTAGCTTTTTCACTTGATACTCTTGTAGTATTGCAGGAGGCCTCTGTATGAGATGGGTGTCAGTGACACTCTGCGTGCTCTCCTGGTCATGCTGAAACGCAGTATTGAATTGGTTCATGGTGATATCTCTTCCAGGCCAAAATCCCATGTCCCTAGCTGAACGTTGTCCGGTAAATAAATCAATCTGTATGCCTCCAGGGCGTCATGCCGTCCGCGGTGTCGTTTCGCACGTTCGATGCATACACAATTCTCAGCAGAGACTGACGCACTTTCGCGCCTTTACGCCGCTTCGATTGTAGACAACCTACTCTCTAGGTTCCCAAATTCATGTCTCGCAATTCGTAACAGACACAGAAGATGACGATGGTGAGTGTGCCGTCACAGACCAGATCATCCTCTGTGACGTACGACTGGTGGGCTTTCGCACTTGAGTCGACAACAGCAACGAAAACGGTCTGTACCGCGATCTCATCATCGTCCACAACAATCATCATCATACGTCGCTGCCGTCTCCATAGGGTTCACTTCTTCCGCAACAGACTAACATGTCTCAAATATCAAAGTGGCTCAGAACACCCAGACTCCCAACATCGGGTTCCGAGATGAAGTACCAATCTAAACCAACTGCCGTCCAAGAACACTTGAGCAAACTGCTTCTCAACCCGACAACCAGTACCCGATCAAAACTCCGCGCCCAATTCTTTCTCCTTCTTGATCTGCTCTTCGTCCACGATAATGATCGCCTTCCCCTGAATCTTGCCTCCATGCACGAGCTCTGTTAACTTACCAATCTGGTCTAATCCGTGGAATGGGTTCGTCTTAACCGATATGCCGTGTTCGGATATAGTCTTCAGCATGCTCTTGGACTCCTCCTCCGAGCAGAGCAATGAGCCCCGGACTCGGATGTCCCGGAAAACGAACTACCAAGGCGAACGGACTATCAGCGATTGCTCTGTTTCGTAATGCCCCAAAACAAGACAAAATGCAACGAGAAGGAACCCTGAACGACCTCACCTCGTGGAAAGGGATCACGACCTCATCCGGCTGGGCAATCTGTATCATGGTTCCATGCATCTTCGTTACCGCACACGCCAACCCGGACGCCTCCCTCGCATCACTTATCGTGACCGCAGCATCCACGCCTACTCCCCGGTTACCTTCTGCACCTCCTCCACAACCTTCTCCTTCCCTTTCCTCGCGTCAACAACCACATCCGCACCAGCGCTTCGGCTCAATTCCAGCCCCTCATCCCGCGCATCGACGCCTACTACCATCAGTCCCAGCGCCTTCGCGAACTGGATCCCGAGATGGCCCAGCCCGCCACCGGAACCGATCAGAGCGAGCCAGGAGCCCTTGGTGAGCTCTGTTTCAAGGATTCCGCGCCAGACAGTGCGGCCAGCGCAAGCGAGAGGGGCGGCAGAGGCAAAGGTTATTTTGTCTGGAAGCGGTGTGGTAGCGCGGGAGTCCACAACTGGTATGTTTAGCAATAGCACATTGACATAATTTGGGTACCTGCTGTGGATGGAAGCAGACTTACCTACGTACTCGGCGAAGGCGCCATCAGTAGTCACGCCGACCGCGCCTGCAGAGTTCGGGCAGTATTGAGTGAACTTTTCGGGCCCTAGGCAGTCAGTGCAGCGTCCGCAACGATGGAGTGGGAGACTGGGTTCGGTTTAGCACAAGCATGTTCAATCGTGCCCTGACATCAAGCGGGGCAATAGTTTTAACGAATGCAGAGCAGAACCTAGGCACGCTTGAGAGACACTGACCCGCACATGACGCGATCGCCCTCTTTGAACTCGGTCACGGATTCTCCGACGGCGACGACAGTGCCGGCACCCTCGTGCGATGCGGTGCATGGCAGTTTTGTCTTGAAGACGCCCGCCTGCACCATCCCTACAAAAGGTCAGGATAATGCCGGGATTCTTAGCTTTGCTCGCGACTTAAGGTGCGCTGACCGTCGGTATGGCAATTTGATGCCACAGCAACCTTGACAAGGAGATCCGTAGGCTGCAGTGCCTTGGGAACAGGGACGGTCCTAAGCTCGTACGGCTTGTTGTACTGTTGTACGGAAATGATTTTTTAGCACTGGGCCCGGATGATCAACAACGAAAGAATTGTTGCAAGTGTGTGATACGCAGCGAGCACCAGGACAATGGTGCATAGGTGAATGGAGGGCAAGGTGTGCTGTACGGATGTGTGCTGAACACGAGGGTAATAACAACCTAATGGAAAGTGTGGTTCTCACACCCCCGAACGTCTCATTCTACCACGGTATGTTTATAGTCCAGAAATGAGCAGCCTGCTAAGCGCTTCAGCAATTCACGTACCTCAACGACCTGCACCGCCTGCATTGTATCTGGAATCTTGTCCAAACCCATTTTGAACCGGGTTCTACTGTATGAGGAAGGAAACGATGTTTTCTCTAAGTCGGTTCTTGTTAGGATGCGTTCCTAGTGACATCCTAGTGTTGGAGGTGTGAGTGTTGATATATCCAATCTGTCCATTCAGCCTGAGCTTGGAAGGGTAGTCGACGTCATCAGATGCGGGTTCACCGCGGGGTGAAAGAAGGTTGCCTCATGCTGATCGGAAAGGAGTTTAGAGTTCCATTCATCCCAAAGTATTGTTATTTTGTCGTCTATACATTATGCCCGCATGCAGAATACGCAGGGGAAACAATGTGCTATGTACAGTAGAACGTTTCATCTTCATCTTTGTATCCAGGGAGCAGAATTCGTTAAGAATGAAGCGAGAAGACGCTGCAAGGATGCGCCTGAAGAAGATGCAGAAATGACAAGACTCGCTAAACTGCTGCTCGATAAAAAAAGAACATCAAAAACATACAATGCAAAGATGCTGGTTCATGCATTTCCGCAATGCTCGTTTCCATTCAAATTTAGCATCGATATCGTGACGATTAAAAGCCTAAACCTTCCTCAAGAAGACCGGCACATCGCTCAAATCGACACCGAAGTTCTCGGCCAACACAATGCTCTTTCTCTGTGCCTTGCTTTCATTTCCTCTGGTACCCGCACTGCCCGCAAACCCGGCACCGCGCTCCCAGCCGTAATCGAGGCCGCCGCTGAAGCGGTCAAACAACGAGTCGGGCGATGGCGTCGGTGCCACGATGCGCGATTGTGAGAGAGGGCGCGAGGATTTAGGCGGAAGGGAGAAGGACGAGTTGTTGTTGGGGAGCCTGGGACTGGTAAGGGCGGTCAGAGTAAGGGCGTCGGACTGCCGGTAAGCGCGATAGCCCTGGTTCATCTCGCTGCTGCTGTTGGTGTCCTGTACATCGGCAGGGTTGCGGGCAGTGGCATTGGAAGCGTACGAAACGGCAGAGCGGAAGGTGGCCGTAGAAATCGCGCTGTCAGTGCGAGGAACGTCCGATTTCGCAGGGCGAAGATCGGTGCGATTGGATTCACAGAGGGTATAGTACGGGTCAATGTGGTCGTCTTCATCTTCCGTTTCTTCTGTGACAGGGGCAGGGGTGGTCCCGGTGGCTTCTGCTGCCTGCGCAGCGAGCTCTGCTCCAGTGGGCGTGATGTAGCGTGAGACGAAGATGGCAGGCGATTGAGGAGTGGTGACCTTTGGTGATTGCTTGTATTGAGCGACGATATGTGTGGAGGACGTAGAAAGCTTGGGCAGAGATTCACTGAGAGACTTCCTGTGCTCGCGCCAGCGACGGGCTTGAGTCTCCCAACCTGGCCATCCTGGATGCATGGAGTCGTGGGAAGGAGACTCCACAGCACCTTCAGTCATTTCACCACTTGATATCTGCGCATTTACAGACTCGCCACTGAGCTGTTGCGGGCTGGCGCGGAGTTTCATCGCCGGAGATTCCTCCGTAGGCAGAGGGTGCCTGCCTACACGTGGAGATACCGACTTGGCACGCTCCCTACGCTCTTGAGGCGCACGGCGTGGTGCCTCAGATGCAGTACGCTCACGAGAACCAGGCAGCTGCGGCAAACCTTCAGTGTAAGTGTTTCGCGAACGGCCCATTCTGGGCGTGGCAGGCGTTGGTGTTTGTGCGGGGTCCGCAGGTAATTTAGGCGTGGGAGGATGTTGCTCTGCAGCGTCGTTGCTCTTAGCATAGTATCGTGGCAAGGACTTGGAACGGCTGCGGCTGCGCGATGCCCTCCTCGAAGCCTCTTCTGTACGTCCTCTGCTCCTTGTACGGCTGTGTTCGGTGGAGGCCCGCTCGTCCATCCCCTTCGAAGGGGAGGCGTTTCTTGAAGTCCGGTCGGTGCGGCCTCGGCTTGTTGCACGGGCATGCTGGGCAGTGGCCCTCTCGATCATATCTGGGGTAACAATACTTTCTTCAGAAGGGTTGTTTAACTGTGTCGAGATCTGATGTGGGTGAGAAATTGGCCGTGCGCCCTGAGATGCAGCGACCTTAGACTGTTTTGTGGCCAAATCGTATGGAGAACCTCCAAGAGACTGCGCAACAGAACCAAGATCGGAAATCGTGGGTACTGGAGGTGCGTCTGGTCGGAACACTGAAAGGTCGGCTTGTGACACACTCTTGCTCCTGCTCTTGCTCCGCCCGCGCAACCGGAAGATGCTCCGCTTCTTCTGTAAAGGCGACGAATCATCGCTTGGCTGCTCCGGTTGAGATACCTTACTTTGACTACGACCGCGGGTTGCTTTGGCGGCTGAGGAGTCAACGCCTCCAGATGGGGAACTAAATCCGCTCTTCCGTTCTTTGGCTGATTGAGCAGTGTTTTCTTGCGAGACGTCATCGACTGAAACATAGGTCCGGTCGAGAGCAGCCATCTTAGGAGCGGTTGTGAGTCGTCGAGAGAAGTTGACAGAAACCTCAGCAGGGACATTTGGTAAAGCATTAGACCGTACGTTCGTCGCCGACTGTACTGTTAATGGAGCCCTGGTCTGCTGTCCGGAAACCGAGCGACCCTTCTGTTGGCGTTTCGCGTTCTGTCCCGGAACGTCGGTGCTGATGTCTTGAACAGGAAGGCTTTGAGTTGATCCGGTGGGGACGAAGCTCGTGGTGGAACCCTGAGGTACCGTGCCGTATACGGGCATACTGTTACGCTGCAAAGGACGTTGCTTCATCGGAAGAGGCAGGAAAGCTTCATACTCTGCGGAAGGGCTTTGAACAGACACGGTGGATGGCAGGCTCGTAGTGCTGGTCTTCTCCGGTGTAACTTCAAGAGATGCGGCTCCGACAGAGCTCCGGTCTTGCTTGATTTGAAACGATGCTTCGGAGCTGTAACCACTGTCACTCTTGGTAGGTGCGAGAATGGGACGTAGCTGCGACGGCGTAGGTCGGAGGACATGCTCGAGAGTGCTGGCGCAGGAATGGGATCCCAGCGGAGGACAAATGTCCAAAGGCTGATCGGTTCCGTTGAGTTTTCGAAGAGCCTCTTCAGGACTGCCAACCTTTTCAACAGGCGAGATGTCAGACATGGAGGGAACAGTGCTGAGACGGTGAACAAAATGTCCTCCAGAGATTTTCCTGTTGTATGGGCTAGGCGAAAGATCGCATTCGGACATGTAATCCTGCGCAATATCAGAAGCTCGGTGACGAGGACGTACCCTGGAGCGCTGTCGTGCATCTGCTGACTCCGACTCCGCATCGTACTCTTCGATTGAGGTCTTAATGCGAAGTGGAGCAGGAGGCTTCGGCCGGCCATCACAGGACTGGGCCCTCATTCTTGCGCTCCTTGGAGAGTTGCCTTGCCGAGCGGCCTTGCTGGTGCTAAGGATTTTGTCTCGGACAGATAACCCTTCCAAGTGCGGGCCATCAAAGGTATCATTGCTGCTGCAATCCTCATCGGCGGTGAAGTATCCATCTGCGCTCTTTAGGTCCGGCGAAGAAGCTCGCTCGGCGATTCTCAGAATGACACTGGGGTCTGGAGAAGCTGCACCGTTAGTGATGCGTAAGGTACCCTGCTTGTATGAGCCGATCTGGTAGTCCATGTCAATTGGCGTTGCGGCTCTGGCATCGTAGATGTTCTGCGACTCTTCTGCAAGATCCAGAGCGGCAAGGTTGTTCTTGTGGTCCTTGTCCGCGTTTGAACCCGACAAAGTCAAGGGCCGCTCAGATTGAGGTCTGCGAGACTTAATCGGTAGTGGCGTCCCCTTCTTCAAGTTTTCCTGGGAGGGAGCTGACCGAGTGGCGATGCCTGCCGGGAGGAGCGACTTCCGCCTGATAAGCGACGAGATAACGGATCTCTTCTCCTCCAGAACGGGCGTGCTCTGAGGATCGAAATCAGTGTTCGGAAGCAAGGCTTTGTGCAAAGCGACGAGATCCTCTGGTGACGCCTTCTTCTTCAGCTCTTGCAATAGCGCAATAGCGGCGTTGACATCCATGTCTGAAATATCAGTCGAGTCTCTGACGGTCGAGTTCCGTTTCACGTTCAGTGTATCAACCGTTGTTGTCGATGAGTTCTTCAGATTGGCAACCTGTGCTAAGATAGAGCCCGATCTGGAAGGCACATCTGCGGGGTCCGTGCCAATGGTGTCTGTGGAGTATTCTTGGGCTGGAGATAGCTCCTGTGGGAATGGCTGCGCAGATTCATACGAACGCGCAGAATGGTGCGAACTAAATGATCTTAAAAGCTCCTGAGGCTCGCCTCTTTCCTGCAGCGGGCTTTGCACATCCGCGTCATCTGTGGGACCAGGAGATGCAGCTTTGCTGGGCGAGGACGTTGGAGACGTCGTATCAGGCTTCGAACATGCATGAGGAGAATTAGTGTTGGTTCGTGGTTTTGTCAAACGGGTTTGCACCGGCGGCGCGGCGGAAGACGGAGCATTGCCCATAACGAGGGATTATTGTCTGATGAAACTGTCAGCAGGGCTCGAACGGGCCTCCATGGCTGAAGAAGATTCAGGAAGATCAGTGAGGGGGAAAGCGAAGACGTACAGTTGTAACGACCGTTAGGCTAAAGAGTAGCTCACTGGCGTGAGGAGTTAGTGCAGAAAGCCTGCAGCGCTGCCTGCAGCAAAACGATAGTATGGTTCGGGGCAGGCGGCAGGGAGATTGAAAGAACGTCGACGAGGCTCAAGGATTTGGGATCAATTCCATGTTACGTGGATTGGCCGTCAAGAAGATTGGCAATTGGACATGGCCTACGATGCGGGTCACGAGAGGGGTCGCGTTTCAGGATCGTTTGACTGGAGCTGAGGGTCATACGACGGGGAGCGAATCCTTTTACATGGGCAAAGTCGACGGAGGCAGGAAATGGAGCTTATAGATGCATATTGGTGGCAGGTCTCCAAGCAAGTTTGGGATCCCTGTCGTTGATTCGTAGTCTGCCCTGGCAACACAAGTGTTTCAGGCTTTTGGGCGCGCGCTTGTCGGCGACCTTACCGCAGCGGGCATAAGTGTGGCGCGACTGTGGCTGGGAAAGGCGGCCAAAGGCAGCGATTCGCAACGATGCGCAGCGATTGCTCCTCCGGCACCCCCTCATTTTCCTGATCGACGCTAGGTTGATTCTTGGTGCGTGACAACCGACTTTCCGGACAGCCTCCGGCAGTGGGGAGCTCTCATCGAGCAAGCGTGCTCGATCTCAGATGTTCGATAGCAAGCGAAGCCGCACTTTGATTGCACTGCCATCATGCCGTTGCTGCGCGTTCGCCTTCTTCTAATGAGCCGATGGCGACTAAACAAACCGCAATTTCGGTGGCTGTTTGAGGGTCGCTCGGCACGGCACGGCAGGACAGTAATTGCGAGCGATGGTGCCAGTGCCTGCGCCTGTGCCAGTGCAACGTCAACTGCTAAACTGACAGCGTGGGTGGCTGTGTTTAGCGGCCTGGACGGCGGCCGTTCCGCCTGAGCATATCCACAACCCCTCCAGCCTCTCCTCTTGTCGGCGGTTGCATTGTGGTCGGGTCAGGTGTTGGTGATTGTCTGCATGAACTGCACGCGCGCCAACAAGTTCATGCATATGCTGCATGATGCAGATGCATGGTCTTCCGTGCGAGTATTGCTCCTTTCTGTGTGTGAAATTGTCTGGCGGAGGTCGAATTAAACGTGGGCTGGGGCTCTACGCTCTACTCTACAAACCGAACCAAAACATCCGACACGTGCCTCGCTACCAGCTGTCCTCTACACAACCTTTCCACCAGCTCGCGGCCGTTTACCTTTCCTACCAAACTACATGCAACGCGCCGTTTGCCCCCAGTACGCGTCCTTGGATATCAACAAGAAACACATTTCGCCAAAACGGCACCGAAACTCGCCTGATCCGAGGGACGAGCAAGGGGCTGTCAATCGATCAATCAGGTTATCTCTCCACGCATTATTCATGGGCCGCAACCTTGATCATGCTATCGACGACGGTGCATGGTTATCTCCATCTCACGCTGCACGACGGGTTGCAGGCCAGCCATCCAGATCAAAGGAGGTTGCAGATCACCTCCCACATGACGCCAAAGTTATTCATAGATAGGATCATCGAAACAGAGTTTCCCGAACTCTTCTCAGCGAGCGGAATCATCGTGGACATATACAACCCGCACTGCAACCGTCGCAGCCTTCTGAATAACCCCTATCACATCATTGCAACGGGTCACGAGTGTCGACAGTGGCCGGAGAAGAACGCCAGCGAATTCTAATCTAGTCGTCGCAGTGGGACGGTTTCGTCTTTGACAGTAGATACTCATTAACCTGACGTCTATATCAAGCACCTCTCAGCTGGCCGCTCAAAAATCGTCGTCACCCAATCGATCAGCTCATTGTGGTGCTGTCCAACCTGACGCAGCCAGTCCTTGTGGAGATCCTCATCTCTTCGTAGAACAGTCTCCAGGTCTGCGCCGTTGTTGAGCTCTGCCTCATACTTGCTTTCGGTTTCTCTCGAGCAGGTTCGTAGTTCATGAATTGTATGAACTTTCCATGCACTATACACCCTCCTCGATTGAACCGCTGCCTCAGAAGGCCCGACGCGGATATCCGGTTCCATCTAGAATTTAGTCTCCTCTCCGTTACATCGCGGTCCATTCGTAAGGTATTACACCATCACCGTCACTAAACACTCAGGATGGAGCCGCACCGTTTTGCTCAGCATTGCAACGGTGGCGATGGTCGAAAATGCAGTCCCCAGCACATCACGGCGATAATTTCTTTCTCAAAACTGGTATGGTGCAGGCTCATTGAAAAGACGAGGCGCTTGGTGTGTACAGTGTGAACCCTTTTAAGGAGGTTCAGCCATTTGGGGAGCAGACTTCCTTTACCCTGATCCAGAAATGCTCCCGAAACGCGTTGACAGAGAAAAGTATCGGGAGAGCCTCTTCCTGTGCCTCGCGGCAAACAGCGATGATGGGATGACGTTGAGCAATGTTGGCGATGGGGTTTCGCACCTTGAGAGCGTTGCTGATTAGTTTGGGTGTGATGTTTTCAGGCTCCCAGTTGAGCGCTCCATTTAGAACAAAAGCATGGATGCGGTCACGGATCTCTCGCGGCAGTTTCGCAAGTGGTGAGGCCTCCAAATCGATAAAGACAGGAACAGACGGTGGCAGGAGGATATGGAAGCTGAAGCATGTTGTAAGAAAATCGAATAGATTGGATGAACAGCAAAGATGTGAACCCTACGTAGAAATGGATTCGACTTGCAACAGTATGTAACTTACCAACCATTACACGCGATCCATTCGCGGCTCAACTCCGGCAGCATGTGAAGTGAAGCTCCCTGTCGCAGCTACTACTTGGCTGCGAGTCTAACCACTTAACCTACGAACATCAACTCTGGTACGTGTCTTTCCCTCTCAGCAATGCCGCACACGAGCAGCTCAAGCAAGAAAAGGAAGAGGCCTGAAGAAGCAATTTATAACGAATTCAAGAAGCCCAAGTTACACAACCCAGTCACGCCTGCACGAAAAGAGACTGCCTTCGCGATACCCCAGGAATCTCAGCACAATATCTCTACACCCCGAACAGTGAGCACGTGCAAGCGAAGAAAAGTACGCAAGGAAAAGCAGAAGAAGAGGAAGCAGAAGACGAAGGTCGCATCGGTAGCGGACGCTCCTGTGGACGGGACGATCAACGAGCTCCCGCCCGATAAGGCTGCTGCGAAGGCTGCGAAGAGGGCATTGAGGCCCGAAAAGAGGGAACAAGAGAAAGGCACTCATAATGCCGACACTGGTAAGGCCGCAGCAAAGTCTGCTGCTAGCACCAAGAAGAAGAAAACAAGGAACCGACGGCGAAAAAGAGCATGTCTGTTATTGCGGCTATCATAGAAGATCAGGATAGGGCAGACGCTTCTGCTCCTTCCCGCGTGACCAAGGACGATGTTGAGCGTGTACCTCCCTCTCTGACAGGAACTAACAACACCTTTACAACCGCGGCAGAGCATATTTCGTCGGCTCGAAATACGCCAAAATCACCTGGTAGCACGAAGCTAGACCCTGAACTATTCAATGCTGAGGTTGGTAGCACTCTGCAATCGACTCCAGGGAAGTTCGAAGCGGCTGCAGTGCCTGCTGTAACTTTCCCAAGCGGTCCAGCTGAGCTCACACCCCAGCCTGGTGAATCATCGTCCAAACAGGAGCGGGAGGCCACCGCAACAGATGAATCTCGGACGGTTCAACCCGCTCATACCGCACGCCATGAATCCCCCACGCACGTCCGTCGGATACAACTCAGAACGTCACTAGCATCTGGTGGCATCAACGTACCACAAGTCATATTCCCACCGAGAGCAGACGAGAGTAGCGACAATGACAGCATCTCTAGCGACAGTGAAGACGAAGACTTTGTCAAGCCAGCAGGACGCCAGCCGGAAACAAGAGTGGAAGTAGCGTCTTCACAACCCCAAAATCACGTAGCAACCACAGTACACAGCAAAGACGTGGAGTGTTTGGCTACGAGCAATGCAGCAACTGATATAGCACCGGAACCAGTCGCCGCTATTGAGCGCAACTACACGACTTACACATGTCCGGGCAGTGACAACGGAGAAGGTATTGTGAATTTCGCGTCGTTCAACAGCAGCATGTCCAGGCTCGCAAACGATGCGACAAAGCCGACACTAGAGATAGCGGACCCAGCCCATCTTCTACCATCTGATGATTTCGCTTCTGGACAATCAGAGCATCGTGCAGCGGATCAAAAGGCAACCAAAACCGACACCGGGCATGAGCTCACACCGGACACCGCTGCAAACCTACCGTCAGGCGAAAACGCACCCGCCTCATCCGGCTGCTCAACTCGGTCTTCACATCACAGTCAGACAGCGCATAGCACAACAACTACACGGAAAATGCGGGGACCTGGAACGGTCATCTCATTAGACCGTCTGAGGCGTGCCTCATCACCACAAGTGATAGTCCGCCCCATGTTGGAAAGTGCCATAAGCGAGTACGTACCCTATGACGACTTGCCATTGACCAAAAAGCCGAGTAAAAGGCGTTCTTCAGACGATAACTCTTCGTCTCCAGGACATTGGGACGTGCTTCAGGAAGCTGCTGAAGCAGAAGAAGCTGGTAAAGGGACTGGGCCTAACGGTCGCAGAGCGAAGGTTAAGCTCAAGACAACCGGCAAACGCTCGTCACATTTCCCTTCTCCTGTGAAGACGCAGCGTGTACCGGCCGGCACATCGCGCATTCCCTTTCCTCGGCCCTCCGCTAAGAGTTTTGGCCTGGTCCAGGAAGAGCTTGCTTCGGACCCTTTCCGCTTGCTGGTCGCTGTCACATTTCTTAACAAGACTGCCGGGAAAAGTGCCATCCCAGTATACCGAACGCTTATGGAGCAATATCCTACTCCTCAAGCCTTAGCTGCAGCAGATCAAGCAGAGGTCGCCGCCACTATCCACCGCCTTGGCTTGCAGAACAGCCGCACCAAAAGCCTGATCAGTCTCGCGCGTCAATGGGTTGAGAATCCGCCGGTCAAGGGGCGTAGACATCGGACCTTGCACTACCCATCTCAAGGGGACGGCAAGGACATCAAACGTGGCTGTGTCAGTGAAGACGCCGAAGACTGCGCTGGTGCTTTGGAGATCGGGCATTTGCATGGCACTGGTCCTTATGCCTGGGATAGCTGGCGCATCTTCTGCCGCGATAGGTTACGCGGAGTTGCGGACGGTTACAATGGCGAAGGGAGGGATGAAGACTTTGAACCCGAATGGAAGAGGGTTGTCCCGCAAGACAAGGAGCTCAAAGCGTGCTTGAGGTGGATGTGGCTGCGGGAAGGTTGGGCCTGGGATCCAGACACCGGGAGAAAGGACTTAGCAAGCACTGAGATGATGAAGGATTTCGGTGACGGAAAAGCCGGCTGGGAGCAGCCCGAGAAAAGTCCGGAGCGCCTCAAATTAGCCACGATGGCGGTGAGCATACCGCGACAGTTGTTTCGGAACCAGAGAAGGAAGCTGCAGAACAGATTGAAGGACCTCAGGGGCCGCAGTCGCTGGAGCCTGGCGCAACAGCAGTGGATCCGCACGCCGAAGTAGTACCTCGTTTTTCCGACGTGCGCGAAATCGACGAGTCTGAGCAGGAAGACGTGAAACCGAAGGTGACAAGGCCCAAGATGAGAAAGGCAAAGACTGCATATCTCTCTTCGTCTTTCTCCTCAGATACATCGGATGCGACGGACATTGACGAGGAGAGGGTCAGGGAGTCGCCGGTGAGGGAGGCAAGCGCGGAGTTGTAACCAAGCATCTGTACTCGTAATCCGTCGGGCCTGTACCAACATAGACATGTACTATAGTATCGAAAATATCCAGTAATATAGATCCCATCATGAATATCTCTCAATGCCACCAGACGAATCAGTCACTTGATCATCTGGTTATGTACTCTGCTTATGCACAAATGCACAAAGTTGTGAAGCCGCACATCGGGGCATTGTCGGCGTCGAAAGGCGTTGAGCACGGACTGCACCACAGATTTCGAACCTCTTTCCTCGCTGAGATCGTCTCGCGAACGAAACCACACCCAACGACAACACCCAACGACCGCAACAATGCCAAAGGAGGTTAAGCAGAAGAGCGGCCTTGCTCGCGGCCTCAACGCCGGCCACGTACGTTCGATCCCAGTCCCTCGACGAGGAAGATGGAGCCAGAAAAATTGCACACGGAGAGATTGAGGAAGAGCCGGGCGCAGAAGTCGTGACGGAGGGATGCAATGCAAGGCAGTGAAACTCAGGTCGCTGACGCGAGTTCGATATGCAGAAAGTCACCCCTCACCAGCCAAAGCCCCGTGTGTCGCGCCAGAAGGGTCATCTGAGCAAGAGGACTGCTTTCGTCCGCGACGTTGTTAAGGAGGTTTCTGGGTACGCCATCACCACCATCCATCCGTCCATCTAGCCTGTTGCTCGTACATCCTTTGCAAAAATTTCTGGCCACTGTTTTGTTCCACCACACCACAACTCTATCCAGTCGTTCACAACACGCTCAACCGACTGCACCGAAGATAAGCAAAACCGCTAACGGAACTTTCAATAGTCTCGCCCCATACGAGCGCCGTGTTATCGAACTTCTCCGCAACAGCAAGGACAAGCGCGCCCGTAAGCTCGCAAAGAAGAGGGTACGTCCCTTACCGGTCTTACAAACACCACATTGAGAACGGCAAAGCTAACAGCACTGCCCAGCTCGGTACTTTCGGCCGTGCTAAGAGAAAGGTTGACGAGATGACCAAGGTCATCGCCGAGTCGAGGAGGGCCGGTCACTAAGCGATTCCCATACGATGGTGTGCTTTTGCTGGGTTTGGGGCGCTTTCACAGACAAATGGCATTCGGGCAAGGCATCACGGACATGTCTTACAGTGGTTAAAAAGCTTGCTCGTCTCGAAATGCCAACATGATGGTTTCTCTGGCAAAAGGACAAGGAGTTTCATGTGTCTGCAGTGGGCCAGGGTCAAACGATTCCTCTCCGTCATAGGCGTGAAGTATAGTGAAGACAATCATAAATCAACGACTCGCAAAAGACATGATCACACGTCAGGCATGTCTCCTAGTCTTCGAGACGTCTCTCTTGTTGCAGCTGCCCTTCTACAAGCCATGATAGAAGGTCTGGAACTCCCAGCTCCGTGTAACTAGTGGTACAGTCCTCCTCAACGCCGTTCCAAATGCCCGCCATGCCATGCTTGCTTGCCGTGCCTCTAAGCCGTCTGCGTACCGTATCCCCTGATTCCCTCCGCGAAAGCCCAGCTCTGGTTCTCTAGCTTCTCATTCTCCTTGAGATCTACGCCGTCCTTGCCCACCACGGCGATGCTGTATCCGTCCATACTTCTCGCGTCGCGGTAGAAGAGTACCTTCATGCATTCCTTGACCGCCTTGACCGCGCCTTCCCTGTCCAGCTTCGCACTCGCCTCCTCATTCGGCACGTACCTCCGCAGGATCGGCTGGGCGAGGTGCGCGCCAAAGCCCGTCGCGAGCGTGGGTGCGGCAAACGTGGTTCCCAACAGGTCCGCGCTCGCGAGGAACGGCTTTCCGCCGTCGTCCAGACCGGCGACCAGGATGGCGTTCCACAGCGGGTTGAAGTCGGAGCGCCGCTTGTACATGACTTTGGAGATGTATGTGTGCAAGTTCTTGGCGCTGAGGCGGGTCTCGGGCGACGAGGACGAGTAGTTCTCGTTGATGGACAGCGAGTTCAGCAGGCGGTCGAGATACTGCATGTCCGAGACGTCACCGCCGAAGCCGACGACGGCCAGGTCGTTGAATTGGCGGAGACGTTTCACATCGGTGAAGCGGGCGAGAGAGCCATAGGATGCTGTTGTACTGCGTGTTAGCATGGTGACGTTGCCGTGAGGGGAGAGAGGAGCAGGAGTGATGCGTACCTAGATTGTCGGCTGCGATGACCACGCCTTCGTTGTACTTGACTGCTATTACTGAGGTTCCGGTGACGATGGGAGATTGGGTGTGCTGAATGGGGCCGTTGGCATGGAAGTGCGAGTGGTCGTAAGGTCCGTAGACATCATTTCTGGGCTGGAACATGGGTCAGATACTGCGATGGCGAGCTACCGTATGGTGGTGAGCTACGTACTCTGCCCCAGGCTTCCGGGAAGTGGTTCATTCTGAAGGCTGTTTGGCGTGCAGGAAGGAAGTTCTCGGCTGAAGCCTTGTAGAGGGACTACTGTAGCTTGGAGAAGATGTAGAACGGCGGAGGAGGTCGTGTGCAGATGTGAGCGGTGATGGTGTTGCGGCGGATTGCAGACTGAGAGCTCCCCAAGGCAGCGTCACGACGCGAAACATGTGGCTCGTGCACGACTGTGTTCTTCAATGCTACTGACATGCACTCACTCTATAAACCGTCTACTCTTGACATGCACATTTGCAGCCGGCAATAACAGTGCTATTCTCTCAGGAATGCTTTTTATGGGAGAACGCGTTAGAAGAACTGATTCGCGTTAATCTCGTGGGCTTTGGTAACTGGCGCATCGTCTTGAATGGGCGGCTTTGGTTCAACCTCTCCCTCGATGCCTCCCTTCCCGGTCGTCAAAGCGGCTGCGTTTGCCCTCTGAGGCGGTGAACGCACCGTTAGAGCTCGGTTGCTGACCCCGGACACGAACTGCACCTCCTCGCCTTGCCCTCGCGCCCTTTGTTTTGCTATGCGTTCGTGAGCTTTCAACAACTCATCCACGTACGCCCATTTGGGGAATTCAGTCGGTACGCCAGCGTCCGCCGGCAGCGTAGTCGTATGGCTGTCTTCCTCACTAACGCCAGCAAATTCCATAAGATTTTGTAGTAAGCTTGGGTTCCGTAGCGCCGAAGATTGGTTCAGCCGCTCGTTGAAGTGAACGCCTTTCTTCTTGAGCTCCAGGAATCGCGTGAATCTGGCCGTAGATGTTGGCGGCGGAGAACCAGGTGGCGATGGTGGAATGTCGAAGTTGGGAACCGGCGGCATGGTCAGGTTACGGATCGTCAAGCAATTTACTGTGTACGGCGAGGCTGGCGCAGAATCTTCCTCGAGTGGGAGAGTTGGGCCTGCATTAACCTCTTGCAATGGCATGGGCGCAGGTCTTGGTGCAGGTCCAGACACAGGCTCTTCGGTGTTCGCGTTCGCCTCCTGGCCGTTCAGGCGGGATTCCGTTTCCGGTTTCCTTTCTGTCCCAGCTTGTGTCGAAGATAAAGCTACAGCTGCTCAACACGCGACCCATATGCCATCATGATGGGCCCTACTGACCTGACGTGGCCGGGGCAGAATTTGGAACTGTTGTTGCCGGTAATACTGCAGCCGCCTAGCATTGCAATTATTAGCAGCTATCCGCACTTTTCGAATTGAATTGCAAGGTTACTTTCTTACCTGTACTGCATCAGGCATGGGTTGGTCGTCTTCCTCATCACTACTTGCATAACCTCCGAGACCAAGAGCAGCACTCATTTATGGATCTGTTGCTTCGAGTTTTCATGAAACAACACTCTCTCTTGTACAGCCGCAATGTGCTTCTTGAATAGTTTAGTGAATTGAATATCTTTTACAGATAACTAACTGAGAGCTAGGTGAAAGTGAAAGGGTGCAGCTCGCTTGCAGCAGGCTAGTCTCGCTTTCAAAAGTCAGTCTGTCGCGGGATCTCCAGGCAGGGCAAGACGCGCATCGCTGTACAGCTCCAAAGCTACAGCTACATCATCCGAAACATTACACTCGCGCACGCCGCATCAACCCATTTTACCAACCCAACACACGCTTCTCGTTCCAGTTCACCTCACTTCGACATTCACCTTGTGCTTCTTCCATCACTGCTAGAACATCACCGATGGCCTCCATGTTTGCAGCGGGTATGCCTACGGGCGTCCCAGGATACTCCTTCCAGTCCGCTCCACACAACGCAGCATCCGGACCAAGGCAGCACGCTGGCTTCTATCCGTGAGTAGAGCTTTTCTGTGACCCGAAGTCTGTCTGACTCCTTCGTAGTTACACTGACAACGGCGGTTCGACACTGGGCATCTCAGGCGCAGACTTCACCATCATGGCAGGCGACACCAGATCGACTTCCGGCTACAACATCAACACAAGATATGAGCCAAAGCTCTTCAAGATTGGCGGAGAAGGACCAGACAATGCCGGCGCCCGCATAGTGCTGTCCGTCGTGGGATTTGCCGCCGACGGCCATGCTCTCAAGGAACGCCTGGACACGATTGTCAAAATGTACAAATATCAGCATGGCAAGCCCATGAGCGTGGCGGCCTGCGCGCAGCGGTTAAGTCACATACTTTACAACAAGCGCTTCTTCCCCTACTATGTACACGCAATCCTGGGTGGCCTGGATGAGAACGGCAAGGGTGCGCTCTACAGCTACGACCCGGTGGGAAGCTACGAGAGGGAAATGACACGCGCTGCGGGAGCAGCAAGCTCATTGATCATGCCATTCCTCGACAATCAGGTCAACTACAAGAACCAATACGTGCCAGGAAGCGGAGAGGGCCATGCGTTGCAGCAGAGGGTTCCGGAGCCGCTGCCCAGGAAGGACGTGGAGCAACTGGTCACGGATGCCTTCACTTCGGCCACAGAGAGGCACAGTAAGTACCATCTCACCACGCACTTCCGGTGCAAAACTAACGATTTGCAGTCGAGGTTGGTGATGGGCTTCAGATGATGATCATCACGAAGGATGGCGTTCAAGAGATCTATAAGGAACTAAAGAAGGACTAGACGGGTTGGAGTTCCATAAGGGCGTGTACATTATCATGGCATTATGCATGGCGCGTGGCGTTGCATGAGCCTGGACTCAATTTCAGAGGCTCATGGAGAGATGAGGGATGCTTTTCGATCCAATCCAAGAAGGAAGACGATTGCTTCCTGGTCCCTGCGCTGATTGCTGTGTGCCTGACCCTTGGACTTGGACCTGGACCTGGTTCTGGCTCCAGGTCGGGCATGGGCCGTCTCGAACCTCTTTCCCACGCGACGCTGTCATGTCAGGGAACTCCTGCCTTGAGTTTCTTTCGACACGTTTGCTGTACAAACATAGACATAGTATAGAGGCAAACGGTACGTTGCGGGAAATCTCGGGTCTGAGCAATCCATGAAGGTCTGTAAGCTGTCATGATTTGTCCCAAACACCACCGACCGACAGTCTCAGCAGAGAAATGGAACATGACGTTCCCAGAGCATCCCTCTGGCGAGCTCACTCTAACGAAGCTTAACCTTTAGGGGGCCGGATTTTCTCAAATCTGTCGACCAGAAGATTGACATCACAGTTCCTGATGGCTCCATAAGACATCGAGCTATTCGGCAATCAACCGACAGCCTGCAGCTAGAGACTGAGATGCCAGAATCATCGAGCACAGATCATTGTTCGCAGAAGAACACGAGAATGTCTTGCGTCGCAGAGAGCTGTTTATGCAGGCTCAACGGGATCAGCCGTGACGCGTTGCCTTCACCTGTGTTATTGAATACTCTGAGTGCCAAGACGCTGTCGTTGCTCCAGTCAACCCCAAACTGCGACCGGGCCACTTCAACAGCGCATGAATCGCTCACCGCAATGATTGTGTGTGTATGACTGGGCAACTGGTATCCTCAAATCATGCTTTCCTCGAAGCGCTCAGCATGATAGCGAGCTGCGCGCATCGTTGGTGGACTCTTGCCGCCGCCCAATCATCGTCCACTCGGTCGCACTTCTAGACGCCCGCAGTCAGGGTACCCAATCCTCGCCAGGGCTGCCTTTAGGGTACCTGGGCCCCTCCTCCCACTTCCACTTCTCCTACAACATGCCCTCGAAAGAGGACGAGCCACGCCGGCGAAAAAGGACTACGACCGTGACCGCGAAAGTACCAGCACCACCAACAAATCGAGAGACAAGGACAAGGACAAGGACAAGGACAAGGACAAGGACAAGGACAAGGACAAGGACAAGGACAAGGACAAGGACAAGGACAGGGACAGGGACAGAGACAGGGACCGTCACAGATCTTCCAAGAAATCACACCGCAGCCGGCGAGCTTCTACAAGTCGAGAACGCAGTCGCGACCGAGACGCCGGTCGTCTAGCTGCTTCGTCCGTCTCAGATCTACACTCCCGCTCCGGCAAGAAGGTCACCATGGTTGTCCCCGAGATGGAGCGCCGCCCCTCCACTGGAGAGTCCAAAGTCAGCTCGTACCCTTCCTTCTCCAAAGCCCACAGCAGAGAAGCGGTCAGGAGCCGAGACGATGTGGGAAAGCCCAAGGTGTCCATCGTTACGCCTGATCCAACGGACCTCGGCCGCGATTTGCATTCGAGAAACTCAAGAAGATCTCATTCTCCTCCCTCTGCCGGGGCAGCCCCTCCAAGCCGTGCGCCGCCCAGCCCACCGCTTACTGCGGATGAGCCAGACCTTAGAAGAGCTTCGAGTGGTAGTAGTATCAAACGGACGGCTGAAAGGATCAAGGCGGAGTCCCGAAATAGCCGCAGGAGTATGGACAGTGGACTACGGGTCAACCGGTCTAAGCATTCTGACTCGCCCTCAAGTGCCGGGAGATCGCCTCACGCAGAGGCAGACTCCGAATTGTCTGCAGCCACGGGGACTTCAAAGACCAGCACGGCGATGCACGAATCCGTTGCAGAGCACGTCTCGCCTACGAAGCAGCGCATGACTGGTCGGTCGGTGTCAACAGGATCCCAACAAGGTTCAACACTCACCGCTTCCACCGTCGATTCACAGGCCACTTCAATAGCGCCCGAGAGGAAAGGCGCGGCTCGTCAACCGCCTCCCCGCCACTCGCGCCTCACGTCGACTATTCCCTCCCTCACGCCCCGATTCTTCACCCCGCACACCGACACCTCATGACCAGCAATTTCCGCCGCACGTCAAGTCAACACCAGTCATTGATGTTGGAGGTGGAGGTTTCTCGCCTCAAGCCTTTGGCATGGCTCCGGTGAATATTCCTCCCCACCTCCACCTCCGCCAATGATGTTTCCTCCTGATGTTCCAAGAGTGGATTATCTTCTCCAAAACGGCGGCCTTCCTTACACTATACCCAAATCGCTGGCGCCAACCAATTCTCAAAATCCGGTGCAGGCGTACCAGCAGTATGCCTCACCTCGTCTCCCACAGGGATTTCAACACCAGGAATTTGCGCAAGTCTTTGCCCCGATTAGCAAACGACTTGACGATTTCACGAAAGTTATGGCAAAGAACGGTTCGATTGCAGTGGCTACGGGCTACCGTTCGGTGGCACGAAGGCTGCTTGACCGGCTCGAGCAAGTCTTTGCTCGAAATATCTCTTCCGAGCGTTGCCACTGCGTGGTGTGTAAGACCACGCCGCAACCTCAACTGTCTGATGAAGAAGACACTGGCGTCAGCTGGGGCGAAATATTAGAATTTGTCTCTGGCCGGAGAGACCTGCCACAATGGCCACCTTTCAGCATTGCGGAAACGGGCGGCCTTGGGATTTCCGGCTTTGAGCATACTGCACCCATGCAAAAACTCGATCCAGATGTCCCCGAGGAATATCGTGACCATTACATCAGGCAGAATACAAAAACCAAGAAGGTGGTGCAAAACTGGCTCGCAAGCCAACCTGACTTTCCCTCTAGCCCACCGCAGGAGGTTGATGACGAGACACTAACGTTTGCCATGCTTACGCACATGAGTCCCGAGCAGCGTCCCTTCTTCAATGCTTTGATGAAGGGCGTAGACAGCATCGCCGCTTCGCGTGCACCTACGCCGGCTCCAGGTGTGGAGCAAAGACCAGAAAACACTGTTCTGCAGAAGACCGCACTGGCCTTGCAACGTCTGTACCGTTTACCTTCGGCACCAAGGGATCCTGAGTGCGCGATATACCTTCTGAACAACTCTCATCTTCACAGTATGCTTGCCACTCTGGCCGTCGTCAGCCCTGGCGAGTGGGACATCTTGGTCTCTGGTCGCTTTGACGGCTTCCTTTGGTCGGGCGCCGAAGCTCCCTTTCCACCGTCTGCGTCCGCATACGCTTCACCATCGGTCTCTCGTGGACCTTCCCGTGGGCCCACCGCTACTCCGCAGTCGCGTACTACGACGCCTTTCAGTGGCGGTGCGCCTTCTCGTGGAACTACACTTTTCTCATCGAATATGTTTCCCTCTCGCGGACCAACACCAGGACCCGGTGGCTCGGTCACAGCGCCCGCGCCGGTGCAGATGGACGAAGAGACCGAGGTCGCTGTTCTTGCGGAAGTCGAACGTGAGATCTACCGTGGAATGGAAGTTCTCGAAGACTACTTCGAAGCACTGCATCAACAAGCGGAAGCCGTGCGCCAGCAATTACGCGAAAGAAGTGCTGGATTAGCCATGGCGGCTCAAGCACGCAGAGGGTCCCTTAATGACGATATGGTCCGGATGGGCACGCCTGCTTCTGGAATCGGTGGAGCACCGTGGGCTGGGCTTGATAACTGGGACGACGGCGATGGCCTCGACAACAGGTCGGAGATCGCACCGGATGACTCCGCCAGTAACATCTCGCGCAACCGCCGTCGTAGACCCAAAAGGAGGGACGAAAGGAAGACGCCGGCACCGGTTGAGGAAGAAGACGAGGAGGAGCACGAGCAACGCCATCACCACCGCCGCTGAAGAGGACAACCAACCTTTTCGCACAGTCTGGGTTACGTAATCCACCATTACCACGGCATCTATATGAATCAGCACGCAAGCACGAGAAAAAACGCCCCAAATAACAGATACCAGGCATAGCATAGCATAGCGAAAAGGCGTTATTGTCCCAAGGCGATGAAAGCCTTACTCGAACAACAGATTTCGACGGCTACGCAAAATCTGCACCATGTGCGTCAATCTTCTGCACTTTGCATTTGAAATCCCGTCAACCTTGTGTTGAATCGCTGGTCGATGACAGCTCTTGGGCTTCGATGGCAGGGACTTTATCCAGTTGTAGTTTAGATGGCATACATACCCACTTTACGAATGAAACGAAGCATCACTGCATCCTTTCAGCAAGGACCCAATCTACTATCGTTCTCAGCCGCCACACACTCCATCTCTATGGTCGCCTCATCACCACTACCGTTGCTTCAGATGCAAACAGCACTGTCAGAATAGATTATTACCGAAATGGGTTAAGCGTACTTCGGCCCCAGCCAACCGCCAGCCTCCCCGCATGAGCTAATAACATTAGCGCGACCTCGTGTTCGCGTCGCACTTTCCCTCGATACATCACCTTCACCTTCTCTCCACCTCCACCTTTCCAACGTTTCCAACGCTCTACGCTTTCGGACCTTTTTCCGCCGCTATTATGCGCACACTCCGATCATGAAGCTCCTCATCAACATCCTGCCGTTGCCGGCGGAGCAGCCTTCATCCTCCAGAGCAGCCATCGAGCCTATCGCGAGCTTCGCGCTACCCGTAGACTCCAAGACCGCATTTGGTACAATCTGGAGGAAGATTGAGAGACGCTTCTACGAAAATTACGCAGCAGGAAGGGCCCGCGATTATGTCCTCAAGAAGCTACAGGATGGCACCGGTTGTGACATCGACCTTCGTGATACCGCTGCTGAGCTCTTCGGCGACGAAACCGATCCAGCTAAACGGCTCGTGCAAGTCGTGAGGATGTCACGCGATCGCGAGACCTCTCTTCCCGTGGACTCTCACCTCCACCTTCCATCCTCAGCCCCCGTGTCCCACAAGAGGAAAGTCAGAAGGCATACTGAACCAATAGGGATTTCGAAGAGGAGGAAGCTACAAGATACTAGTCTTGATTTTGAAGAAGAAAAGTCTCATGAAGGGCCTTGCCGCCTCGCCTCACCTGAACTCGGAGAGCCAATCACGGATGGCCAATCGGTCATGTCTGAGGCTTCATCCGCTAAGCACGACCCAGAAGATGGCACCGTGCCGGACGGCGATGAAGGAGCCCGAAATGTCAGCATGTCGAACGTCAAGTTCCCAGCGGAGGTAGGTTTTCAGGTTGGGATACTGTTGCAAGGCGCAGCTACCGCGACATGTAGGAAAAGCTGACGTTTGGTAGCTTACACCCCCGTTGTTGCCGGCCACCAGAACGAAGAGAACGTACAGCTCGAGGATCTGCCCCTCTGGATCGGGCAGATAACAAAAACGGTATTATAGTCTCGCCTTATGGCACCCGAGATCACGCTCATGATCAGAACACTGGAATGGAAACGGTCATCCCAAGCTCGCAAGCCGGAATGTCATGGACCCCTGCGGAAACGGAATTGTTGGTCTCTTCTCTCGCCGACGGCATGGATCATGAAGCCATACAGGAGAGACATCTGCCATACCGGTCGATCAACGCTATCAAAAAGAGAGCCAACAAGCTCAAAGATGAAATCAGCAAACTCCGAAGTAAGAAAAAGGGCAAACAGGTTGAGGTAAGGGTTGAAGTTGGACCAGCACAGGCAGTGAATGGGATCGTGCAAACGTCAGTAAACACCAACCATCTTTGGTCAACTGCGGACGACGCTAAGTTCGTGCAAGCCGTCAGACGCGGACGAGACGCGCACACGTTGCACGACATGTATTACAACGATAGGCCCTTGCAGCTTGTTATGCGGAGGATGAGCGAAACTAGACAGAGGCTTGAAGATGCCAACAACAAGGCGAGAGCAGAACAGCGTCACAAAGAGCAAGTCGACGCCGGAAAACCTTCCAGCCAACCCGGAGAAGACTTCAAGCAGGAAGAAGACGATTATCTGCTGGCAGCTTTGATGGAAGGCGCTGAAATAAAGCGTGTCGCGGATTGGCGTTTCCCTTACGAGATCCTGAAGAAGTCAAAAGGCAAGCGTTGAAGCTATCGAAAAAGGCGAATAAAAAAGCGAACAAAAAGCCGAGAAGCGTCGCAGGTCTCTCGCCGACGCGTTTGTTCCAAATACTCCAGCTGAGGAGTCTCCGTGCTCCTCGAGCCAGCCCCCAGCCTTTTCCTGTCTCAAGATTCCATTCAAAGTATACTCGTCAGCCTCAAGCCTGAGAAACTGGAGAGGATCACTACTTTAAGGCATGTCGTCCGCCAGGATATGCAAAAGTTCAACGACGACCGTACGGTGGAACAATCGGAAAAGGCACGGTCGCAACAAGTGGCTGAGAAGAACCGGGCAGAGGCCAGTGATCGCCGGGAGAGACTGCGTGCTCAATCTGTCAGACTCGAGGCTGAGGAAGCTCAAAAGGCTGCCGAAGCGGACGTTGCGGATCGCAGGTTGCAAGAGGATTTGAGGAACGAGCATACGTACAATGTGCGCTATAGCGAATGGGTAAGTGTGGGTCGAGGTCGAAATTCGGTACATGCTAATAAGTTCAAAGCAATGTCAAGCAAGGGTCAATACTGAAGCAGGCAGACCCGCTCCAGCGCCTCCAGAACGACCTCAGGGTAGTGCAATCGGCACCGAGATTGCTATACACGACGAACTTGTGAAAAACAGATCGTCTCGCGACCGTACTTCCACATCAGGACCCGCAACTACCTCCTCGCGTCGCTCGGTGTCATTCAATCCTGCTGTGGCAGAATACAATGAGCGAGCCCAACCCTCCTCGCCGACAGAGGCCAGGAAGAAGGCTCCTACGAGCATATTAAGAAGGACATCACCGCAAGTGGTTATTTCAAGTCAATTTCGTCAGCCTCCGCGCGCCTCGGGCCAGCCTCCACGTTTCTCAGGCATCTTAGCCGAGGACCTAATCGAAGACATTGAGGACATCGAAGCAGATGCCGAATACGGTTCTCTCGTGACAAAACCAGTGATGTCCTCACCTCTGCCTGCGCTCGAGTTCAAATCCAGTCAACCGCTCACAACATATTCAGCCAGGAGAATTAGGCAAACAAGGCCTTCCTTCCCAAGTCAAGGGAGCCAGAGCGCCAAGATTAAAAAACAGACGCCAAGGTCTTCACAGATAGCTCCGAAGCCTTCACGGAAACGCAAAGCATCACAAAAGCGCAAAGCGGCCGGACGCCCTTCCCAACAACCGACTGATATTGCGTCAGACAATGAAACATCATATACAGACTCTGATCTTGACGATGACACCCTGTCAGAGTTCGCTCAGCGGTCTTCCGAAGAACGGGCGCTACGATCCAGTGATGAGTTTGACAATGTTGCTGACGCTGAAGGGGCAAGACGTGCGATGGAAGCCAGCCGAGCAAGCGGTGTGGTCCACCGTCAGGTGGATGCTCTCCCTGCAGAGGCTGCAAACCAAGCCGACGAGCAGGAAGGCACGGAAGAGGATCTTGGTGATAACGAAGATACTGGCATTGACTGGGAAACTCACCGGGAGTTTGTGGAGTCCCTCCAGTCTCAGAGGCAGTCGCTCCAGTTTCGGAAACAAGAAAGAGAAGAAGAACAAGACGTGGAGGACATCGAGGTGTACCGCAGCGGACCGGAAGGACCAGAAGAACGTTATGGACCGGGATCCGACGCATCTGACCTCGATCAGGAGGAAGCTGCTTGGTATGCCTTCAGAAGAGGAGAGTACGTGGACACGAAGCTGTATCCGCACGTTCTCGACGACGATTATTTCAAGCCCCTCCCCCTCCTCCCCAGGCAATCAGGCTCAGGCAATCATGCAGGACGCTTAGCTAGCATCAACCTCGCAGAACAATTTTGCCGGAAAGTGTGGATTAGATATCCAAGACCAGACACGGGAAAATCATGTACGTAATTAGTGAACAATGTATGAGAGCACTCTCTTACATGGTGTCTCCTCCATGTTCGGAAAGGAATTCGGGCTTTACTCAGTGCTCTCGATAGCATGTTGTAGTACTCGAACAGCAACCATCTCAAGCGGGCTCCATTGAAGAAAGCAATACAGGAGAACCTGCCTCGAAACTGGCGACTGAAGATGTCAAGCTCCTATTACAATTCAGGGCCAACTCTACGTTTGGTTTAGTCTGCTCGATAATTCAGTATGCTTCTAGCATTAGAGAGGTCCTCCGAGGTAACGGTCAGCAGAGCGAGTATCATCCTGAAATCCTTAACAAGCATAACGGTCTAGTCATTTTTTTCGCCTTGCAACAGCAGTTGTTCCGCTGCACGACTTGTTATCTTTTTGTACGGGTCTGCTTCAGCTATTGGCAAGAACGTGACAGTCGCACGTCTGTTGATTGATTTGACATTCCCTGGATTCCTTCAGCACAAATGCAGCCTCATGCTCTGCCGTGCTGTTGTTGGTCGAGGGGTTGACACACTAAATGCGACTGATCGAACATGGCTAGCAGGTACTACTCTTGATAGCGAAGAGGATCATAACTTGGGTAGGGATCTGAGTAGTTAGAATCACAAAGTAATACCATTAGATTGTGATCGAGTTTGCACGTGAACGTTTGCATTGTTTGCTCGGGCTCTTCCGTCTCTGCTTCACACCGCGCTGTGCATCTTACATAAACCTATATGTGCTTTACTGGTACCTGGAAACTCGCATTGCTATGGATGCGTCTTGACCGGCACTCCCCAAGGAACATCGCCGCGGCCAGTCTCCGAAACACCCATCATGAACAACCAGCAATTCCGGCGCCTTGTGCTTGATACGCCCGCGCGACAAGATGGCGCAAGCGGCGGCAGCCCAAAACCGGGTTCAGTGCCCTCCAGTCTCGGCTCCAAGCGCTCATCGTTCGTGCCTATGACCCCACGTACAGTTAGAGGGAGCGGAGGAGTCGACTTTGCGCGACAGCTCGCAGAGCGCGACTCGCAATCTCAGCCAACGAAGAAGTTCCGCTCTGCGGCAGCGCCCAGAGGCACTAAACTCGGCGCAGGCTACAGAGACCGTACTCTCGACAGGCAGGAACAGGATGAAGCAGACGACAAGGCCGCTAGGATCAAGGCGTTGGAGGAGCAGATGAAGCTGGGCCAGATTGAGCCGGAGGTCTTTGAACGGCTGCGGGATCAGATCACGGGTGGAGATGTAGGTTCTACGCATTTGGTCAAAGGGCTGGATCGACGGCTACTCGAGCGGGTGAGGAGAGGGGAGGATGTCTTGAACGGCAGCAAGGAAGACAAGAGCAGCGAGCCACAGCCGGACGTGGACGATGAGTTCGAGAAGCTGGAAGAGCAAGAGGTGGCGCCCGTGGAGAGGGAAAAGGTCGTCAAGAGGGGAGACATGGCGCCGCCCCCACCCATTGCTGGAATCAAGAGATCGAGAAACGATATCCTAGCAGAGCTCAAGGCGCAGAGACTGGCTGCAAAGACGGCCGCGGAACCAGCCCCCGATGCGCGATTCAGGGACATAGGCGCACAGAAGCAGCAAAACACAAGGATACAACGTGACGAGAAGGGCAGGAAATCATGTTTGTGACAGATGAACACGGCAACGTCAAGAAGAAGGTCAGGAAGGTACAACAGAGCACAAAGTCACCCGTAGCAGAGAAACCTGTCAAGTTCTTGGATGAGGGTGTCCTCGTACCGGAGATCAAAAAGGTAGCGGAACCTGAAGAAGAAGACGATGACGATATTTTCGAAGGCGCGGGTACAGAATACAATCCTCTTGGTGATGAAGACGAAGACGAAGACGAAGATATGGAGGCTGAAAAAGCACCTGTGATCACCCCTCCAGATGACGGAGAGGGCGAGGAGGAGGGGAGTTGACCGACAGAACCCCAACTCTTGCTGCCGCACAAAGCGAAACACCAGCACAGGTGCCACCTCCGCAACCCACCAGCAAGCCGCGCAACTACTTCAAATCCACACCACTTTCGCAGATACTAGACGATGCACCTCAGAATCCGCTCAGCGATCCGAACTTCTTAGCCGCCGTCAAGCGCGCCGGCTCACTGGCGAACTTCAAGCTCAACCTGGAGAAAGAAGACCAGGACCGCTCAGCTGACGACGGAGAAGACCCGGAAGCCAAGGAAGCTCGCCTGAAGCGCCGCGCACAGATGCTTGCGCAGGTGGACAGAGATCTCGAGGATATCGACATGGGCTTCGGTGAGAGTAGGTACGGAGACGATGAGGGTGAGGAGGAAGGTGGGACGAAGATTAGGCTTAGTGAGTGGAAGGGTGTGGACGCGGCAGACAACGATGAGGACGAAGGCGCCGAGGGCGGTGGTGGTAGAGGCGGGAAGAGAAGAGAGCAAGGAAAAGGAAGGGGGACAAGAACAGTGCTGCTGATGTGCTGGGTGTGCTTGAGCGGAGAAAGGGCGAGGCGAAGTGATACCCATATCTAGTAGACGGAACATGTATACAAACTGAGGAGCAGGTCTGCTCCGGAACAGGCCTGTCCATCTGTTCCGCCAAGCGTGTCTACCTTGAAGAACGGTCAAGGTCAACATCGAGGTTTGCTTTTTGAAGTAACACCAGGAACAGCTCGTGACACAGGTGCAATCAAACACGGCTTGACAAGTGGGTTTGCATTGTACAACATCGATGTGGAAATGCAGCAACTGCTAACAATCTCCTTCGCCTCGGCCGCCTGACCTGGTATTGAACGCCGATGGCTATCCATGGCCAGTATCACATACCTCACCATCCGCGTCCCACAGAGCCGAATCCGACCTCACGAACGGCCGGACCTAATCATCCCTCTCCAACCACTTCCCACACGCCTCATACAACCTCCCAAACCCCTCATCAAACCGCACGCACCTCTCAAACAGCACACGCCTATCCACCCTCTCGAAAAACCTCAAGAATGCGACGAAGACAAAATCGGCATAGCTCACCTCGCGACCCAGAAAGAACGGCCCGCTCGCATCCTCGCGCAGCAGCTCCCGCAACGCCGCCAACCCCCTCCTCCGCCTCCCGCCACACGCGCCCCGACCGCACCGCCTCGCTCTCCGCGAGCCGCGCGAGCGGCTGTCCGAACCGCTCCGCGCGCGTGCGCAGGAAGAACGAGGCGCTGGGCTCGTTGAGCAAGGTCGCGGGCACCATTGGCAGGACGAGCGGGCGCAGCGCCGCGAACGCGTCCGAGACCGCGCGCTGCACTGGCTCGAGCACCGCCGCGTCGAGGTGCAGCGACGGCGAGCGCGTGTGGGCTTCCAGTGCGTGCGCGATCGCGAGCGAGTCCGTGATTATGGCGCCCGAGGGCATCTGGACCGTGGGGATCGTGTAGGCTGCGGGCCCGGCTTCGTGGGGGCGAGGCCGCTGGGTTTGGGTGAGTTGAGCTGGTTTTTTTTGGGGGGGGGTGGTTAGACACGTACAAGGCGGTGAACTTGGGCGCGATGTCGGGGTACTCCGTCCATTCTGTCGTGTATGGGATCCCCTTGTAGTTCAGCGCCAGGCGCGCTGCCGCGGGTTTTTGTCAGCGTCACAGTCCGTCACGGTTGGGAACGTCGGACGCAGAGGTTTGCGTACTCTTCCACGGATTCAGCGACCAGCAGGCACAGCGGCCTTTCGAAGGGAGGTCGTAGAGTATGACCTTTCCTGACATGGTGAAGATATGGATGTATCTCCGGCACGAGAAATCCTCCTTTGCGTAGAAGGCTGCGGGGCGAATATGGACCTACCACGCGGGGTCCGCCTTTGATCTGGCCTGCGTGGATGAAGTGCCGGCGTAGGAAATATTATATATACACGATGTGGTTTGTTCTGCTGACGAGGTGTTGGACTCCAACCCGCCAAACGATGATGACAAATGCGGGACTCGGTGGGGAATGACATGCCATGACAGTACTTTGGTACATCGTTTTATCAACACACATATGCTGATATGCGTGAGTGTTACACAGCTACGAACAAGAAACTTTAAGAGGGTGACACGCACCGGCCCCAGTTCAGGTCGTCCCCCAGTGCATTTTCCTGATCCCGACCCATCGAACCCCCGCCCACACGGCGCCAAAGACGGCACAGTCCATCATACTTTCCAAGGCGAAGCACAACCCGATTTTGCCCACGTAGGCACCCAGAGCTCCAGAATCACCGCCAACTATACTGTGCCTAAGCAACGTGACAAATGGCTTGCCGGTGCGTGGCTGATAGCGCGGTCCGGCATATCGCCCCGCTTCGACTCCTGAGGCATGGAGTGAGCTGCTGAGATATGCGGATGCTAGTGAGCGCAGAACTATGGTTTCCAGCGGCAAGAGGATGATCTGTCGCACGGTGAAGTTGATCGCCTCCTCAAGGAAGCTGCAGGCCGCCATCGAGAGGGCAGAAAGGCGGTAGTTACGGGCTCTGTTAGCTAGCTCTCGTTCGTTCGTTGAAGACCGGGCGGAGTGAATATCGATGGAGTCGTGGCTCGTCCATCCGAGAAGGGACAAGAAACCCTGTCGAAATCGTATGAATGGTCGAAGATAGAGCGGCGAAGGCTGCGGCTTGCGATCTGCACTGTATGGGCCACGGAGTGCAGGTTGATCATAGGATCGGAAGAGGTCGAAATCTCGCCAAAGGCGTATATCCAAATATTCTATGACCAGAAGCAGCAGTAGTGGCGATGGAAGGTGTGATGTGTCCTGGCGACGAAGTAAAGCCCATTGTACGGGGATGATGAATGCCATGGCAGAAGCGCGGTGAGCGGGAAGACCAGCCTCTGCGGCGGAAACAGATGCAGCTGCTGCAGAAGGGAGAACAAATCGAAGGTGACCAGAGCCACCTGTGTGACACCGCTGAGCCTACAAAAGTTCATCAGCCGAGGAGTTCAATATTCTTGACGGCGAAGGAAGCTTACAGATCGCCTGCCGCATGGACCAAGTCCAGCCATATTGGCTGCCAAGTGGGCGTCATACGCGATCGTATGATGGCCTGCTCCGTAACCAGGCAGAGCTCACCAGTCAAGCCCTCGGCCCACGGCTCTATGAACCGTCGTAGTGTGCCTGGGACCACACCGGCCGTGAAGTAACTTAATCCTCGTATGGGGCCAAGCGAACGCATCATGGACCATTCTCCTACAACGATTCGATGGAAGGGCAATCGAGCGTCAAGCCCCACCTGTTCGATCAGCAATGTGGTATCTAGGAGATGAAGTGGGATTGTGGCTTACTTGAAGCCGCCTGCGGACAGTCTTTGGCCACCAGTGAGTGGCGTCGTGTGCAATTCTGGCCCAGTACTCAATAGAAGATCCATACTGGTTCTCCACCTCCATCAAAACGTCCCACTCCTCCTCGGAAAATGTGATCGGGTCGGAAGTGGCATCGTTCGGCGCGTCTCTCTTCTCGACGACCCCGACTGCGGCAAGCACTTGGTTCTTAGCTTCTATTTGTGCCAAGTTACGGGCGGTCGCTTTGGGGTTGATGGGATTGCCCCTGGTATCGTACTGTTGTACATAGGCGTCGGATTGCTCTTCGTTTCCTTGGGCTTCCGTCGATGCACTGGACTCATCTGGTGCCTCAAAGGCCGACCGGCCCTACACCTCATGGTATCAGCAATCGAGGAACACCTGACCCGATCCAATGCAATATTTGTCCCCTCGCGGTAGGTTGAGCGGGAGTTTTGACCCAAAAGCCCTCACAAAACGCTTCAAAGGTTTCTTCTGGCGTGTTTGACGGAACCAGGAGATGGAAAGAAATAGATGGCTTACCAGTGCCAGTCTGGTGAGAAAGGCTTGACGGCCCATTGCTCAGAGCAACCTCAGCAGCACATAGTTGACCCGATGCCGCGTGCCATGAAGCGTTCTATCATTCGAGATGGATTATACTCTGCTCACAACCATTCACGTACGGAGTAAAACCAAGTCACTATAAACTCAAAGATGTAGTTACAAGGAAACCTCAGCCGAGTCGTTCGAGCTTCGGCGGCCAATCCGGACCGAGACCCTTGGTGCCAAGCCCGGAAGCCGTCTAAGAATTATTTGGAGATTTGAACGAAAGAAAGAGAGCTTCGCCTTCCAAACACACATTTTTCGCTAGCAAACGCCCCCTACTGCGACACACAGAAGGTACATATATGGAATGTCGTCCTTCTTCACCCTCCCCGCCTCCCAACGCAAGCGAAAACAACCACCCACCGGCTCGTCGGCCAGACGGAGCACCCAGCCCGAGCGACCCGCAAAGCGAAGAAACACCCGCGACGAGAGCATCTCCGGGAGCGAATCCGAAGATGAAGGAAGAGGCGCTGCGGTGACCGACGAGGAAGAGAACGCCGGGTCGTCCGAATCCGAGGACGACGACGACAACAACAACGAGGATGCTGCGGGACGGCGCACGAGGCTCGCGGAGCGGTATCTCGAGAACACGCGGGCGCAGATTCTGGCCGAAGGCTTCGACGCGAAAGACGTCGACGCCGAGCTCCTCGCCGAGCGCACCGGCGAGCGGCTGAAGCAGGACACGGCCGAGGGCAAGGGCAAGCTGTACAAGTGGATCGCGGGCGAGCTTGACTTTGCGGGCGCAGCGCGGGCGCAGTTCCGCGCCGACACGGATGTCGTTACGGGCGTGGCCGCGTGTCCGCCTTACGTCTACACCGTATCCAAGGACATGACGCTCATCAAGTGGGAGACGCGGGCTCGGCGGGACGACTCAGAAGCGGCGGGACGGGCGGATGGGACGGGGAAGGAGAAGGGGACGGGACAGCCCAATGCGGCGAAACCGAAGAAGCTCGTCTACACCCGCGGCAATGGGAAGAGGAGTAGGGACGTCAACTTCAAACACCACACAGGCGCCATCCTCTGCGTGGCTGCGTCCGCGGACGGCAAGTTCGTTGCCACGGGCGGCCAGGACAAGAAGCTCATTGTCTGGGAGGCCGAGACTCTAACGCCGCTCAAGATCTTCACCCAGCACCGGGACGCGGTCACTTCGCTCTGCTTCCGGCGCAACACCAACCAACTTTTCTCCGCGAGCAAGGACAGGACGGTCAAGACTTGGAGTTTGGACGAGTTGGCCTACGTGGAGACACTGTTCGGACACCAGGACGAGGTCGTCGATGTGGGAGCGCTGAACCAGGAACTGTGTGTCACGGTCGGCGCGAGGGACCGGACGGCACGGTACTGGCGGGTCGTGGAAGAGAGCCAGCTCGTGTTCCGTGGCGGGAAGGAGGCGGGGAAGAGGAGGAAGGGAGACGATGGTCGCGAGGACGTGCAGCAGACGTATTCCGAGGGCTCGGTGGACCGGATCGCCATGGTCGACGACGAGACGTTCATCACCGGTTCCGACAATGGCAGCCTGTCCCTGTGGAACATCCAGAGGAAGAAGGCCGTCTTCACGCTGCCCCTCGCGCACGGCCTGGACCCGCCTCTGAAGCCGGAAGAGGCAAGTGCGGAGCTGCACCCTGATCCGGACGTAGTCGGCGAACCCCAGCCCCGCTGGATCACCGCGCTCGCATGCGTGCCCTTCAGCAACCTCATCCTCTCCGGGAGCTGGGACGGACAGGTCCGGGCCTGGCGCATCACCGACGACAAGCGGAGGATCGAACCCTTGGGCCCCGTCGCCTGCAACGAGCAGGCCCTGCGCAAGTTCCCGTCACCGGAGTCCAGCGCCAGCAGCAGGACGCTGGATGGAGGGCCGGACGTGCCGGACTACACCCAGCACGAGGTGCCCGAGGACAGGAAGACGGTCAGGGGCGTCATCAACGACATTGCGGTCTTCGAGAGGGGGACAGGGGAAGGATGGGGTGGGCATTGTGGTCGCTGCCGGCAAGCATCACCGTCTGGGCAGGTGGTTGAAGGGCACAGGCAAGAACTATGCTATGCTGTTTGAAGTGTCGAAGACCGTCCCCAAGAAAGACGGTGACGATGCAGAGGCGGAGGATGGGGCCGCCTCTGAGGATGTGGCGCTGAACGCGTAGGCGATTGAGTGTGCGGCGTATATACCCGATGTACCAATCGAAAACATGGCTTCCAGAGAATCCAATAAATGCTTCGGTTTCTCCTCTGCCCCTTTCCCCCTGTTGCTCCTGCTTCGAGTTCCGTATCGATTTCGCTGCTTGACTCACTTGGCAAACGATTCGATCTTCCAGATATGACATGACACATAACGATTGCCTGAACTCGTCCTCATCCGAAGCCGGCCAGACGGCAGGAAAGTAGTCTTGCTTGCCCTCTCACGGTAGATCTGTTGAGCTCGATTTTTCCACGTTCCTTTGGAAGAACAGCCGTCCTCATCAACGCTCTATAACTTTTTCGTAGCTTACAAGGGAAAGGCAATCTGATATACAGTACACGCTTCCCCGTCCGGCGCTCCGGAACTCACTTTGCTCTGTTCAATCTCCGCTTCCTCGTCTCACCGTTCTGGTTGGTGGCAGTAGCGGCCTGCAGGGCAGCGTCGGCGTCCTCTTCTCGCTCCTCCTCGCCCACGTTCTCGGCGACTTCGGCGTCGAGCGTGCGCTTGTTCATTGCCTTGCCCACGGTGCGGTTCCACGCCCACAGCGGCAGGCGGAAGAGCACGGTATCATAGACTGTCGGTTTGGGGATCTCGTCCACCTGCTTGGGGGTCAATCATGGCTGCCGTGGGTGCGAACAGGGACGCTGTGGGGGAAGGGTGAATGAAACTCACATCGAGAAGGAATTCGTGGACGTCGCCTTCCTCGGTCTCTTCCTCGAGGTACACGTTTCCGGCGCTGTCGACGATGAGCACCTTGCCGTTCTCGGCGACGGTGCGCTTCTTCGCGCCCACGGGCCCGCTGGTCAGCTCGACCTCCTGCGGCGTGCTGATGCCCGAAGTCCGGGCCTTCTCGGCCGCTTTGGCGGCTTTGGGATTCTTGCTCGCGCGTCTGTTCTCCCGCTCCTGCATGCGCTTTTGTTTCCTGTTCCACTGCATGGCGGGCTCCTCAGCCTGGCTGTCCGGCTGCACGGGCGGCGTGGCCGTGCCATTGGTGCCCAGACCCGCAATGCCCTGGATGCCCGTCTCGTCACCCCACGCCATGCGTCTTGCGTGTCTGATGTAGCGGTCGACGAAGTCGCGCTGTCGCTTCCAGCCCAGCCACAGGGCGAGGTAGTGTGCGCCGCCGCCGACGAAGGCGAACAGGCCCAGCAGGACGGTGCCCAGACCGGGCCGGAAGCGCTCGTAGTAGTAGCCGGTGCCCCTCCACTTGGGGAAACCGTTGCGGAGGAAGTGGTCGTAGCGGTCACGCTCCGGCCCACGAAGCACGTTGGCCACGATACCGAGACGCTGGAATCGAGCGGTGGCTTCCTTGGTGAAGGCTGTGATCTCCCGCTGCGAGGGTTGCTTGTGCTTGTGGACGTGCACGCCGGGCTTCTTGCCCGGCTTGGGTGTTGTGGTGGGCTTCACGTCGGCGCGGTCGTAGTTGGCAATGAAGGACTGGCGGGCCTTGTCCGGGTGGATGATTCTGCTCCTCTTGCGGTAGGCCTTGTTGATCTCGTCGAGAGAGGCAGAGGGCTTGACGCCGATGAAGGAGTAGAAGGTGGCATTCTCGCCCTCGTGCTGGGCTACCTCGTCACGCAGACGAAAGATTTCGTGGTCTGTGTTGGGGACGAGGGGTCAGCTTGTTGCGTTTTCGTTGTGTTTTCTATCGGATACATCAATTGCAAGATCAATGAGTCGTACCTTCCTTGCTCCATGCCGCCACAAGGGAGATCAGGCAGCATAGCAGCAGGACTGCTGCATACGTGGACCTCATATTTGTGTGGAGGTGAATTGTCAGGTCACAGAATTTCCAAGGCGTCGAGGGAGAAGCTCTGCAGGCCTCCGCGCGCACACACGTACACGTACACGGAGAATGCGAATGCGGGTGCGGCAGAAGTGCAGCGTTAGCGTTAGCGCCGCTCAAGACGTGCCAGAAGCAGGCTGAGGCTGAGGCTGAGGCTGAGGCTGAGGCTGAGGCTGAGGCTGAGGCTCACGAAGGAGAGGAACGATAAACCTCTGCTTTTCTCTTCGCTTCTTTTCTCGTTTCTTCTTTGTGCCGCTCTCTCCCCTTTTCTTGTCCTCTCCTGTCTCTCCGTGACCACCTTCAAGGGTTCTTTCCCCTCGGATCTGACCGTTGTCCCAACAGTCTGACGGGTTCGTGTTGATCAACAGCTACTCGAGCAGGTGCTCCTTCCTCAGCTGTTGCCGCTCGAGTCACTGAAAGGAAGTTTCCGGAGATGTGGGCGGGAGCTGCGCCTTCCCTTTGCGGGCCGAGCTGAAGTCAGGGGCCTGCCCGCCTGCCTGCCTGCCTGCCTGCCTGCCTGCCTGCCTGCCTGCCTGCCTGGCTCTTGCCGTGTTTGCGTTCGCGAATTCCGTGGCTCTTGTCAGTTACAATTACACACGTATTAGGGCACATAACAAACAAACTCTTCCGCTCTTCCACTCTCCCTCTCTCCCTCTCTCCCTCTCTCACGACCGAGCCCACGTACTACAGAGAACACAGCACGTCTGCCTGCTTTGCCGCCAACAAAGCACCTTGCACGCACTTCTGCCTTTCCCAGTCACTCATTCAACAAACTTTCTACTCGAGTAAATACCGTGAGCACACTCCACGTATGATACATCTTACCCGTCCACTCCCGCTTGTCCCCCTGCAATTTTCACATGACAAAGCTTTTATTGACACGACGCGCGTGTTGACTTATCCCTTTTCTCACAGCAACTACTGCTCTTCTTCGACACTCTTGTTGCAAACTCCTCGACACCGATATATTGAGCACCGTTCACACCCCACTAAAGACAAATGGCCAACCGCATCAATATTCCCCTCGACGCTCTCACGTCCCGTCTCAACCTGTCCGGCCGCTTCGACAACGTGCGCTCGCAGTCCATCGCCAACCGCTTCGCCAACCTGAAGCCCATCTCCGAGTTCCTTGACTTCAAGCGTCTTTCCAAACCACAGAACTTCGGCGAAGTCCAGAATAGGGTAAACTACAACCTGGCCTATTTCTCGAGCAACTATGCCGCCGTCTTTGTCATGCTCAGCGTTTACACCCTGCTGACCAACTGGCTTCTCTTCTTCGACATTGTCCTGGTCATTGGCGGCATGTTCGGTATCGGAAAGCTCCAAGGACGCGACCTTGACGTCGGTTTCTTCCGCGCAACTACCTCCCAGCTCTACACCGGACTGGCAGTCATCGCCATCCCAGTCGGCATCATCGCCAACCCCATCTCTGCCGCCCTCTGGCTCATTGGAGCTTCCGGCGTCAGCATTCTGGGTCACGCGTCGTTCATGGATAAGCCAATCGAGAATGCTTTTTCCGAGGAGGCGGTCTAGGTGGTCGGCCGCGAGCTCCTTACTCCTCGCCCCACTGGGGAAGACCACCCGGGGCTCTCTTGGCGGATGTGGGTGGTAATGGCAGGAGAAGGAGAGAACGGGGGCCCCGCCACATGTTCCACGAAGTGGACAATAGCGACGAAGACGATGGACAAGGCGTTATTCTGGACCCGGCAAGTTTCATGTCGGCATCACCAGCATTGAACCAAAGGGCCTTTGCTGGCGATGAGTTGTTTTTACCGGATATGATCTGGCGAACGGAAGGACTTCTGCGAATGCACCGTTTGATGACGTGGGATATGGAGATGGCTATGGGTATTCGGATGAAGATGGACAGTACGATTACGAACCGGGCACCGTGGCTTACCCGATCCCTGAGCAAACTATGGAGGAAGCCCTGGTGCAGTCTGCACTCGAGAAGATTCGGAAAGCAAGGGCGAGAGGGAGGAACAACGTCAATCTGAGCCAGGACGAAGTGGATGCGCTCGAGCGTCGGAGACAGTACCCAGCGCTCGAAGCCCCGGCACCTAAAACACCCTCGAAAGGGAGAGGGAGTCGATCCGGAAGCGTGGTCAGCATCAGCAGCGACAAGTCCCGAAAAAGAACAACCGCCTGATTGCCGCTGCGTCACCCTCCAGCTCGCGCTCACGGGGTACACCTAAATCATCCCGCAAGCCCTCGAACGAGCAGAACAATGCAGCTTATACCTCAGGCTCAGCAGCAGCAGCAGCAGCAGCAGCAGCGGCACCACCGCCGGGCTTCCGAGTCGCAGGACCAGATGGCCAGCCCATTTACGCCCCTTTCGGCTACTATCCACCTTCCGACACCGCCCGCCACTCGCCTACCACGTCCCGCACAACCTCGCGCTCAACTTCGGCGAGCAGCAAGCGCCAACCCACACCACCCTACGATGCTCCACATCCGCCTGGCTACCAGTCACGTTACTACGGTCCTCCGACACCGGACCTCCGCCCCCGGTCCTCGACGTCGACGCGTTCGGACGAACCACCTCGCATCCCGCGCAACCGTTCGGCGTCCAGCGCGCAGCAGTACTACGCCGACGTCTTCGGCCCCGGTCCCAACCCTGCTCCTCCAGGCATTGGCAGTGCCGGCGGCCGACGCAACTTTTCCGGCCCACCCGACGTCTCGTACTCGACATTGCGACGCGTTCCTCCCGCCTCATCGTCGCCGCTGCGGGCGTCAGTCCCCGTGTCTGCGTCTGATCCCAATCTGCGCGTCGGGAGAGGGAGCAAGAGCGCGCTGGGCAAGGAGAGCTCGAGCAGTACGGACGAGGAAGGTGAGGGTGTACAGGTTGAGGTAGAGGTCGTGCCGGAGACCAGGACGACGGGGGAGGGGGCGAGGGCTACAGGATCGATAGAGTGCCTGTGGGTGGGGAGAGGAAGAGGAAGGGGAGGAGATGAGGGACTTGTTCATCCGTTCATTCGTTTGCCTGTGTCTTCCTTTTTCCTTCTGGGCTCAGGGTTTGGGAAAAGGGTTGTCTCTGGAGGCCAGGGGCCTACAGAGTTACATGGGCGTTAACAGGTGGTTTTCAGGGACCATAGACTTCCTGTTCTTCTGCCCTTTTCCAAATCGAATCCACATCCATTCTTCTCGACCTTCGAACCCCCCTTGATCTTGTTGCTCGGCGTTGTTTTTGTGTTCAAGACGGGCTCATGGTGGCCTTTTCCGCATCTTTTCGATTGAGGTATGCGATTGAGGTATGTGGTGGTACACGATTTCCCTGCATTGCTCTTCTCCTTAGGGTATTTACGCCTTGAAAAAAAAACGCCCCGACGAACGCAAAATCCACCAACACACGGGCGGACAGAGAGCTTTCCCCTCCCCTCCCCCCTTCTTTGATTGCTCGCTTTTTGATGCTGGTAGTCTTTTTCTTTTCTTGTTTTAACTTTCCCACGCGCACATCCCTCAGCACACACACTCCCACATCTCAACTCATCCTCTCATCTCCTCCCCTCTCCTAACCTCCTCCAACATCCCCCACAATCTTCCCCTCTCTCCCTCTCTCTCTCGAAATGTCCATCGCAGACTCACCCGCCCAGGCCCGGCCCGGCCCGGCCCAGCACAACCCGACCCAGCCCTCACGCGCCCCGAACCCGAAAACGATCCTCAAGAGCTCGAAGACGAGGCCGCCGCAGACGACGAAGAGGAGGGCGAACAGCCAGCCCTTGGATATGGGTATCTTTTGCGACTGCTGCTTCTGCTGCTGCTTGAGCGCCGCTTGGGGCTTGCCGCGCTTGTTCGATTCGGCGCGCGCGTAGGCTTCGTTTGCGCGGCGTTGGGCGGGGGTTTGGGCCTATTGGGGGAGGGATGGGGTTAGTTGGGTGGGTTTTAGGTCGGGAGAGGGAGGAGAAGGAGGAGAGAGGGAGAGAAGGGATAGGAGGGTAGGAGGGTAGGAGGGTAGGAGGGTGTTTTTGTTTACCATTGCGAGAGGTCGACGTGGTGGTGTTTTGTGGTAGTGTTGCGGTGGGTTGTGGTGGTTTGGTACGGGAAACCCTTTTTGGGGGGGAAGTTGTCACGTTTGATGGGATAGAGGATCGGTGGGATTGGAAACCGGCTTGGTGGAGAGAAGAGCGAGGGCGTTTATATAGAAGGGAGAGGGCTCTCTGAAGTCGTGGGATTGAGGACAGGTTCCCGGAGAAGGCGACAGAAGAGGATACGGGTTCGACTGAATTGTTATTCACATGCGATGCAACGCGGGAGGGATGGACACCTGGCCGATCGACAGCCCATACAAGCTCCGGCTTGGCAGGGTCCGAGGCAGCCAGCTGAGCGGAGGCCGAAGCGGAAGCGGAGAAGGACTTCCGTGAGCTCTCTCTCTCTCTCTCCTCCAACTAATCTCTCAAAGGGGCTTGGATATCATCAGCAAACTGTCTCCCTCCTCCGTGCATCAGGCCGCTCCAGCAAACTGTTCTCCCGCTTTCCAAGCAGAAAACGATGAACGCCGCAACCCTCTCGCGACTCGCACGGGCTCCAGCGCTCAGGACCTCCTCCTGGGGAAGAAGAAGATGGCAGAGCTCCTACCAACCGCCCAACAACAGCCCGTCTGGCCAAGCAGACAACCCTCACGTACGCGAGTCCCTGTTTTTGAAAAGAATCCGAGAAAAGAAGAAGGACACGGGAGCTGACTCTGTTTTCTTCTTTCCCGCTCACAGCGCAATTTCTACAAATCGTTCGGTCGTCCCATAGCAAAGAACATCGCCATCGCCTACTGCACATACCAGATCCTGTACTGGTGCTGGATGAAGCTGGAGAGTATGGAGGAGAGGGAAGGGAAGGAAGGTATGTGGGATGTCTTTCTTCAGGATCAGCCAAGGAAACGTGTCGGATGAGGACGCACTCGCAAAAGAGTGGTTTATAGAGAGGGGGGGGCTGTCGTTCGACGGCTGGGCCGGTCAAGACCGCATGGGAAAACAGCTGACGCGTCCAGTCAGAGGAAGTCAGGCACCTTGAAGGACGACTGCGCACCGTGAAGGCAGCTGCGGACGCCAGGAAGCTCGAGGAGCAGAAGCCCACCGTCCCATCTCCTGTTGCGCAAGATGGATCCGTGGTCAAGAAGGGAACACGATCCTGGCGCGATACCGTTTCCGAATATCTAGGTTTCTCGCGCTGAGGGTTCGGTGGCGGAGAGGGGGATCGCGCGGGCGAGCTTTGGTCGTACTGCCCCTCGGATGTCGTCGAAGCTGAATCCTGACAAACGTGGAGGTGTCTTTGCTTGAGACGACGGTATGCGAGCCTAGGGGACAAGACTTCGGCGTGCAGAGCGGTATGGCACGATGCATTGGGTCGCCGCCTCCGACAATGCAGGGCTCGGTCGCATGAGATTCCTTCCGTTTTGTCGGGGTGAACCTGCAACTGATTGAGCGACCAAAGCTGGAGACACGCCGCTATCACGGGACAAGTTGGTATACTGAGACCGAACCGCCGGTACAGACCTGCGAGGTGTGGCAGAGACGTGCCGTAGCGGACATATCTTACGCTCAGCTGGCAAACAAGACCGAATGCAATTCCCAGGTATCCAGTGGCTTGTTCCGCTTGAGGATGCTAGGGACGTCGTCTTGAAACCGGCACGCGCTGCACAAAGAGTCGGGTATGGATACATGGGTGAATTCACAGCCTACAACATCACTGCTGGCGTTGCACCATATGGACCCACGACAACACCTAGAAGCGACACTAACGTCGAATGGCAACTCCCCATCGAATTGAGTGTGATGACGATACCAACTCCTAAACTCCAAGTATCCCGTAATTTATATAACATTGCTCCCTGTATCCATCGCTGATGGTCCACTCACCAAACTCTGTCTACTCCTCCTGGGCTCATCAATCTCCATAGCCCCACTCATGACCCTGACGACCTTCTTTCCTTTGTTCGCGCTCGCGACAAGCACCTGGGCGGGACAAACCACAATCTCCTCCTCGCCCTCGCCACTGTCATCGCCCTTTTTGACGACCAGCGGGAACAGCACGATCTTGACGACCGAGTGGCTCTGCTCGAGCTCATCGTTGCTGTTGTACTCGCCGGACCGCTCGTTCATCAGCGAGGCGTTGAAGTGCACCTTGCGCACCAGGTCGCCGTTGGTGTCGTACTCGGGCTGCAGCGGGGGAGCATAATGTACTCTGCACGCTGCGTGCGCATCTCGATGGACAGGTCGACCGCAATGCGGAGCACGTTCTTGAGGGAGGCGACGATTTGCGACTCGCGATCCGAGGGCGGGGGCAGCAGCGTTGCGAGCACGCCATAGATCTCGAGCGCGACGGCTTCGGTGTCGAGGTTGCGCTGCGTCGCGAAGGCCGGTCGGCGCGAGAGCAGCGTGAGGGTGGTGGCGCGCCATTGCGCGACGGCGCGTGCGGGACCAACCTCGGACAGAATCTTTTCGAGCGCTTTGAGCTTCTGGCGTTGCTCGCGATCCATGCCGAAGAGGTAGCGCGTGAAGACGTACTCCCACACCATGGTCATGACGACCGACATGAAGACGTCTCTTCTCCGAACGCGGTCGCCTAGCAGCTTGTCCACGTCTGAACCGTCCAAGATGGCATTGTCAAGCCTTGCTTCAGTCTTTTCGTCAGCGATTTCCGACGACAGGCGGCACATCCGATTGTCGGAGTACTTGGAGAAGCGGAGGACCCATTGCTGGACATGTTGACACAACTTCTGGCAGGCGCTATCGAAATAGTCCTCGTCGCGGACGGTCAGGAAGTCGCTTGTCTTGGAGGCTTGGATCTGTGACTGCAGGGCACGGATTTGATCGGTAGCGATGCTGAGCTCTTCACGCAGCCTGCGGATCTCGGCGTTCTTGTCGGCCAAGGCCGTTGCGATTTCCTGACGCACAATGTCTTCCATACCGCTGCTGAGGGCGCCGTGCTGCTGCCTCAGCTGCTCGAGGTCCTTGCTGGACTGCTCCCACTGTCTGTGCGCATGGGCATGCTCTGCTTGTAGAACCGCATATCGGTTGTTGGTGTCTGCAATGAGGTTCCTGTTGGCTTCAGTGAGGTTGCCGTTGATCTCGGACAGTCTCGCAATCTCTTGCTGCAACGGCTCCAGCATGGCTCGGATCTGGTTGATCTCGGCATCCTTCTCGCGAAGTTGCAGCTCACGTGACTGGAGTGCATCCTGGAGAGCATGGCTATCGGAGTTGTGCTGGTGGTTGGCATTTTCTGCATTGTCCTTTGCTTCCTGTAGTTGACGGTTTTCGGATACGAGCTGGTCGAGACGGGCTTCCAAGTCGATTATGTGCATGCTTTGGCGCTTGCGCATGCTTGGCGGCTTTGTCGGTGAACGCGGCGAACCTTGCACATCGCCCCAACCCTCCTGTAAACAAACAACAGCGTCAGCAAAATCACCATCATTAGATGTTGCACGTATGCATTGCTGCAGTCTAAACTTACATAAACGTTGGACATGACGGCCCGCCCGCTTTGGTAGTCGTCCTGCAACGGCGGCGTTGGCGGAGGTTCGATGGTGATTGTTGTTTGCGATGTTCGAGGAGCCGCGCTTTCGCCGAGCCTGCTAGCCGCACGCAGGTCACCTGACAGGCTACGGTCAACGCGTCTCAGTGACCGGTTGCTGTTTGCGCTGGCAGACCGAAGCTGGTCTGGCGTTCTGAAATACGAGGCGCTGCCGGCCGATCGATTGCTCTGAACCGAAGGTGAACGTAAGTCGTATGCAGCGCGTTTTGATGTGTCCAGTCTCAGGCCACGATGCGTGCCACCAGCCTCTTGCTCTTCATCGATTGCTTGCCATGAAAGGTTCGATGAACGTTCAACTGGCGACAGAGGGGATTTAGGTCCTGCGCTGGCTTGTGCTGGCGGACTTCGGGCCTCGAAACCTGAGGGCGATGGGGCAGAGCTCATTCGTTCACGGAACGATTGCAACGGCGTTGCGGAACGCCTGGCGGCCTTTACGCCTCTGTCCGGGAAACCGACGTCCGATACAGCGCGGCTTTTCTTGCTAGCAGGTGATTCTGTAGGTATGTAGCCTACAGTTTGCGCTGAGGGCTGATTGGCGTGGTCGCAGCACTCTCAGGCGGAGGTGGCGCATGCTCATTGACAGGACCAAAATAATCATCAGTCGGCTCGTGACGACTGCCTTGGGCTTGAGACGTCTTCGGAATCGGAGAAGTGACATGTTCGGATCTTGGGTCTTCGATTCTGCCAACAGCAGGAGGCGATCGGAACAGGTATGAAGTTCGGTCTTTGGTTGTCGACTCTACCGGAGAAGGTGGTTCGTTGGCGTTTGCGCCCTCAGATTCGTTGACAGCTCTGGCGCTTTTCTGCACTGAACCTGCAGGGTCGGGGCTTTGCTTGGACCGGTCCCCTTCCACTGAGAGTTGCCACTCTGGATTGACCTCGATAGAAATACGAAGTGGGTCAGCGTTGCCGCCTGCAGAACGACGCTCCCTCAGCTCTCTGACGGGATTGTCGATAGCGTCGTCGTAGCCGCTATCTCGGACTGTGTTAGGATTAGGGGACGGAGCGCGTAGAATTGGCGAGTCCATCGATTGCATGCCGCTATCGCGAATACTATCGAAAGACCATGATGATTCCGGAGCAAAAGGCATGGCCTTCGTGTGGTTGTCGGTGGGTATGGGAAGAGACTGAGAAACTTCAGAGGTGTGCAAGAAGCCCTGATGGCTCGTATCGGGTTCGCCTGCCACATTGTCGTCTTCTTGCATCTCAACTTGTACCGATGCTGGCTGTTCAATCTGCTCCAGAGGAGTGCTTTCCCGCGTCGAGGCTTTGGATTTCTTGCCCTTCTTCTTCTTACTAGTTTCTCCGAACTCATCCACCTCTTTTGTAGCCTGCATGGGCTCTTGCGAAGCTTGGCCAGCAGCTACGGGCTCTTGCGATTCAGGGAACGGGCTTCCGCTTGACGGCTCCTCCAGGCTCGTAACCATAGCCTGCTTCTTCTTGTTCTTCTTTCCCTTCTTCGTTGAGAGGCCTACGAAATCGTCTTCAACTGCTCGATCGGTACGGTTGTCCATGAAGATAGACTGTCCAACTCGCGCATGTGTAGGTTCTAGAGCCTCACTAGCCATATCAGTGTCCGGTGCTGGTGGATCAACCTCAGCCGCGGGAGTGTCAACCACCAGATCTGCGTCGTCTCCGCGCTTTTTCTTCCCTTTCTTGCCTTTCTTTTTCGTAGGCAGTGCCCATTCGTCTTCCACCCCAGCCTCTGGTTGTAGTGGCGGCTGCTTCTCGTCGTCATGCCGGACTTCTGGCAAAAGCTCTGTGGGCTGTGTGAAAGGCATCTCACGCTCCGCTTCCTGTGGGATAATGGCAGCTGATGGAGTATCTGTCAAGCCATCTGCGGTGGCCTGCGGCAATCTCTGCTCAGGAGGGTAGTTGGTGGCAGCCTCCGCTTCTTCAAGGTGAGTTACTGGTGCAAGACTGGAAGCATCATTGGTAGATGACATTGACACCTGAGCGGCTCCTGCGGTGTCATAGGAGGTGTCCCACGATGTGTCGGGCTCAAGAGCAGGCTGTGATTCCTCTACCGGAGGGCTGAGCGGCAGTGATTTCTTTCCTTTCTTGCCCTTCTTCTTTCTTGACTGAGCGAAGGAGAATTCTTCAGGCTCGTCGGCTGCTGCGGCCTGCCCCAATGCAGGGTTTTGAAGAAGTGCGCCTGCAAAACCAGAAGCAGCTAAGCCGGCACTCAGGGCGGCGGAAAAGTCATCCTCTTTCGTCGGTTGCTCGGAAAAGGGGCATCTTCAGCAGGGACGCTCTTTTCTTCCGGGACGTGAATGACAGTCTCTTCGACTGGCGTTTCTGCTGCCTGGTTCTTCTTGCCCTTCTTGCCCTTCTTTCCTTTCTTGGTTGTGGTAGTCGAGAACACTTCATCTGGATCAGCTTCAGCGACGAGGCCGGGCGGAGATGCACGTCGGTGGAATATCGGGTCGTTCACTACGAGATCTGGGTCAAAGCCGGAGTCTGCCAGACCTGCAGCAAGGGTCGCGGCAAAGTCGATGTCCTGACCAGAACGTTCGTGTGTCTGAAGACTTCCTGAGATATCCTCTGTAGTGGACGGTTGAGCCTCGTCAGATGCTTCCAGTGGTTGTCGAGATTGCTCGGGCGACAGAGCGACCTCGCCAGCCTTCTCCTCAGTTGGGATGATCTGCTCTTGTTCCAGCCGCTGAAGCGATGCATCGGCTCCGTCCGCTTCCTGTTGTGGGACTGGTTCTGCCTTGCTGTACGAACCGTCTTCCTCAAGGTGTGATTCGTGGACCAGCTGCGGCTCTTGAGCCGGCGCTTCGTATGCCTCAGGGCTTGCGTGTTTGACCGGCTGTTCTGCATTACCGGTAGTGACGATGACGTCTCTGGGGTTGATGCTCCCCTCTCCCAAGGGTTGTCCGACTTGCTGATTGGCATCCGGCCGAGAAACAGATAGGTTCGAGGCGCCTGCGGGTATTCCTTGCTGACCGTCAGCAGGTGCAGGACTCTCAGGTTCATCCCATGATAGTGCGCTTTTCTTAGCCTTCTTTTTGTCCTTCTTGCTCTTCTTACCCTTTGACACCAGGGCAAAAGTATCTTCATGGTCTGGAGTCTCCACAGTTTCGAGCGCAATGGGACCCTCGAGTTGCTCAGCAGAAGGTTGCTTGTGTTCTTCCACTGGGTCTTGGAGAACAACGGGATCGCTCCCTCCCGACGGCTGTTGCACGCTGCTGTCAAACTCTGCCGAAGCCTCAACGGCTGAGGACTCCGTTGGTTCTTCGATATCAACGAAGGTAGCTTTCGCCTTCTTGGACTTCTTCTTGTCGTTCCTGGACGGTTTGACCGGAGCCTCCTCAGTCAGTTCTGCTTCCGTAATCGTTGATGGCTGTACTGGAATGTCTTCGCTTATAGGATCGGTAGCGGCAGCCGGTTCTTCCACCACTTGTTGCTGGAGGGGATCAACCGCTTCTTGGGTGGCAAACTCAGGTGTAGCTTCCTGCGGTTCTTCAGGCAGAACTTCTTCCCAAGCTTTGGCTTTCTTGGCTCTTTTCTTGTCCTTCTTTGCTGATTTGGAAGGAAAAACTGCTGCCTCTTCGGGATCGACGTCAGCAGGATTTTCCAACTGTGGAGTTTCGGAAACAGCAGCCTCCGCATCCATCTGCATCTGCATAGACTCCGCCGGATCTTGAGTCAACGGCTCCGCGATCTCCTTGCTCTCGCTCTCGCCCATTCCAGCCGGTTCCTCCCAGCCAACGCCCTTGACCTTCTTATCCTTCTTCTTATCTTTCTTTGACTTCTTTAATGGCGCTGCCCATGCTTCCTCCACAGTCCCAGCATCTTCGGTTGAGGGTAGAACATCTCCCGCAGGCTGCTCGGCAGACTGAGTCGCCTCTAGGGCTGGATGGGATTGCACTGTCTCGATTGAGGTTGGCTCGACCGTCATGTTCTCTTCTTGTGCCACAGGCTCTGCCTTGCCTTTTTCCCTCTCTTCTTCTTTGACTGTTTTGACGGCAGCGCCCATTCATCCTCGCCAGCTGCAGTTGTAGGCAAAGTGGTGCCCCCAACAACGGACGGTTCCCCGACTGATTGTTCTTGGTGCAGGGGCTCAGCTAATGGCTCGAGGGCTGGTTCTGTGGGCATCGGCTCAGGTATCTGAACGATTCCTCTTTCCGGCTCCGCAGGCATTGCAACCGTCTTGCCCTTCTTAGCTTTCTTCTTATCCTTCTTCGAAGCCTTCGCAGGTACAGCCCACTCATCTTCGGCCTCTGTGACTGGGGGATCGTCGGTGGTGAAAGGATCCTTCAGGGGCTGCTCCTGCGGGATAGCAGTCTCGAACGGAGTCTCTGGTAAGGCAGCTTCAAGCGCGTCCTGAGGGACGGCACGGACTTCAGCCTCAGGATCTCCCGAGAGGGCTGGTACTACTGGAGGCAAAGACGTCTCATCAAGTTGCTTGCCCTGGCTGGGCCCGAGTGGGGTCTCCGGCACAGGAATGTGGATTGTATCTTCGGGGAAGCTAGGGACTTCGACTAATTCGGCCGGCGGTAAAGGCGCCTCCTCCAATTGCTTATCTTCCTTGGGCTCTAATGGAGTTTCTGGCAAGGGTGTCTTCACTGCATCTTCAGGAACGGTAGCGATATCAGCGGTTTGCAGCTCCTCGTCAACCTGATCCTCTGGGGCTGAAAAGGATGGCTCTGGTACCATAGCCTCTGGTTGAGCTTCCTCCGAAGGCGTTTCTGGCAAAGGCGCTCGAAGTGCGTCTTGTGTAGTCGTCTGAGCATTGAAAACATCTTGACAGTCTCTAGATGCTTGCATAGGAGGTAAAGGTGGAGCTTCTAACACTGGCTCTTCAATGATGACACGTGGTCCAACCACATTGCCTTTCTTTCCTTTCTTCTTGTCCTTCTTTGACCTTTTCGAGGGCAGCGCCCACTCATCAGGCTCAGGGGCGGCAGCAGCATCGCCGCTTGTGTCTTCAACCATGGGCGCCAGCTTGGCAGTGGGTTCTTCATAGGAAACCTCGAGCTGCGGATTGGAATCATGTCCTTCCGCCGGCTCGCTAATTTCCGGTCTGTCTTCGGGCCCATCAGTCCATGCTGCTGTTGCTTTCCTTTCTTCGCCTTCTTTTTGTCCTTTTTGGATTGCTTAGAAGGTGCTGCCCACTCGTCCTCGGCGATTACGGCGGAAGTCGCTTCTTGCAGCTCCTCTGAGGCTGCCGGCTCAGCAGTCTTTTCTTCCGACGGCAGTTGGACGACTTCCTCGACAGGAGTCCCAGCCACAAGCTCTTCCGGGAGATCAACAGCTCGGGAACTCTCTTCAACTGGAGCCGACGAGCCCGAAGCCTTTGCTTTCTTTCCCTTCTTGCCTTTCTTTGACGCCTTCGCAGGTAGAGCCCATTCATCAATATCCTGGACGGGCTCGACAGAAACTTGGAGATCCTCTTGGGCAGGAACGTCCTCATTCACTTGGTTTGGAGGAGGATCCTCACTCACGCTCTCCGCCAATTGGAATGGCTCTTCGAAAGGTTCGACGGTGTCCTTCTTAGCCTTCTTCTTGTCCTTCTTAGATTGCTTCAGGGAGAAACTGTCCGGTTCTTCCTGGTCGGCAACGACAACTTGGTCCTGTTCTGGGCCAGCATCGTCCTCCATAGCACCCGCTACATTCATGTCTTCCTGCGGCATCTTGTGAGCTTCTTTAATGACCTCATCCATCACACCGGCGACCGTAGGCATGCGAAGGTGAAGGGTGCCCATTGTCGGTTGGTCTTCACGCCCATCCATGGCTGATACGGGTGCAGTGCTGTCTGCTGTTCGATCATGCACTTCCATTAATGTCTGTTCCGCACCTGGGTCTGCAACTGTTAATGATTCCTGGTAGGTCATCGGCTGTACTTGGAAATGATGATCCGATGGAGGGACGACGGGTTTTTCAAGAACCGCAGACTCGGAAACTGCCTGATTGTCTCCAGCCATTTGTTCTGGAAGGGGCGAACGGCTCACTGGAGTAGGAGTTGGCGACCGGTCGCGGAGTATCGTAGAATCCGTGGTAGACGTGGACTGATCGAGTACCGGCTCTGCCACCCATTCAGACGGTTGTTCTTCAAAGGGCGTGGCAAATACTTCGGCTTCCCTCTCTGCAAAAGGGGTCTCGAAGGGAGTTGTATCCTTAAATGGTGTGGTGCGTTCGACCATAGGAGTCGCAAAGATGTCCTCACCAATATCTTCCACTATAGCTTGGGGCGATAAAGGGTCCTGGACCTTTGATTCCGTAACGTCGACAACTTCGGGATCAACAGAAGAGGTTACCGCTGCTGGAGGTGCTGCACCTGTAGCGTTGGTATGGGCGATACTATCTTCATTGGGAGCTGCTGGCTGGCTTGGCTTTGTCTCTCCGGTTGCAGGAGTTGGTTCTTCTTTGATGGGTGCTGCAGCTGTTGGCTCAACCAGAATGTGCTTCGTGACATCGGCGGACTCAGGAGGCGCAGATACATCATCGGGTTGTACCTCCGTTGCTTCCTCCTCACGATTGCTCTTTCTGCCTTTCTTGCCCTTTTTGTCTTGACTGGTGCATCCCAAAGATCATCCGGATCCTGCTCAGGTACAAGAGCAGCTTCTGCTGGCGATGCTGTTGGGGCGGTTTCTGTCGATTCTGGCTCAAAACTCTTCTCGTCAACAGGTGTGGCAACAGGCGTCTCTTCTTGGACAGCTCGCTTGTTCTTCTTGCCCTTCTTGCCCTTCTTAGTGCTAGTTGGAGCCCAGTCCACCACTTCTTGGTCTGCAGCGATTGATTCGGCATTCAGTGATTCCGCCGCAGATGGAAGCTCCTGTTCCGTAGGTACGTCCTCTAATGGTGGAGCTTGGCTTGCTTCCTGTACAAATTCATCGGCCGGGACAGGTTGTTTGTTCCTTTTCCCCTTCCTGCCTTTCTTGCCGGTTGGGGCAGCCCAAATATCTTCCGCAGTGACATTCTCGGTTACCGGCTCAGTTGCTGTGGGTACGGCAAGAACATCAACTGCCTTCTCGAGCTCAGCGGTAGATTCGGGATGCTCAGGCTGCACAATCGTCTCCAGCAGCTCCACCTTATCGCTTCCCTCCGTAAAACTAACTGCAGGCTCCTCGGTAACGAGCGTGGAAATGCCGGATCCTTTCTTCCCTTTCTTGCCCTTCTTCGCTTTTTTGCCGGAAGATCGAGCCCAAAGATCGTCGGTAGATTCTAGAGCAGGTGTTTCAGGAAGTGGAACGGACCTCGCTCCTTCCTCCTCGAAAGGAGTTGTACTCTCCACATATTGGGGCTCTATGGAGGCCTCGGCATCTCTCTCAACAGAGAGCGAGTCGGCCGAGGGTTGATCTTCAGAAGGACCTGACTCTGGGATAGGCTCGAAGTAGGTACTGGACTGCCTGCTTTTTTGCCCTTTTTCCCTTCTTACCCTGCGATAGCGCCCACATATCCTCAACAGTTTCCGAAGCCGGGGTTGCTGGAAGTGGTACACTCGCTGGCTCGACTCCGTCCTCACGGACCGCCATCTGTTCTGCACCAAGGTTTGTTGGAGTGTCTGCGTTGTCGATGAGTAAGTCTTGATCGTTGAGTGGTGTGGCTTCAAGAACAGTCGTTCCAACAGCAGATTCGGATGATTGCTTGCCCTTTGTGCCCTTCTTGCTTTTTTATCTTTCGTGCTGGTCGGCTGCGTCCAAATGTCTTCCGTTGACTCTGAAGATGCGGGCTCGTATGATGTGGCGTCGTCTGCGGCCCGTACTTCTTCTTGCTCATGAACTCCCACCGATGGCTTCACTGCAGACTCAAGCTCGTTGGTTGGTACATGCACATCTGCGTTGGGCTCCGTCAAAGGTCCGGAAGCTTCAGGTGCTTGACTCTCGGGCAACGGTGCGACTGCTCTTTCTTCGACTTCAGAGGCTATATTAGACGGAGGGTCTTCGATTGGTTTAGCCAGGCTTTCCTGCGAGACAACCAGCTGATCCATTGACTCAGAAGCAGGAGTTTCAGGCAGCGGAACAACTTGCGCTTCCTGCACTTCAGTAGGCGCCGCTTGAGTTTTAGCTGAAGTTGGTGATGCACGTTGAAGGCTCTCAGATGTTGCAGACTCCTCAGGTTGTTCTTGAGTAGGAGGGGCCTCGTTCTCAGTTTGTTGAAGTTGCTCCGAATTCACGTCGACAGCAGGTTCGGCTTCGTTGTGCTGCTCCAAGTCTGTAGGCACGTTCACAGGAGCATCGGCATCTCGTAGAACAGCGGAGGTCTCAGCGCCCGTCTCCTCAGGTTCAGGCACAAACACAAGAGCAGTCTTCTTGGCCTTCTTGCCTTTCTTACCCTTCTTAGCGGGTTGGGCCCATGGATCTTCGGCCTCTTCAGGAGCGGGGTCTCCGGAAGTGGAACATCACGGGCGAACTCTTGTTCCTCCGCAGCGGGTCCAGCTTCCTGTTGCGGTTCTAGCGCTGCACCCTCGTTCGGCACGTCAGGGATGATGGCCAGTTCTGATGTTGCTACGCTCTCTGAAGCAGCCTTCTTGCCTTTCTTACTCTTTTTCGCTTTCTTTGACGGCAAGGCCCAGACATCTTCTGCGGCTTCGGCAGCTGGCGTGTTTGCCGCTGGCGTCTCGGGAAGAGCAACTTCTTGTGCAACTGCTTGCTCGTCGTCATCAAGTGCAGGAGTTTCTGAGGGCTCCGGGGTACAGTAGCACTAGACTCCAGTTCGACTGCAGCAGTCTCGGTCACGATTGGGTCAGTGATGGTGTCTTTCTTACCCCTTTTTCCCTTCCTGCCTTTCTTCGCAGAAGGCAAAGCCCAAATATCCTCAGCTTCTTCAACAGCAGGGGTTTCTGGCAGGGCTATCTCTTGTGCAACAGTCTGTTCGTCTGGATCAGCTGACACACCTTCCGACGGCGCCACGTGTGCTACTGTCTCTGGCATTGAGTCGACTGCGACGGGGTCCGCAATCTCTGGCGTAAGAGTACCCTTCTTGCCCTTCTTTGCCTTTTTCCCCTTCTTACTTGAAAGCAGAGCCCACTCGTCCTCGGCGGCCTCCGCAGCGGGCGTTCCTGGCAATGGTGTCTTCTCTGCTAATATCTGTTCTTCCGGCTTTATGAGCACAGACTCTTGTGGCTCCGTTGGCATGACCTCACGTGCCCGGTCACCGTTGTTGTCATTTGAATCTTGAACAACTGAATCTTCAAACGCGTTCTTCTTTCCCTTCTTCCCCTTCTTGCCTTTTTTGACTGGCACCGCCCAAATGTCTTCGCTGACGGGCTCTGAAGGTTCTTCTGGCGCTGCCTGTTCGGAAGCCGACACGGGAGCGGCCACATCGTGAGCGGACTGCTCTTGCTGGGGATGTGAATCAGAAACGAAGTGCTGTAGAACCTCTGGAGCTTGGGCAACGTCGTTGGTCGGGGATTGCACATGGCTCTCATCTGGTCGGTCGGTGCTGACAAGTTCAAGCCTTGGATCATCACGTGATATGCCGGACGAGCTCTCAAGCTGCTCACTGGTCTCACTCCTGGCCCCCAACATAGTAGTGTCAGGGTGGAGGAGAGGTACGGAATGGTCTGGGGGGTGGTCTCTACTGTCTCGACTTGTTCAGGAATGGCGGTGAGGACAGGGTTGTCGTTGTGTTCCGCTACTGCAGGCTCCATTTGAACTGAGTCATCGACGAATGAGGAAGTTGTGGGTTCCTCTTCTGCAGCAACAACATCGGATACCAGAGGCGTTTCATGCGATTCACTCATTTCCATCAGTTTGTCGAAAGTTCGGGTTTGCGAAACAGTCCCTGGCTCTTCGCGCGAGAGTTCCGGTACGCTTGTTGCCGGAGCTGCAAACGAGGCCTCAGCTGCGGCAAGAACAGGTGTTGCTATTTCGCTTGCTGCCGCTGGCAGGCTGGTTTTGCCCTTCTTTCCCTTCTTTTTCTTCCTTCCTCCGAAGAATGAAGGGAGCCATGAGCTGCCTGTCGTCTCCTCTTCCTCTTCTTCGGCTGCGGGTGGCTCCGGAGCATATATAGCTGCTATCACGCTCTCTGTAGGACGAGACCCCTCTAGCTGCTCTGGCCCTCGGGCAACCGCGGGAGGAGTTGGGATCTCATCTGCCTTAGTTCCAGATATGACTGGAGTTTCGCCTGCCGACACACCGACAGACGAAACATCTGGCTGAGCATTGCTGGGAGCTTTGTTCTTGGCTTGTAGCTCATCAAGTGCTGGCGGTTCAGTATCTGTCTTTCGATTATCAGAAAGTACTAAAGAAGCAGCGGCCGGATTAGCAACAACATGCTCATCAGCCTTGGCCGCTTCAGCGCGGGAGAGTTCTACAGCAGGCTCAACTAGGCCTTGGTCATCTTCCGGTACAGCTACTGCCTCCGGCCACACTTGAGCTGGCTCAGGTGATTGTGTTCCTTGCTCGGAGACTGGAACGTTCTCTTCGACCGAGGGGACGATCTCTCGCTGAGCTTCTTCATATGGCGTCTCTGGCAGGGGTACAGTGGCAGCGTCTCCGGTGGTCACAGCCTCAGCTCCAGCGGGTTCACGCTGAGGTGTCGCGGAAGGCTCCTCCGCCCAAAAGTCAATCTTCTGCTTCTTCTTTCCCTTCTTGGTGGGTACGACAAATTCGGCTTCCGCCTGCTGTTCTGGCTCAGCCAGCTGTTCTCCAGGGACTGAAGTCTCTGGTACAGTGGCTTCGACCGCTTCATCTGGGATCGCTGAAGCACCAGAAATTTCCGGAGCGGGTGATTCGGCGACTGGATCGTTGGCCCACGGGTCTGGCTTCTGCTTCTTCTTGCCCTTCTTACCCTTCTTGGTAGGAACAGTAAGTTCTGGTTCTGGCTGCTGTTCCTGACTAAGTGGTGTTGCGAAAGCGGCAATATCTTCTACGTCGGGGAATTCAGATACAGTATCAATGTCGCGCTGCTCTTTAAAGGGGGCTTCTGGTAGGGGAGCTTCGATTATGTCGGTTGGGACAGCAGGGAGAACAGCGTTGTCCAGAACAGCGTTGTCCAGAACAGCGTTGTCCAGAACAGCGTTGTCCGGATCAGCTGGTGCCGCAGCGGAGTCTTCAAATGGCGGATCCCGCGTTTGCTTCTTTTGCCCTTCTTGCTCTTCTTTCCGTGAACTGTGAACTCCGGTTCAGGTTGGTCTTCCACTTTGTTCTCATATGCCAAGAGGGCGCTAACAGCGACTTGACCACCCTCGATAGGTTCTTCGACCCATGCATCCGACTTCTTCCCTACCTTACCCTTCTTCTTGCGTTCAGCCTTCGTATATGGCATCGGGCCCGGATCTGCAACCAAACTGATCTCATCTGCAGCTGGCTTCTCGATGGTCGTAGCAGTGATGACATCTTCACCAGGGATTATTGCACGGTCAAGCCCGTCCTGAGTGGTTGTGTCGACGATATTCGCTGCGTGATCTCGAGCTTCAGGTTCAAGTACGCTCGGTTGGTCTGCTTGACTGCCATCGGAGACAACGTCTTCAGTGGGCAAACTTGAGGTCTCCGATTCGCCAGGAGCACGATCAGGCTCAGCCGGCAGAGGGGCATGGATAATAGCTGCGTCAGGAGTGGTTTCGTCAAGGGTGTTAGACCTCTGCTTCGTCTTGCCCTTCTTGGACTTCTTCCGGCTAAAAAGGGGTGAGGAGGGGTCGAGTTTTACAGCAGGAGTTGTGAGCGGTGACTCTGTAACGTCTTCAGTCGGAGTCTCCAGGAGCGGGATCCATTCAGCAGTCGACTCTGGGACAGGCTGAGCTTCGTTTGCGCTTTGCAACGTCGCCGCTGATGCCTCTTCCGTGACTGGCTGCGCAGCGGGTTCAAACCACCCTTCCACCGCATCCTGCGCGTCTTTCTCTCTACGTCTTCTCAGTTCTTCGGGCGAGACCTCTGTTACCGGGGTGCCCGGCTCCGATGGTGAGGACGTACCCAGTCTAGCCGCTTTGCCTTTCTTCCCCTTCTTGCCTTTCTTGATCGAGTTGGCGCGGGAAACCATTGGGCGTTGAGGCTCTTGTTCTGCTTCTGGTTCCGGCGGCCCAAAACCTGCAGCTGCCATCTCCTCAGCAGTCGGCAATGCAGCATCGTCGTTGTCGCCTATGTCTCCCCAGATATCGCTGGCCAAGGGGTCGGGGTTCGAAGTGATGACTTCATGAGCGAGCATGCCTTCTGCTCCAACTGCAATAGCAGCAGCTGCTGCTTGAGTGATAGAGAGGTCTGTTTCGCTTCCTACAATGTCTGGGTGTTCACGAGGAGATTGCGGTTGGCTTGTCAGAGGGGCCTCAGCTTCAGGGATCTCAGAAGAATGCTGCGAGGGCTCCGCAGCCCTCTGGAATGATTGTTCAATAGTGCTCGATCCTTCCGGTGCTTTCTCACGCAACCTCTCTTCGCGTTCGATGTCATCCCAAGACCAGTACTCGGGCTGCTCTCGCTGCACCTCGCCCGGTGCGTCTGAAACATCGAATGGGAACTCGGTGGCCTTGGGCGTGGTCTGCTGGGAATCGAGGATATCATCTCTCGGTTTGAGACGATCAGGACTCGCGAAGGCATCCTGAAAGTCCACACTATGAACGCTCGAGTCAATGTCTTCGGCGGCCGATTGGTATTCCTCACTACCCTGAATGCTGGAGGACCGGCTTGACGGCTTGCTTGACGGCAAACTTGGCAATTGCTCTTCCTCCTGGACCTCTGATGGTTTGCGGTTGCGCTCAAGCAAATACAGTGGCCTGAACTCTGTAGAACTTTTAAATTCGGTGGAATTTGGTCTTGGCTTCCGGCCTCGGGGAGTTGAAGGAGAAAGTGGAGCTTGGACAGGGGACGCATCGAAGCTCAGTGACCGCTCTCTAGGGACGTTGGGAGACAGTGGGGTTCCCGGTCGGCGGAAACGGAAAGGAACAGCAGTGGACGAGACGGGCCGTAGGGGATGAGTGGCCTTCTGGGGGATACAGGTTCTTGTAGTGGCGACAGAGGAGGTGACCTAGGCAGTGGTGGAAGGTCGGAGACGCTGCCCACATCAATGGGTGATGAAGGTCGACTAAATGGTAAGGGGATCTGCGTTGCTTCATCGTCTTTGACGGACGACAAAGGTCGCGGTTCCGATAATGCTGGCAGATCTGCGGCACTACCGGCAACGAGTGGCGAAGACAGTCCGCTCATTGGCAAAAGAACTCGAGCTGTGTTCTCTGTCGTAGGAGGCTGAGTAAGAGGAGATTCTGATGGTACGGCAGAATCACCGCTCTGTGTCTGTAAAAATGCGAAAGAAGGCTCTTCAACCTGTTTACGGTCTGTTGCTTTCGCTCTAAGGTTCTTCGCCTTCTTCTTGTCTTTCTTCGACAGGGTCGCCGGAATTGTTGCAGGCGCGCCTGCTGCTGGCTCAGCGAGGAGGACATCTCCACCGCCAGGCGATTGTCGAGTGGCTTCGACATCATTGGATGGCTGTGAAAGCGGCGTAGCAAACTCTCTGTCGAAAAGATCTGAAGCCAGACCACGATCAATCGGCGCTGACTGTCCAAGAGCCGACTCCGGAGCCAAAGTCGGCGAGACTGGGTTGCTGGCGGGCAGAGGTGGAAGCTCCTCATCCTCTACCCGCAGACCTAAAAAGACTGATCACGGCTTTTGCGCTCATCGCTTGCGGCCCGATCCTACTATCATATAAGCATCTTTGAGAAAAACCTGCAGACTGGGACTAAGCAGGAAATGGGGGTTCTACCTTGTCACCTCGGTATCGGACATCCTCACCTTCATCTTCGTCTCTGTGTCTGTGCTTGTGGCTACGCCTTGATGAGCTGGAATAGGCCGAGTGGGCATCGTCGTCGTCGCCGGCCGCTGATTCGTCTCTGTGGCGGTGGCGCTTTCGTGAATCTTCGTCGTTGTCGACGCTGTCGTCACGGTGCTCATGCTTGTGCTTACGCCTTGATTCACCTCCAAGTGGCTCGTTTTCAACATCCCTTTCTCCGTGGTGTCTTGAGCTTGAGTGTCTGGAGCTCGACGCTACGCTTCGGTCGTCGTCGTACACGTCAGTATCGCCCCTTGTGTGGCGACGGTGTCTTCTCCTGTGCTCTTTGTCGCTGTCACGGTCATCCTCACGCACTTCCGGCTCATCAACAACTGATTTCGTGTCGCCGGACTTGCGGCGGAAAAGGCCAAACAACCCCCTTCTTCTTTTCCTTCTTCGGTTCGTCGTCCTCATCGTACTTGGAACGCGAAGAACGTGCGGAGACAATCGAAGCGGCGTCGTTGAAGTCCCCGCTTTCACGCTTCGACTTCTTCTTCGACTTGCGCGAACTCTCATGGACGTCCGCAGGCTCGGACGCCGCTACTGATCTGTCACGTTCCGGAGAGGCATACAAATCACCGTCGCGATAGGACTTGCGCCGATGCTTCCTATCTCTATCGTCGACTGGAGCAGAGACGACAGATTGAACGTCTCGTTCTAAGGTTGGCGAGGCAACCTCAGAGCCGTCGCGCTCGTCATAAGAGCCGTCTCGTCTCGACTTCTTCTTCTTTGACTTCTTCGGTTGTGAAGGCGTGACATCCTCGACCGGTTCCTCTTCTACAGGCTTTGCAGGGGACGGGATCGTTTCCTCCCAAGGTTGTTCCTCATCCATTTCATCGGCCCAGCTCGTGCCAGTGGCGCCGAGAGCATTGTCCAAAGAATAGCGATCTGAGAGTTTGGGTTCTATGGAACGTGCGGTTTGCTCTTCCTCGTAAATGGACTCCGGCTCTTCTCTGATCGGCGCCTCTGCAGGCACCGTGACAGGCACCTCGCTGCCAATGTAGTCATCGAAAGCGATTTCCGACCGCAGGGGCGAGCTAGCGACCGGTGATCCGAATCTTCCACTGTTGCGCTTCTTCTTGTCCTTCTTCTTGGGCTTTACGACATCAGCAAGCTCATCAATATCGTCAAAAGCCCTGCTAGGTATTGATACCCTACGCATCTCATCAGATGGACTTGCCAGTTCCCGAGCTTCCTCGGGTGGCGTGGGAGGAAGGGGTTGGTCTACAGCAGGCTCGGAGTCATGCGCTGAGCCTGAAGAATGTTCATCAACTAAGACAGCCGCGACCGCCCCACCAGCAAACAGATCAGAAGCAACATCACCTAAGCTACGTCGCTTGGCCTCCTTTTCGCGCTTCTTCCTTTCCTTGCTGCTCAAGGGCATCTCAAAGTCATCTGGTCCGGCTGTACTGACAATTTCATCAGTAGGCGGCGTTGTAAGTGCGATGTCTTCCTCGAGCAGTGCTTTTCTAGCGGCTTTCTCGCGCTTCTTACGCTCTTTGCTACTCAGGTGTACTCCAAAGTCCTCCTCTGCCGCACATGTGGAAGGATCTTCAACAGGCAGAATCGATGGCACAGGCTCCTCAACAAAAGCGTTTGTCTTGACTGCCTTGTCACGCTTCTTCTTTTCCTTCTTGCTCAAGGGAACTTCAAATTCAGGCTCAGGCTCTGGGGTCGCGGCAGCTACCTCCTCGTATGGAGTCGCCGGCGCAGGCTCTTCTTCAGGCAAGTCACGCTTGGCTGCCTTCTCCCGCTTCTTCTTTTCCTTCTTGCTGAGTGGGACCCCGAATTCCGGTTCCGGCTGGGCGTAGGCAGATTCGGATGGCTGAGGGAAAGGCGATGGCACATCTTCCGCCGCAGGTGACGATGGCCATGAATCTGCTTCAGAAACACCGCGCTTCGCAGCCTTGTCACGCTTTTTCTTGTCTTTCTTACTGAGGAAGAAGTCTGCCTGCTCCGCTGGTGGCTCTTGAGTTTGGACGGCACCTTCAAAGATTTCCTCAGCCAGTGGAGTAGGAACAGGCGGCGTGAAGATCTCCTCGTCGAATGCAGCGCGCTTGGCGGCCTTCTCGCGCTTCTTCTTGTCTTTCTTGCTCAGAGGAGCTTCGAACTCTGGTTCCGGCTCCAGCTCTGTGAACACTGGTTCAGGCTTGGGTTCTGGTACTGTTGCAGGCATCGCAAGCATGTCAGCCTCCTCTAAAGCAGCACGCTTCGCAGCTTTGCCCTTCTTCTTCTTATCCTTCTTGCTTAGCGGAACTTCGGGCTCTGGTTCCCTCAGAGAGGGTGTAGTAGCATCATCAAAGCCACCAGGAATATGAGGAAATTTTTCTTCTGCTGGGGTTGGTTCATCCGTTTCACCTTCGACGAACCCACGGACAGGTGGAGCACCTTCAGTGCCAGGCGAGTCCTTGCCAAGGTTAATGTCAGAAACACTCCCGAAGAACGGCGTCTGATAAAAGCCAGAGGTCTGCGGGAAGGGCTCTGTATCTCGCGGCGGCGCTCGCGGGATTTCTTCGATGGGAGTTTCGGGCTGCACCTTAGAAGTCGAAGCGCCTGCCATATCATGCTTCAGGTCTGGATGATACGTAGCCTTAGTAGTACCGTGACGAGGTGAGTCTGTCTCAACAACAATCTCATCGTACGCGGGCGGCTTGTCATCATGAGCGTGCTGCTGCGGGAAGTACTGATCATGGTAGGACATCGGCGTCTGAACCTCGTATACCCTCGTCTCGTCCTCGCCCCAGGTGATTCCTCGGCTCATTGTGGGTCTTTCCGCACTCGCTTTCGACGATTCGCCGGAAGTCTGGGGCGGAATGACCGGCGAAGCGACAGGCGATTTCTCGTCTTTCACGGATCCGGCCTTACTGGCAGGTGGAGTAGGCGCAATAACGTTGAGCTTTGGCACGGTGCTCCAAGGCAAGCGAGAGCTTCGAGCATCCATGTAAGGAGGGCCACTGGAGACGTGGTGATCGTATTCGACATCGGGTAGATTGTACACCTGGACATCGTTATCTCCAATTGGATCGGCAACGGCTGTCTTGCCCTCCGCTTTTTGTGCCAACAGCTCCTTCGGCGCGAAGAAATCAGCCTGGGACGGCCTGGGATCTTCCTTGTACTTCTCCTTAAGGTCCGCCAGCACCCTAGCTGTAGCCTCTCGATGTCTGTCCATATCGCTCTTGCTACGCTTCCGCTTGAAAAAGTCGGGGTCGAAGATGTCATCGTCCATTAGAGGTTCGCCGCTGTGCTCGCTCGTAGGCTCGATTGCCTGGGCGTGATAACGATGGTCGTGATCCTCTAGACCCTTCTTGTGCTCAGCACCAGCAAGGATCGCGCCTACAGTTGCTCCAGCAATCCCTGCTGCGACAGGAGCTTTCCATCCGTCTGTTGCCGTGGCTTCGCGCGCTCTAGACTCGAGCTCTCGGCGGCGTTCTTCGAGTTGGACTTCGAGCTCTCTCTCGCTGGCGTTTCTGGAGCTCCTCCAATTGCTGTCTCTCATATTGCTCCCTGTCGCGCTGCTCTCGTTGAAGTCGGAGAGTCTCGACTTGCTGAAGCTCATGCTGTTCGCGCTCATACTCCTCCCTCTCGGATTTCTCACGCTCATAGCGAATCGTCCTCTCCTCTTCTTCACGAACGGCAGCGGCCTTGGCGGCAGCTAATTCGCGGGCATGTCGCTCTTGTTCCCGCTGACGTGCAGCTTCTGCCTCTGCCTGAGCTTGTCTGCGTGCAGCAACTTCTCGCTCCAAGCGCTCAACCTTCCGCTGGCGATCGATTTCAGCTTGCTCCTCTGCTTCTCTCCTAGCAGCAGCAGCACGTCTCTCCGTCTCCTCTGCAAGTCGCTTCTCCCTCGCGTAGGCTTCAGTCTGCTCCTTTTCTCTTCTCATAGTTTCCAAGGCATGTCTAGCTGCTTCGTCTTTCAACGCCCTCTCGCGTTCGATCCGCTTTCTCTCCTCTTCCTCTTCCTTCTCCCTCTCGCGACGGGTTTCGCGATCTTCCTTCCGCTCCTCCTTCCGCGCTTGCCTCTCGGTGAGCTCAAATCGAACATTGGATGGGCTATCGGCCTTGGGAGTCCAATTCTTACCACCTGCAAGGATGGAGGACGTAGCAGCCGCAGCAACGCCCGCGACTGCAGCATCACGAGCAAAGTGGCTCGTAATTGGACTTGACTGAGTCCGTCGAGGGCCCAGTGGATGTGGTGATGCAAATACGAAAGGGCCAGAAGGAGAAACGTAGGAAGGCTGCGAAGGACCCTGCGTAGTATAGACACTGGGCTGCACAGGAGTCACGGGCTGCGGCTGCTGTATAGGCATAGGTGCAGAGTGGTTTGTTATGATTGGAGCCTCCGGTGGGAAAGCACCAGGTAGGGAGACATGTCTTGAATCGACGCTGTTCCTGTCCGACATGGGCATTGGATCCACATATTGCATGGGCGCTTGCATGCCGCTTGTATCGCTTATCACACTCCCATGACGGAAAGGTGTCGCGGTGTTAATCGCACTGATTGCTCCGCCAGCCGCGGGAGCCGCGGAGGATTCAGCAGGGCGCGGTGGATAAGGCGGTGGAGTTGTTGACTTGCGCTTCTTCTTGCTGCCCCACCGCCAACCCCATTTGCTTGTACCTGACGATTGGGAACCTAACGAATCCACGCTTTGACGACGCACTGAAGCTTTGCCCTTGACATCGAAATCACCGAATGCAAGTCCAGAGGAGACACTGGATCCGTCGTCGAACTCGGATGCCGATTCCCACGCATCCTCGTCCTGGCCAGAAGACTCGGCAACGCGAGTGACTCTACGATCGCGGTGTGCAGTTCTGTTTCTTTGTTCACGCACGGCAACAAGTTCAGGCTTGCGTGCCGAGTGCCTTGGGCCGCTCTTCGCAGCAGCAAGCGCAGCCGCTGTAGCGCTAATTCCTAGGAGCGTGGCGTTCAAGTGATCGTTGGAATTCTTCCCAGCTGTTCTCTTGGGGCTTGAGCGTCGCTTGGCGTAGCCTGCACCAAAAGCGAGAGCAGACTCGGCAGAGGAAGAAGATGCATTTCCAAATGTGAAGAATCCTGACTTCTTCCTACGGTGTTCCCGCCGCTTCTTCTCAGGCGATGAGAAAAAGCCGCCCAAGATTCCGCTACGCTGTGGACGCGCACTTTGGGAGACGTCGACGTACGACTCATTTGGCAAACGGCGAGAACTGCGACGCGACTTGGTGCTACTGAATCCAAGGATTTCGCCGAGCCCGGGGCTGTGGCTGCGCGACCGACTTCTCTGATGTCGCTTCACGAACGCACCATCAGGAGAATGCCTGCGGCCGTCTAAAGCGTGTCGTACAAATACTGGACTTGGAGAATGTTCCCGACTGCGATCTTTGGGAACGTAGCCAGGTGCTTGCTTGGGTACAAGGACTCGCTCCTCTCTACCATCCTCGTACCGGACCCAAACGTATTCCGATTTGCGATCATCCTTGATCACGCCTCTAGATGTGTGGCTCGTCCGGTCCGTAGAACGACTTCTGCTTCCACGATCTCGGTGTCTCGAAATTCTTGACGAGCCCTCATGCCGGCCTGACCTAACGCTGTAGGTATCGTCGAAACCCTTGTTGTTATTGAAAATCACGCCACCGACTTTAGCAAGACCATAGCCAGCAGCACCGGCTGCCAGTAAAGAAGACTTTTTGCGTCGTCTGTCGGTGTCTGATGAGTAGTATCTTGATTCTTTGTCGATGCGACTGTGCTTGTCACTACGCGCATACGATCTCCGTAACGAATCGCTGGAACGCTTCCTCAATGATTCGCCACTTGACCTCCTGTCATTGTAGTGGTGCCTGCGAGGTGCATCCGAGACAGAAGAGTAAGGATCAAAGCAGTGTTTGCAAACACCGATATACTCGGTGTACTCCTCCATTTTGCGTACATCCTCATGGTCTTTCCACCAATCGACGAACTTGCTGATTGGTCCGCGATGTTCGTGCTTCATAGTCATACCACCATGCGCATAGGGCGATGAGGATGGTTTACCAGCAAATGAGTGTTTTCCATTGGTGTGACCGTACGACGGGGGCCTGTAAGAGGAAAAGTTGTACTGCTGAGAATCGTGGTGCTGATGATGCTCATGTAATGCGTAGGCTCCAGCCGTCAAACCAGCTGCTCCTGCTGCGTATGCCGGAAGGTTAGAATTTGTGTGGAAGGGGGCTTACCTGGGTAGTGGGGCTTGCTGGGAGGCGGTGAAGTATGATAGGCAGCCGTTGGTACGACAGGTACCGATGAAGAATGAGCGTAGGATGGACGAGCCGCGGAGGTGCCACCAAAATGTGCATTGCCATCTTGCTGGTATAATGAAGTACTGGAACTCTGCTGGTCGTATGACAGGGAGGAATGATGTTGGCTACCCATTGCATATCCGAGAATAGCACCTGTGGCGGTGGCTGCAACTGCACTACCAGTACTAGGCGCACTCGTCCTTGGAGGTTTGCTGCCACCCGCTTCAATGGGTCGAGAAGGTCGTGGAGGCTTCGCAGGAGGTAGTTCAGACGGTCTTGCAGGTTCAGTTGGTGTGACAGAGGAAGCTCCGCCATAGAACTCAGCAGCGCTTCCATGGCCCGTTTCCTCTGGCGGAGCAGCTACATAAGACGCTGGCCTGAGGTGCGGCTCCGCTCCAACAATGAGGGGAGGTGTTGCTGGGCGCACGCCAGGTTGACTTGATATAGATTGACCCTGATCGCCGTAATAATCGGCAGCTTCTCCATATCCAGTAGCTCCGCCTGCTGCCCCATTGGGGCGGAAGGCCGGCGCGGAATACTGTGCAGGGTCCTGGCCTGGGAACTGGTCTTGCACATGCGAAGACATGTGCATTTGGTGATGTTGGGATTGAAGTCCAAGTGGCGTCTGGACATCCTGGCCAGGGAATTGACTGAACCCAGGCGCGCCGACCTGAGCGCTGAAAGCATCGAAACCGCGGGATCTTTCTTCTGGTGACTCCAGACCACGCTCGCTGACCAGTACATCCTCAGTCCTGGGCTTGGTCCGATATTCTTCACTTTGCCTGTCCGAGCGATCACGGGGTTCCTTCCTTTCCTCCCTCCGCTCTTGCCTTCTTTCAGCCCTGCGCTCCTCCCTCCGTTCTTCCCGGTCGCGGGATTGGCTGCGCGATCTGTGTTTTCTGTGCCTCCTGCGATGTTCGCTTGCCGAAGCCCTACTGCGGGCTTCACTCTTCGCATCCATGTCTTCCCAGGCGTCTTCTTGGGCACTCAATGTCCGAATTGCGCTCTCAGTGAGAGATTGGGGTCGAGATGGAGCAAACTCGTAGCGCTCGCTCGTTCTGGATGTTTGCGCAGTGTGAAACGAAGACGGTTCAGAGGAACCGGCTGTGTTGGCATGAGTGCGACGAGGAGTTGATGGGTTTGCTTCGTAATGATCGGCAGAGCGATCTTCGGCACGAGGTGGTTTGCGAGTAGATGAAGAGGATACAACGGACTCTGCGCGACGGCGCGAAGAGGAGGTGTCGCTCTTCTTTCGATGAGATGACGAGCTGCTACTGCTCTTGCCGCTTAGAAAGCTGCGCATGGCGACGCTTTGCTGATGAATGGATCGATGGTTGTATAGATGGTTTAGAGTTATGCTGTTGATGAAGGGTATCTTCGTAAATAGTCGAGACGAATGCGCCAAACAAGATCACGGCGGCGAGTTGCTGATTGGGGTATCCTTCAAGTAGTCATAAGGTCGTCACTTTGTCCTAGTATGTATCAATATGTACTGATAGAGTGCTGAACGTTGCAGACTCGTACAACGGTGTGTGGGAGAGACCTTCACTGACAACTCATCGCTCATGCAGGGTACATAAACCGCCGAAGAGCCGGTTGCTTCCAGCCATTCGCGCACGGAGCCCCAGCCTCTCATTAAACCCGACAAGATACTTCGGTTTGACGCCGCCGTCCTCAAACCTATGCCGGTTGTTGCTGCCCAAGCTACCAATCCATCCTGATGAATTGAGCCCAGGAGGAGGGAGAAACGCCAGTGCTTGTGTGCGATATTGAAGCAGCACTCAGCGGACTGGACTGCCACGCTGAGCCACACCACTTTAGTGACCACGTGATCACGTGTTGAATCGATACCCACTTGACGATGAGCTCTACAACCAAACCGCTCTTTTTCCATCTGACAAGCTGATGAAGGACTGGAGCGACGCAGCAAGACATCGAGATATCCGATTCCCTACGATATCAGCAGATCTGCCTTTGACGCGGTGAAAGCATCTGTTCTCAACACCAGCACTAGGCGAAGCGCGTAAGCCCATCTTCTTTTCTCTTATGGCATGGCATGGCATCCCTTTCGTCTTGTGTTCTCATATCGCAGGTGTGACAGCAGATCCTCTAGCTACTTTCTGCCATGTACTACATGTATATACCGTATCTCAGCTTGAAGACGGTCGACAGTCACAACAAACACAAAACAAAACAACACAGCACACAACAGCAAACAGGGTTCAGCCACCGTTTCCGCTCCACGCCCTCTAGCGGCCCGCCGTCAACTGTTCCTGTTTCTTTCCCCAAAAGGCTGCAACTGCCCGAAACGGTCAAAAAGCTAAGCATCAGCCGTTGGTCGGGTATCGATAAGGAAGTGAGTGACGTCCGAAAACTCAATCCTAGACACTCCACTGCCCGCCTCACACAAAGATACAAGCGCTCATACTCTGTATATCTGTCCTTTTCTCTCTCCTAACCTCTCACCTCCACCTCCAACACTGCCACCATGCTCAACTTCGGAATCATCGGCACCAATTGGATCACAGAGTCCTTCATTCAAGGAGCGCACGCTTCGAAGCGCTGGAAGCTCGTAGCTGTCTACTCCCGCAAAGAAGAGACAGCCAAGTCATTCGCTGAGAAATACTCTGGTGTGACGACATACACATCCATTGACTCTCTTACTGCCGACTCCAATGTCCACGCCGTCTACATCGCATCTCCGAACTCTCTGCACTACGATCAAGCCCACCAGGTCCTCAAAGCTAAGAAGCACGTAATCTTGGAAAAGCCTGCTACCTCCACAGTTGCGGAGCTCGACGATCTGTTCAAGATTGCAAAGGAAAACAACGTTTTTCTCATCGAGGCATACCGGCATATTCAAGAGTGCAATTTCCACGTCCTGCGCAAGGCGTTGCAAGAGAAGCGACTCGGAACAATCTACGGTGCCAGCCTCAACTACGCAACCTACAGCTCACGGTACAACAACGTGCTGGCAGGTGAAGTCCCGAACATCTTCAACCTCGACTTTTCTGGCGGCTCGTTGGTTGACATCGGCGTCTATCCGATTGCGTTCGCCGTCGCGCTGTTCGGAAAGCCCAAAAGCCAGGCCTATACTCCCTACATCTGTCCCACCGGCGTCGACGGCGGCGGGTTCATTACCCTCAATTATGGCTCCTTTGGCGTGCAGATCAACCAGAGCAAATGCTACAAGTCAGATGCTCCGTCAGAGATATTTGGAGAGAAGGGTACGGTGACAGTGAACGCGACGACCGATATTAGTAGCGTGAAACACTGGAGCCCAAAGACGAAGCAGACGGAGGAGCTGGCGGGACAAAAGGCGGAGCTGAATCTACAAGAAGAGGCAGAAGAATTTTCAAGAATAATAGAGGAGGGTGATAAGAGCGCTGCGGAGAAGCTGGAACAGTTGAGCAAGGATGTTATCATCATCACCACGGATCTGAGGAAGCAGAACAGTATTGTGTTCGGAGTGGAGAAATCATAGCACGGTTGGGATATGTTATCAAGTAAAGGTACATAAAGACAGATTGAGCATACTCACTAAGTGTCCCTTGGGACGTGTGCATCAAGATGGTAACCGCACGCCTAAAATTGGAAGAACTTCACGTTCATGAAGAGTGTTACACAACACATGCCACGGTCGGGCCTTTGCAATGCAGTTGGCGTCTACTCTAGCCACCGAGCAGAAGAACGAACCCACATCAACGCCCGCCGCAAGCCAGGGCGTAGACGTTAGGAGTGTCGCGTACACAAGCAGTGAATCATGCAATGTAGAATGTAGAACGTAAGTTTGGAACAAGGCTCGAGTTGGCGAAAGGACGATGAATTCTATCAATGATATATAATTGGCTCTCACGTGTCTGACGCGCTTTGCCGAAACGCGCTTTACCAATGACGTGAATCTACACTATCAGTTGACCAAGTGTTCGCACCTTTGTTCACTCAATGGCGCCCGCTAGGAGCCCCTCATCATCGCAGTTCTCGCAGTCCCAGAAAAAGCAGCAGTCCATTTCCAGTTTCTTCACCAAATCCGCGCCTCAGCCTGCTGCGAAGCCAGCAGAACGCCCACCACCGCCAGCAGGCAACAACCAGGATGGTGATAGTCTCTTCGTCAGCTCCGATGAGGAGCGTGCCACATCAAACGGAAGGATTTCGAAGAAAACGAAGCGTACAGTGCATCAGGATGAATTGGACGATGACGATGATTTGCCGATTCCCAAGCGGTTACGACAAGCAGTGGACAACGTGGAGAACGAGGCATCTATGACGAGCGACCCAGATGGACAAGAGGAAGCTGGAAGGGCTCCCCGTGGACCCGGACAAAGCGTGTCTCACACAGCGGCCAATGATGTGCGACCACCTCGAATCACAGATCGGACTTCGAAGTACTTGTTCTCCAGCTCGCCGATTGTCAGCGATACCGCTGCAGACGAGGACAAAGAAACTCGAAAACGCAAGGAGCTCTTGCACCAGAAGTTTGTCAGGAAGCTAGGAAGACCGGATAGCATTGCCGAGATCAAGCGCCGAAATCACTTCATCACTGAAGAGACGCAGGATGCTGAAGGCGAAGGAGAAGAAGACATGGAAGAGGAGGAAGCCCCAAGCCGACTAAAGGCAGAAAGGGCGTGGGAGCTAAGAAAGGAGGTAGCAAGCTCACTCCTATGGAGAAGCAGATCATCGATATTAAGCGCAAGAACATGGACACGCTTCTTGTAGTTGAGGTTGGCTACAAGTTCAAGTTCTTTGGAGAAGATGCAAGGATCGCAGCCAAAGAGCTTGGTATTGTTTGCATCCCAGGCAAATACAGATATGATGAGCATCCGTCGGAAGCACACATAGACCGATTTGCCTCCGCCAGCTTCCCGGTCCATCGATTGCATGTCCATGTCAAAAGGCTTGTAGCCGCTGGGCACAAGATCGGGGTCGTCCGTCAACTGGAAACAGCTGCTCTCAAGGCTGCGGGCGACAACCGCAACACCCCGTTTGTGCGCAAGCTCACTAACCTTTACACTAAAGGTACCTATATCGATGACGTGGAAGGCCTGGAGGGCCTAGCAGCCACCCCCATTTCAGGTGCCCCGGCTACTGGCCACTTGCTCTGTCTGACCGAAACCAATGCAAAAGGTTGGGGTACGGACGAGAAGGTCCACATAGGACTCGTTGCAGTGCAGCCAACCACTGGAGATGTGGTATACGATGACTTTCAGGATGGCTTCATGCGCAGTGAACTGGAAACGAGGCTCTTGCACATTGCGCCTTGCGAGTTTTTGATCGTGGGCGATGTCTCAAGAGCCACAGACAAGCTCGTTCAGCATCTGTCTGGCAGCAAAACCAACGTCTTTGGAGACCGAGCGCGCGTCGAGCGAGTTGAGAAGCCCAAGACAATGGCTGCACAGGCATACAGTCACATCTCGAGCTTCTATGCGGAGAAGATGAACTCTGTCGACTCAACAGAAGAGCATACTGCAATGTTGGATGAGGTTCATAAACTGTCGGAGCATGTAACGATTTGCTTGTCAGCGATGATCACACATCTCACGGATTATGGTCTCGAGCATGTGTTTGACCTGACCAAGTATTTCCAGTCATTCAGCGCAAGGTCTCACATGCTGTTAAATGGCAACACGCTGAACAGTCTCGAGATCTATCAGAACCAGACCGATCGCACCGACAAGGGAGCTTGTTTTGGACTCTAGATCGGACACAAACACGTTTTGGCCAGAGACTTCTACGTCGATGGGTCGGTCGGCCTCTGCTTAACAAACACGCTTTGCAAGAGCGTATCGATGCTGTCGAAGAATTGTTGAGCGGTGAACGAACAGCGAGCACGGATCGGCTGAAGCATCTTCTCAAGCAGGTTAAGGGAGACTTGGAGAAGTCCCTTATCCGGGTCTACTATAAGAAATGCGGAAGATCCGAATTGCTCGGTGTTTTGCAGACTCTCCAGACAATTGCTAACGAGTATGCGCATGTTAAGTCTCCTGCTGATTCTGGCTTCCGATCTAGTATCGTTGGGGAAGCTGTCGCCTCTTTGCCTAAGATTATGGACGATGTCGTCGCTTACCTGGAAAAGATCAACCTCAAAGCAGCCAAAGAGGATGACAAGTACAACTTTTTCAGAGATGAGCATGAGACGGAAGACATCACAGACCACAAAGTCGGAATTGTCAGCATTGAACATGATCTTAACGAACATCGAGCGATGGCCGCGGAGAAGCTCCGCAAGAAGAAGGTCGATTATGTCACAGTGGCTGGAATCGAATACTTGATCGAGGTGGAAAACAGCCAAAATAAGAACGTACCGGCGTCGTGGACCAAGATTAGCGGTACGAAGAAGGTCTCGCGCTTCCACACTCCGGAAGTAATCAAGCTCGTTCGCGAACGTGATCAGCACAAGGAGGCCTTGGCGAACGCTTGTGATGTTGCCTTCACCGATTTGCTTGCCGACATTGGTTCGAAATACCAAGCCTTCCGCGACTGTGTGCAGTCACTGGCAACGCTAGATTGCCTTCTCTCACTGGCAGAAATCGCCACACAACCCGGCTACAGCAAGCCTGAATTCGTCGACACCGAAGGTCCTTGCGTCAACATCAAACAAGGCCGGCACCCTATGGTCGAGCAGCTCCTGCTCGATGCCTATGTTCCCAACGACGTAGACCTCACCTCATCCAAGCGCGCCCTGCTTATCACAGGGCCGAACATGGGCGGCAAGTCCTCCTACGTGCGCTCTGTCGCGCTCATCACCATCATGGCGCAAATCGGATCCTACGTTCCCGCCGAATCCGCACGTCTCAGCCTCCTCGACGCCGTCTTCACGCGCATGGGCGCCTTTGACAACATGATGAAAGGTGAATCGACCTTTATGGTCGAGCTGTCCGAAACCTCCGACATCTTAAAGCAGGCGACGCCGCGGTCACTCGTGGTACTGGACGAGCTGGGCCGCGGGACAAGCACGCACGACGGCGTTGCGATTGCGGGCGCTGTGCTCGATTACGTGGTGCGTCAGACCAGAGCTTTGACGTTGTTCATAACGCATTACCAGACACTTGCGCGCATGGAGAACGAGTGGCAGGGCGAGCTGAGAAATGTGCATATGCGGTTCACGGAGCAGAAGGTTGGGGACGGCGAGACTGAGGTCACCTTTTTGTATGAGGTTGGTGAGGGCGTCGCGCATAGGAGTTACGGGCTCAATGTGGCTCGCTTGGCGGGATTACCGAGGGGATTGCTGGAGCTGGCGGCAGTCAAGAGCAAGGAGATGGAGATTGAAGAGGGAAAGAGGAGGCTGGGAAATCTGTCAAGGATGGTGCAGATTGTCCTCGATGATGGACCTGATGCGCTGGATACGCTTGTTGCTGGGATTGAGCAGCTTTAGGGGCCTGTCAACGGCCCGTGGCCTTCATTCTGGCCAGTCGGTTGCTTCACAATTTGTATTACTATTACGGGTGCTGTGGTCGATGGCCGAATTCGCACAGAGGACGGTCGGCGTACTAATCTATAATTCAGGAAGTGTAAATGGACGTGGTTGCTTGCTTCATCTACTTCACCAGCCGTTGATGAGGAGGATGGCCGGGTTTCGAAATGGATAATTGAGAATAGGTGTATCAGTGGGCTTCAGTTTCCACCACTGCACACAGCTTTCCATAGCTCCCATAGTTCATCGTGAAGTGGGATGTAAAGGTGTCAATGAAGACCCGGTCCGGACACGAACGTAGGAATTCGGTATGCAATTACATTCTCATGCTGCTGATGACTTTCACAGTATAAGATTGAACAGAGAGGTCATGCAAACTCCATCACCGCCGATGCCGTCTCGAGTCCCTGTCACGATCGTCTTCGTAACAATCGCGCTTGCCGTGCCCACGATCATAGTCATCCCTATCCCTACGCCGCCTGTCCTTGTCCCTGCGGTCTTCATAATCATCGTCATCTCTACGACTCCGGCCATTCCTGTCGGTTGAGGCGCTGCGATTCCTTCTGGATGATCGATGCCTGTCATCGTCGTAGTTTCGTTCCCGCCGTTTGTCGCTCTTTTTACGGTCATGGTCCCGGTTTGAATCGCGCTGATCATACTCTATCTCCTTGCGCCTCTCGATCCGCTTGCGGTCGTAGCCTCTTTCGTCCTCCTCGTCATCATAGCGGTGCCGTCTTGACGATCTGTCCTTTCTGTCGTAGTCCCTGTCCGGGTCTCTCGGGTTCGAGTCTCTTTCTTTCTGGTCATCCAGCCTCCTCTTCATCTCTTCCTCCGTCATTACCTCGCCCGTCCTCTTGTTCTTCAGTGTCAGTGGATTGTAAACCACATCCGTCTTCTTCCTGCCTCCAGCACCTCTTCCCCAAGCACCCAACTCCGCAGCCACGGCGGCATCTGCCTTGGCGCCTATTCCCAACAGTGCGGGTCGTCGCTCCGGCGCCTTCTCCGCCTTCACTCTCTGGTTCTTCTGCGATCCAATACCTTGTCCTTCCTTCCAGCCCATGCCTCGGAGCAGCGCGGCGCCGAACTCCTCGACCGGCACTGCAGCGTACTGCTCCAGCGTCGGCATGTCTGGCGCCTCGTGGTAGTCGCGCTCAAACGCCTCTTCTTCGCTCATCGGCAATACAAGCTCGGATTTCTGCTCCTTGCCCAGAAGAGCGTCCAGTGCGCGTTCGTCGACCGTCTTTGGCTTCACGAGCGCAGACTCCTCGGCTTCCTGTTCCATCGCCGGTGGTTTTTCTTCAGCAGGCGCCGCATCTCCGTTGGCGCCCTCGCCTTCCGCCTGCGCTTCGTGCACTACAAGCCCGTACGTCGGCTTCTGCGCTTCCTTCTTGCGGATCTCCTCTTCCACGCCCGATTTTTGCTTCTCGTCAACCATGCCGTATTTTTGGCGTTTCGCGGCCTTGGCTGCTTCTTTCCAATCGCGATTCGCCTGGGCCTCTATTATCAGAGGCTTCTTCTCAACCTTGGGCTTTCTCGCATCGATCGCTCCGCCGGCAGACACGTCGAAGTGCGTGATGCTCTGTCCCTTAGTGGAAACGTCTTCCTCGTCGGAGTCATGGTCAAGCGCGGCGTGTGGACGCTTGACGCCATTTTGCGGTTTCGGTACGGGTGGGAGTTGGGCCTTGGGTTTGTCGGATGCGCTCAGCGCGAACGAGATGTTCATGGTGAGGTCACGCTCGCGCTCAGTAGCGGCGTGGTATGTTGTGGAGTAAGAGAGATGTGAGGGATGAATACAGTATAGATGTCTTATGATTGCTTGTCTGCCTGCGCGCGGAACAGTTTCTGTGGGAAAAGCTCGGGGAATTGCGGCTCTGTTGCACAATCGATTGAGCGCGGGATGACTTCATGATGCAGGAACCCGCTGTTGCTAGTGTGGATATTGACATGTGAATACATGAGAAATCGAAGTCTTTGGGTCATCAACACTCTACAAAAGGAAGGGCGACTCACTCTGCATTACCCCGGCGTGCCTTGGTACTTGTTCCTGCAGCGTTTGAGCTTCTGAGGTTCGATACGTCCTTCATCACATAGAGAGCATATATCCTTGTACGAGTGGAGTCCATCTACACCCCCAATTCTTTGCTATCTGCAGAGTCCCGGACATGGCAGCCAATTACTTCACCTGCACTCTAGGTCAGGCTACCGCTTTAGGAAAGACCAATCCCGAATTCAAGAATATCAACCAATTCATCGACTCTCAAGCCCACGCGACACCGGACCAGCCCGCCGTCGGATTCGCAAAACCCACCTCCAACGACAAGCCATGGGGCAAAACAGTCTTTACATTCAAGGACGTCCACGGTGGTTCGCTAAACACGGCCGCCCTCTTCAAACGTAACTATGGTCATGTACTGGCCCGATCGAACTCCGTGGCTCTTATTTGCCCCAGCACGCCGGATTTTCTGCTTACCTGGCTTGCGCTGATGCGCCTGGGTCATGCCGTCCTGCTCATTGCACCACAATGTCAGCCAGCTGCTATCGCTCATCTCTGCAAAGCATGCGAGACAAGCATGCTCTTCTACGACGATGTTTTTGCGTCGCAGGCCCAGGAAGCGGCCAAATTGGCAAAGGACGACGGTGTAGAGCTCGCTGCTGAGCTTATCCCTTTCGCCGCTGGTGAACAGGATCTCTCGGAAATCCTGGCTGAAGAGCCTGCCGAGGAGGTTCCATCGTCCGAAGTTGGACCACTTGACGTTGCATACCTTCATCACACGTCTGGAACATCATCTGGAGTGCCCAAGCCCATTCCGCAGTCGCATCGCGCCGGTGCTGGGGTCTTGCCTTCGTTTGCAGAGGGCAGGGAATGCGCAACTTTCACCACCACGCCTCTGTATCACGGTGGCATAGCGGACCTTTTCAGGGCTTGGACTAGTGGAGCGCTGATCTGGTTGTTCCCAGGAAAGGACGTCCCGATCACCGCGGGCAACATCGTCAAGTGCCTCGACGTAGCTGCAGACTGTTCGAGAAAGGATGGGCTACCGCACGTGAAATACTTTTCTTCTGTACCTTATGTCCTGCAGATGATGGAAGCGGACGAAAAGGGACTTCGGTATCTGCGAAGCATGGATATCGTCGGAGTAGGCGGTGCTGCATTGCCAGCAGAAGTTGGCGACAGGATGGTATCCAAAGGCGTGAACCTGATTTCTAGATTTGGTAGCGCCGAATGCGGGTTTCTGATGAGCTCCCACCGCGATTATGCAAAGGACAAGGAATGGCAATATCTGCGTAGCGGCGAGGGTGCCGAGTACATGAAGTTTGAGAAACAAGAGGACGGACAGGCGGAGCTCGTGATCTTAGAAGGATGGCCGCACATGGTGAGTTGAACAGCTGTTACATTTGAATGTCACAAGCTTACAGTCTCCAGGCGAAAAGGAATCGCGATGACGGTTCTTTTGCTACTGCGGACCTGTTTGCACCGCACCCATCCATCCCGGACGCCTGGAGATACCATTCCCGAGCGGATTCACAACTAACTCTCATAACGGGCAAGAAATTCGATCCCGCCCCACTCGAAGGTGCCATTGCAGCATCTGACTTGCTTGATGACGTACTCATCTTTGGCAACGGACAGCCGTTCCCCGGCGTCCTGCTATTCAGAGCAGAGGCAACACGCCAGACGCCAGACGCTGAGCTAGTTGATAAACTATGGCCTGTGGTAGAGAAGCTCAACTCCGAGAGTCAGGACCATGCACGAATACCTCGACGAATGCTCGTGCCTATGCCAGTGCTAGACCAGCCGTTGGAGAAGAGTAGTAAGGGCACCATTCTGCGAGGGGCCGTGGAAAGCAGGTTCGCAGAGTCCATCAGCTCCGCCTATACCAACACAGGCGCGGCTCCTTCTGGAGATGTCCCTGATGATCAGGTCTTGCAGGCCCTGAAAGATATGGTGAAATCCATCGTCCCCAAGAAGGCAGCACTGAAAGAGGATACGGATCTCTTCTCGTACGGTGTAGACTCCGTTGCTGGTATGCAGATCAGATACGGACTACGCCAGCTCCTGCCCCAGTCGTCTAAAGAACTGCCGCTCAACGTGGTGGAAGACTGCGGCACCGTCGCCCGTTTGGCAGAGTATGTGGTCAAACAACGCCATGGTCAAGCGCTTGATAGCGATGAGGACGAGCTACAGATGATGCAACAGCTGGTCGAGGAGTATAGCAACTTCCACCAACAACCGGCTGCTAAGCAGACCGACGGTGAGAACGCTGCTGGCTCTGATGCTGATGCAAGCAAGGATGTCGTTGTCCTCACAGGCGCAACGGGTGCCTTGGGCGCTCACATTCTGGACCTCTATCGCAAGTCAGAGTCCACACGGAAGGTTTACTGTCTGGTCAGGGGAGCAGATGTTCATGCGTCAAAGGAAAGGGTCGGCAAAGCTCTCGAGCAACGCTCCCTGAAACCCCTATCCGACGATGGAAAGGTGATTATCTTGCAAGCACAACTCGGCGACCCACAGCTCGGTCTGTCCGACGAGGACTACGGGTGTCTCTCAAAGGAGGCCACCATCATCATGCACGTCGCCTGGTCGGTCAATTTCCGACAGAGACTCCGCAGCTTCGTCAAAGATAACATTGCGAGTAAGTGAACAGCGCAAGCCACAGTGGGAATGCTTATCAAACTGAACTTCCTGTTCTAGGCGTGACAAATTTGATCAATCTGGCACTGTCCTCGCACAGGTCTGCCCCTCCCAAGTTTGCATACTGTTCATCGGTCGCAAGCGTGCTCAACTACGCAGGAGACACTATCCCTGAGGAGATCGTTGAAGACCCGGCTGCTGCGACCACGTTAGGGTATTCCCGTAGCAAGTGGGTCGCGGAGGGCGTCTGTCAAAGGGCCAGCGACAGCACTCCACTCCGGGGCCGGATCGCTGTCTTTCGGGTCGGCCAGTTATCAGGAGACAGCGAAACTGGTGTCTGGAATACCAAGGAGGCTTGGCCAATGATGTTGAGCGCCGTCAAGATAACCCACTCCCTGCCCAAGTTGGAAAAAGAAAGTCTAGACTGGCTGCCCGTCGACGTCGCCGCCATAGCCCTAATGCAAGGCATCGCAAGCGGCGGCCGCGGGCGCGGAGATGGGAACAACAAAGGGGACTTGAATGTTCTGCATGTGCTAAACCCGCACCGGGAACCTACCTGGATGGAGATGCTCGGTTGGGCCGACAAGAAAGAACAATTTGACATTGTTAGCCCACCGGAGTGGGTCGCTCAACTGGAGGAGGCAGGAAAACAACACAACGATCACCCCGCGCTAAAACTTCTCGACCACTGGAAGAAGGCTTTCACTGCCGATGACGATGCGGGGCATCGGAACAGGGATTCCTCGGAAGAAACACATCTGCAAGGTAAATCTTTTGCCATGGTAAAAACCAAGCAGGTGGTACCAGTTTTGCAGGATGTAAGGCCGATCGACAAGCAGTACTTTGCTAAGATCTGGACCTGGATTGAGGAGACCATGTAGAGCAGTGCTTCGTTGAATTCGTCGGCCGGATCCTACCAAACGCTCTCGCAGGCCACTGTTTACTGGACTTGAACTCCTTGCATCTAGCTATCCCAAATCGATACAGGAGATTTTATGCCGAGAAAACGCTTTCGTGTCGATTGCGAGTAATTGGTATCCACAAGCGTCGTAAAGCAGCGATCGGATGAAGTAAAAATTCTCGGTGCGGGGTGGTACGCGAGGCCCTTCCTTCTGTTGGGGTTTTGTTAGGGGCGAGCTGTCAGTAGAGGTGTGCAGTAGTGGTAGGCAAGACCGTTGTACTTGTACAGAAAGGAGGGCTGGACTAGTAACGTCTTTTCTCAATCGTGGAGTAGAGATAGGCTTGATAATCGAGACCTCCACAGTTTCGCTAGGCGTGAAAGGGTCCGGACCGCTGTCATGGATCGTCCCGCGAAAGCGGGTACTGGAGACGCCAAGAAGAGCAAGCCCTCGGAAGAAGCAGGCGGCCGCTTGGTTTTTTTTCAACCAACGCTTAGCCGGCGGAAACAAAGTTCCGGACCTCATCTCGCTTCTTCTCGGTCGGATTACCCTTCGTCTCGAGTTGGCTTAGCACAGGGTGTGTGTACTAAGTGAAACTAGCTCTGTTCCCCGGCCGGTTCCTGAAGCCTGGGGACGAGCGAACCCCGATATAGAAGTAATCTTCCTCGGCAGTCGAGAGTGTGTGGGTCTGCGTCGTCAGGTGGCTTGATATCAGGATATCGCGAGTCCAACGGACGAGAATGGACTTGCGTTGGCCGAACTGATGAATTAAGAACGGGTACAGGTTGCAGGACTGAAGTCGTCATGCAGCAGCAAATTGCACGGAGGGCTCGCTCCGGAATAATGAAACATGGGGATATACAAACGAATGCCATTGTGGGTTCGGTTTTATGTACCTGCATTGTAACCATGTGTACCTTGCATTAGCTGGAGGTGGAAACAGGTTGACGTAACAACCGACAAGGTGGCCTCCTCAACTTTGCCCGGAGGGCGGAAACGAAGCAGGGTATCCCTGCCGAAAGCTCCTTTTCTGGAAGTCCGTAGCTGCAAGCCCAGTACCAATCGAAAGGGTACGTGTGAGATGACTCGTCCCAATCGAGCGGCACAGTGCACAAGTGTGCAGGACTAGTGCAGACTCGACGACAAATCATTCCGCAGTAGTGCAAGAATAGCACAAGTCTTAAGCCGAGGCGGCGTGATCTCGTGTTCGGTTTGCATTGTGTTGCACACAGCGGGTTCGAAGTGTTGGTCGTGGGACGCGCTGGATACATCAACAACGCGTCTCACACAACGGTCCCCTGCCTCTCAGTCAGTCAGGCTGTCAGCAAGCACACAGAGGGCGTTCCGTTCCGCAGTGTCGACATCGGAGGAACGGGATCGCCAGGCTATGATGATGAATCTGCTCGCACGGTCACGGGCCAGACGACACGATATGCGCAGAGAGGCCGGCGCAGTGACCTTGGAGAGGACTGAGGGCCGCTGATTATGATGAAGCAGGAAGTTTTCGAGAATCAAGGGAACATTAGCCTGAAACGCCGGCGTTCCAGGGCTTCCCGCTAAAGCAGCAGAAGCGGGGTAATCCCACCAGTGAGAAGACATCTTCTCGATCTAGCGCCAAACAAGCCCACGGTAGCCGAGCAGAATGAATGTTTCACCATGCCGTGTGCTAACTATTGCTGCTGTATATGCGGCTTGTCACATGCAGACTTATCGCTGCGAACATTTCTGTAGACGGTCGTGTGTAGACATCGATTGAATGGGCAAGCGAATCGCTCGCTCTGCTCTGCTACTGGGTGTACGCGTACGCGCAGCAACGCAACACAAAACGGCGCAGGCGTGAGGCGTCTGTGGCTGTGGCAGGTTGGGTTGGGCAAACGATCCCGTTTGGTCGCTGAACTGCACCAGTTGGCTGTGTGCGCTCGTCTCAGCGTCCCGGAGGGTCAATCGATTGGGTACGGCAGCCGGTGTGACAGGCAACGCCACCACTCGAGGTAGTCAAGGTACCGGCCATACAGCCTGCTGCAAAGAAGCCTCGGGTCAGAGACGAGACACGCTCGTCCTGTGGCCGTCGTCGATTTGCCGCGGATCACTCACTCGCCCACACGGCCACACCACGCTGCTGGCACGATGCAGTCAGACTCTGCCAATGGTTCATCGACTCTGCATATCGCGCTGGCCGGTCCTGCAGGAGACTCTCTCAGGCTGTATGCAGAGCAGTTGAGCCAAGGGCAGGAGAATGGGGGCCAGAGAGGGTCTCGGTCACGATCGTTGTGACCGTGCAATCGATATTCCAGTTGTCCGCGCAAAGCAAAGGGCAAAGAGAGCCTTGCACACGTGCATAAGGGCCCTATACACGTCTATCTTGCCAGCTACTGCGGCCGACAAGCGAACGTTAAGAGGGACGACTAAAGCCAGGCCCTGTGAATCGGTCGCAATCTCTGAGCTGGGGGCGCAGGTCACCTGTCCTGTTCCCATTGGCCGGAGTGGGCTGCAGGTACGGTCGACTCCGGCGGTTTGTTTGTCCTCAGCCACCTGCAGTCTATCTGGTCGGCACGACGAGTCAGCGGCCGGGCATAGCAGAGCCTGTTTAGCTGTTAGCAACTTAGAGGACCAGTGACTAGCTAGCGCGGCCGGCGCAGGGATGCTCAGTGGTTGCTTGTTCCGATGCAACGACGCCAGCTGAGAGGCGGCGGCGTTCTTGCTGAGGGCCATCAAGAGCCTATCCTCAATGGCCCGCGGTCATGGTCTCCTCCCCAGTCGAGCGCCTGTGCTCGCGCCGCTCGCTGCATCCACCCGTGCCGAATCCCCCAGCAGCCCAGCAAGAATAGCGCGCTGCACGACTCGGCACGCTAGCTGGTGTGCCTGCGTATCCTTCTGCTCGGCTTCCGTGTCGCTGTTCCATCTCTGCTGATCACTACTTTTAATCCTTCTGATCCCCGTCATTCGATCACTTCCACCACGGCCAGGGCTTATCATTCGCACCGTTCCCTTCTCTACACCACGGTCTCTCATCGTCATATTTCCTTGCTTTGTTGTTTCTTTTTTCCCCAAGGTACACGATTCCGCTGAACGGCTTCGTTCCTTAGCCTCATCGACACCGTTACCAATCACCAGTCCCAGTCACCAGTCACCAGTCATTCCTTTCAGGACACGTCCGGCTATAACGCACGTCACACCAAGCCAGCCCACTGCATATTATTTAGTAGACAAAAGGGATCATCCCCCGACTGTCAATCTCTGTTCATACCACGACATCTCCGTACACCATAACGGACCTACTCCAACCCAGCTTCTAATCCAGACTCGAACAAGCCCTCGGCATCTCACCAAGGCTTACTTTGTATATTAACAGTACAATCAACTTGGTATGTCACTGCCAACACGCCGCATAAGCATACATGCAACCCCAGCAGCAGCCGCAGCAACCTTAGCTCGAAGCTTACGCCATGTCAGAACACTACTCACATCACACAAATGGAGCAACAATACCTGGCCCAGCCAATTGGCCAACAATCTTTCTTCTACTACAACCCAGAGCCAGCAACCGACAACAGGAATCACGGCCACTTCACCTCCCACCCAAGCCAATTGCAAATGCCCCCGGTACCATCTAGCCAGGAACTCGCCATGCAATACCAGATGTATCAGCAAGGACCACAGTACATTTCCCAGGCAATGCTTACTCCGGTTGCTTCCCGCAGCCATTGCAACACAAGCCAACAATCCTTGTACAGCCGGAGATGCCATGTTTGATGCCTTTGGATACCGAGTTCGCTGCCTACCAGTACATGCCAGCGACCCCGACTCTCTCTGCTTCCGGTAGCTTCAGCTCTACTGACAGCCCACGTTCGGCCGCCAGCATGATTCCCACTCCAGTCAACGACTCCTACTTTGGACAGAGCCTCGAGGGTGTTAAGCAGGGTTGCGAAGAGGAGGTTTTCTCTGAGATTCTTGCAGGCGACTGGACAAACACTACATCTCCACCATTGACACCAGGTACGAATCAGGCGTTCTGAGGTTGGAAAACGGGATCACCATCTCCCCTTTCCCACAAAGATCACCCTCATTCGCACTATCAGTGAATTATCCGGCTAACCTACGTGCTATCAGTCTACATGCATCCCACTTCGGTTAGCGCGGAAAGCTCGTACCTTCTTTCCGCTTCGTCTTGCCCATCGCTTTCATCATCTCCATCCCCTAACCCAAGATCAGCCATCTCTGAGAACGAAGTCTGCGACCCACGCAACCTCACCGTCGCCAACGTCGCGTGTGAATTCCCCTGCCTGCCAACCCTCTGCGCCGGTGACGACGAGGAGCACAAGTTTGTTCTCAGGGGCGACGTTTCTCCCCAGAAGGGATTCGAACCTGTGATTGCTGACCTGACTGCCCCTCTTGGACTCCCCACCTTCGAGCCCCTCTTCGAGCTTGACGTTGACGACGACTTCACTGGCTTCGTCTCTTCTCACTCTCACAAGGGCTCGGCCGACCTTCACCTCTTCATCAACAAGCGCCAACGCACCGACTCCGGCTTCGTACCAGTCGAGGACGACGGTTTCTTCAGTGAGGAGTCCTTCAGCGACGGCGACGAGTTTTCTTCCATCGGCCTCCTGTCTCCATCCACCTCTGACTACTCCATCGACATGAGCTCCAAGCCCAAGCGTCAAGTGTCCAAGAGGGTCGCTGCCTCTCCTGAGACCTCCTCGCCCCAACAACCCACTCACTCGTCTCATGACCACTGCAGCTCACCTTCACACTCGCACGCCTCGACCCCAGCACCATCTGCATCCGCATCCACCTCTCGCCGCGGCCGTAAGCAGTCCCTCACTGACGACCCATCCAAGACCTTCGTCTGCACTCTCTGCTCGCGCCGCTTCCGTCGCCAAGAGCACCTCAAGCGCCACTACCGCTCTCTCCACACCCACGAGAAGCCATTCGAGTGCACCGACTGCGGCAAGAAGTTCAGCCGCTCCGACAACCTGAGCCAGCACCAGCGCACTCACGGCGCCGGCACTGTCGTCATGGGCGTTCACGTGCCCGACATGGGTGCCCAGCATGCACCGATGCCCGACATGGGCAGCGGAGTGCTAGACACTACTGTTGCGGGCGAGCTTGGAGCCATCCTCTTCGACGCCGCCGCACAGGTGCCCAGCAGCAGTGGATCGAGCGTGGCAAGCTTCTCCGACGAGGAGAAGAGGGGAAAGGCGGGTAAGCGCAAGCGGGACGAGTAAGGAAGCCTTTCAGGGCCTTGCTGTTGGCCAGACCATGGCACAGCAAAACAACTTCTCTTAGTTTCACGTGATCATGCCCCTTGGGTTGGTGGAGTTTCTGCCTGCAGGCTTAGAGCAGTTTTTGGGAGCATTCGGCGCACCTGGCCTGGTGCTGACGAGGGAAATGCGGAGGAAAAAGTCTGGCTTACTTTTCTACCCTTGGCCTTTCTTCAACTTTGGGTATTCGTTTTTCGTCTCATTTTCTCGGCTTCGCTTCACCAGCGACCAGCCCCTTTCGTATCAAGATCGGATCATCGGCATTGGGAGGATCTTATCCAGCGGTCGTTTTCATCGGGGAGTTTTCCACCCTTTCGTCTTCCTTGCTTCTTTTGTTTGTTACATATATCCACGGTGGCGCCTCAAAAGGGCTGAAGGCAACTCTTCTAGCAACATCACCTCGATCGTTTCCGACTAGCAACTTTTCTTTACTCTTTTTTATTATAACGAGCTGAAAGCTCAATCTGTAACATTAGATTATCCTTTTCCTTTGTCGGCAGTCTCCTATGTCAAGCACCCCTCGTAACACCACACGTAGCCTAATACCATACCCCGTGCTGGACACGGTATATTTTCATTTGTTTTGCGAAATCGTGTGCCAGAAACGATCCAACGTCTATCGATACGTGATGTGATGGTCAAGGGATTGTGAAGAGGGCGTTGAGTAGTATAGGGGCATGAAGAAGCGTCGGTGACGTGATGTCGATGGTGGTATTCATTCCGCTCTACCGACTACCGTATGGGACATGCTTCGTACGCGTGCCGTGCCGCGGTTCGCCCCTGCGCCGCTTTGCAAAAACCGACTCTCTCCGCTAATGCATCTCGATCCCGTGGCGGAATTCCTTTGGCAGTAGTACCATGTTCTTTTGGAAAATGATCGTCAAGCACAGTCCCGCTTGTGGTCTCTTCTTTACTCGCCCTGCTCATCCCCGATCTTTTCCAGTTTACCCATCTTTCTGCTCTCGCCCGTCTCACCCACAATCCGGATCCTGTCGATCCTCGTCTTCTCGCCCTCGCCGTCGCCATCAACGACAAAGATGACGATGCTCGTCACGTTCTGGAACTTGACGAACCTGAGATCGACCCTGGCCGTACCCGTCTTGGCGTCCCAGTTGCCCTCCTCCAGATTCACCGTTTGTGTGGGGGTATGGAGTCTGCCTCGTCGAAACCGAGCACGTTGGAACGGTTGCTGTAGATGTGCAGGGTCTTGGGCCGCATCACGTCGTCGTCATCTGCTGGTGGCAACGAGGTGAGGTGCAGGCCGTGGACCTTGAGTGTGGATTGGAAGGGGATGAAGAGCATGAGCTGCTCGTCTGTGTCACTCTCTATCCAGTCCTTCTTGCCCTCTCCTGCTTCCTTGCCTTTGCTTATACTGCTTGGTGCCGAAGTCTCGAAAACAGTGCGTGCGTTGCCAAATGCCGAGTCCACGTTCAAGAAGTCGAGTCCCTGCACGTCGACGGAGGATGTTACGTCTGTATAACCGCGGGGAAGAGAAGTGCCCAGCCAGGTACCCGAGGAGGAAGAGGAGGAAGCGTCACCGGAGGATGACGAGGCTTCGGCTGCGAGCGACTTGACTGCTGCATCGAGAGCGCGCGGGTCAGCGCCGCGGATGCGCTGAGTCTCACGGCCGTTCTTGAAGATCATGAAGGTAGGCATGGCTGTGATGTTGTATGTTTGTGCGATCTGCTTCTGCGTGTCGGTGTTGACCTTGGTGAACGTGATCTGGTTGGGGCGCGACAGCTGGCCAGAGAGTTGCTCGTAGAAGGGCGCGATTGCCTTGCATGGTCCGCACCAGTCGGCATAGACTGCGATGGTCAGTTAGCAGATAGTACTAAGCGTACCAAGTCTGGGGAGCTCACAGTCGGTGACGACTATACGCGACGAGCCCAGCAGAGAGCTGAACTGCTGAGGAGACTCGATGTGTACTATCTTAGACATGTCTGCTGTTTGTATATCGGTATGGAAGAAGAGTTGAACAGTGTTGAGTGTTTGACGGGTCGGACGATGTGCTGCTAGGAGATGGCGGTGAAGTTGGTAGGATGGTGGAGATGTGTTTTTGGTATATTATTCCGTCAGGCCGAACGTGGTAGCGAGAAGCGGAAGGGGGCAAGTCGAAGGTCGCTCCAGCGCGTTCGTGCTGCGTCGTTTACTTACAGACTGCAGGTAAATGGTGGCGGGGCGGGGCGGGGCGGAAGGCAGGAACGCTGACGCCGACGCCGACTCTGACGCCGACATTGACGCTGACGCTCCAGTCCCACTGGGCACTGGACACTGGGTACTGGATACTGGGTACTGGGTACTGGGTACTGGGTGCTAGGTGCTGGGTGCTACAGTAGGTACTAGGTATCCTAACCTGCCCTGCTTCTGGGGCAAGCAATGAGGGAGGGGCAGTGGAAGCCCGAAGAAACACTTCCTTAGTGGTGCATAGAATATAATCGCATTGTCACACCGCGTCGCATACACCTTCTACCTTTACACAATGCAATGGCCGTCCTCCACTCCGACAGCAACACCCACAGACTGAACGGTCTTGCCCTCACACGCAGCGAGAGAGTCATCGTTCTTGGTCTCAGCTACGCCTGGTGTGCGCCGCTCTTCCTCTGGTTCGGCAACCGCATCCTCCACTATCTTCGCGCCACGATAGGTAGAGGAAACCGCGACAGGCAGACGTAATACTACAATCAATCAATCAACCAACTCAATATAACACAACCACAATACTCCATCTCTGATAACATGGCCTCGTTCGTCTACGTGGTCGATTCCACCGCCCGTCGCACCCAGATCAAGACGACACCCGGTACCTATCTTCGCCAGGTCTTGGAGGAGGCATGCACCAAGCTGAAGCTCAACCCGGAGCAATACACTCTCAAGTAAGCCTGATAGGGCATCCAAACGCTCGAAACGTGCGGCTCACAATCATCCAGGAACAGCGCCAACAAGCAGCTAGACCTCTCCCTCACCATCCGTCTCTCTGGACTGTCACCAGGTGCCAAACTCCAGCTTACCCAATCCTCCCGCTCCCCTCAGTCGTCTCCGTAGCTCTGCAACTACCCGAATCAGAAGGAGGTGGACGGCTGCAAGACAAGTTTCCCAGCACCACTTCGTTATGGCTCGTCTTACGGAAGTTCGAGGATGCGGTTGCTGGCGCACCAAACAAGAAGCTGAACCTCACACAGCGAGGTGTTCCTAGCACACAAACTGGAGCAGGCCGGTTAAATTATGAGCAGCCATGTCTGAACGTCATGAGTCGGGAGCTGGCCACTTTCACAGATCTGCAAAGATCGCTGGCGCAGCTGGGCTACAACAGTGGTAGTGTCCTGCTTAGATTGAGCTTCAAGAACGCTGGAACCCCCATGGACGAGGCGATGCAGCAGATTTCTGAGTACTTCAAGGGCGCCGAGCCGCCTGCGCCGTCGGTATCGCCAGGCGCGATTGAGGGAGAGACCAGGCCAGCCCATGGCGCGCATGCCAACCCAGATATGGAGATGACATCTGTCCCGAATGCTGATGCAGACAACGCAGCAGCGCCTGGAGAGGGCGAGGCAAAGCAGGATCCTTCGGGCGATACTGTCATGACACCTCCACCCCCGCCAGCATCCGAGACGCCATTCCAAGAACCGGAGGAAAACATAATAGGCTCCTCATCCGAAGGGCCCATCAATCCTCAAGACCTACCCACAAACTCCTCTCAGGCCGGTCCGAGCTCTTCGCCACAACCATCATCTTCCCAGCCTAGCATATCAGTCTATACTCCGTCCTTAACACCCTCCAATACGACCTTCAACGACTCCGATTTCGAACCCACTGCCGACCACGCCCGCTCGCATCAAGCAACGCTCAGCCGTCAAGGCCAAAACAAACGCTTGGCATCGGACAACGAGATTGCCATGGCGCAGCAGTCGCGACTTGAAAGCTTAAATTCCATCCGATCCATCACCCTCCGTGTCCGACTGCCGGACAACATGATGGTAGATCTGACCATGTCGCAAGCCGACACGTCCGCCAGCCTTTACTCGCAAGTCCGGGACCTGCTCGACCGGCCAGGAGAGCCGTTCCTTTGCGGTACACAGGATCGAAGGGTTTCGTGACGCTGGATGCGCAATCCGAGACCAAGTTAATCAAGGATCTGGGCATGAGTGGACGTGTTTTGATCACCATGATCTGGGGCGACGCCGCATCTGCAGACGCGAGACGGTCGCCCGTACTGAAAGCGCAGTTCCGCAATCAAGCGCAGGAGCTCAAGGTCAAGGAGGCTGAACTGGAGAAGGATGAAGCGAAGAAGCCGGGCGTGGAAGAGAAGACGGAGAAAAAGAAAGAGGGGAAGAACAAGGGGGATGTCGAGACAAGGATGAAGAGGTTGTTGGGTCTGGGCAAGAAATAGCATCTGAGCGAATAGAGTCAAGGGAGAAAGGACGGCATGATGGCATGGGTAACCGAGCGCTGGCGTTCTGGGAGAGCAAACGCGTCTGCGCGGGATGTGCGCTCGTAGGGAGTCGGCTTTTCACCAATACACCCTGTCTACTGATACATCCTGTCTACTGATCTGACTGGTTCTTGTTGCATTATACTGTTCTTACCCCGTGGATGCAAAAGGTGTCAACACGGGCTCTCTCCTCTAGTCACGCGTGGAGGCGGTCAAACGGTACCTGTACTTGATTGCACCCTCAGCATTGCATTTGGAGCGTAAACAGAACGGACGCTTGATGCACGCAACGTACAGAGAACTGGCTCTTCTCACATAGTCCTAGGAGGTTGAGGTGTACAGGCGTCATCGGTTTTGTATTAGTACTAATAACCATTCCCATACCAATCAGTGGACAAATTTGTCGGTTAACGGCGCATGTCCTGCGCTGTACCGACATACTCGTTCAAGAATCGACACAGAAGGAAGGAGTGCGCGGGATGTGTATAAGGCACACTTCTGGAAGGGGAAGGAAGGTGAAGCGAACCTCGGCCATCGGCGTTTGTCGCTCTGGCCGTGCACGCATGCACGCATGCATGTGCTCCAATGCTCGACCGCACTCACTCACTCACTCCCTGCAAGCATTCCATCGCATCTACCGACCGATTGCACATCACTCCCCATGTCCGACCACGTACACGATGCTCCTCGACCCCGTCCCGAACCGTCTAGCTTCCAATATCCCTTTGCAGCAGCCCCCGACATCATCCGCTCGCACCAGAAAGATGCCTACTTCCAGGGCGTCCTCTTTGAGCGCCTCTCGTCCGTCCTCCGCAACCTCTACGGTGCCCGCTTCGCCCACACCTACACCTCTGAAGCTCGCACCTTCACCGAGCTCCTCTATTTGGCTCTGACCACCTTCGTCGGCAACCGAACTCTGGGCGAAGAGTACAGCGACATCATCCAAATCTCCTCCGATACCCTTGAGCTGCCGTCCGTGTACCAGCGAGGCGGATACATCATCTCCAGCGTCTTGCTTCCCTACACACTGTCGCGCTTCCTGCCCGCCTTTCGGCGTAAATTGCGCTCCGGCCTCGAGATCTCCCTCCGACGCGCCGCATCGAAAGCTCCCAACCACAAGACACGCTCGACAATCCGGTCGTTCCAACATTACGTCCTCACGAACCTCGACACCATCACCTCACCCTCTCCGCTCTACGCCCTCAGCCTCACGGCCTTTTACTTCAGCGGCGCCTACTACGAGCTCAGCAAGCGGCTCTTCTCCCTCCGCTACATATTCTCGCGTCGCCTGGAGCCCACCCAACAACGCATCGGCTACGAAGTCCTCGGCGTCCTGCTTGTCCTCCAGCTCTCCGTACAAGCCTGGCTGCACGCGCGGGAGACGTTCGACACGTCCTCCGCGGCGGCGGCGGGTCCAGCAGGCCAGGCGGCGGCGGCGGCGGGCGGCACGAGCGCAACACTGGACGGAGGCGTCGAAGTGAGCCTGGATCCGAACTCGTACTCCGCCAACAACGCCCTGCTGCTCGCCGAAGCCGCAACCCAGCCGGCTGACCTCGCGGGCAAGATCTCAAAGGCAACGCATACGCCGGTGGCTTCTGGACCGCACCACGACCTCGAGGACGCCGAGGCGATGCGTTGGATCGGGCGACAGGCGCGCAAGTGCACGCTCTGTTTGGAGGCCATGAAAGACCCCAGCGCGACGACGTGCGGGCACGTCTTCTGCTGGACGTGCATCGGGGATTGGGTGAGGGAGAAGCCCGAGTGTCCGCTCTGCAGGCAGAGCGTCCTTGTGCAGCACATCTTGCCTTTGAGAGGGTGACGTTGCAGGGTTTCCAGTTTCAAGGACTGCGGCGGAGCAGGGGAAACCGCGGCCGAAGCTGCTGTAAAAATGTGGATGAGTAGCCGAACATGCGAGAGTTTGGCAACTCGAAGCTGTCGACAGGAAACATGCATTACCCACTACTACTACTACTACTAATACAGGACCACCACCCGATCGCGTCGCAGACTGTCCGACCGTCCGTTTCCCTTCTCAGAACCCCACCAGCAACTCCATCGCACCTGCAACGAGGAACGGCGCGCCCATGAATGCTCCCCAGCCTCATCAAAAGTGCAACGCTCCTAGAAAACCGCAGACGTTTTCTTGGCTGCCGATAAACCATGTCACTCTACCAGGTGTTGGAGCGCTTGCGCCTGAGTACAGAGCGTAATCGTCCACTACGTACGACAAATGTCAGTCCAGTGCGGAAGCAAAAGAGAAAAAGAAAAAATTCCCCGGGATCGAGTGAGGACATGAAGAACGGCGAGGATGCAAACGGGCAGGGAATCGGGCTCTGAGAAGAAAAAGAACCGTGATCTCGTCACCTCTTCCCCTCGATCACACTGCCCGTGTACCTCGCGCCAGCGCTGCTGCGCTTCATCAACTTGGCTTCCCTGTCCTTTTCCCTGTCTCTGGGCGAACTGCCGTTGCCCGCAACGATGTTCGGTAAAGCGGTCAATGCGTCGCCGCCTCCGTCTTTCAGGCCGACTCCGAGATGCCGACCCGTCTTCTGGTCGACTTTGAAGTCGAGATACATCTGCGCCGCGGGCGAGAGTGGGAATGGGCAGGGTTGCGTTGGAATGTCCGCGCCGTTTTGAAGCAACATTTCGGCTACTGGGAACGGCTTCCGCTGTGCTGTCGCCGGACGAGAGGGAACTGCTGCTGCTGCGGCGGCGGCGGCGGGGAGGTCGTGGTCGTTGTTGTTGTGGTGGTTGTTAAAGTGGTAGGATTAACTGTAGTTATCGTCGACGTCGTTCGGCCGTGTGAGAAGGAAGCTGCAGATGCAGGCGCTGCAGGATCCGCAGCTGCCAGTGCTAGGTACACAGCAGGCGTCGAGCGTGAGCGATCGGTGACGTTAGGGTTCGCGCGAAGCGCGAGCGCATAAAGAACATTTTGGATGTCGTTCTTCTTAATGCTGGCGAGCAGAGTCTCATCCGGGCCGCCGTAGTGAGATACAGTCGATGAGATAGGCTGGACATAAGTCCTATCGCTATATTTAGCGGTGATGAAATGGAGACGTTGCTCCCGTGTGGAGTGAGGAGATGGCTTAAGGAAACGGTCCAGTTTGGCTTCCCAGATCATGTTGCTGACGCGGTTGCCGATGAGCAGCAGAAGATCGACTATGTCCGGCGTGAAGGCGGACGTATCAAGTGTCAGGGAGCGGACCTTCGAGATGTGAGTACCCAATGAGCGGTGGATTCCACTGCACTCTATGCACAACACAATGCCCAGATTGATTGAGACCCATTCGACCTTGCCTTCGGATCCGCAATCTGCACAGAACTTGTTGCCCGCATCTGCCTCTCGAATTTGGTTCAGAAGTGCAGAGGAGTCCGCATTGTCGCTGTTTGTCCGACGGTATGTGGGTTTGTCGCCAGTAGTCGCGTGTCTTGACACAGCCTTGGCTGTAGAATTTTGTACACTCGCGTTGGAAGCCGCTCGGTGACCGGCAAAGGACGAACTCTTGCCCGTCAACACGGCTGCGATGTCTTTGCGAGTCGAGGTGCTCGATGAGGAGTCGTCCACAATGGCCTGGGATCCGGTCGATCTGGCCTCAAACGCACTCTGCAGTGCGTTGTTAATTGCGGCAATCCATGACTTCATCTCCTCCTCTGAAGGCGCTTGATAGACACGAGTGTACGAGGGCGTGATTACTTCGAAGCAGAAGCGTCGCTCAGAGCTGCGGGCTTCTCTGACCGATGCGACTCTCAGGTCAATAGGATCCATGTGCAAGTCGAGCTTTTCTTTCCAGTTGACATATTCAGACAGCTTGCCTTGATCAAGAACAATCCAGAACCTATGCACCACATAAGCAAACAGTTCATTCCCTCATGAGTTGTAGCGACTTACTTATGCCACGCAGTCTTGTTCAGGCCTTTTGGATCAACATGGCTTCCAGGCCTGCTCAATGACCATAGAAGCCCTTCTTTGCGGTGCTGGCCAGTATCGACGTTCGAAGATATGTCTTTCTCTTCAAGATCGCGTATCCCCTTGAATTTGTTACTTGAATGCCGCATGGGAATGCCTGATCGATCGCCAGGTACAGCCGGTACAGGGACCAGGTTGTTGCCAGGTCCCTGATTAAGGAATCCACTGGAAGTAGGGGTGATGTTGCGACGACGGAATTGCGACCGACGTTTCCATAACTTGGGACACGACTACCAGCCGCATCCGCAGCCATGTTGCCGTTCGTAGGTGACAGCAGAGTGTCTCCATCGCTGACGGAGGTTGTTGCTTTTGAGTTCGTCTCGAGGGCCCGCCTCTTCTCCTCTCTTTCGGTGCGTTGGAGTTGGAACTCTTTGTCGGCGTGACTGACTTCGAGGCACAAAGCTTCCAGCTGGGGCATCATTTCCTCGACCTTCTTTGCTGTGTTGAGATATCCTCTTGCTTGAGTGTCGGCATATCTGGTGAGTTGAGAGAGCACTTCCTGTTCCTTACGGCCACCATGAAGATCTTGCATGAACGAAGAATAATCGAACCTTTTGAGCTCAAATGTCCTTCGCTTCGCCTGGTATTTGGAGTCGCTCTCTGCACGTTTCTTCTCCTTCAAGGACTCGGTACGCTGCCCAAGGTATTTGCTGACGTAGGCATAGTAATCCTTGCTTTCCTCCTCAAAATCGCGTTTCTTCGCGTCTGCTGATTTGATTTCGAGGTTATAAAGCTTGTTGATGGGCTCGATGATAAGCTTCCGCAAATTGGTGGTGTTCTGCTTTTCGTACGCGAGTATCTCCTTTGCGATTTTGTCGAAGTAGTGATCGAGCGCGGGACGAACAGCGTTTGCGTTCGAACTCGAGACTTCTCGTAGAGCGTCCATAAAAGCAGACACCGCATCGTTGCATTCTTTCTGCTTCTCCTCTGCCGCTTCGGCCGTCCTCAGCACCTTCTTCATACGCGTTTTCATACTTCCGGTCCTCTGCTCCAGTGAGCGCATCGTAGCCCGGAATAGCGGCCCATCGTCTTGACTGCTGAGATCTTCGCCAGGCCGATTGCAAGCTACGTCGATCTTCGGCGCGCCATTGGTCAACGATGGCACTAGCCCTAGTCCGTACTCCGGTATAGACTCGATGAGTGGAGACACAGGCTCGCGAACTTCCTTGTAATCCGGACCGTCAGAATCACTAATAGCACTTACTCTTGATTCGATGGATTGAGCGGATGGAACGCGAAGTCTCGGCGGAGCCACCATTTCAAGCCTGGGTGACCGTGATTGAGGGCTGCTCAGGTATTTTTGCGAGTCTGCAGCCAGTCAACAATGTTGGTCATGCGCTTAAACATTCGTGGGACTTACTTTGAACCCAGAAGGAAAAGCTGGCGAGAGTGTTCAGCCTATGTGCACGCTGATCGTACTCCACGAACTGTGTCTGGTTCAGCACCCCTGAGAGAGATGTGACTAAATAACACTCACGCTGCATGTATTGCGCCACCCTCCTCCTCGATCTTCAGTCAGCTTAGGCGGTTTCCATCTCCACGTCCAGTCAAATTGCACCGAAGGTACCCCGCTCGTGCTGTAGTCTCCCACAAGCTGAACATTCGGGTTCTTGTGCAAGTTTGGGTCCGCATGAAATTCCCGAGTAACCAGCTGGTCCAATTCTCGGGCATTCGAAGCGAAGATGTACGTTAAGCCCACGACTTGTGTGTCCACGCTTGTTGTTTTCGGCGCGACGCCTGTTTCGGGTAAACCAGTGGTTACTGTCTGTTGGCGCAGAACACATGTGAAGTTGAAGTTAAGTTCTTCTTCGTTCGACAACCGTAGGATGAAAGAGGGAGATGCGCCAGCGAGCGTTGAGTCGGGATCCTGTTCCACGTCTTCGGTCAGACGTCGTTCGCACGGGGATTTTCTGCACGGTCTTACCTGGATATAATCGATAGGGCTGTCATCTCCTATGTCCCTCTTCGCCGAATACCTTGCAGCGGGAAAGGCATTAGGGCTGATATGGATCAAAGTACGGTTCCTGGAATTGGTAATGGTCAAGCCGGCAATGGTAACTGCGAGGACTAGTATCAGCACCCGTCACCTTCTACCGGATAGAAAAGACGTTGTACATCTGTTTTGATCTCTGAGGAAGAGCGCCGGCCCTTCATCGACCCTGCTCCCGACATTGCCCATGTCGGGTCCTGGGCGCTACGGCCCTTGGTGTGCACCTTCAGAGGACAGATTGCTCGAAGACGGAGCCGAAAGATACACGACGGCGACGACCGAGAAAGACTAGGCGGACCCTTGTGTTCACTCTCCCACGAGTCCAAACTCTTCCCTCGCTGGTGTTTTAGTAGGAGATACCCTCCAAAAACGGTATGCTTCACTCCGTAATGCCCCACTATGTGATGGAGATATGATATGCCGCGAGTCCTGTGTACGTGGGATGGTGGAAAGATGTGTTTCGGGGATTTCTGTGGCCGGAAAGTGAGAAGGAGGTGTTTCAAAGTGCGGGCGCAATGTTGGGTGGTTGTTGCGATGGACAGGCACCACGCATGCTTAGGCGTTACCAAATGCACGCTGCGACTCGCGCTTCTCCGCAGCCCGCAGAAACATGTGTCCGACGATGCTCTTGGCGCTCAGGGCCAAACCTTAACCGCCGATGAAGCCGCCTTCATGGAGACGACAAGCGCTGGTCGTGCCAGAATAGCCGAGGCATTGAAGACTGACATCTCGGCCACCCGGTCAATGTCAATGTTTAACAGACACCATTCACGCTGTTGTTCTCCTATCGGCATTTCCACATCTTGTTAGAGGTCGACGCTTTCATGACAGTTCGCCAGTCTGTTTAAACCAGGTTTCATCAACTAAAAACCAAGATCCATAGAACATGGCATCGTTGTCGCAGGCTACGGCCGTCAAACAAACATCATCGCACACGTATACTGCATATTTTCACGAGGATTGGTGCATTGGCTCAGGTATGGTATCCGCAGAACGAATGAGAACCAGGTGTCCTCTGCTCACACCGAACGCAGTTCCTCATGGCGGCTTTGTTGCTTCCTGTTTTCAACAAGTCGCCTCGGCGCACTTTGCAAGCACGTTGGCAAAGCAAAAACAACCGCATTCCATCACGATGCATTTAGAGTATCTGCGCCGGACAGAGATCGGTCCGGCCTATTTCGTTGTCAAGGAAGTAAAGCTTGGCCGGCAAATGTCCACCATTCACATAACCCTTTCACAAGGCGAGCGCGAAGAAGTGCTCGCCTACATCACGAACTCGGATATTGCCGCTGAGAGCGGTATCTCTTTCGAAACGGGTTGGAAGTTGCACCCTGCGCCGTATTCGGTGGACATGACAGCCCTTCGGGCAGGCAAGGACAGCCAGTGGCAAGAGCAGACGTCTATGCCCTATGCAGGATTCCGAAAAGCGTCCAGAAACGTGAGGTTCTTCTTTCCAAAGGAGGGCCAGCTCTTGCGCAGTTTAAACGACCAGTGGATCTGTATGGGTACTGGAGAGAAGTTTACCAACGACAGCTTGGGGTTCGTCGCAGATATGTTCCCACAAGTCATCGAATCGTACCGCAACGGAAGTGATCCCTACTCTGTAGGAAAAGAAGAGAGCTCCACAGAGGAAGACAAGAAGAAGAGAGGGATGGCAAAGTTTTGGTACCCAACAGTCCTACTGAACCTTGATGTCAAGAAAGCCTTACCGGAAGAAGGCGTGGAGTTTCTGTTTGTGAGAACCAGAGCCAAGCAAATCAAGAACGGACGGTATGATCTAGAGATAGTCGTACTGGACGAGACCGGTGATATCGTGGCTTTGAGTCATCATGTCTGTTTGGTGCTGTCTGCAGAGCGCAACATGGCGAAGAGGAGCAAGAAGGACGGCAAGCTGTGAGAAAGTTATTTGTGTACAGAGATGGTTCGTTATGTATACCGTAATAAACTAAACCCAGCCAAAGTGGAGACTAGAGACATTGAAGGGTTTGGCTAAGCTCTACGAAGCTCGGAGCCTCCGAGTCACTGAGTCGTGCAAGCGTGTCTTGGCACAGATCCTGCTTGACATTCACTTCGGCTTCTCAAATTTATCGATACCACTTTTCCACGACCCCGCCAACCTCAGTACGCGCTACGGCCCTCCATTCTCGTTCTGGGAGACCAACTTGCGAGAGCATCTGTTTCGTGTGATCTTTATTCTTCGCTCCCCTTGGAACAGAAAACCGCAGTGTAATCATCAACGTCCGTCTTCCCGATTCCTATCACACGACTCAACAAACACTTTCGGAGCGAGCAGAATGTCGCGCCCAGAAGACCTTCTTCCGCCTGACCTCTTCTACAACGATGTCGAGAGCCGCAAATACACGACCAACTCCCGCATAAAGAATATCCAAGCGCAAATGACGCACCGCGCCCTCGAGCTCCTCGATCTGCACGAGCCTTCCCTCATATTAGACGTCGGATGTGGCTCTGGTCTTTCGGGTGAAATCTTGTCTCAAGTGGAAGAAGAGGAGGGTGGTCCGCACATATGGATAGGCATGGATATCTCTGCATCAATGCTGGCGCAGGCGATCGAGAGGGACACAGAGGGCGACATGTTTCTTGCGGACATGGGGCAGGGAGTTCCGTTCCGGCCGGGAACCTTCGATGCTGCGATCAGTATCAGTGCAGTACAATGGCTTTGCAATGCCGAAACCTCCGATGTGAGTCCGGAAGGAAGGTTGAAGAGATTCTTCGACGGGTTGTACGCGAGCTTAAGACGAGGAGGAAGAGCGGTCTGCCAGTTCTATCCAAAGAACAAGATACAGAGAGACATGATAAGTTCGGCCGCTGTCAGGGCTGGTTTCGGAGCGGGTATACTGGAAGATGATCCCGACACCAAGAACGCGAAGCTCTACCTAGTGCTTACGGTCGGCGGCGGGAATCTTGGCAGCGGGCAAGAGGGAGGAGGTGACATTACTGGAGTCGTCAAAGGCATGGATGGCGTGGACGTGATGGATGCTCGAAGGAAGGGTGAGGAAAGGAGAAGGAGGGACAAAGTGGACAAGAAGGGAAGTAAAGGATGGATATTGAAGAAGAAAGACCAGATGGAAAGGAAGGGCAAGGTGGTGAAGGCGACCTCCAAATATACGGGTAGGAGAAGGAAGGTGGCATTCTGAGATGGTTCCGCGAAGAGCCCGAGAGTACACTACGTGGTCGGTATGGGCTGGTCGGCACAGGCGTTTCGTTGCCGGATCAGAAGAGGTGGTTTATGAACAATGATACCCCAAAAAAGCAATGATATATCCAGAGCGCATTTCGCTACTAATCTAATATTCAACGACATCTCGCCAAAAGAATCACATTGCTGAGCTTTTGAGCTGTAAATGAATGTAAACACGGGCGACAAACCGCGATCCTTGCAGAAAGCAACTGATGATACGGCTGACGATCCAACAGGTTCATCGTGAGCAGGACTCTTCGGACCTTTCTCCTGCCGTCATGGCAATTTCGTACGTGCAATGCCCCATGTTAGAATCTGGCTCGGCAAAATCATGAGATACGCAAGAAAAGGCCGTGTTTGTTCTTTGTCCCATGGTTCGAATCTTCCTGACGAGAATCTTTCTTTCCACCTTGATCCCGTTTATCGAGCCCCGCCACCGGTACGTGGGTACCTACCCAAGCCTCCAAAGTACCCACGCCCCTCCTGATTCTAGCCTTGAATACATGTAAAAGTCTATAGGCTCCTGTCCAATGCTCGACGAGAACAGCCGCTGATAGGAGCCAGACGCCTCTAGATCTACGGGCAGTTTCTCTTGTACTTATCGTAGAAGCGCCACGTAATTGGGGCGGCAGTTGATGGAGGCGGCATCCTTATTCATAACGAACTAGGCGTGCTGCTCGTGTCCGGGCAGTTGGAGCGCCAACTCACTCGACCAAAGTTCCGAGCCCGTAGTACTTTTATCGCTGCAGCTGTCCACGAAGGACAGTTACACCATGGCCTCCATCGCGTTCAGGGTATATAAAGCGGAGCGGCAGCAATGCCTTTGCGTTATCATAACAGTCAGTTAGCTATGGCTACTGACTGTCGAGAGCACCCTTTCCAGATCATTCTTAGCGTCTTCCATCGTCATCAATCTTCATTATCCTACATGGCAAACCTCCTCAACCCATTCTCCAACCCGCCTCGTCCTGAGATTCCGTCTTCCGATTCCTAGTCTTCATCCATGATCTCACCCTCCTCCATCTCCATGGTCGCATCGTCGAGCATCTTGTCCTCGTCCTCGTATCCGACCATGCCACTGTTCTCCTCCTCCTCGCACGCCATATTGCCGTCATCTCCCTCGAACGTCATCATCGTATCCGCAACGTCCGCTTCCTCCGACCCTTCCTCGATGCCAGAGTCATCTTCCGCCTTGTAGACCGCAAGCTCAGCCTGAGTCGCCGATCTGATCTCCCGAGAAGCGAGTATCAGCGGCGTACCTTCAGTGATACAAACGACCTGATCCTCATCCATCGGCGTTACGCGCCCGATTGGCGATGGAGGCGTGGAGTTCAGAGTCATGCGACTGAAGCTGGAGACTTTGCTATTCTCTTTCTTCGCAGCCTCGCGTCTGGCGGCAAGGGGAAGACAGAGGACTCTGCCGCCGCTGAAGCCGACGAGCTCGACGTTCGCATCAGAGACATCACTAGCGACGGACAGGAGACTGCAGAGGGGGTGAAGGCTGGCGTGCCAGATGGTCTTTCTCTCTTTCACTTCGCCGAAACTTGAAGGTGCGGATGACGTGAAAGACGTTTGCTGTGCAGCATTGGGAGCTCTGGTGAACCCAGAGCTGGAGCTAGGAGAGGAACTCTCGGGGCTGCTGTTATCGGCATCGTCTGCGGATGTAGTGCTAATGATCTTGCCGTCCGCATCGTATGCGATCGTCCAGCGCCAGGTACTGGACACCCGCATATGTGTGCCGATCAGGTACAGCAGCTTGTTGATGACCAAGCCATCGGAGCGCTGGAGTTGGAGGACAGAGTCAGGCTTGGTAGGGAAGCCATCAATGGCCTGCAAAAGCTGCAACGGCAGGACGACATGGGAGAGGTACGACCAAGCCACTACACACTTCTGCTCTGAACCGTCTGCCGGCGGAACTCCAGGAATGTCACAGGCGTCCAGGAGCTTGATGGCTGAAAGATCAAGCGGGTCGATCAATTCTTCGCCAGCCCAGCTCAGTAACTTCATTAGCAGCAGTGTCTGCAGAAGGCGCACATGGAATGGCGGTATGTCTGCATGGTCTTTGTCAAGATGGGTCTGGGCCATGTACTTTTTCAATCCATTTCTGTTGCACAGGTGAGCATGGTGCATCCGCATAGCACGCTTGTGACAGTTGGATGAGCAGTAGTGAACATCTCCGTTACAGGCGGTGCAGATATGCAGGTCGGCGTCTGGCAGGTTATCTGGTGAGCTATAACGGGAGCCTCTGGGACTCAAAGCATTCGCAGGATGCTGATCAAACTTCACTGGAGTCTCCGGAAACCCTTCTGCCATCCAATTGGCGATTTGAATAGCTTCTTTGGCTGCGATTCTGCTCTCGTCGAGCACCGGACTCTTGATGTGTTCGTCCACATTAAGGCTCGACAAGTCTTCATCCGGTGATCTTAGTGAGGGTGACGCGGGCTCTTTGGTCTTGACGTGGTAAATGCGGTCCCACAATTCTTCTGGTGTGTCCAAACGCGCATAGCAAGCATCGCAGTAATTGATGCCGTCGCCCGCGTTTGCCGTAGACACGTACAAGGTCGTCGCTTCGGTAAAGATGATATCCGATGGGCGTATATCCTCTTTGCTACAAGCGTGAAGCCTGCCGATGTCTCTGGTTTGATGATGGCGATCTTTGCATGAGCATCGAAGTTGCAGCGAATGATCTCGTTTAACCGTTGAACGCGGGCAAGATCTACGTCGTCACGACGCATCTTGTTCCTCATATCCCTCGGCACACACCGCGTTTCTAGAAGGGCGCGAAGTCCACTGGGCGTATGCGATACCAAAGCATCTTCTGAGGTAAACATGCTTTCAATGTCGAACATTATGTCATTCCCGAGCTTATTCAATTGACGAAGCTGGGATATATGCGTTAGCGAGTTTTTATCCGATAGTAGAGCAATGCGGCGTGTCCAACAATACAACAGTCAGTGCTGTGAGTGCGTGTGAAGTTGGCATGGTGAGGCATTCCAGCAAGCAACGGACCTCTGGGGCGATGACTAACTGGAAATACAAGAGCAGTGTTTGAGAATGCTGGTAAGACTCACATCGTCAGCCCAGCAGGCAGCACCCAGTCCAGCATCATTCATATCCAATGCGCTCTTGATTGCTCCACCGCCACACTTGGCAAGCGAGAAAACCAGCCTGTAAAGAGCCTTGCATTTAGCATCGTGAGTGGGATGGATGAAACCGTCGGGCTCTTTCGTGCGCGGTCGGAGTGAAGCGCGCTGAGAGATGCTAAGACGCCCTAGGTTCGCTTGAAGGGATACGCTGGGACAGCCCGGATACGAGTACTTTTCTACATCGATGGTGAGGCGTCCAGGGTATGTTGCCAAGCGAGGCATTCGGAGGAATGTGGGTATCCTTGTCCACTTCGCATGCTTGTGCTTAGCGAGCAGACAGAGTTCCGCATAGGAGTAGATCTGTCTGGCATGGACATTGTTGGTTTCTCCCATCTCGGCATACAAACTGGCGATGAGTGCTCTTTGCGAATCAATGGCTGCGAGCTCAGGCAGGTCAAGCACGAGGTAACAGAGCGCTCGGTTGAGGAAGGCGGCCGGATGTCCGGGATCGATGTCGGTGAGAATCTCAGTGTAGATCTCTAAGGCCTTCTTTGTACGTCCTTCGCACAAGAGGATATTGGCGCGTTCTAAGGGGGTCACATCAGCCATGTTCTTCTCGTCACGTTCGGTTAGTGATCCCGAGTGTGGCGGCGTTGACGAGGGCGATGGCAGCAGCGAAACGGCGTGTGTATGTATGCGATCAGGTTGGAGCTAGCTAGACGACCATGTCAAGTTGTTAAGTTGTGCTATGTAAGTGAAGCTAGGTGGACGGGGGTGAAAGTGAAAGTGTCGACGCGTGCGCGGTCAGACGCCGTGTTTCGGGTTGTGCTGTGAGTTTCGTCGACGAGGTCGACAGGGACGCGTCCCCTTATGTCATTCCTTCCCTTTCTGGAAGGCACGCGATTTGCAAGTTACGGATCCATACCCACAGTTTGCCTTTCCACTCCTCCTCGCTCAAATACACCTGGTGCGAAGGTGTCTGGCTGTGAGGGACGCTCGTGCACGCGCAGCACGGAACAAACATATTGTGGTGCCAAGTCAGCGTAGAGTGGAGGGCTTGCAGAGGAAAGTGGACGCGGGCGCTGACTTTTTACGGATGAGCCGCGAGCCCACTATCTGACACAGCCATCATGCCCGTAGAACGCCAACGCCATGCCAAGCTAAACATCGATGCTTCACGTCTGCGTCTTCTCAGAGCTTGACCTTTGTCCGCCTTCGGATCGCCTCTCCGTATTTGTAGAACAAGACTGGGATCGGCACTAGCGCCAGGGCAATAAAGCCGATGAGACTACATGTGGTCAGCAAGCCGGTCTGGTCTTCGAAATAGTAAGAACTAAACCCACCTGTTACCCCAGCCCAGACCTAGCGCATCGTACATCCGCAGGCCACACAGTGGCAAGATCGCTCCGACGATCGATCGCAAAACAGTGTTCGCCGCAATTGCAGACGCCGCATGAATGGTGAATGCATCGACGAGATATGTCTGAATGCACATGAACAACCCTATCATACCAATTCCGACAAGGAGTGTGCCGAAGAGGGGCAGAGCCCACTGGACGTGCTTGTCGGCACCCCATCCGTAGATGAAAAGACCTGCAGGAATGAAAGGTCCGGCGATGATGAGAGGTGGAAGTCTGTACTCAGGCTTCATTTCGCCGCCATTCTTGGCTGCAAGACGCAGAGACAGCTTGTCGGAAACGGCGCCGAGGACGACCAGGCCAAGGAGCATGCCGATGCCGGTACCGATATACACAAGGCCAACGTTGCTTTCAGTGAATCCGTAATAATCGATGAAGACGAAGGTGAAAGTTGTGAAGAGCAAGTACCTGTTAGCAAGACACGGTTAGTGCGCTGCTAATCGCCGATGCGTCATGCCAACTCACATGATGCCATATGCTACCGCCATATATACCGACATGGCAGCAACGATAGGAGAAAGAAGGAGCATCTTGGTTGGGCGGACGATGGAACGCTTGAAGAGATCGCGAGGTGACAAGCCATTGTCAAGTTTAGAGTGCAGTGCGGTATTGCCTGTCTCTTTTCGTAGCTTGGCTGCTTTACGAGCAAGCAGTACGGGCGCATACGTTTCGCGTGTGAAGAAAAAGCAGCAGATGCAGCACACGCCAGACTAGGAGCAACAGTCAGTACTGGAATCTTTCTGAATCGCAAGTGCTGCAGCAACACTCACTACAATCGCAAGCGTCCAGAAGACCCATCTCCAACCTGCCGCCACGGAGAGATAACCGCCAGCGACAGGTCCAATGACAGGTCCAAGCAGGGGGCCAATTGCCCATATGGCCATGGCTCCGCCTCGCTTTTGTGGCGCGATCATGTCTGCAATGGTGCCGCTTCCGATGGTAATGGGTGCAACGCCAAAGGCGCCCGCAAAGAATCTGAAGACGCAGAGCTGAGCCATGTTTTGCGCAAGCGCACACGCAACGGTAACTGTTTGCTGTTAGTGCGGATGTGTGCCGGCGGCAAGGGTGACTTACAGATGATGAAGAGAGCATTGCAGATGGTATATATCCAGTAACGGCCATAGAGTTCACTCATTGGCGCAACAGCCAACGGGCCGAAAGCGAAACCGAGAATGTACACCGAAACGACAAAAGAAGCAAGTGTCGCCGAGTCGGTTTTGAAGTCTCTCATCACCTCAGGCACACCGGGCGCGAACATGGAGGACGCGAGAGGCGTAACCAGCGTGAGAAGGGAGAGAATGGCGATGTGGATGACTTTGACCTTGCCACTGAAGTTCATTGGGTTCGCCGGGTCATCAGGACCATCCCAGTCCACCACGTCTGGGTCTGCCGCCGTCGGCTCTACTGTTGAAGATGGCTGACATTCTTCGATATCTGCAGTGTGGGTGATCTTGGACTCTTCGACAGTGGAGGAGTTGACTGAGCCTGGCTTTCCTCCTTTCTCCAGATCTCTGTCGGCGGATCCCGAGAACGAGTCTGCATCCTTTGCGGAGTCTTCCGCTACGAAACCGGCGTTCGAAGGAATATCGGCGTCATGACCTTCCTGCCACGCGAGCTCGATAATCTCTTTCTCATTGTATGGGGTAGCAGACGCTGAGTCTGGCGACCGCGGCGCAGACATTTTGTACTACACAGGCAAAAGCCATGTTAGCCACTAATTTGCGGCACATGTTTGCCAAAGCGTGTTCCTATAGTCCCAGATATTGGACAAGGGAGGACGGATTGGGACCAAAGAGATGGAAGGGTGAGACTGGGTGCTTACATGTACCAAAGTTTCCTATCGGGGAAAAGTCGATGCGGGGATGTGTTGCGCTGCCCAGAACGTGTAGAGCGAGTGGGGTCTTGGCTTAACTCAATTCCACAGTCGCAGTTCAAGGCTCTTCTGCTGTTGTGAGAGAAGGATGAAGAAGCTACCTATGTCCACTAATGTCGGGCAAGCGACTGTTTATCAGGCCGTCGTCCACGGCTGCTTGTACCACTACATGCTCGCGGGGATAGCGAGTGCATAAACGGAACGCGGAGCTCGTCCCCATGCCATGCTGACTTTCGGGAAGGGTTATGCTTGATTTGTGCAGATTATGCAAATAGGGTTCGGATTTAAGAGCTTCCGCGGTGCAAACGATGCAGCTACTGGATTCCAGACTGACGGGACTTCAAGCTACCCCAAGCCTCGGTGAATCGGCAAGTGCACATGGCGCCCACAGCTGAGCATGCACCCGCATGCCCACGGCTGAATGAACGACCGACATCTTTTATGAAGGTAACGGTCTGACTCGTTGGATGAAAGAGTTGAACAGGTGTGCATAATCTGTAACCGGATGGAAGACCTACCGTAATTTGATCGGGATCGAGACAACCGCAATGCTATGCACATAAGGCAGGAAAGAGTGAAAGACACGAGGGGTCAAGGATGCACGTACAGTACATGTGTAGTTACACGGACACAGCAAGCACCGATACTCCGTGTGCAGAAGATGATCGAGTCGACATTCCTTATCAAGATTCATTTATATGGCCAAAAAGCATCCCTGGTGAGTTGACGCCTCCGCCGCTTGAGTCATGCTGTCGAGACCGAGATCAACGGCAGCTCGACCAGCCACGAACAACCGCGAGGCCTCTACAACTTCGCTCTGGGGCGATCCTCTTCTTCTTGTGCCTTGACCTTGAGCACACGCCTAAGGATCTTGCCGCTGACACTCTTGGGTATCTCGTCAATGAATCTCACGCCACCCCTTAACCTCTTGTGCTGCGCCACCTTACTGGAAAGCCACTGTACAATCTCGTCCTCCAACTCCTTTCCTGCCTGAACACCCTTCCGCGGCACAACGTACGCTCTAGGAACCTCAGTCGCCAAGTCCTTTTGAATATACCCAACACCGCGACATCGTCAATCTTGTCATGGCTCGTCAGAAGTCCCTCTAGCTCTGCAGGGGTACCTGGAAGCCCTTGTACTTAATAAGCTCCTTGACACGATCGGTGATATAGAAGTTGTTATCCTTGTCTTGGTAGCCGACGTCACCGGTCTTGAAGTATCCATCGTCAGTGAGGGCGTTCTTTGTCGCTTCGGGGTTGTTGTGGTAACCCTTGAAGATGTTCGGGCCCTTGATCCAGAGCTCGCCAACCTCTCCAGCAGGCACTTCTTTCTCCTCCGGCGACATGTACTTGGCGGTCATGTTAGGCAACAGGGTACCAACGGCGCCAATGGTGGAGTACCACACCTCCCAAGGCTGGGTGTGAGTAGTAGGACTGGTTTCGCTGAGACCGTAGCCTTGCTTTACCTTCAGCTTCGTTCGTTGGTGCACAGCATCCACAAGCTCCTTTGTCAAGGGTGCAGCGCCGGAATTCAACATGCGAATAGAGCTCAGGTCGTATTTTTCTACGACCGGGTGCTTGCTGAGAAGCAGCACGACTGGCGGTACGACGTAGCTGAAGGTAATCTTCTCTTCTTGTACGAAACGGCAGAAGTCCTCGATGTCAAACTTGGGCATCACGACGACTTTGTAGCCATTCCACATGCTTTGGTGCAGAATGACAGTGAGACCTGCATTCCATGTAAGTGCTTGTTCCTCTTGTAATGTGTTCCCGTAAACGTACCGTAGATGTGGAAGAATGGCAAGAACGCCAATATGCTGTCTTCTGACGTCAGGTGCGACTTCTCTCCCGAAGTCACCTGCAAAGTGTTTGCCACGATATTCCTGTGGCACAGCATGACACCCTTTGGGTGACCAGTCGTACCGCTCGAGTACACAAGGAACGCTAGATCCTTCTCTGGATCCACCTTCGTCCGGCGGTATCTCGTCGCCCCGCTGGTGTTCCGGACACTGGTGAAGTGCTTGATCTTGCCCTCAGGATCCCTCTTGTCGCCTATCAGAATGATACGATCTTCTGGTATGCCAACCTGCTTAGCCGCCTTCCTGACAGTCTCAATTACGGGCCATTGAGTGACAACAGCCTTTGCTCCGGAATCCTTGAGTTGAAATGCAAGCTCCTCTGCAGTGTAACCAGGGTTGGCCGGTGACACGATAGCCCCGGCCCAGTGTGCGCCCCATGTTATCGCGGGTGTGTCAATGCAGTTGGGTGTGAAGAGGGAAAGCACGTCGCCTTTTCGCCAGTCCCAGAGCGCTTTGAGACCTTTACCAAAGTCTGTCGCGGTTTCTCTAACTTGTTTGTAGGTGTATGACCTTCTGGTGTACGGGTCAAGGAAGATCTCTGTCAAAGTCCACAGTCAGTCCTTGTTCCTCCCAAGCTCCACAACAGAGCAAGCTGCAATTAATAGAACACTCACCCTTGTCATCCGAGAACGGCTTCTCCTTACGCTCGAAAAGGAACGTCCACAAATCGACGTTTGGGATATCAATGTCTGGGTATGGGGAACCGCTAGGCATGGTGAGAGTGGACTGAGGGGTATTATGGAATGTCTGCAAGATACAGAGAAAACAAGTCTAGGAGGAAATCACAAGATTGATTTTTGAAAAGGTGACAGGCTCACATCGCCGAGGCATCTGTACAAACACCGTCATATCTCTACTTATTACCGAGAATACCGACATTGATGACCGAACTCCCGTCGATAATCGCCCCGCAAAATGCGCTTGCGGAGATCTGCATCGCGTGGAGAATCGCTTGGAGCCGAGGCTGGTGCTTGTAGGGAGGTTTGAGCTTTCACCTACTCGAAAGGGCAATTGTTGTTAAAAGGCGCACGAGACTCTTTCTTTACTCTGCTTGCTGCTGCTGTTGCTTATAGTTCGTATTAGTTTCCCCAAGACTTCCCCAAGACTCATCTCCTTGTTATTTGCTTCGTTCTTGTACTTAGTTACTTCTGCATGTTTCTAACTAACTACAAGTCTATACCGAGGTGCCGACGGGGTAAGAAAGTCGAATCGGGTAAAGCGCGGCGCCCTCTGTCCGACTTTCAGTTTGACAGTTAATCGGTTCGGTCAAAGGCACATATTAACATCTGCCAGTCTAGCCCAAGGGAATAGGTGTTCGTTTGTATGCTCTGCAGTCTGTGATATACACCGCAACTGAGAGATACAGTGGTATCCGCTCATTAATAACCCAAAGCGCCTTACTTTCCCTAACGCTGCACCCGCTGTTCAAATCTGTACAAACAAAGCGAAGATGGATAACGGATCCTCAGCACATCCCATTCCAACTCCACTCCCTTCCATCGTCCACGTTCCTCCAATCACCTCTCACCACCTTCTCCCACCCCATCATCACGCCCAAGACTCTGCATGCAGCACTACTGCTCCCGCAAACAACCGCATCTGCGCTTCCTAAAACGTGCAAATCCAGCAGGTATGCGCGGCCGACTAGCTCGCGCAGGCGCATGGTCTGTTCGGGCACATCAGTGGAGGGTGGAGCACCTCGAGGCTTTCCGAGCGAGCTGAAGAGCGCGGCGTAGAAGCCACCCTCCCAGCCAGAGTTCTCGTCGACGTGCTTGGTATAGGCGGAGCCTGGCTCACGGAGCGGCCGCGATGGCGTCAACGTGCGTTTGCTGGCAAGCAGGATGCGATCTTGTGCCCGTACGACAGAGATCTGCGGTGGCAGGGTTGCGAGGAGGTCGGTTGAGACGTGAATGTCCGGGTCGTCGGAGGCGAGAAGGAGGCGTGGTGATGAGGTCGCGGGGTGCGATGATGAGACGTTGATGAGTGCATGCAGCAGGTCCTGGGCGGCGAGTGTGTAACGCTCGAGAGGGAGATAGTCGTGGCTGAATTGGTACTCGAATGGATGGCGGTCGCCGCGGCGAATATGCATTCCGATGATGGGGTTATCACTGGCTTCGGATTCTTTGTGCAATTCGTCGATCCTGCGTTGTGCGAAAGAAGCATCTTCGCCGATGATTTGGTAGAGGTCTTCATAGCCAGCCCGCAGCATGTCGTATATCTGTTTTTGCTTGTTGACGCCGTGCTTCCTGGTGTCTTCGAACTGCTGCTGAAAAGATGGGCCGAAAGTCCATGGGAATGTAGCAGCAGAGACGACGAGGTGATGCGCGCTGTGCTGACACGGCAGCACCTGACTTGGCGGAGGTGGTGCGCAATTCGGCATTGGCGGTGCTGGAAAGTAAGAGGTATACTTTCCATAAGCCCACTTCGAGTCATTGATGAAGAAGGCTCTGCCTTCTTTCTTAGCTAGTCCGTAGCTGAGCCAAAGCGCGAGCAGGGTGTTGCCAAAGCCCGCATCTCCCGACTCCATAACGAACGTCAAGCTCTTCCCGCACACCTTGTCTTGCTTTGACAACGCGTCATTGTATCCGACGAGGTTGATCCGTGTTTGAGTGCTCGCTGGTAGCAGGCCCATCTGCTTGGCTTCCAGTACGTCCAGAAATGCGCGATCCTTGGCATAGTAGTGCTTCCTCTGTTTCCACAAACTCTTTCCGTGATTACCATAATAGCTATCCTTTCGAGCAAAATCTCTATTCAGGTCATCGCTTGCTGCGCATATGTCCTTGTACTGCTCCGGTCGCAAAGGAAAAGAGTAAGAGTCCGGAATATGAACGGTCCATCTGGGTCTTCCGTGCTTGTCCGTGACAACGAAAGGGCTTGGGTGATCCGGTAGAGCTGTGCCTGTAGTGTCTTGGTTCGTTGAGAGCGCATTGTGTTGGGATGAATGACTCCAAACCGGCGGGCAGTAATAGCAGAGGAACAGGATGATAGCTGCAAAGGCCGGGACTAGTTGCCTTAATCGCGCTTTGGCCTTGATTCGTTCGAGTAATGACGGTCGCCGTCTCGATTCCTCTTCATATTTGATCAACGGAGATGGAAGACCGGTCGAGATCTGCGGCTGCGCTAACCAGAAGGATCGGTCCTTACCGATGCTGTTCTCCCTTGGACTCTCTGACACGGGTGACGATAAGCTTGAAATGGAGGATATGGAAAGGCTGGTGTTGCGCCGCATCTTGTATGGCGACAAGGGAAAAGAGAACAAAAAACGGCCGTAGATCGAGCGTCGCTCTGGCCAAGAGCGCAGAAACAAGAGATTCGTAACCCGGAACGAGGATCGCCAGATATCCAGGAAATCCGGGTCTCACAAGAGATGCTGACGTGTGCTATTCAGGGCCGGCTGAAGGGAAGACTTTTGCATGGGCTGACTATGCAACGTAGAGGAGCGAAAATTGATTGACTGAGGGTGAGATCAGACCAGGCTGATGTTGTTGAATATGCAATGCAAAGAAAGGCGCGAACAAGACGGAGCGATAGAAGCGAAGGCGAGAAGATCCGGCTTCTCCTCACAACATGTCCGAAAGAACAGGCTTGGGGGACAAGGATGCAATCAAGATGCAAGATGCTTGTTACAGGCGCAGCCGTATGCAGGTGGAACGAGGAGGAAGAGCTGCCAGAGCCATATGCAGGTGTCTCCACCGAGTAGAAAGGCCGGGTCGGGTGATGTTTGATACGAAGACACGGGAGAGGAAAATGGAGCAGAAGGTTGGACGACGCCTGACTGATTGTCGATCGAGGCGAGGCTGGCTCGGGCGCAGCGAGCGGCGGGACGACTGCGTACTTAGCTGTTTATGGGCCAGAGTGGCTCTTATGTCTGACTATGCCCGCTATGCCTGCTCCTTTTGCAGCATTAGTCGCTGCAATGCACGAGAGCGGGAAGAGAGGTGCAGAATCGACGTGCAGGGTGTCACTCAACCAGACCAATCAGATCTCGTGGCTGCATCTGAAACGCGCCTTGGCAAAGAAAAAGACCGTTAAACGGTCCGGGATCTACCTCGATTGCCCGCCGCCGTTAGATCCGACTCATCGGCGAGCTTTTCTGGCACAATTCAGCGTTTCTACAAGTCTCATGTATGGAGAACCTCCCAGTTGTTCGGGTTGTCTGTTTGGAGCAATCGTGGGCAGGACGACGTCTGAATCTTTGCTCGTACCAAGTTGATTGGAAGGCCCTGCTCGTTCGTTGCACCATTGCAGGTAGCCGGGAGGGAGTCCGATCCATTACTATATCACCACACGCATATCGGTTCTCGGCTCCTCCTGTGCTTGGCTTCTGCACAGCTTTTCGTGGGACCCGTTCGCTGACAGGACGGGTCTCGATGAGCCCAAGAAAGGAAGACCAGGGCTTCTGAACCCTCTTTATGACAGACGCTGGAAAGAAACGTCCGAACAGAGCTCACGACAGACGCCTGGAATACGAGTTTGGATCCATTCAAAATGAGAGACTTGCATTTCCGAATGGTACTTCTGAGTCAACAAGGTGCTATTACAAGGCAAGAACTCTGCTATGACTCCTGCATGCCGACCAAAAATGTAGACATGGATCATATCATATTGCCCTGCTTGTCAGAGGTTACCCCAACGCCCCAAGAGCATCAACGACGAAGCAGGTCGGAGACCTGCGCAGAAATGGCTTCGAGTTGCAATGGTAACCTACCATCATTATGAAAGCTACCTCGAGTTTTGTACTCAACATCTCAATCTCTACACCGCGTGTCCCGAACACAGCACCATATTGGGAAAGAAGGTGCTCGCGCCATCTTCTGTCTCTCCTGCTTCCGCGTGTCGAGTGCAGAGTGCAACGATACATAGTACACGCCGCTTATAGAATAGGGTTTCCGACCGATAATCATAGTCCACACGGCCAGGCCATGCCCACAACGGAGGCCAGACAACTCGCGGTTTACGGCCAGTCCTTCGCCTCCTCCTCATCGACTTCGCTGTCCTCTTCGCTGCCCTTCTCCCCCTTCCCTCCTCTTTCTCTTCCTCGCTCTCTTGTTCGAGTGGTGTCCATCCCCTCTCTACTTTCGGTAATGGCGGATCCAACCTCAATCTCCCAACTCAAACGACGAAGGCGTCGCCCGACTCATCACACACACCGAAGCGCATGTCCCCATCTTGCGCACGTGCGGATAGTACATGACTTTCTCTTGATGCTCATAGGCCTCTTCACCACTCAGCTCGCCGTAGCCTCTCTTCTCTACCACTTTCGATTCCGGCTTGGGTTTTCGCACCCATTCAGCATCAAGCTGCTCGATACAAGCGTGATCGTTGTTGTAGATGATAAGGGCAGCATCGTTGGCCTTGGACAGTGATGTCCGTATGCCTTCGATGTCCCTTTCCGCGTTTCCGCCGGAGTCCTGAAAAGCGTGTGACCACGTAAACATGCTAGGGCAGCTGTTGCGACCGTGTAGGCTGCGCGGGTGCTGTTGTCGACTCGGGTGTCGATCTTCCGCTTCTCGTTGGATGGCATTCATTCATGGTCTTGTTTGGCAGGTCGTGTGCCCGTCAGGCCGTTTAGCCGACGTGAAGTCGCTTGCTTGGCGCATCACGCTAACGCGTTCATCACATGTCCAAGATGGGCCTGCTCGGATCAGCCGGAAAACCTCTCCACTGAACCAACAGTCCGGCGGCAAAGCCGAGCTGTATACTGGTGAAAATCGTGAACCTGTATTAATGTTTACTAACATTCTCTGTATATACACGGTTCGTGGAGAAGGGGTTGGGGCAAGCTTGGCTATTCTCATAGAACAGTATATACCAACGTCAATTTAAAAGATACAATGACAGGCAGGTTAGCCATGAAACGCCGTACCCTTCCTTTCCCATCAAAGTTATCTAGTTCATGAACCGGATTGAGTAAGAGTTATAAATACAAGACATCTACAGCGATGCATGGATTTGTCGTGATGACGAAGATGCAAGGGATGACGACCGTACTGCAGTATCTACTTCCTTCTTCGCGTCGTATCCGTAAAGCCAGGGTTGGACAACGGGGCATGTCCTGTGTCATTGTTAGCGAGGGCAACAGCAAAGAAGATCTCAGTACGAACCATCTGCTAGGGAACTTGACCTCTACCTCGTCCTTACCGAGCTGCGACATAAACAGCTCGTCTCTAGCTTCCTGCTCGGCTCCGTCCTCCATGTGGAAGTCTTTCCTCTGAGCGAAAGTCTCCCTGACAATGGCCTCGCCTCGCTTCTTCCGCAGGTGCTCATACAGACGGAGCGCCTCTGGCAGCTCGGACTTGTTACGAACAAACGAAAGGAGTCTTCCAAGGACTGCACCGTCCTCGAGGGATGAGTTCGCGCCCTGTGCGAGGTATGGCAACATTGGATGGCACGAGTCGCCCAGAAAGACGAAGTTGGAGTTCTTGCTCACCCAACTATCTAGCTCAGGCCTGTGCATCAACTTCCACTTGTCCACGGACTTGACGTTATCCAGGAAGCGGTTCAATATGGGGTCCCACCCATTGAAAAGCTGCCTCATTTCGTCGATAGAGCCGGCCTGTCGAGCTACGTTGGCTGGAAGGTTGTCTGGGACCAGGAGGACAATATTGTACATCTCTCCTCCGCGAACCGAATATCCCACCACGTGAGCACCTGGCCCGATCCAGAAATGGCAGGATGGCTTGGATACCATCTCTCGAAGTTCAGGGTCCTGGAGATCCTCGAGGTTAAGCACTATCCTATAAGCCAGGTCGCCAGTTGGCAATGGGGAGTCGCTCCGTCCACTTTGCTTTAGGAAACATTCCCGGCACTTGGACCATAAACCATCAGCGCCCACGAGCAGATCTGCTCGCATCTCGGTACCGTTCTCCAGACGAAGTGAAGAGTGTTCAAAGTCGACGTCAACCATTTTGGAGGCAAGTTGCACTTTTACGCCAAGTTCCTTTGCTCGCTCGACCAGGGCGACCTGCAAGTCTCCGCGATGAAGGTCCCAGAACGGCGCTCCGTACTTGCGACGCATCTTGTGGTTGAAGTCCTTTTCCATCGCCAAGACCTTGCCGTCAGAGTACCGATGGACGGCAACGTATGTTGGCTCAGCAGCTTTTGGTGTTAATCTCTCGTTAATGCCCCATTGTTGAAGCAGCCGTGAGGCGCTGATTCTGAGTGAGCGCCACTCTGTGTGCCAATGTCCTCTTCAGAGACAGACGTACTTTGGAGTTATCTGCAGACCCGCACCGACCTCTGCGATTTCCTTCGCTCCCTCCAGCACTGTGACCTGATGTCCGCTGAGGGCACATGATATGGCTGCACTGAGCCCACCAAGCCCGGCACCAATGACAATGATGTCAAGAGACTGTGAGTTGGAAGACGTCATTTTGAGGAAGCTCCGAGAGAAGGGCAGATATGCAACACAACAAGACTTGATAGATGTCTCTATATAACGCTTCGGTACAAGAGGGAATGATATACTCGCGTCCTGGGTTCTAGCTCGCTCTCACGTCTCGGAATTTCCAGCAGGCCAGACTCGATCTGACCCAGTCTAACTCTTGGCCATGACGGCCCGGGAGTGGATTGCGGACATGTGTTTGCGGGGCCAGTCCACGGCCGAGGACCGCGGCGATGATTGGTTTGGATTGGTTTACTTCTCTCTCCTTGCCGAAAACTGCCTCTGAGAAAACGTGATTTGCGACGGACGAGATCACCAAGCCCCAGCCAGGATGCCGAACACGGAATGAGAAGAGCGGCTGCAGCATGCCGAAGCTTATCTTATCAACGATCCAAATCATCCTATGACGACGGAGACGAGGTGACGAGAAAATAGAGGAACTCGCGATGCATACTCATCCCAACTAGACCCGTCTTTCGCTCCCATCGTTCCGTACATATCCGTATACATCCTGCTTGCTTCGCATATCCTAGACCCCCGGGTAGTTGCTCTCCAGCGCTTCGCTCCCAACTCTCCCTACAAGCACGCGCTGTGGCTGCATAAATCCGCTCTTCCCTTGTCCAACATGTCGAACCCTATACGTATTTTTGGTGTTGAAAGGGTCTGCATCATCGGTGCCGGACCGTCTGGCTTAGCGGCAGCGAAGTAGGTGCAGGGTCAGCCACCAACAGTCAGAGCGCAAAGTCCACAGCTGACATGGGATCAGGTATCTCCTGGCCGAGAAAGCATTCCGGCGCATCGATGTCTTCGACCAAAGAGCCAGGGCTGGCGGCATTTGGGATTATACACCCTCCTTGAAGTCCTCATCTGCTAACATGTCGGTACCGCAAACAAGCCCCAACTGGGGCCTCCCAAGCCGACGTGGCAGCAAAGCGGTACACGGGAAGGGCTCTCGAAGAAACAGAAAGATGAGGGAGCATTTTTGAGTCCACTATACGATAGGCTGGAAACGAACATACCGCGGAATTTGATGGGGTTCTCCGACCTGGATTGGCCTCAAGATTCCCAACTATTCCCGAAGCATGAGACTGTCGAGCAGTATCTGGAAGAGTACGCCGCGGATGTCAAGCACTTGATCAACTTCCAAACGCAGGTATTAGACGTAAGGCTAGCAGGGACAAAGGACGGAAAGCAGGCGCAGTGGGCTGTGAAGACGCAGAGCGTGCGACCAGACACTGACGGCAGAATTGAGGAACAAATATACGATGCTGTGATTGTCGCTAGCGGACACTTCAACGTCCCGTTCATACCAAACATCAAGGGCATTGGAGCGTGGAGCGAAAAGCACCCAGGTGCCATCTCTCACTCGATGTACTATGACAAGCCCGAGGATTTCAAGGGACAGGTATGTACGATTCCAGACTCATTCGATGCTTAGCTAACGTTCGCGCGCAGAAAGTAGTGGTCGTGGGAAATGGCGCATCCGGATTGGACATTGCTACGCAGATAATACAGTACTGCAAAAAGCCGCTGCTGCAGTCCCAACGGCGAGAGTCCTACCTGTCTGCAGGCCCTTCACCTAACAAGATAGAAAAACCGGAAATCGAGGAGTTCCTTCCAGACAATCGGGCCGTACGCTTCGCAGACGGCAGTGTCGAGAAACACGTCGACACCGTACTCTTTTCGACCGGCTACTTCTACTCGTTTCCCTTTATCACCGGTCTAGATCCACCTCTGATTGGTGACGGAACTCATGTCAAGAATTTGTATCAGCATGTTTTCTACAGATCACAACCCACTTTGGCCTTTACAGCGTTGCAGCAGAGGGTGATCCCGTTCCCGCTCTCTGAGGCCGAGAGCGCTGTGATTGCACGTTTGTGGTCGGGACGCCTCACTTTACCCTCGGAAGACGACATGAAAGCGTGGGAGGATGGTGTCTACAAAGAGACCGGTGGTGGCCGAGACTTCCACCTTCTGCTATTTCCAAAGGATGCGAATTACATTAACATGATGCACCAATGGGCAATGAGCGCAACGCATGGGGAAAGCAAGGGCAAGAAACCGCCATTCTGGGGCGAGAAGGAATACTGGATGCGTGAACAATTCCCTGCGATCAAGAGGGCATTCCAGGAAAGAGGTGAAGACAGACAGAACGTCAGGACTCTAGAAGAGCTGGGATTTGACTTCGAAGAATTCAAGAGGCGTAAATCGATAGAGGGCAAGAGTTTGCTTTGAATACATGCCGAAATATACAAGTTTAGAAATCGTAGAGGGACGGAACGGGTGCTCCAAGGTGCAAAGACTATGGTGTAGATGGGTGTTGGCCGACAAAATGACATCAGATTAGTTTTCTTGCAGACCGTCAGCATTTAGAGATAAAGGTTACTTATCATAACGCCCCGTTACGCTGAATGAAGAGAGGAGCAAGTTGACAGACTCCCACTTCCAATGGCTGCCTCTTTACAGGCCTCTCATCCGCTAGAGGGCTTGTAGCTAATGTTAAAGGCCGATAGATCTGTGAAATACGCAAAGAGCCCTGATAACGTTCCGACTCCTACCACGTACAAAAGGGATTGCAAATTTAAGGATTTGAATGTAGCAGCTTCTCGAGGCCATCAACTCTGCATTATGATGCGAGGAAGCGGGCTCCCTCAACCGATCGCGCCATCAGTATACATTTCGACAAACATTTCTGATGGAGACAGATCTGCATACAATCGGGGACGGACTGCCGGAGTTCGTCTTACAATAGCCGCAGTATCGTAGAGCGACCGTTTCCGGCTCACTAGTGACGGCCAACCGGACGTCTCCGCATATGGATGATCCGTGCCTCCCTGTCTGTTTTATCACCGTCGCGGTGACTGTTTGCAGCTGTCCACGCATCCACCCGGGGCACCTCCGGCGAACGGCGACAAAACACGCCGTGCTGCGGTCTTCGGGAAGGAAGGCCAAGCGACGATCGTCGTGGAGAGACGAGCAGTGTGTTAAACATATGGACTGTTATTCTTTCTACCGATCTCATGTGTATGCCTACGCCCTTTGTCAGGCTCGCTTCCATCTCTACCTAATCGGATGTTTAACGAAAAAGAAGGGAAAAAAGGGGGATATACACCCTTCGAACAAAGAAGCAGCACGGTGACAAACGACTGACAGGCACGATCTTGAGAGTGCGAGAAAGAGAGAGCCTCATCAGTGTATCCTGTGTCAGCCCAATGCTTGGCAAGACAGGGGTGGGTGTAGCACCCCGGCCGGAGGTGGACAATTGCAGGAAATGCAGTGTGCACATGCATGCTTAACTCCATGTTGCTCCGCAAGAACCATGGCCATGAATTCCTTCTGCATATCACGCCATGACGAGGATTCCACACTCCGGAGGTTTCGCGTCGCGTCACATCGCGATGCAGGCAGCAGCTCTGCGGAAGGCAGCGTGCTTTGTAAGGCAAGGCATCATTTGTTGCAAGCGAGCGTGTCGTGCGGAAGTCCGCTACTCCGCTGTTGTTGTGAGTCCTACTCCAAGCCGAAGTCACGTGGTGGGACGTTATGTGTCGCGGAGACATCGGAGACATAACGATATACGCATTTACCTAAACTCCATTCCAATCAACAGGGCTGAATAATCGTGAAGAGTCATGGCTAACCACTCATACGCCCGGCGAGGAGATTGGTATAAAAACGTGGTCGTGCATCAGTACGGACACCGCAGCACGACCACCACCACCCTGGTATATAAACCGTTACCTCTGCGTACGTCAACAACAATCCCCTCTTCGTTGGTATCAGGCAACAAACTCTTCAAACCCCGAAGAGCAACCTTCCAGAACGAAACCCACCCTTTCGAGCATCAACATGAACTCCGCTATGGACAAAGAGGTCGGCGCGGAGAAGTCCGACGAAGAGAAGCTCGACGTTGAAGAGAAGCTCGATATCGACGAGAAGCCCGATGTCGACAAGAGCGACGAGGAACAAGGTGGAGCGGAGCTGCAGAGGGTCGAAAGCTCTACCTACGCCTCAGGCCTGAAGCTGCTATCCATTGTCACCGCCGTCGTCCTGAGTGTCTTCCTGGTTGCGTTGGACATGACAATCGTGGCCACGGCTATCCCTCGTATCACCGACCAGTTCCACTCCCTCGACGACGCGGGCTGGTACGGTTCCGCTTTCTTCTTGACGGTTGCCGCCTTCCAGTCCAGCTGGGGAAAGGCGTACAAGTACTTCCCACTCAAGGTGGTCTTCCTCCTGTCCATCGCCGTCTTCGAACTTGGATCCCTGATCTGTGGTGTCGCACCCAACAGTACCGCCCTGATTGTTGGTCGAGCCATTGCTGGCGCTGGTGGTGCAGGAATTGCCTCCGGCGCGTACACGATTTTGCATTTCGCAGTCCCTCCTAAGCAGGCTCCGGCATACACCGGTCTTCTTGGTGCCACATTCTCGGTCGCCTCTGTAGTCGGGCCCCTCTTAGGCGGGGTTTTGTGGACAATGTATCCTGGCGGTGGTGCTTCTACATCAATCTGCCGATAGGTGGCGCCTCTGCAGCCATCATCCTTCTCACCTTTACAACACCCAAGGGCGCGAAGCCAGTAGAGGCCCCCTGAAAGAGAAGGTACTGCAACTGGACTTCGCCGGTTCATTCATCTTGATGGCTGCTGTCGTCTGCTTCATCCTAGCCCTTCAATGGGGAGGAACGACCAAGCCCTGGGGAGATTCCGACGTCATCGGTACACTCATTGGAGCTGGCTTGATCATCATTGTGTTCGTGGTCTTCGAGTGGTGGATGAACGAGCGTGCCCTTCTTCCTCGCCGTATTCTCAAGCAGCGCACCATCACCATCATGGTCACCTACATGATTTTCAACGCAGGCCTTTTCTTCAGCCTCCTGTATTACCTGCCGATTTATTTTCAGTCTATAAAGGGGACCACCGCAGCAAACTCCGGAGTCCGCAATCTGCCCCTGATCCTAGGCGTCGCGCTCTTCTCCATTGTCTCCGGTGGCATCATTACCACGACCGGTCACTACGTTGAGATGATGGTACTCGGAGGCATACTGACCACGGTTGGGGCTGGAACGGTATACACCCTTAACATCGGCTCTCCCAGTAGCCACTGGATTGGCTACCAGGCATTAGCAGGAATTGGCCTCGGTCTCACATTCCAGATCCCCATCATTGTCGGTCAGGGCACCGCCAAACCGGAGGACGTCTCCAGTGTTACTGCCATCATCCTTTTCTTCCAGTGCATCAGCGGTGCTGTCTTCATTGCCGTTGCTCAGGCTTTGTTCACAAACCGCCTGCTGAAGACCGTGGCGGCGAACACCCCAGGAGTCTCTCCAGCAGAAGTGGTGATGACTGGAGCGACAGAGTTGCGCAAAGTCTTCTCGGCCGAGCAACTGCCGGGTATCTTGAAGAGCTACATGGCGGGCTTGCGAGACGCGTACGCCTTGTCGATTGCACTGGGCGGCGTGGCGGCTGTAATTGCAATCGTTGCGATCGTGATTGATCGCAAAACTCTCAACACCGAAGAGCTGAAGAAGAATGCGGCTGGTGGAGCATAAGAAGGGTGGGGATCGCTGTTGATCCTTGTATCTGGGTTAGAAAATTGCTTACTGGGTACCGAGAATGGAATGGAGTAGTGGCGTACCATGAAGGGAGCAAAAGCTTATCCCTCTAGACTTGATGTAAAATAATGCAGAGTCTTCTGAAAACCTGCCACGCCGAAGTCTTTGTTGCAACGTTCGAGTTTGATTTGTACGGCAAACCCTCAACACCAGTCGATAGGTCATGCGCGATGAAGCTTACAGTTGTCCTTACCGTGGCGGACATATTGGGCTGTGCAACAGCGGCCCCTGCGTCTCCTTCCGCACCCACACCGGGTGTCATCGTCGCTTTTAAGTCGACAGCGTCTCCCAACTACAGCCGCCAGCTCGTTGTGCCTAGAACTCCGCTCGGTCCGGAGCTCTTCAACTTGGAGAGACACCTTCAACCGGCCACATCTCAACAAGGGAACACTGAAAGACGAGCTAGTAGAACGTAAACAAACAAGGTAACGGGGGTGGTCGAAAGTGGTGAACGACAACCCCCACCAAACCAGGTGCGTTGCAGACAAGACCAGAACGATGCGTGTGTTGCAGAGTCGATCGCGGACAAGTCGAGCCATGGTAGCGCTCGCAACTGACGTATTATCCCATGGTCATGCAATGCAGAGCGTGTGTATTGTGGTCATTCGGGTGCAAAAGTAGGGCTAGTGGCAGTGACTCCATTCCCAATCTCGGATCTGCAGATATAGCTACGACGGCAGATGGCCGATGGTGGTCGATGGTGGCCGATGGTAGCGTGTCGAAACAAGGGTGATTTGCTGACCAGATACACAACTACCTGGTATGATGTTGCGAGCAACGCAACCAACATGTTGGACAGGACAGATCAATCTGCGTTGCCCAGCCATTCCGCGGTGTTTGTTTGCCCTGACGCCGATCAACCAGCCGCAAAGCCCACAAAAACTCGGACCAAGGATACCGTTGAGACTCTGAAACTGGCTGACACGCGTACTCAACTGCTCAAGTGGATAACGTCCTTGGCAACGAGGCCGGGTAGCGGTGCGCAGATCTGTACAACGAACGTCCCATGAGGCCGACGTACTGCGGTGGATAACACCGACTCGCCAAACAAGCCTCCTCCAAGCAACGACGGTCGTTTGATAGCTGAAAGCACGAGATATAAGTACACACTTTTTCGGGTTGACTTCTCCTCCTCTCATCCTCGTCTTCACATCTCAATCCACAAGCACATTCACTATACCGTAAACAAGGCTTTCCTTCGTTCGCAAGTCCATCAATCGTTCCTCTATCCGTCGTTATAAAGGCACACAAACACAACAAACCACCACCATCAGAATGCAGTTCTCCCTCTCCGCCTTCTTCGTCACCCTCCTCGCCGCCTCCGTCTCGGCCCAGGTCACCCAGATCTCCGACGGCCAGATTCAGGCTCCAACCTACGCGTAAGTCGCCTCTTACACCCTTCCCATCGCTTTTGTCTGTCAGGCAGGTCTAACGATTCTCCAGCGCTGGCAACGGCACCACCGCCCTCGCAACTGCCACCGCCGCCTCGACCGGTGTCGGCGCCGCTGCTACCGCTAGCAGCACCGCCCCTATCGACAACGCCAACGCTGCAGGCCGTGCCATGGGCTCGTCCGCACTCGGGCTGGTCGTCGCCGGCGGCCTTGCTTTCGTCCTCTGAATGGGCGCTTCTCGGACTTGGTCTCCTGGCCCAAGCTTGAGGTGTAAAGGGTTGTTGGGGGAGCGACTTGAGAGGCGAATTGTACATAGCATCAGCAAGCATTGCAGGCGTTTGGGAAGCATAGAGAAGGAAACATAGAGAGCTTCTGGCGAGGCCGATACCGCTAGGCTTTTGTGAAGACCACAGGAGCAATTAGAAATAGAACCTCAATTATATATAGTCAATGGCCCAACCATGATCAACAACCTGCTTCAAATGCGTTTCGCGCGATGTAGAACTCGGGACAGGCTACCAGAGCGTACAAGAAGATTCGCACAGGAAAGGGTTTATCACAAGCCACGTAGAAGGACGGAGTGGAAGGTAAAAGAGAATCATATCGTATATCCACAACGCGAAGCCTAATCTTAGGTACATGCAAACGCTTTTCGAATCCTCTAGTTATACAACGTTGTTGCCATGCAACCCAAGAGAATAATTACAAGAATTCGTGATCGTTATATTGTGTTTGCTTCTCTAATCCGCCAGACCAAAGGAACTCCTCCTCCGTTTGAGACGTGGAAACGTGGGAATCTAGCAGACTCTAACGAAGAGACCGATGGGGCTTGGGTTCCAGTCCTCGAAGAACTCAAGTTCGGCACCGCCGATGGAAGAAACCTCGTAACCAATCGCCTGGCCGGCAGCACATGGGCCACTGGAGATGACGTAGCTGTTGCCGGGCTGGACGCCAGAGATGGTCTTCAGCTCGGTGCTGGCGCCGACACTGTTGTAGGTAGTCTGCTGGGTTGGGAGGGTACTGAGCTGCTTGAAGTCAAGGTCACCCTGGTTGTTGAAGGTGTAAGCACTGGTCTCGAGCTGGCTCTGCTCAGGGAACAGGAAGACAAGGGTGCAGGTCTTGCCAGCGTAGGAGTTGGGGATGTCAAAGTTGAACAAAGTGCTCTCAGTGGAAGAGATAGTGGCGTTGTACTGAGTACCGTAGGCCGTGGATGGGTTGGCAGAGTCAACAGGCACAATCAAGTGAGGGTACTCGTAGGTGCCAGCAAGGTCGGCCGGGCAAGCAGAGCCAGAGGCGGCTGGTGCAGAAGAGGCAGCAGAGGCGGTGGAAGCAGCAGAAGAGGCAGCGGAAGAAGCTGCGGAAGTGATTGCGGAAGAAACTGGAGCAGACACTGGAACCGAGGCAGCGGAGCTGACAACGCTGCTGAGAGTGGTCGGGCAGGTGCTAGAGCAGCTGGTAATGGTCACCAGAGTGGTCTGGTAGACAGTGAGCGTCTGTCCGCCGACGACGGTGGTGCTGCTAGAGGTGGTGACGGTAGCGGTCTGGGCACTGCTTGGAGCTGCACCAGTAGCTTGGGAAGCAGCTGGGCTGGAACCGGAGGCGGCAGCAGAGGTAGCTGGAGCGGAACCCGCAGCAGAAGAAGCAGCAGCAGTAGAAGATCCGGCGGAGCCAGCGGCAGCAGAAGAAGAAGAACCAGCACCAGTCGAGGCAGCAGCGGAGCTACCGGAAGTGGTGTCGAGAGATGGACCAGGGATAGGAGTTACAACAGCGCTGCCGCTGGTGGAGGTGGCACTGGCTGGGACAGTGGTTGGGGTGGTCGCGGCAGAGACGGTACTAGAAACGGCCGAGCTTGACACAGCAGAGCTGGAGGAAGCAGCAGAGGAACCAGAAGAGCCAGCTGGGCAAGTCAGGTTGAAAAGAGGAGTGGTGCTAAGGGTGCTGCCAACAATGCCGAAGCTTGGGGATGGAACGACCGGAGAAGCATCCTGCAGAGTGTACCACCAAGTGTTGGTGTTGCCAAAGAGGCTGCATCCAACTTGGTCCCAGTATGTCTGGGCGTTCTCCGTGCTTGCGACAGCCTGGTTCTCAGTCGGTCCGGACACGGGCCAGCCAGTCTCGGTAATCCAGACAGGCTTGCCCTGGGAAGCGGCCTGAGTCTGACCAAGAGCGTCGTAGAAGAGGGCCTTACCCTGGTCGATGCTGTTGGCCATGGTGTTCTGGAAGTACGGGTAGGCGTCCATTCCGAGCCAGTCGCAAGCGCTGATGAGTGCGTTGTTGGAGCTGTTCACATACGAGGTCCAGGTGTCGACGTGACCAATGGGGACGTTTGCCAAAGCAGTGCCAGCGATAGTATCACGGACCTGCTGGATGTAATTGACCAGAGTGGAAGGCTCAGCACCAGGGTTGCCACCAGAGGACTGAAGACCAGTAGGCGAGATACGGTACAGATCCTCGCTGCCGACAGAGATGCCGACGGTAAGAGGACCCATCTGGGTACCGAACTGGGTGATGGCGTTCTTCAGAGCGGTAAGCTCGTTGTTGAACGCATCCTGACCGGCGGAGGCCCAGAGACCAAGCAGAAGGGTGGTCTCGGTGTTGATGGCAGCTGGGATGGCCGAGATGACGGTGTCGGTGGTGCCAGCCTGGATCATGGTGTAGAGGCGAGCACTGCTGAAGCCGGAGGTGCCGACCAGGCCCTTAGCAGTGTTGAACTCACTGGTGAAGGTCTCGAGGGTCTTTGCGGAGCCATCAGAGTTGGAGGAACCATAGTTGAAACCCTGAGTGGCGGCCAGAGACGTGGCAGCGCTCGCGATGAGCGAGAAGAGAGAAGAAGAACGCATGTCTGGCGAACCTAGGGAAAAATAGGCTGTGTGTTGACGAAAGAAGAGGAAGAGGAGTGGCAGAGATGTGGAAGATATATCTCGGCAAAGTGACAAGCAAACTAAGCCCTCACACTAGGAAGCAGAGAAAGAAGAAACAACACAGCAGAGATGGGCAGAGGGTTTGTGGAAAGACAAAGCGGCGAGTGGCCCTTGAAGAAGGTTGCGGACAGCATTTGTATCTGGCGTACCTGCATGGCTACGACAGCGCCTGCCGGGGATGGTGACGGTCAAGCTTTCCGCGAGTGGCCGTGGCCGGGTCTAGCGACCTCTAGCAACTACGACCGTGGCTCCCACTGTGGAGGACGAACCATTCAGGCCGGAGAGCAGCCCTGCAAGCGGCGGAGAGGTTTCCACTTGGGGTGGTTCCGCTGTTGTCATTTTTAGCAGGATGATGTTGCTTGGCGCGTTGAGCCACATGGGCGGCGTCATGAAGTGCTCAACCGTCTGTCGTGGTGGTTCTTCGCCGCGCATGGCCGCGCCTCTGGCCTTGCTAACTTCAGTTAGTGATCTAGAGGTAGCGCCGCCCAGATACGAAAAACATACGATTCAAGGGTCGGCTGACGTCGCTTCCCGATCCCCCTCGGATGGCGGCTGCGGTTGCGGTTGCGGTTGCGGTTACGCGTTTGTGAACCTGTCTCACGGCGGCAACAACGGCCGGATGGAACGGTACAGCAGTTGCTCTGCAGAACGGTGCTTCGACGTTGTTGAGCGGTTTTGCGCGGTGGAAAGCGATCATCGTCTTCACTCCCCTCTCATCGCGATTTGCGGACAAGCCGAGGCCGCTTGGACGGTCAGGTACCCTTGCTACAGGATTGGTTGTGGTTGAGATGTGATGTTGAGCGTGCCTGCATAATGCGCTCTTCTCTTTTCTTTGGGATCTGCAAGAAGCGAGGAGGGGCCCTGGAAGTTGGCTTGCAGTCGGCTTGGAGCCACCAGTCTTGGCAATAATTTCTCGTAAAACCTATCCGCTAACGACATTGGTTATTTCGAAATGCTGACCATTCACGAGACACGAGACACGAGACACTCTTGCTCGGTCAATACGATAATCACACTCACATCCGACACGGGCACATCACCCATCGCGTGCTGATCCAGTCGGGCAAACACCCGCGCCTACGATCGTTGACATCACGACCCACGCGAGTGCTGCTGGTCGGACATGTCGCTAGACACCACGCAGGACCACTACAACATCCTAGCACTCTCACACAGGAGGTACGACGGCGCTCTCACAGTTCAGGATGTCAAACAGGCATACAGACGTGCGCTGCTTCGACACCATCCGGACAAAGCACCAGAGACAGACGCACATCCAGGCCGGCAGCTGAGGCCTACTCATGCTCAGATCACTGTGGATGCTATCGCTCTGGCATACAAGACACTGTCCGACCCGGCATTGAAGTCGGACTACGACCGCAACTTGCGCCTCGCACAGACTCGTGGCGCTGCAGGATCAAGTAACGAGGATAAGGTGTTCCACACAGGCCTGGACGTAGTCGACTTGGATGACCTCGAGTACGACGAAGCTACTGGCGTCTGGTGGAGGGGTTGCAGATGTGGACAAGAGCGTGGCTACATCGTTACAGAAGACGAGCTGGAGAAAGATGCTCGTTACGGAGAACTCATCACAGGCTGCAAAGGCTGCAGTTTGTGGCTAAAGGTCCTTTTCCAACCCGAAGCTGAGTGTGAGACATGAAGTTTCTGTCTCGGGCAGTGGCTCCCTTCTGCCTACGCTAACCACTTCTTGTACATCATGTCGTACAGCTTCAGCTCGTTCAGAGCGTCTTTGACGGAGGTCTTGATTTCCGCTCCTGTCGTCAGGCAGAGGTGCAACTCCTTGAGTTCTGCAGTATACGCATCCTCGAAACTGGAGAGTATCTGCTTGGACTCTGCCTCGCCATGCTCGTTGATAGACTCGACGGTGACTACAATGGGAAGTCCCTTGACATAAGGCGTGTCATACTTGATCGATATGGTCTTCTTCTCACCATACACCGCCAGGTGAGCGTCGAAGCGAGGAACTGCATCAACTCCAGATTCGTACGTCACGGCAAAAGGCTCGCCAGATCTGTTCCGGTAGTTAAACATGGCTACGCGTTGTGGTCAGCATTGTCACACTCGGCTGGTTTCGGCTCATACACATACCAGTATAGAAAGGGTCGTTGACCGTGACACCAGCAACGCTTTCGGGAAACCCCAGCGCCTCTCTCATCAAACTCAAGTCATGACTACCGAGACCGCCCAGGAACCTGCAGTACTTTTGCATTTCAGGTGTGACTTCGCGGCCTTCGAAAGCCTCGTCTAGCAGTTCTTTGACGAGCTTGTCGCGTTGCTCGCCACTGCCAATTGGGAAGTCGGCGTTCTGAACGGGAAACGTGCCACTCTGGCCGACGAAATGCGAGTTAGGCCCGATGATGTCTCTGCTGCGAGCGTAAAGGATCTTTGGGATTGAAGCAACCTCGCGCTTGAAGGTGTTGACGAAGCTGGGCGCGTATCGCCGCATATAGCCAACAAATACTCTTGCGCCGTTCGCCTGCTTTTCTGCCTCGATGATCTTCTCGACCGATGGAATGGACAAGCTCACTGGCTTCTCAACCATCACGTGTTTGTCTGCCTTGAGAGCGGCAACAGTGTAGGGCGCGTGGTGCTCATCGCTCGTTAGAGCAAAGACTACGTCAACCTCCGGGCTGTTTATGAGCGTATATGGGTCAGTGGTGGCATACGGGATGCGGAACTTGGTTTTGCAATGGTCAACGTTCTTTTGGCTGATGTCGCAAATGAAGACAGTCTCATAAATATGGGAAAGCAGGGATAGTGTCGGCAGATGGATAACCTGGCCTTCGTCAGTCGGTGTCCGCGACTGAAAACTTGCCTTGCGAAGCATGCATACCTGAGCCACCTCGCCAGCCCCGATGACTCCAACTCTCAGTCTCTTTTGCGACATGCCGAGAAATGTCAGAGCCGCTCGCGATTTTGGTCGAAGCCCTGTGATGAATCAAAGTCCGTATGCCTCACAGTCGCAATGCTCCTTGGGTCATCGGTTATTTTCCTACGTGCCAACGGGTCTCTGTTACGCTCGAAGTGTGAGAGCCCGATGAATTTCACTCGAGGTGTCATTGATTACAAAGGTGGAGACGGCAAAGCTGTTCCGCTCTTTCGATCCTGTGAACTTGGGACGTAGACACATCGTTGCATACCAGAATCGCAAACACATGCAACATGGCACTCTACGATGGACTGCCCCTGGGCGAGCGAGAAATACGGGTTCTACAGATTGCGCTAGAGGAGACCGATGTGATTCTCCGATGCACCTTGTCCAGTTGCGCGCTCGCCGGCTTTCCGTCATATATCCGTATATCGCGCTTGCGTACAGATGGGGCGAGCTGCACGACCAGTAGACCGTGCTCATCAATGGGCACGAAGTGTGCATCAGACGCAATGTACTAGAGTGTCTTGTCCGACTCCGAGCAAGTGGTTTCAACGAGAGCTTCTGGGTCGACGCGGTTTGCATCGATCAACAATGCACTCCGGAGAAGAATCAGCAAGTGGCTATCATGGGCGAAACTTTCACGCGTGCTGAACGAGCAATTGTTTGGCTTGATCATGTTCATAATCAGGAAAACATCACGAACCTGGTGCACGGGCTCAGGACAAAAGACCAATTGAGGCAGTGCTGCCGTCAATATTATCCGTATGTGCCAACGGATACTGGCGGAGGACGTGGATCGTCGAAGAAGCGTTGCTTTGTTACGGGCTCGATGTTCTGTACGGTCAATACAAGATGCCGTGGGAGGGGTTGGACGTCCTGTTGACTCAGATTGAAGGATATCCGCGATAACGGAGACCCTCCAGAGCCCGCCTGGCCTATAATTCATCCTATACTTTCCAACAAGGCCAACCGGCTGAGACACTACAAAATCGTACGGATGTGGACCGAGCATGAGCTGCCGCTACCGCAGCTTGTCGATGCTTACAAAGGCTCCCGTTGTGAGAGAATTATAGATAAAATATATGGACTAGTTGGGCTCGTCAATGGGACGGCAATCGATGTCGACTATAACAGACCCTTGCCGGACATACTTGTGGAGATGTTGGAACTCGTGTAGGAGCCAAAGGACGTGTTCCATTTTGCTGGTATACTACCACCCATTCTGAGACTCAAGTCACCTGTCTCCGACTCATCCGCCACGGAAAGGCAGAGACCAGGGTACGTACAGCGTTTCAGTTGGCTGACGACTAAGCTTTTGGGTTGCTCATACGAGCGCCTACTGCGCCACGGCCTTCGACACTACATCGCAATACCATTGAAGCAGCCATTTTCGAGATTGATAATTAGCGCTTCACGCAATTTTACAATGTAGTGCTTCTGCTGATGGACGTCGTATCATGCTTGCGTAGGCCACTTGTGTCGGCTACTGTGCTCTTCGTAGAGACTTGCTGACGGAAAAAGACACCGACTTATCCGCTGCGAAGGGGTGATGTTGGGGGAGATTGTAGGAGTCTCAGTGCTGGCGAGTCTACGGACGACCGCATTCATGCAAAGCCTATCGGAAGTGGCTTCTCACAGGACATACGCTCACTCAATCTCACCGTAGACAGAGAAACCGACATTTCTTCCTGCCCTCAACTAAAACATGGGGATCAACAGACGATTACTCTGTCGAACGGACAGACGAGAGCCGTCCCTGCCGATGTGCAAGTAGGCCATCACGTCTGCCCGATGGCAGGTCTCAGGTTGTTTTGCGTGCTGCGTTCAAATGCATCAGGTCAGGATGCCGTGGTTGTGACTGCACCAGATAGTCAACCGCGATTCGACTACAACGAATGGCTGGAGATACCCTCGTGGAATGAAGGTCATTACGAGTTCCATCTGGATCTCTCTACCCTTACTGCGTTAGCTAACGATTACCCCAACTCCGATTTGTTCGTGGAACGATCATTTCGTCGTTGGATGTCCTGATCCTGTCGGGGGTGGTTACAACCCGCCCGTTAACTCTAAGACATGAACAGAAGGAAAAAATGCGACATCTAAGATGTGTTTCCTACTTCGGTAAAGTGTGGGGCTCTGCGGCTCGGTCCACTCGTTGCAGTTCCGCGTGTCGCGGTCCTCGGTCCTCGCGGAGAGCTCAGAAAGTTCGAAGAATCTAAAGCGCGCAAACCTGAAACTGAACAACATCACGCCATGGCTACCGAAGAAGTGACCTCACCGCAAGGCACAAAGCGTGACAGAGACGATGAAACAGATGCTTCATCAGATGACGACGATATCGGACCAGCGCTCCCTTCCGCCGCGCCTAAGAAGAAGCGCAGAAAGCTGCCATATGAGAAGCTCTACATCGCGGCATTGCCTACGTCTCCGCGCTACTCCAAATCGCTCATGCACAAGGACCAACTGTGCTTCAATATCTTTACACCTCATACGGATTTCCTGATAACCAGCTCTGTCGATGGCTATGTGAAGTTCTGGAAGAAAGTCGCTGGAGGCATAGAATTCGTCAAAGAGTTTCGCGCGCATACTGGGGAGATTAAGAGCGTCAATGTCAGCGCGGATGGCAGGAGCTTTGCGACGGCAGGAGCAGATGGGACGGTGAAACTTTTCGATGTTATCACGTTCGATCTTCTTACAATGCTGACACCGGAGAACGCACCAAGATGCGTATGTTATGTCCATGGGAGAGGCGCTTCGTTTCCCTTACTTGCGGTTTCCGACGACACCAGTTCCACCATCAGCATATATGATGGACGAGGGGAAAATCCGCGGCCACTGCACAAAATCCCGAAACTACATCGTACTCCCGTGTCACTCATGGCGTACAATCCCCACTATGACTGCGTGGTCTCAGTGGATGAGGGTGGGATGATCGAATATTGGAGTCCCGGAAACAACTACGAAAAGCCAGATACTGTTTTCAGCATCAAAAGCTCGACGAACCTCTTTGAGTTCAAGAAAGCAAAATCCGTGCCGTGTTCCATTACAATCTCTCCCACGGGTCAGCAATTTGCGACTATGTCTTTCCCGGACCGCAAAGTCCGGGTGTTTGAGTTTGCTACCGGCAAGCTGTATCGAACTTACGACGAATCGCTTGCTACCATCACAGAAATGCAACAAGCCGGGACAGCCATTGGGAAATTGGAAGATGTGGAATTTGGAAGGAGGCTAAGTGTCGAACGGGAACTGGAACATCCAGCTGTGAAGAACCGAATGAACGTCATCTTCGATGAGACTGGCAACTTCATCCTTTACGGCTCTATACTGGGCACAAAGGTTATCAATACTTTGACGAATCGTGTCGTGAAAGTTTACGGACGGGATGAGCCCTTCCGACCGCTCAACCTCACGCTGTATCAAGGTCAACCTGAAAAGAAAGGCGTGGTTACTGTGCAGATGGCGGCAAGTGAGAATCCCCTGCTGCAACAAGCTGAAGCGCGCGACGCCATGCTTGTCACTACTGGGTCTGGCAAAGTGCGATTTTATATGTTCACCAACGATGAAGAGTACGTTATTCTCGTCCTTTCTGCAACAAGGGTGTGCGCTAACGGCTAAGCAGTATCAACAAGTCCGACCGAGACGTACATAACGAGCAACCACGCGCCATCGCGAGTGCTAAGCAGGCCGCCGAAGCTTCTCACGCAGAACCTACTGGCACCTCAGCGATTATTCACACCACATATGGTGACATACAAATCCGACTGTATCCTCAGTTCGCACCGAAGGCTGTGGAGAATTTCACCACTCACGCTCGCAATGATTACTACAACAATACTATCTTCCACCGGGTAATCCGCAAATTCATGATCCAGACTGGCGACCCATTGGGCGATGGCACAGGCGGAGAATCGATTTGGGGTAAGGAGTTCGAAGACGAGTTCACTCCGCAGCTGCGGCACGACAAACCATATACCGTCAGCATGGCCAACGCCGGACTCAACACCAACGGCAGTCAATTCTTCATCACGACGGAGAAGACACCTTGGCTGGACGACAAGCACACCATTTTTGGGAGGGTCATCAAGGGGATGGATGTCGTGCATAAGATTGAGAATGCTAAGGTCTGGAAGGAGAAGCCAGTGGAGGATATCAAGATCGTGAATATCGATGTGGTATGAACAAGCCTCAGAGCAGATGCTGTCGGTTTCGTACACATTTTAGTCCATGCTGTCCCTGTGATAGAGCCACTGCCGAGACGTATGCATCATGCTTCAGATGATATGGCAGTCACTGCCGATCCTGTTCCGACACCTCTCACTTTGCCCGCTGTCTTCCCCTTCATTAGACTTCGTTCAGCCTCCTAAAGGATTCCTGGTTGATAAATGAGTCGGGCCGCTCGGAAACTGCGGCTCTTCACGGTCGACCTCCCAGGGGTACCTGTAGACGTGATGCTCGTCTCCACAGGAGAAGCTGTCAATGCGGCTTCGACGATTTCCGCTGCGCGCTGACATATCTCGGTCAGCTTCTGTAGGAGGCTCCATCAATTGATGTGCCTTGGTAAAGAGTTGCCGCGGCAGTGCCTGTGAATCCAGCGCGCCAAAATGTCTTTTGCTCGCCGCTCTTCGCAATCTCGGCCAGCAGCAACTCGTATTGAAAAACTTGTGGATTTGTCGTAGCTCACCCGGAACTTGGTCCAGTGGCACCAGACGTCGTGCGCCATGATCGAGGTATGGAAGGGCTTGCTCTTCATTCGGACCACTAGAAGATCTTTAAGAGCGTTGGTCTTGCGCTCTTCCACCATGCACGGTAAATGAGCACTTGTTGCGGTACACGGAGGTCTGCAGATCTAGCTCTACCGTCACGACAAAATCCAGTGGCGAAACGGATTTCAGAGCATGTGATGATCTCTGTGTTCGAATGGTTTTGGCGCACGTCAGCTCGGTGGATTGGTTAAACTACCTTTTTCGAACCGAAGCACTCGAGAGAGAGATTTGGGGAAGCGCAATCATAGAGGATCCTCCAGCGACCGAAGCGCACCATCTTGAAGTCATGCGTATTCAACGATTTGAAATACGGAAGTTAGCAGAAAGTAAGAAATCCTTAGCGTAAGCTCTCCACAAGCTGCGAGTCTCGCGTATGCCGATTTAACTCATCCCGACTATTTCATTAGAGTTTGAGGAGCAATTTGAAGAGCTGAGCATCTCTACGTTTTGATCGGGATTGCCGTCCATACATCGTTCTTACGCTGACGTTTAGTGCTGCGAAAGAATAGCCTTACTCCGCCAGTCCTGCGCCTCAGGAGGTTTTCAAAGATCAGGTTTTCCGAAATCTCACGCATTCTCCCCTGTAAGCCTTGCTTCATCCATAACTCTGTACTAAGCATTATCGAGCATTGCTGAAACATGCTAACGGATGGATAGGCATGAATGTTCGTCTGAGTGGGTGACACGGGACTCGACGAGCAGAAGGTGTCGTCCCCTACTGTATACAGACAGAGGTAGAGGTAGAGGTAGAGGTAGAGGGATGATTGTTGTAGCCGTGATCGGAAGCCGATGTGTGCTCTGTCGGAACACGGAAAGGATTCCGTCCTGCTCCGCGTTGACTGCCGAAAGCTGGAGCTGCGGACTCGGGATCTGGGCATACACAAGAACAACTACTGAGTATATATACCAGTACTAGTGTTGTTGGTAGGTAGCGGTCAACTGCCGTTTGAAACCTTCAACTCCTCCTTCTCTTCCCTCGTTGCTGTGCCCTTCTCTCCTCTCTCCGCTTCACGTTACCCTTCTCCATCCTACAAGCTCTTCCCTGACCTATTCCTTTTTGTCCTGAGATACCCTTACACATAGCCATGCCTTCAGCAGCATCCCTGTGCTTGCGTACAGCAAGCCAATTGGCCAGGAAGGGCTCCAGGGTAGGCTATGAACACTCTTGTAGCTCTATGATCTGCCTAACGTAGCTTCAGTCCGTCCTTCCCGTCCGCACATTCGCCTCTACGGCCCGTCGATCAGAGATCAACAAGATCGTGCCCTCCGCCGCCGAAGCGATCAAGGACATGAAGGGGGACAGCACACTGCTTTGTGGAGGATTTGGTCTCTGCGGTGTTCCAGACACACTGATTAACGAGGTCAAGAACACTCCTTCAATCAAGGGCCTGACTGCCGTCTCGAACAACGCCGGTGTGGTCGGCTCCGGTCTGGGTCTGCTGCTGGAGTCGAAGCAGATCAAGAAAATGATTGCCAGCTATGTTGGAGAGAACAAGCTGTTCGAGCAGCAATACCTCAAGGGCGAAATCGAGCTGGAGCTGACGCCACAGGGCACGCTGGCCGAAAGGTGCAGAGCTGGTGGTGCTGGTATCCCTGCCTTCTACACCCCGCTGCTTTCGGTACCGTTGTCCAGACCGGCGAGCTCCCTCTCAAGCACAACAGCGATGGCACTGTGCAACAATACTCCACGCCCAGGGACGTCAAGGTCTTCGACGGCAAGAGCTATGTGATGGAGGAGGCGATCAAGGGTGACTATGCCTTTGTCAAGGCATGGAAAGCGGATAAGCTGGGTAACTGCCAGTTCCGGTACGCCGCAGCCAACTTCAACGGTGCGATGGGCCGAAATGCCAAGATGACTATCGTCGAGGCCGAGCACATCGTCGAGCCCGGCGACATCGACCCAGCAGCCGTCCACGTGCCCGGAATATATGTTAACAGGGTTGTTCAGAGCACCGCCGAGAAGCGCATCGAGAAGGTCGTCAACGCCAAGGACCCCAGCGAGAGCCTGAACGCCCTGGGTAGCGGAGACGCCGCAAGCAAGCGTGAGCGCATCGTCAAGCGCGCGGCCAAGGAATTCAAGAACGGCATGTATGCTAACCTGGGTATTGGCATGCCCATGCTGGCGCCCAACTTCGTCGACCCCTCCGTCGAAGTGCAACTGCAGTCCGAGAACGGTATCCTTGGCCTGGGTCCCTACCCGAAGAAGGGCGCCGAGGACCCCGACCTTATCAACGCCGGCAAGGAGACCGTGACTCTCCTCCCTGGCGCCGCTTGCTTCGGTTCCGACGAGTCGTTCGGCATGATTCGTGCCGGTAAGATCGATCTGACCATTCTGGGTGCGATGCAGGTGAGCGCCCGTGGTGACCTGGCCAACTGGATGCTGCCAGGCAAGATCAAGGGATTCGGTGGTGCCATGGATCTGGTCTCGAACCCTGAGAAGACAAAGGTCGTCGTTACCATGGAGCACACGGACAAGAAGGGCAGGCCGAAGATTCTCAAGCAGTGCGAGTTCCCGCTCACCGGAAAGGCTTGCGTCTCTCTCATCATCACTGATCTTGTGAGTTGTGTTGTGATATGTGTGGTGGTTGCTGTCGCTAACGCTGGACTTCGTAGGCTGTCTTCGAGGTCGACTTCACCGATGGTCTGACCCTCATCGAACATGCCGAGGGCGTGAGTGTCGAGGAGATCAAGAGCAAGACCGATGCGCCATTCAGCATCTCCGAGAACCTCAGGGTCATGCAACAGTAGGTGTCTTGGAGGAGTTGAGCTGAAACGAAAAAATCATCAGGGATCTTTCGTTCGTACCCGTTTATACCAAGTCTGCATTGGGTCCTTGGAAGATCAGCCAGGCGTTGTGGATATGTGAAAACATGTAGCACTTGACATGTAATACATGTTCGTTTACCTTAAGGAATTTTTCTGTTGCGTATTTGATCGAATAACGTACATAATGCTGAAATTGCCGTAACCGACCAATGATGGCAGAGGGGTAATATACATGTTTCAAGCTCTTTCACATCCAAGAGCGGAGTTTTCACCCGGTCTCCTTGTAGATGTCGTGAGAGTCAACAGCAGTCCGTCCTGATCGTTTGCCAACGCCTTCCCAATGCGCCCGTTGACAAGATCGCGCATAAAACATCTTCAAGGCAATACAGCAGGCCATCATCTGACGGGTTCCGCATGCCAGTACCTCTTTCTCCTCCTCCTCCTCCTCCTCATCATCATCATCCCAGCTCCTCTCCCTGCATCTTCCAAAAGGCGTTCTGCTCGCCTCTTTCTCGCCCTCTGTCTTCTTCGAAAACCTGCTCATGGCACGATCACAACGCCCATACTCCCCGCCTGCGCAATCACGCTCTTGCAAATCGCCTCCAAGCTCATGCCACTCAATCTCGTCTCACTCTGCTTGATCTTGGCAATCTCCCACACATGCTTCAGACTCACACTCCCCACCGTTCCCAACCCGGCATTGCCCTCCATGTTCTTACTCTTCCCTGCTCCCGCAAGCCCTGCCAGGCTGTGTGGACCGGCCGTATTGCCCGCACCGCGGAGCTTGTTCTTCCTTGGCTGCACGCCGGCGGCGGAGAGGAGCAGCGAGGCGGTCGGGGGTGTGCGCAGCTCGAAGGTGAAGCTGCGGTCCGGGCGGACTGTTACGCGAGCTGGGATGGGTGTGCCGGGAACGTAGTTTGCTGTGCGCGCATTGAACTCCTATCACATGTAAGGATGTGTGGTGACAGGAAGTGAATGGGAGAAGGTCGTACTTTGCAGAAATCCATGGATTTGACACCCTTGCTACCAAGTGCTGGACCGACGGGCGGTGACGGCGAGGCTTGCCCGGCGCCGACGATGAGTTTGACGATCTGGTCGCCTACAGCGACTTTGCGCGACATGATGGGGGTGGGTAGTAGAAATTGGCTGTAAGAAGAGCAGATGAAAGTCGTGAATAGAGATCGGTCTCGGGAGTGAGCAATCCGACTCCGCAAACTTATGTACAGGCACGTGATTCGATCACTCGCAGTGGTGATTACAGACCAGACCTCCCGTTAAGCAGACAGATATTCACATATTGCGCGACACGAAACACCAGAGGCTGGTTTCGTTCGTCTTTCGCTTCCTTCGATTAGGTATTACTTTACTGCTCTAGGTACAGCGTCCACCTCTTTTCCCATCATGCGTCTATTTACATGCCGCTCTGACAAAACGCCATGCTAGTATGATGCTCGACGGTTCCCGGTTCCACCTTTCCCAATACAGCATGCAGCCCTCTACACCGTTCCCATGCTCCTCCCATCCTACAATGTCGATCCACCACCAGCTATGTACACGTCCGTACAATACCCCCAACACACATCTGGTACGAAGAATTCTAGCGACAGAAGGGTATCTGAAATAAGTCCTGAATGTTTCCGGAAAAGATGCTTCTAGGAGGAGGAGAAGAAAAGGAAAAAGAAGAAGAATAATAACAATAATGATGATGATGATGATTGCAAAAAGGCTACTCGGGCGATTAAAGAGGTGTTTTGTCGAACAATTGTAATGCGGCGTCCCAAGAAAAGCCTGTTCCTGCGGGAACGCGGTGCGCAGAAGAAGTATGCCGATCCGCTGGAGATGCCGCCTAGCGCCGTAACTATGCATAAGTCGTGACCACGTGTGGATGTGTGGATGAACAGTTCGCCGTGCCTCAAGCCTGGCGATGGTGTGAAACGCTTCTTGAAGTGGATGGAGCGACTAGCTCTTGGCGTATTCATTGTCCGATGTCGAAGCAAGCGTATCGCCCTCCCACATAGTGTGATCTTCAACCGGGCTTCTGATGCCGCCGAGCGATGGGCTCCTGCTCGACGAGGCAACGGAGGAAGACGAACCAATAGTCCACTCATCGCCGCTGTCTGCGTTTGCTGGGTGAAAGTCGTCGTCCAGATCCGTAAGACCATAGGCGTAACCTTCCTTGGCCTCTCCATACTCAACATAATCGTAGTCCCAGCGGAACATCTTGTCAGGCTGCAACCTCGGCATGAACTTGCCCTTGGCCATGAAGTAGGCAAGCGTTGAGAGCATGGCACCACCGACAAGGTCGACAGCGTAGTGGTGAGAGAGGTACATAGTAGACCACCAGAGCCAGAGCACGTAGAAGACAAAAAGTGGCCTCAGCTTGGGAAAGACGTGACTCATGAAGAGTGCCTCAATTGTAGCGCACCCGGAGTGCAAGGAAGGGAATGCACCGAATACGACTGGCGATGCGGTAAAGGTCGACGTGTACAGATCGATGCCGAAAAGCTTGTCAATCGCAGCAAGTCCAGCTGGAGATCCCGGAATGGAATAGTTTGCTGGAGCCAATCCGTACATGTTCTCATACCAAGGTGGAGAGCATGGGAAGAAGAGTTGAATTATCACACCGGCCAAGTTCATGTAGCCAAACGCCCTCGCGAAAACCGGGGTTGAGCCTGGAGGACCAAAGAGGAAGATGAGACCGGAGCAGACGACAGGCGCTCCGAAATGCGTAATGCCGTAAGGTAGCCATGCCAAAATGTCCAGAGACACCGCCTTGTGCGCCGAAATGATGTTGCTCAAGTTCGCTCCGTACAGGATGTTTTCAAGCGCCGGAAGCACACGAACCCAGATTGGCGGCCTGTATTCGCCCGAGATGAACCTGAAAGCCTGCGTTAGCTTGTTCACTTTTTCGCTGAATGGTCGCAGAGCCTCCAGTTTCGTTCAGGCTCGGCTCATGCAGCGTTTATGACGCGAAAATGCACCTACTGGCATGCGTAAAGAAGACCAGCCAAGCAGCAATTGGCAGGAACGGGAGGAAGAACTGTCTGGTAATCGGAAGGACCAAGGAAGTCATGAGAAGTGTCGCAATCGCAGTCTTCATGAGCGGGCCAGGATGCTCGATGACGCATAGCGAAAATATGCCTACTATTGCCAAAAAGAGATATTGTCCGTCATAGTACGACCATTGGTGAGTTCGCAGCGATCTAAGAGTATCGGCAGGGTTGAAGGAGGTTTGCAGAGAAGTGATGGATGATGCTGGCGCCTGTCTGCTTCGCAGCTTCGAGCGCGTAGACCTGAATTTCCGGCGGATGCGGTGCGGGACGATTGCTGGCAACGAGGGCCACGAGACCGGAAACTTGGACCGGCTGAAGAAGCGCTGAGTCGAGTCGTCGCGCAGGGAAAAGTATTGTCCTGACATGGAGGGAGTATGTCTCGGAGATCGAGGGCTGTGAGAAGTCGGCGATGCGATCGAAGACCTCCTGAGCGCCTTTAGTGGCGCAGACGGCGAGGTTGGAGGGACGAGGAGGAGCGGCGGATGGCTACGGGAGTATGGATCAGAGTCAGCGGGTCGAGGACATGCGGGTTGGGTGGTGCGTTGCGCGGGTGCAGGAATGCAAGAGGCAGAACAGAGTCTTGTGCAGCAGGCGGCTTCGATGATATCAAGGGAGCGAAACGGCAGTGGCTTGGCGCTTTTCGGACCCAGGTCAATTTCAAAGCTAATTTGAGCGCCACACGCGATGGATACGCGACGAAGGCCACCACGGCCGTAGAGTGGTCAAATCTCTCAACGTTTGCTTTTTTGTCGCCAGAGGGGGAGGGGGAGGGGAGAGAGAGAAAGAGTAAAGCTGTCAGCGTTTCTCTAGAAGCGGGTTTGGAACGGCGCCGGTGTTGTAGAACATGTGGTCAGGTAGAGGTAGGGGTAGTTAGGTGACTAGGCAGACACAACAACAGAAAAACAGACAGCCGGCTGCGAGGGCAGTGCGAAGGTTTGTTGTATGTGCAGCCCACCGTCCCCGTCCCACCGTCCCACTGTTGTTGCCAGTACTCAGTACTCAGTACTCAGCACTCAGCCCAGTTGTGCCGCTGCTGACCAAGAGACCAAGCCCACCGACCCATGCTGCTCTTCACATCCTCCTGCCCCGCGAGCAATCTCCGCCATGCCAGATACGCCTACAACAAGCGCGCAAGTTTGGCCGAGACGGCGCACTTGACTGGTCAGCGACGAAGCGCAGGCAAGCATGCCTCGCCTCACGCCCGGCTTCACACCTGCTCCGTCTACCGTCTACCGTCTACCGTCTACCGTCTCCCGTCTACCGTCCAGAACGTGGCGCCGGTCAAAGAAAGTTGCACGGCAGCCCCATTGCACGGCAGCCACATTGCCCGGCAACACGACCCGCACGCCATGGGATATGGTCTCTCGGTCGCTGTGCAACGCTCTTCCCACCTTCTTGCCTTCCCCTCTCCACATGAATGCACTCGTCGGTGCCCTACAAGCCTGCAATCTACGTTCTGCAGTGCCTGTCGCGTGCTGACTGTATGCGATCCTTAGCGGCAGGCCTGCCAGCCATCAAATCTCCCTTTCCGTCGGTGCCCGGATGTAGCAGGATGCCGCCGTGTGACACAACGGCGCATGAAAAGCAAAAGGCGCCTTTCAGCTTTCCGGGACATCCGCTTTCCGCGACATCCGCCTTGCGCCCACCCGCCCCGGCAAAACTGGTCGCGTGCCATCTGCCATCTCGCCCATCGCCAAGGCGAGCCCTGCTTTGCAACGGCCAGACGCTGTCTGCTCGCTCAACCGCGCCTTCTCACATCCGACGCTTGGAGCCGTTGTGAGAGAACCGACATATTCTGTCTCGCATGTTTTCAGGCATCTCGGCCAGCGCAGCTGGCATGTTTGGTCGACACGTCGCTACCGGCAGATGCCGGAGCAATCTCCATGTTTTGTCAGAGAGAGAGAGAGAGGACTGGCCAAATGAACCGACTTGGTCAATCAACTACGGCGCTGCCGTTGGTGCTTCACCCGACACAAGCAAGAACGCACAGCATACGCGTAGCATACCCGGACATGCTCTGACAACGCCGTTCCCTTTCAGCCATATACCTTATCTATACAAAGATCGAAACGCCGTTTTGCAATGCGCCAGATGCTGAAAACAATCGCTCAAGGATCGATGTTAAACTTCATCTTCACGCCCATGGCCGCGAGCTCGACATCCAAATACCTCAGCACGCCCGGCACAGCCACAACCGTGACATCCTCGCCGCCGACCCACTTGTCGCCCTTCCCGTCCTCCCAGCTGTCGGCCTTGCGCTCGAGGCCAACAACTTTCTTGCTGCAGCGCCTACACCTGACCACGCCGCCACCATGCTTGCGACGGCCGTACTCGCTGGCGGTGGGCTGTGTAGCGAGGAACGATCCACATTTGCGACACACCCATGCCTTTTGGTAGTCGGAGCAGTTGAGCAGACGGTCTTGAAGCAAAAACGCAGTACCGTGGGCAAGTAGGGCATCACGCTCCATCTCTCCGACACGGATACCACCTCCCTTTGCACGACCCTTGACGGGCTGGCCGGTCAGCTGGTTGACGGGGCCAGTTGTTCGGACCTGGAACTTGTCGTTGACCATGTGTCGGAGACGCTGGTAGTGAACCACGCCGATGAAGATGTCGGCGGCGAATTCCTTGCCTGTGATACCGCTGTAGAGGGGCTCGTTGCCGTAGTAGTTGTAGCCAGCCTTCATGAGCTGGTGCCCGAAGTACTCAACAGCTGTTGAGCCAGCCTGGTCGCGGAACTTGAACGGTGTGCTGTCCTGCGCTAGACCGTGCAGCGCGCCGCTCTTGCCTGCGAGCGACTCGACAAACATACCGATAGTCATACGCGACGGGAAGGCGTGCGGGTTGATAATGACGTCCGGCTGGATGCCGGATTCGGAGAATGGCATGTCGATGGCCGGCCACTTCTGACTGCAGACGCCCTTCTGACCGTGGCGGGATGAGAACTTGTCACCGATGACGGGCGAACGAGGGATCCGGAAGCGAATGCTGAGTGCCTGACAAGGCTCGTCGCCGCCGGTGTCGGTACCAATAAGTTTGATCTCTTCTACGAAGGCTTCTTCGTGCTCTTTGTACTTGTGTAGGTGCGTAATGCCGTCGCGGTTGACGTACTCGCCCGTGATGGGATCCCTGGTGACGGTGTGCGAGGCGGCGATGATGTCGCCTTCTTTGACTTTCATGCCCACCGAAATCAGGCCGTCTTCGTCGAGCGTCTTGCGCCACGATGCCTTGACGAGACCGTCGGGTGCAAAGCCCCAGAGGCGCGTCACCTTGGCTCCTCGGCCCTTCCGTCCGCCACTCTCTTCTGCCAGATCCAACTTCTTGGTCTTGTAGATGGTACCGTATCCGAAACCGCGTTCGTGTGCAGACTTGTTCAAGATCATGGCGTCGTCCATGTCGTAACCTGTGTAAGAAATGACAGCGACCACGGCGTTGGTGCCGTTGGGGAAATTGTCCAAACCGTACTCATTGTACAACGGCGGCCTGACGATTGGCGTTTGTCCGGTCTGAAGGCGATAGCTCTTGTTGTCGGTACGGTACTTGAGTGCGGTTCCTGGAGTTCCCATGGTTTGCTTGCCCATCTGACACTGGTACATGTTTCGTGGAGATTGGTTGAAGTCGGAGAAAGGCGTTTGGTTTGCGAGGATAGAAAGGATGTTGGTGGGATCAAACTCGACGTGTGTAGAGTCTCCAGAAACAATCTCCGGTTCTGTGCAGGCGATGGACATGAATGGCTGTTCGAATGGGCCAACGTAATCCAAGTCGTTCAGTGGCAGATACTTGACAGGCCGGAACATTCGAGCTGGCTGGGAGAACATATATACACCGGGGTATTGGCCGCCATGGGAGTTGGGGATGAAGCCGACTTCTAAGTCTCGTGGAACGCCGTGACTACCCTCCACTTTCCAGTACCGCAATGTGTCCCCAATGATTCGCGCCTGCTTAGGGGAACAGAACCCTAGGATCCGGCCATCAAGTTGGACAACCACACTCTCGCGCAGCGAAGCAGCAGAATTGTCTGTAACTCCTAGCTGTGTGATGAGGCCGGGGATAGCGCTCACATCAGTGTCTTCTGTAGCAATTCTGCACTTGTGTGCTAGATGGTTCAGCAGACCACACGGACTTCCATCAGGAGTGTGGACCGGGCAAAGGAAGCCCCAACTCTCCGGAAGCAGCTTTCTCACCGTAGTTGTTTTGAGCTGTGCGAAGAAGCTGCCTCTGTGGACCATTCGGAAATGAGCAATGAACCGCCAGAAGTTGATCTTTTCGGCTACCACGGTGAAACCGGAGGTTTGCTGCAGATCGAGGCCACTAGGACTGACAAGATTACCGGTCGACAGGAAGTAATCCAAGCCCTGTGCCAAATTCTCGTTCGTCCGGCGGAGGACCTTGGAGTTGAAGTCCCGCTCAAAATCGCCAGATATGAAGGACACTCCTGGGTTGTTCCTTCCCCAATCCCTCAGCGAGTTGCCAATCGAGAACAGCCATTCCTCCACTCTTTCCTTCACAATCATGCCGTACAGAAACCCGGGTAGCAGAATCTCTTGATTTTGAACAGCATCTGGATTATCGACGGCACACTCACCTTCCACCAGAGCGTAGAGTTTCCTGGTCATGAAGAGCAACATCCGGTATTTGTCAGTGTCATTCTTCTCACTGATCTCGTACGATCCTAGATGAGGCAAGACAATCTTCCTCAAAAACTCTGCACCGGCGTCTTCATCGGTCATGTCTTCCGGCACGCTCAGGACAACCCGGAACTTGCTACCCAAATAGGCTCTAGTCTTGGCCCTGCCGTGAATGTTGTAGGCTTTGTATGTCCGCAGAAGCAGCTCCACACGGTCTGAAACAAACTGCTTGTCTTCTAGATCCTCGCTTCCAGCTGGTCCAACCAAGCCCTCGTAAATCTCCCGGTCGTTTGTCTCGGCCAAAGCCTTGAAAATCATCATGACCGGAATCAAGTACTCATTCTTCCGCCAGGAGAACCGGAAGGTAACATTGCCGTCATTGAGGTAGTGAAGCACGTTCGTTTGGGAAGTCTGGTCCGGTCTGACTGACCGTATTTGAATACCGTACTTTGTGTAAGTGTTCCCACGGTTGACGAAGGAAGGACGAATGATGGCCATGGGGTAGTTTCTCCGGTTGACAATCAGCATCCGGATGAGTTTCTCGTTGCCATTGACGATAAAGTAGCCTCCCAGCTCCTCCGACTCTTCACGCCTGTTAACCAGCTCCTTTGGCGACAGCTTCTCCAAGTGACACCTGTTTGACTGCACAGGATCGTCAGTCCAACGACCTCTCTAAGCGCTCGGAAAACCACGCTCTCTTGTCGCATACATACCCTCAGCATAATGGGCAGTGCGCCAAAATCCCGAATGCTCTCCTTCCATTCGCCGTCATTGATCCTGTACTCAAACCGGCCCCTGAAGCGACCCCTGTATGTGACATGTCTTTCTCTACATTCGACCGGCAGAATCTCCCGTTTCTTGTCAATCTTATTACTTGCCGGGAGAGCGCTTTTGTCCAGGAATAGTTCCCTCACTCGGACCCGTAATTTGTTCCGCCTTGGCGGTGAGACGCCATCCTCTGATGCGTTCTGTGACGGGCTGCCGTCGAAGAAAGTCTTTATGCCGATATCACGCAGAGCGTGGTGTAATTGACCCTTCTCGGCAAAGATACGGTTGAAGGAATCAATGTGCGGCGCTATACATGCTTGGAGGGTAGGGTATGCGCTGTTGTCCGTGGGAGGGTTGCGAAAGAGATCTTGTCGTTTGAGAGTATCGTACTCGGTCGTCCATGGTTTGCTGGCGGCTTTTTCTGGTCTTGGAGGCGCCATGGTGGGCAAGGAAGACTCGAGGTCTTGGTCGAAAGCACAGCGATGTCGGTATCAGTTCTCCGTGCTCGCTTGCTCTTTGCAGACAACCCACCAGGAGAGCGAACGGAGGCACAGGTTCTGCGCAGAGGCAATGTTTGCAAGACTTTTGCTAACTTATCGATTGGAGTAATTACTGCAGTAGCGTTCCCGCATTGCACGACAAGCGAGGCAGCAAAGTCTCTGGACGAACCCAGTCCCTGGCCCCGGTCATCCTCGTCTGTCTGTGCATCTTGGCAGTTTCGATGGAACGGCGCTGTCCAGAAGCACGGAGCAATGTGCTGTTCCTGCAGACGTGCGGTTCTTGCTGTATGTGGTGCTGGCCGGAGCACGATAGCGAAGACATGACTGCGCCCAAGTCATGCTGCGCCGCAGATGCCGATTCCTACTCGAATTGCATGGGAGAACTCGTCTCTCTGCAGCTGACGGTATGTGACAGCCTAGCACATTCTCTAGCTGCGCGATTGGATCATCTTCTCTCCGTTGATACGCACCCTGCCGCTCTACATACACCAATCTCAGACACTGGGACATTGTGGTCGAACTTGCGGCGTGACACCAAGCAAGGCAAGAACAGGCACATGCGCAGGCGCAGGCACAGGCACAGGAACAGGCTCGCTCGACAAGGAAAGAAAGTGTTGCAAGATCCCGCTCCGGCCCGTCGCTGCCCCGCTCTGCGCTGTCTAGCTTTTGTTCTTCCTGAGCCTCCAACGACTGGTTCAGAGACCAGAGCCAACATTGCGCTACTGCCATCATGACCGGCATCTTCAAGCGTATTTATGATTGGTTGCTCAGTCTGTTCTGGTATGTGCTGTCCCTATCAAACTAAAACATCCTATTGTCCACAGCGCGAGGCCAACCGTTGTCGATGGTGTTGCCTCCCGTTCGTCGCAACTGCGCCTCACCGCCAGTCGCCTGCAACACCTCACCAGCGGCCCCAGACAGCAACGCATAGCGTAAACAGGCTCTTATTCTTGAATGTAGGGCAACCGAGATGGATGTCACCATGATAGGCCTGCAGAATGCCGGGAAAACATCTCTGTTAAGGGTCTTGGCCGTACGTTTCGTCTGCTTCAAGCACTGCATGAGTGGCTATGCTGACAGCCTGGTCTGGACAGGGCGGCGAGTTTACCCTTGAGTATGGTCCCAGCGCAGCTCATGTGTGGATAGAGAGCCCCGCTAAACGCAGTCACAGCTCCATCCCAACCGTTGGCTTCAACATGAAGAAGGTCACCAAGGGCCATGTGACCTTGAAATGGTATGTGTATCGTCCTTGTACCATGCTGTTTCGGATGGGTTGAAACCCGTTTTGATGGTTGCCAGAATTCCCATCATTCTGCCTAGGCTGCGTGTCGCTAACCGTGGATTAGCTGGGACCTCGGAGGCCAGCCCAGGTTCCGGTCGATGTGGGAACGCTATTGTCGGGGAGTAAATGCCATTGTGTGAGTGCACCCGCACACATCCTTCATCTCTTCTCAGGCCAATGGTGTGTTCAGGTTTATCGTCGATACTGCCGACAAGGAAGCTCTCCCGGTAGCCCGTGAGGAGCTGCAGATTCTTCTCGAGAAGCCAGCACTTGAGGGGATACCTCTGTTGGTACTCGGGAACAAGTCGGATCTTCCAGACCATCTGTCGGTTGATGAGTTGATTGAAGCGCTGAACCTGAAGGCCGTCACGCATCGCGAAGTCAGCTGTTACGGTATCAGCGCCAAAGAGGAAACGAACCTGGACGCTGTCCTCCAATGGTTGATTGCGCGATCCAGCAAATGAGAGGGTAAGCTGTTATGGGACGTGATCAATCGCACATTGATGCTGACGTTGAGCAGCGATGCCGTAACGAGTCCATGTCCATGAGCTACGACGATTCTTATGTTAGCATGTTGAATGGCTTTCCTGTTCACTGGATGGCAGATCATGACTAGATGAAAGACGAGGCAGTTCCTACTGCGAGCCAGCAATGGCCAAGCTTAAGCGGATGATCTGGGGTCTCTCCTGTTTTCTGGTGTTGAACCGCAGACGTTGGGTATTGTATTGGCGAGGTGCTGGTGTCGTAACGAAGAATTCATAATCGTTATTTGTCTCGTTCAGCTGGGAATGTTCCAGGCGCGCGCGTTTCGTGCGTGCAGCAGCAGGACTTTGAAGCATTATCGGTGCTCACGAACCGCGCAGAGTAGAAGGAGAACCGAGAGACCCATGCAGGAGGCGTCTGGACACCACACGAGGCATTACACGCTCACAAGGGAGGTTTGTGGTCACAGGAAGGGAAAGGAGAGGGAAATATGGAAATAACATTGCATGGTGTATGCAGTGCCAGCACAGCAACGCTAACCGCATCGAACCATGGCAGGCATCTGGGGAAATGGGGAAGACTTTAGGTCAGGACACATTTGCAAGGGTTGCTCAAAAGCGACTACGTCCTCTTGTCGTCGCCAACAGACGACCACGCACTCAACTGCTTTTGCAGTACATACAATACGTGTCGCAAGATCTCTTCGGCCGATGCCACGGAATGCCAACTCTGCTAAGCCGGGTGTGCCGGTTCAGCAGAGACATCTGACAGATTCTATTCGATCCATTTGAGGCTGTGTCACATTGAGGCTAACCTAATCGATAAGTGTGGACGTTGATCGTCGTCATCACCGAACCATCCAGCATTGCATTGCTGCGCCTGCCTAGATATTCTCCATTCCTATAACTTCTCCTCCTCCTCCTCCTCCTCCTCCTCCTCCTGCTGCTGCTGCTGCTGCTGTTGCTCCTCCTCCTCCTCCTCCTACTCTACCTGTGCCAGTGCTTTCGTCTCTTGCTTGCAGTCAGCCACACTCTTTGTTACCTGCAACAGACGCTCCAGATTGCCTTTCGCATCCGTTCCCAAGAGACGGTGCCATGGCGAACTGCTACTACGATGTGTACGGCAGATACCGCTGCTACAACAGCGCATGGGACAACTGGGTACGCTGGCTCGTGCTGGCTCTCATAATCATCGCCGCCTTCTTCATCTTCTTCATCTTCTCGTAAGTTTGCATCCAAACCTCATTCGGTTTCGCACCGCTAACCGACGGACAGCTGCATTACTGCCCGTCGCCGTCGTCGCATGGGGTATGCGCCATACCGTGGTACTGGATGGACTCTCGGTCGTACACCACCAGGCCATGCGCCAGCACAATATTACAACACCCAGGGTCAACAAGAGCAAGGAAATGTCCGCCCATATTACAATAACAGCAACAATCCCGCTCCTCCTCCACCAGCTTACAGCCCACCGCCAAACGCCTCATACTATGGTCAGAACCAGAACATTGAGTTGCAACAGCCGAGTGCGACACACCAGCAACCCTACCGTGCCGGTGAGGAGCAGTACGCGCCTCCAAAGGAACCCCCACCTAGACGGTATTAAGGGCTGAAAGGCGATGTGGTTCTGGCGTTGTGGTTCTGGTGTAATTTCCTTCTAATTTTGCTGAGAATGTTGGTTTCATGATACCCCGGTGTGGGAGCCTTGTCTACCTGGAGAATCGGGCGCAGAGGAGCTTGGATTCGCTGCAATGACGCTCCCTGTACACTATTCATGGCTTAATGTGTTACACGACATGTATGAACCCCTCTAATTACCTTTCTTACCGACTTTCTCACTCCTCTGTCTCCCTTCTGGTCTGATTGCCCTTGGCCTGCAGGGTCAGTAGAAACGCTCCCAAGTTTTCCCTAGCTCCATATAGCGTGTCGTTAGTGCAGACTCGCCTCGATTCGGCTGATTAGCAATGGCGGACGTCATGGGGTAGAGGGACTTGAGATAAGTGCCGTTATAGTCCCCTCCAACAGTCCCCATTTCAACTTCTAGAATAAAACGGTTGGCAAGCATATCTCAGCCTTCTACTCGATCTGCCTTGATACCAGACAACCATATCCAATTCCATCAACTCCCCACCATCAGAACACCCACTCCACGATCAATGGCCCCGTCGACTATGCAAGCCATAAAGGTGGTCGAGGCCGGCAAGGCCGAGATCCAGTCTGTTCCTCTGCCCAAGCTCCGTGATGATTATGTGCTCGTCAAGGTCGCTGCTGTCGCTCTCAACCCCACAGACTGGAAGCACATCGACTACCTTTCTACCCCGAATGCTACGGTGGGATGTGATTTCGCGGGTACTGTCGAGGAGGTCGGCAGCAAGGTCTCCAAGAGCTGGAAGAAGGGCGACCGGATAGCGGGTTTCACTCACGGTGTCAACAAGGTTGAGCTCGAGGATGGCAGCTTTGCCGAATATTGTGTTGCGAAGGGAGATTTGCAGATGAAGATCCCAGACAATCTGAGTTTTGAGGACGCTGCAACCCTTGGCGTCAGTGTGTCGACGGTCGGACAAGGTCTCTACCAGAGTCTGAAGCTGCCGCTGCCGACTGAGCCTGCGAAAGAGCCCATCACGCTTCTGGTCTATGGTGGATCGACTGCGACTGGCGCTTTGGCGATCCAATACGCGAAGCTGTAAGTTGAGCGGAACTCCCTCATCAAGAACGTTCGCTCATGCAACTCAAAAGGTCTGGCCTGAACGTGATAACGACCTGCTCACCACACAATTTCGATCTGGTGAAGAAGCTCGGCGCATCCGAAGCCTTCGATTACAGGGACCCAGAATGCGGCAAGAAAATTCGCGCTCACACCAACGACGGCCTGAAGTACGCCTTCGATTGCATCTCTGAAAAGCCCTCACAAGCCATCTGCTGTGACGCGCTCTCTTCCAAAGGTGGAAAGGTCACCAACCTCCTGCCTGTCGAGACTCCACGCAAGGATGTTGAGTCTGCGCACACGCTCGCGTACACCATCACCGGCGAGGGCTTCAAGTTCGGTCCTGCAGATTACCCACCAAACAAGGAGGATTTTGAATTCGGCAAGATGTTCTGGGATTTGAGCACAAAGCTGTTTGCCGAAGGCAAGGTCAAGGTGCACAACCCTGAGGTTCGCGAGGGTGGACTCCAGGGTGTGTTTGGCGGGTTGAAGGATCTGAAGGAGGGCAAGGTCAGTGGTGTTAAGCTTGTATACAAGTTGTAGAGGAGGCCCGAGGTGGTGTGGAATGCAGCACATGCACACGAACGGCCGCGAAGCCTCATGAGCGTATATACGAAAACCAAGTCACCGTCCGGCTCGTCAAACAAAGCGGCATCGGAGTGCATCTTTTACGTTCCGGTTTCTGCGTTGTTCATCGCCCTTGTAGGGCTGCGACCGAGTCACGTCTTGCTGAGGTTCGCCCTCAACGTCGCGACCGCACCAGAGTGGTGCCGTTTCCGCCAAGCTCACAACCTGGCGCCAGCTTTGCAACAAATGCAATGACAGCAAAGCGCGCGTGGAAGTTTGCGTCGAAGTGCGACGGGATGTTATTGAAACACTGTCTCAATGTTGCTTCCAGCCACGAGTAGCAGAGGCCATCCGATCCCTGTTGTTCTGACGTGCTTGGAGAGAATCTCACGGTTGAGCAACGCTTGTTAGAATCAGCAGTGCATCAATCGGTGAAGGAGTTTCAAGGTGCGATGTGATGGTCATAAACGATGCCGACTGTAAAATGCTCTTCAAAGGAAGTCATGAATATGTTCGTGCTCGTGTTCGTGCATGACCATGCACTTGAAAACTAACTAGGCATAGCAGAAAAGCCATGTGATCCTTCACGTGCTTTTACAATTCTGGTTGTAGCTAGCATGAGAGAGCAGGTAGACGTTGGCAGACGCTTTCAGCCCTTGGGACCTTGCGATGATGATTCTACCAACCTTACAAGCGTTGTCGATTCAAAGATTCGAGACAAGCCGCGGGAATATGTAGGGAACAATGAACAACGATAACCATAACCACAACACACTACTCATACAAAATTCGGTACTCAGTCATCCAGCATCGGGAGCACAACATGACGAGTCGGGTATCAAGCGCCCCCCAAAATGGGTCAGAAAGCAAGCAGATCCCGAGCCACTCAAGACCTTCTACGTATCCTTGCCCCAAAACCAGCACTAGAAAGAGACCACGCTGCTCCCCAGCCGTGTTTGCCGGTCGACCAAAGAACGCCGTTTCCCTTGCAATTAAATAGGTGAGCTCACTGCGATGCTTGCACCTCCGCCCCTGGGACGGCAGGGGACAGACTGTCGTCTTTCTCTATCACGAGATCCCGTTTGATGCTCAAGCTGCCCCGCTCGCCACGTACGACCTGTCCTGTATCCACCTTGTCCTGAATCATCTCGTCGAGCATACGTGTCATCTCGTCCACGCTCTTGCCTCTACTGCTCTTGGAAGCGCCCTCGCCGTTGACGGCATACTCCCCTTACCACTGGGACTCAGCAGCGCGACGGGCGTCAAGCGTGAGAAGTTCTGAATTCCAGCACCTGACGAGGCGTTGGAAGGGTGGCTCCGATGACTCGGTGCGCGGAAATGCGACTTGTCGTGAGCGTGTGACATCCTGGACGAGGCTTCTGCAGCCTTTTCCTCTGTCGCCTGCTTGCTGCTCTCGCGCCGGTCGGTGATTTCCTTGCTATCGAGCATGTCGCGTTTCCTCGCCGCGCTGCGCAACGCCGTCACCATCCTGGTCTGGTCATCCAAGCGCGCGCGCAGTTCTTCAATCTCGAGATCTTTCTCGCGAATAATCTGACCCGCATTGCTCTCATCATGGCGGGTCGCAAACGTCATGCTCGCTCTGCTGTGGCTGCTGCGTCTGGCTTGCAGGAGCCGCTTCTCGAGCGTGGCGACGTAACGGTTCTTGTCTGCCAGATCGGCCTGAAGAGCTCGGATGCGTTGACCTGAGGTTGCTGTACCGTCTCCGTTGGAGCCTGCCGAATCTTCTTCTTCGTCAGAGGAAGGCGTGCTGTCATCCGCGAGCACTACTTGCGATGCTCGGGCAGCTGGGAGATACCCAGTCACTGTCGAACCCACAGAGACAGTCCGGTCGAGAGCTGGCATGCCGTTCGGTAACCCCGTTGTTCCAGTGCTATCCCTTTGACTCCTGCCGCTTCGGGTACTAGGCACGACGCCGTATTCATTCGTGCTGAAGACGCTGGTCCGTTTGGTTGCTGCACTCGCGGAAGAGAAACGGCCGGTGTTCACGCCCAGTGATTTCGAAGACAAGATCAGTCGGTTGAGATGGCTGATGCGTTCTTTCAGAGCAGTCCGAGCAAGCTGCATCTCGAGCATCTGCTCTTCGTGCCGCTCTTCACTCTCGACACGCTCGCGCTGTCTTTCCGCTTCTTCTTCTCGCCGCTCGGCCTCATCCTTCATCTTGTTCTGCTGTTCAAGCTGGCGTCGAAGCTCCACAATTTCCAGACGATAGCGGTCCAGCAAAGCCCTACTGCCTGGGTCTCCAGCGTTTGCTGGGCTGGATTCGTTGCGCCTTGCATGGCTGACGATGTTATTCTTCGCTCTGCTCGCGAACTTGAGCGTGTTGAGGGTCTCGCCCGTGTGCGCGTTGGCCGCTGCGGAGCTACTGCTAGAGGACGAGAGCTGAATCGTACAAAGAATGGAGACCAAGGAGTTGCCCGAAAGAGCGGGCTGCAACAACCGCGTAAGCTTGCTGTCTCTGTAAGGGAGATGCTTCTGGTCTTTATCCTTGTCCGCTCCGTCTTTATCCTTGTCGCCAGAGAGTCTCGCTATGACTGTCCCCAGGGTGAGCAATGACTTGTTGATGTGTGCTCCTTCTGTCCGACGTTCTTTGCTCTCAGCAGCCTTTTCTGAACCAGCAAGATCGATCAGAGACAACGTCGACACTAGGACGCCGCCCGGGCATACTTCTTCACTCCTGTGGCTGTCCTTTTCGTAAAACAACCCTACCGCTGGAGATCGCTTGCGCGACTCTACCACAATCTGCACCACTGCATGCGAACGGGATGACCGAACATTGAACTGCGTGCTGCTAACCTTCCTCGCCTGGTCACCTCGCGCAATAACCCTCAGGAGCTGATTGGGCGACTGGACAATCTCCTCCCTGAGTGGCGTAGCATAGACGCCTCGTCTGCTGTCTTCACGAAGCTTGATCTCTTCCTGATCCCTTGCGCCGCCAGCGCCGGGGCTTAGCAGGTCGTATATCCTCTCATTATATATTTCGAGATAGCTGACGCGGAGCAGAAACTCCCTAGCGGGGTTTTCTCGGATGTATGAGAAGATATCAGTGATAGCTAGTGGTATGACACCAGGAGAACGCGCTGTACCCTGCATGGAGAACGTCTTGCCCGTTCCAGTCATGCCGTAAGCGAAGACTGTGCCGTGGTAGCCCTCCATGACTCTTCGGACTAGACGCTTCGCAGCAGCATCGTACACACGAGCGTTGTTGTCACTTTGCGAGAAAACATTGTCTAACCCAGTAGTCATGTCAGCTAGGATCATCTCCTGTTTCAACTCTGTGAAGTGTCTAGGAGTAGCACCACCAAGCACAAACTCAAAAGATGGGGCGAGTGCAATTAGCCAAAATGCTTACCATAGCGATGTTCTCCGCCTTCCCTCCCTTTGTAACTTACCAACGACCGTCTCCCATCGACCATCCATTCCCCAGAAACATTGGCACCCTCCGCGTTTCCTGCATCCGGCCGTACACGTACACTGACAACGACATTGCCCTTGCCGTCCCTGAGTCCTGGACTTTTCTTGCTATGTGTGACATCATCCGCGCTCTTCGGTCTCCCTCTGGCATCCTCCCCAATATCCTCAAAATGTGTACCATCCGTATTGCAAGAGCCTTCCGCCGAGGAACGCCTACTTCGCGGAGGGGAAGGTGGGCATAGGAAAGCGTCCGGTCCCGGTGCGCCCAGTGCGCTGGATATTGTCCTGTCACCGCCAATTCCATTCAGCAAGCTGGGCGTAGTGGAGGACGCAGTTGACGTTCTGCTGAGTTGTACGCCATATCCCGAGCTCCTGGGCTTGGCTGACGGTCGTCGCGTACCAACAGGGGGCGACTTTGGTAGCTGTATACCGGCGGCTTCGCTTGTGCCTGGGCTCAGTGTTGTAGTGGACAGAGGACTAGGGGGCAGGCTGGATAGACGAGTGCCTCTCGGTGGCTGCGGGAATGCGCCAATACTGATGGTCTTCCGGAGCGTCTTGCCAGGCGTTGGTAGAGCCGATGGGCTCGCAGGTGGGGCGGCAAGGGTAGGTACGCTTGATGTCGAGTGTACCTTGGTGCTCTTGAGCGTTGGTAATGAGGATAGAGTGACGGAGCGCGAGGGAGTCGGCGTAGGCAAGAGCGATGTGAAGTCTACGGGCAATGGCACGTTAGGGAGGGGCTTGTTGTTTCTCGTCTTTGGCAGAGGCGGCAATGGGCCAGACGGAGGCGCAAGCGGCGGTCTTGAGGGCCGCTGCATTGTTGTGGTGACGGTCACAGACATGGGCTCTCGCCCCGTCTCTGGTGGAGTGGAAGACGTGCCTGTGCCTGTGCCTGTGCCTGCGCTTGTGCTTGTGCCGTCCGTTTTCGTTTGCTGATGGTTGGAGAAGTGCGAGTAGTGAAGGACAGATAAGACGTGTATTGTTTTGTACCCTGCACCCTGCGTCCAGTCACTGTCACTGACACTGTCACTGACGAGGCCCCGGACTTCCGCTTCTTCCTTTTCTTCTTCTCCTTCTCGTTCTCCTTGTTCGACTCCTTCTCTTTCTCCTTCTTCTTGTTCTTCCTGAAGAGGACCAATCGCCGACCCGAGCCTTACTTGACAAGGTGAAGCTCTGCGTTCCATGCAAGCCTCGCGCGACTCTCGCGCTTCACATACGCCAGTCGGCAGTTTTCGTGGCTAGCGCGTGAACGGGAGCGGAGAGCGGATCCAGGGCTCAAAGGCACAGATTGCGAGCGCCAACGCCAACGCGCTGTGCGCTGAAACATGAGGGAAATTGAGGACGGGCACGCGCTGTGACTGGCTGCTTGGAGGAATCGACTCAGACTCCTGCACGGTGCTTTCGCTCCCGACGGCCGATAGCAATCCGGTCCAATCCAATCGCCGGAAGGTGGAGGTGGAGGGGAGGTGGAGGTGGATCCAGGTGTTGCGCAACGCTTTCATTACGCGAGCTCTCACAAGCCTGCAATGGCTATGCAGTCGTCACAGCTGAAGAAGCTGTTGAGGGGTGTGACTGCGTGCCTGTGCGGTGGGATGAACTGTGCATCGTTTGACTCCCTTCGAGCCCGCCAACGTTTCATCCGTTTTTTTAGGGCCGGCTTGCCTGATTCGAGCGGGTCGATAGAAGAAGAAGACTCTCACCACATGCCGAAAGGCGCCGCAACTACGGGTTGTCTGAGCCGTAAACGCTCCGGCGCCTTGTCCATCTACGTTCTACCTACTTTCACCACTACCGTTGCCGCCGTTCATCCAAAACTCAATCCATGCGGACCGCATAGCCATCTGCCGCGTGTGAACTCGGACTTCGCAAAGTCCCCTTGGCACACGAACACTCCCTAGATGCACTGCTGGCCGCACTGCATTGCATTTCCTGACTCCCTCGCAAGCACAACCGTAAGTGGAGATGTTCTGGGTCCAAAAATTGCCTTCATTCAAACAGTAATGGTATCTAGGAAACTTTTACGCCTTTGCCTCCTTCGAGGGGCACAACTCTCCCCGGCGCCTGTGCGCTCTGCGTGCATGTTTCGCAACAATGTTGCAGACAGCCGCCCATTTGGGGTGTTTGAAAGTCTAGTGAACGCCGTTGGTGCCGTTGGCGTGGCCGTTGACACCGTTGGTGACTGGGTTGCTCAGTCCGTTAACGCCCTCTGGACCAGAAGCGTGCTTGGTAGCGTTGCCCTTGTTGCCCGTAGCCGCGCCGTTCTGAGGACCATCCGTGGCATCATCATTGATGACAGACTTGTTTGCGATGTGGTTTTTCACACCGTTGGTCTGCTCCTCGGCAGGCTTGGAGTTTTTGGTGTAGCCAGTGTCGCTGGCATCGACGTAGGCCTCAATACCGGCACCCTCCCGTGGATAGGACTTCATCATCTCCTTGTGCTTACGGAGTGCCGCGTACATCTCGTCCATAGAGACGTCGTTGAGGAAAACACACTTGCCGAGCGGGCTTGGGACAGCGGCCCGGAGCTTGCCGTCACGGGTCTATCAGGATCAGCCGTGATTCACAGCATATACCATGCGATAGGATCTCACCTTGAGGATGGCCTTGGTACCCTTGTCAAGGATCTCCTCGTCGAATTGTGGGTGATCCATGGACAGACCGGCGCGAGAGAAAAGGTTGAGGTGCCTCTTGAGTTCCTCCTCGCTGAGCAGACCCCTGATGTTGGCAAGGGTGGCAGAGTAGGCCATGTCAATGGAGATGGCGTGGCCGTGGCGGAGTGGTGTCTCGGGCACCAACTCGTGCAGAGGAGACCATCTGTGATGATGTGAGTTGGCGACAACTTCATTCATGTACCTTGACGTACGTGTGTCCGTATGCAATAACTCTGTCCAAGCCAATCTCGTGGAGGTTGGGGGTCTCGAGCTTCAACATCTCGTGGATTCCCGCCCTGTTGATCTTGTCTGCAGCGTCCCGAACCTCTTGAGGAGCACCGTCGGTACGGCCGAAGCCAGTGCCGATGAGCTGCTCGCAGTACTTGTCGAGAAGGTCGTAGGTGGGCTTGTGTGCACAAGAGGAGATCTTGATGAGCTCGGCAAAACCGTTTCTGATTTGTGCCTCGGGCAGGGTACGAAGGAAGCTGAAGTCAAGGAAGGTGTGCATGGGAGCGTGGTAGGCACCAAGACGGTTCTTGTAATTACCGTAGTTGACGGCGACCTTGATCGAGACGGAAGCATCGATCAGACCGATGACAGTGGTGGGGATACGGATGTAGTTGGTGTTTCTGCGGTAGGCAGCGCAGGCGAAACTACATCACGATTAGTCCTGTTCGTCCAAGAAGGGGTTGACCGCTTAGGATTAATGGGCCAGAGTGCCTTGAAGTTATCTTTGGCGGTGGTTTGTTTTACCCAGCGACATCAGTAACCAATCCACCGCCAACTACCAGAACCGGCTCCTAGAGACGGGTCGTCAGCTTGTGTCTGATACGGTCACGACAGGTGGAATTGGCCTACCTTGCGGAAGATGCCGAACTCGTTCATGGAGTCGACGATGCTGAGCAGGGTGTCCATAGACTTGGCCTTCTCGCCAATCATGGTCTTGTGGATCTTCAGCTCAAGTTTGTAGTGATCGAAATACTCCTGCATCTGCTCGCCATAGACGTCAAAGATGTTGAGGTCCATGATGGCCAGGGCACGGCCCCAGTGTTGGTAGCAGTCTGCAAGCTGGCTGTTCTCCTTGTTGAAGACACCATCCATGAAGGTGAAGTCGTATTCGATCTTCTCGTAACCCTCGACGTGGAAACCCGCCTTGGTCTCCTGGACCTTCGCGCTCATGTCAGACATTTTGGGTGTGGTTGAAGATGTGTTCTTCGAGTTGAATCAAGTACAGTAGAAAGGAAAAGGTGTGGAAGCCTCGTCGTGTTAAGATGGGAAATGTATCGAGATTCCTGCAGCCGGGGGAGGGGTTTTTGAGCAATGCCATCCATGGATCGGCAGATGCCATGCTTTGCACCGTGTCAAGAGGGCGAAATGGCGTAACGTCAACCATCAGAGACTTGGAGGAGCGTTAGTTTGATAGGACTTTCACACTAAGCCGTACCAGGCACACGTATGAAAAGTGAACGACCGACCTGCCAGGATTCTAGTAGACTTTGGCTCGAACGGTCGAAGCTAGACCGACTCAGGCATGGCCGCTTGAGCTGCTTGAGGACGCTGCAGGTGAGGCAGGCTCCTGCAGTAGTCTCGTGGTGGCAGTTGAGACACCAATTGGACCTGTCAGAGACAGGAGCTATTGAGAAAACGTGTCGCGCTTGAATCTCGCTCATGGCGTTGGGTGAAGTTCCGCGAGCGGTCGGTACCCCACACTAATGCAAGATCTACAGATCTTAGCGCAATCAATCTCGCGGGATCAAGTCCATGGCGATCCTTGGAGCCATCCACCGAGTGATCAGAAAAATTTCCTGGACAGCACACATGCAACATTGATTCACAGGCGTGTCACCAACACGCCGGCAGATTGATGAAGCCAACTCATCCATCCGTTCTTCCATTCGATGCATCTGCGTTGGTCAATGGCTGCTGTCGCCGAGTGCTTTTTCTCCGGCTGCCCCTGCACTCAAAGCCCACGCTATGACGTTGTGTAACGAGGGGTAGCCGACACATGAAAGTTTTACCTGTACCTGAAAGTAATTGTCAGCGCTTCCAACGTGGTGGAGACAAAACCGCCGGGTTGTCTTGCTCGACAACGATGCGAGACGCAAGCATCGGTCGATGACGGTAACACGATGGACGGGACGTGTCTTCTGCATTACCTCACTACACTTTCCATTTGGCGCAGGGGAGCCAAAGCCAAGCGCGACTTCTGCCGACCATTGATTGCACCATGGCCTCGATGCTTCTGCTAGCGAGGTAGCGAGACGCGCTTGCCGATTATGCAGTTCGTGTGGGTTCGATCCATCATGTGCGCGTCACTAGACAGGCTCAGGCGAGCTGAGGGGCAGAGGGGCAGAGGGGCAGAGGGGCAGGAGGGGCAGGAGGGGCGGCCTTGGTATTGTTTGCATTGTCCCCAACAGCAACGACAACAGTTGTCCTTTAGAGTATCCCAAACCCATTTGCGTGTTGTTGCCCATCCGATATTGCAAAACAGGCTCATCAACTCGACAAGATGCCAGGTTTTGACCAAAAGAAGGCCTACGCGACTCAGGAGGAGGTGTTTTTCGACGATGGCAGAGAGATTGAGCTTCTGCACTTCATTTACAACAAGCCTGACGTCGATGAGATCCGCGGGTCGCCTCAACGTGTGCTGGCTGCCGTGGATGAGTTCGCACGGACCAAGAAGTACCTGATGAACGTGGGTGAAGACAAGGGAGAATCGTTTCCGACTTGATCGCGGAGGTCAAGCCGCAGACTATGGTATCGTTGTTCTCGTTCCTAAAGTTCGGAAGAAGCGGCACTGACGATTGGACAGGTCGAGCTGGGAGGCTACATTGGCTACTCGTGCGTGTTGTTTGGCGATGCTGTTCGCAAAGCTGGAGGCAAGAGGTACTTCAGTCTGGAGAGAAACCCAGAGTTTGGCGCCGTGATCTCTTCGCTCGTAGATCTTGCGGGTCTCGGCGACGTGGTCAAGGTGGTTGTAGGCTCCAGCGATGCCTCCATCAAGAGGCTGCATGCGTCTGGTGACCTGAAGCATATCGACATGATGTTCCTAGACCACTACAAGCCTGCGTACAAGACCGATCTGAAGCTCTGTGAGGAACTCAAGCTCGTGTCACCTGGCTCGGTGCTGGCTGCCGACAACGTCATCAAGCCAGGTAACCCGCCATACCTAGAATATGTCAGGGCCAGCGTGGCGGAGAAGAAGAAGGCCTTGGAGACAGGGGCCAACGAGAACGGCCCTGACGCGCGCTTCCAAGACAAGACTGCAAAGCAGTACGCGAAGAGGCAAGGAGACGAGAGGCTGGAGGCGACCAGTGGCAACCCAAACCTGGTGTACGACAGCAAGCTTGTCAACAGCTATGAGCCGACGGGCGAAGAAGTGAGTTTTGACGGCGAATCTGGAAAGGGGCAGCGGCTAACATGGCTTCAGGATGGTGTCGAGATTACGCGCTGCGTCGGCGAGGAGTCATAAGCGCATCTCTCTCTCAGGGCCTGGACGAAGCCAAACGAGAGCGCGAGAGGGTGTGACATGTGACGAGCTGCACTGTGTCGAGAAGGATACGGTTTCTATAGCACAGTGGCGATGGCGAAGCAATGGGGTGTTTAGCAAAAGTGAAGGACGACTTTAATAGCGAAGAGGCAGGGCATGGCAGGGCAGGGTAGGGTAGGGCAGGGCAACGACAGGCGCCGAAGGAGGAGGAGGAGGAGGAGGAGGAGGAGGAGAAGGAAAGAGGAGCTGCAGTAGCACAGCAGCAGCAGCAGCAGCACACCGCCTGAGCCTGGCCTAGCCTGGCCTCACTTCCTGGTTTGCCGAAGCGCCGTTCCTAGAGCTTGCACACGCTATGCACATTGCATGCACCCTTTCTGAGCTGCTGTTGTTGCCTCTCTCCGACATGTTGCAAGTACCCGTCACCTTCAATGCTTCGCGTTTGTTTGTCCTGTACGTGTATACAAAGCTCCCGCCAATATGCAGAACGATTCCCGGCTAAAAAGTCAAGTCTCCACCATTTGGCACGCGCTAGTACGCGGAACTTGGAACTTATCGATCATGGCGCAACAACGTCACCATCGATAATTCTCAACCAGGACGGATGGGGCGCGATAGCGAAGCACAGGACAGCAATGCCTGATCCATATCCTTGCTGACGCTCCTGTTTGCGACTTTCACATGATTTGTTCCTCGTAGAGGTTCTTCCTCCGTGTTGCTCCTATCCCATCCCATCCCATCCCATCCCACCTTGTCTCGGTCCACCTTTCCCGCCTGCGCAGACGCAAGATGCCGCTCACCGGCGAGGATTCTCGCCTCGTCCATGCCGCTCAGGACATCGTTTTGATCCTGTTGAGCTTCGTCTTCCTGCCATTGGACGCTTGCATCTTGTTCTGGAGCTATGTCGCCTGTGTCGTTCTCCCCTTCGAGCCTGTCCTTAACCGTGCTCGGTCGATCTCCAATCCATCGTTCAACCCTCGAACGATCCTGGTAACAGGTGTTGGCATGACGAAGGGCTTGACATTGGCTCGTCTGTTTCACGCCGCTGGACACACTGTCATTGGAGCAGACTTCGAGCCAGCTTTCCTCCCGCTTACCTCGGGTCACTTCTCACGGTCTTTGAAGACGTTTCATCGTCTGGCTAAACCGGATGGAAGCAGGGAGAAATCTGCACAGTACACACAGAGCTTGGTAGATATTATCAGGAAAGAGAGGGTTGACCTGTGGGTGAGCTGTTCGGGCGTAGCTAGCGCAGTTGAGGATGGCCAGGCCAAGGAGGTTGTTGAGCTCATCACGGATTCCAAGGCCATTCAGTACGATGTTCCCACCACTAAGAAACTCCACGAGAAGCATTCCTTCATGGAGTACACGAGCTCTCTTGGCCTGCCAACCCCAGACTCGCACACTGTCACCTCGCGAGCTGCGGTACTGCGCCTGTTGGAAGACGCGCAAGGAACGGGCCGAAAGTACATTATGAAGTTCATTGGCACGGATGACACCGTACGCGGCGACATGACACTGCTCCCCTTTTCCACACATGCGCAAACCAAGGCACACGTGTCTCGACTTCAGATTTCGGAGGAGCGGCCATGGATTCTACAGCAGTTCATTGACGGTCCCGAATATTGCACCCATGCTTTGGTCGTGCGTGGAGAGGTGAAAGTCTTCGTCGCATGCCCTTCAGCGGAGCTCCTTATGCACTACGAATCGTTGCCTGTCGATTCTGCTCTGAGCCGCAATATGCTTCGATTCACACAAGAGTTTGCTGCTGCTGGCGGACCGAGCTTCACCGGCCATTTGTCCTTCGATTTTCTGGTTGATGCGGCAGAAGCCAAAGCTGCAGAGATGAACCCAAATAAGTCTGTCAAGTTGTACCCCATCGAGTGCAACCCACGTGCTCATACCGCAGTGGCCTTGTTCAACGATACTTATGGAATGGCGGACGCTTATCTATCGCTCCTTGAACCCCCTACCTCTAAAGTGAAGACGAATGGTGTCAATGGCGCGACGCCTGAGCAGCCAATCTTTCCCCGCAAGCAAACGAAGTACTACTGGATTGGTCATGACCTCGTCACACGCGTTATACTCCCTTTCCTGTCTCTTTTTGTCCGCGACGGTTCAAGCTTCTCCGAGGTGTATGATGACTTCACTACTTTCGTAGAGCATTTCTTGTTCTGGAAAGACGGCACGTATGAGGTCTGGGACCCGCTCCCGGCATTTTGGCTCTATCATGTATACTGGCCGTCGCAATTCTTCTTCGCTCTGGTGTTCGGCAGGAAGTGGAGCAGGGTCAATGTCAGCACCACCAAGATGTTTGGTTGTTGATCGTGCAACGGTTCTGGACGATCTTTCACGGCTTCGGTCGTGACTGTCGAGCTAAGCTGTTCGACTCCATCCGATCTGGGGCGAAGCATGAGCACCTCAAATGTTAATGGAGGATATGGAACACATAATACGCCGCATAACCCGTCTTCGTTTTTTCACTCTAGTGTTGTCAGTTCCGCGGCCATTTTGTGCATTCGAATTCTCCCCTTGACTTACATCTTCCCCTTCAATAACATCCTACCAGCCCTTCTCCAGTTTCCTCACTACTAAACCGTTATTCGCATCACACGACGAATTACAAAACTAGAACGGTTGTGCAGTGACGGTAACAAGCAATGGGTTTACTTATCGCGGTCAGGACCGCAACGAATAGCAAGCACATCAGAATATCCTCCGAAGACGGGGGAAGATAACCATCGACTTCTACACCAAACCACCTTGGCAAACTAAAAGGCCCATGTATACAAGAGTCGCCTTCAGTAAGCGGATTGCACAATCTAGATACGGGGAACAGGTATGGCTCTTGCTAATCTTGATGCGTCCAACCGAATCCAAATCACAAAGCTGCCTAATGCAGAAACTTGAACACGGTGTGTGAGACCACATACTACCACGATATGCGAACTGAGTAGAGGTCGTTCTACTGTGGGCGAGAATCTATCAGTGCAAGTGAATAGACCATGATGACTAAGGATAACATCTCCGCTCCCAGAGTTGAGCACAAGACTCCCGGTTGCAGTAGGATCGATCACCTAGCGAGTCGATGGCCCTGCAGTATGGCATATCACAAGCCGTGGACGACTGCGGTCACCATCCAAGCATCCGTCCTGATGAACTGATCTGACGCATTCCCTCAAGAGCATTTACTGTCATGGAAAGTATAGATGTATCCAGCACGTGAGATGAACGCACACGTACGAGGGGTAGTGTCAGGCATAGTCAGCCGCGGAGATACAAGCTTGACAACAGCTTTGTACAAGAGAGTCGATCTTCGTCTCCGCCGGTACGGTGCGTTCACGCTTGAGACGTCTTGCTGCTGTCTGGGGATGGCAGGAGGGGCTCGTTTGCGGCGACCGTCGAGATTGATGGAGAAGTTTGCGTAAGATGACCAACAGCCAAGCAAATGAGCACGCAGAGAGCAGGGAACCTGGTTTTGGTGACCGCCAGCACGTCGCTCGTGGCCTAGAGGCGCCTACATCTTCCACCGTAGGCCCGCGCTTGACTTCAGCATAGCAAAATCAACGTGTGTAATATTGCCTGTCAAAGTGACGCAGAGCTTCCTGCACTTCCTCCGGTATGACAGCATTGAACGTGCTCCATGGCTCGTCGGCGGTGAGCTCTGGCTTCCGAGAGCATCATCATCTGGTTGATTGGCGGCGGTCTCTTGGCCGTGATTGATGAATCGAATATCTTGTTGCGTGGCAAGGTTTCTGACTACCGGAGTAAGTGTCTGCCCTCCGAAGCATTATTCAAGGCGTGATGGGTGCTGCTGCACGGTATGTACAAAGCTTATTGAGGTGGTTGTAGAAGGCCGACATGGGGCAGAAGACGAAGGCAGGCTCTCAGAAGACGCTGACGAAGCGTAATACTTAGATGAGTGTTGAGGATCTGCATCGTGTGAGTTTCAGAAGAGCAGTAGCATGCGACTGTGCATACCCAATACTGTTAAAGGGGTACAGGGAGCCTTCGCGAGTTGTGTCCTTTCCGTCAGGCCTGCTGACGAGACACCCCGTCAGTATGCCTTCACGAAGCCGCACGCAGGGAGACGTACTATGGTCGCCCCGAGCACGTAAAGCTTCAGATTTCAGGCTCCCTTCTGCCGTTTGGGAACTGATCAGGCGTTGTGGATTCCCAAAACGCCATGCTCCCATTTTGGCGATCGCAAAATTTGCACAGTGTCCACACACAGATGAATTGCCTCCATGGAAGCAAAGGCCTCGCTTGGCCGTCATCCATCCATTTATATACTGAGCCTGATGCCTGACGATAGTCGTTTGCTTGCAGTGCACTTCCGGGCCGCGCTCCAAGGGGGACAAAACGCTCTGTCCGAGACAGTAGCATAGTTGGACAGCAGTGTTCTTGAGAGGTAGATGCATGCACCAACAACACGCGGCAGTCCCGACGATGCAAGTCTGGCGATGGATTAGATGTGAATATAGCACTCATTATATTGTCTTGGACTTGTGGTCCTACTAGAAGAAGTTACTGTAATACAACAACAAGAGCTGATTATGATATGACCTGCTGGGAGGGCTCAAAAGGATGTAACGTTCGAAACAAGATGTTCTGGAACGAGACATTCAACGACAACATCAAGTCATAGGACCATTGCTAGGACCTGTAAGACGAACTGCAAAGGATCGTAGATTTACGAAGCGGATGCAAGCAACCTACTTGTATGTGGCAACTCATGCTAAAGACCTTCGCATGCAAGCGCAACCACAGATGGGAGCAAAGGCCTCTCCAGGTGTACGTTCGTTGGTCTAAGCGTTGTTTCGAATGCTGCAAAGAGCAACAGCTGAAACAGAATGCTTTCAGGCTGTCCTTCGGCGGTCATAAGGGGTCTATCCGGTACAATGTGTGAACCGCTGCTCGGTGCTGGAGCAGTGCCACGCGTTGCGGTAAACTCAAGCCCGTCCGAGAACAGGTTCCTGTGGTTTACTGCAGGAACAACTCAGAGGAGTCATGAAAGGGTGTCCCTATCAGGAACCGAAAGGTCCTGCATGAGCGCCACGTCAGTTTCCGACCCACATCATGCGGGCATTGGGACTAAACTCCTGCATGTACCTTCAGCTGGTGATGTTCTGTGTGGTCAGTAAGATCGACGTGATGCAGCTACTTCCTCTGAAGGAACGTCATATCACTTTTTACCAGCAGCCGTACAGTTGTGGTCACGCCAATAGCGATTCTCGAAGACTGTGAAGCAAGCCGGTTGGACACCATCGTCATGTTGCCTGACAAGGGGAGGAGATTGCGCGGGTTCTAGCGTGCTTCTAGTGCATCTTTGCGCAACCTCGAGGACTTCAGAGTGTTCGAGGCTTTCAGAGGAGGCTGACCAGTATGTAACTGATCGCGTAGAGAGAGACGCGAGCCTTCGTTGCATCCTGCTCGAGCACGACCATGGAAGCCATCCCCTGAGGCAGAGGTAGATAGATCCATCTGCATCTTTGGGAAGTCTCGATGCGGCGAGGAGCAGTTTCATCCGAGTACCAAGAAACATGGGCACCAAACAGGGTAGGCCTGATTGAGAGCTGGAAGAAGAGAGCATGGATTTCAAGCGAGCTGCGCACGGCGCCGAACATCCTCCATGCGAGGTGACTTCGGTTCTCCACAGCCACGATACGCAAGTGCGACAGAGCGTCATGCACGCATGCCTTATCTCCCTGCGCACTCATGTCGTAGCTTGTTGCTCAGACGGACTACGCCGCAAATGCACAGAAACCCCGCTGCGCGATTCGGATTGCTGGATGCTGACAGGGACTTATCGTTAGATTGTCAGCTAGAGATGACTGCCACGTACAGATGGCGTTTTTAGTGTCGCAGCCTTGCAGGCAGGAGATGAGATGGTGTTAGAGGATGGCAGAAGGTCAGGCACGACGACCTGATAGAGACCGTCTGTAGGAATCATGCAGCAGAACGATGGTGAACAGGACGGATAGATGCGCCGAGCAGAGCAGACGGAACGGTCAAGGTGGAAGTCGAAGGCTGTATATTCTCCTGTCCAATCGGATGCGAGGCCCGGGTTACCTAGAGAGGAAGTCATCGGAAGACCTTCCTTCAAACTCCGCATCTTTCTCCAACCCCTCTCCCAAGCTGCTACATGTATACGTGACACATGCCTCGGGGAAGCAGCATGCGAGGGCAACGCACAGCACGCTTTTAATGCAGCTCCTCGACAGTAAGGTCCTGGATCTTTGCAGTTCACATCATGAGCAGGAATCATGGCAGGATCGAGCAGCTCAGTCCCGTTCAACCTCCAAGGCAAGACTGCCATAGTAACCGGAGCCGGGTCTGGTGAGTGCATTGCTGCCGCCTTTCCGACTGCATCCGTACTCTGACAGTGGCGCAGGTATAAACTTATGTTTTGCGGACCTTCTCTTATCCAAAGGCTGCAACGTAGTCTTCGCCGACCTATCGCTTCGCCCTGAAGCTCAGAAAGTGGTAGGCGAACATTCCGCAAAGTCTACCGGGAAGGCCAGAGCGATTTTCCAGCAGACAGATGTCACGGATTGGAAGCAACTTCGCGCTCTCTTCTCAGTTGCCAGTCGCGAGTTCGGGGACGTTGACATCGTGTGCCCTGGTGCCGGTGTATTCGAACCGCACTGGAGCAACTTCTGGCATCCCCCGGTTCAGCCAAATCCAAGGACTCACAAGACAGCGGACACTATGCGACTTTGGATATCAATATCAACCACCCGATCAGGACAACACAGCTCGCCGTCGCCTACTTCCTCAACCACAAGGGCAAAGCCAGTCCCGCGAACCCGAAACGCATCGTGCACATCAGCAGCATCGCGGGCGAAACCGCCTCGTTCGCCACGCCCTTGTACCATGCTAGCAAGTGGGCCATAATGGGCTTTGTAAGGAGCCTCGAATGGTTGGAGCAGCTGGGAATTCGAGTTAACGTGGTCGCTCCGGGCGTCATCAAGACGCCGCTGTGGACCGATCACCCTGAGAAGCAGATGATGGTGGACGAGTCGAAAGATGAGTGGGCGACCCCGGAAGAAGTGGCGGAGGCAATGCTGAGGTTGGTCGTCGACGACGAGTGCCCGGGTGGAACGGTGCTTGAAGTGGGACACAAGCAGACGAGGAAGGTGCCGCTGTTCAACAATCCCGGGCCTAGTGGAACGGGGAATACCGTCAGTGGTATTGGGAAGGCATTTGAAGAGGTCTACGGATGGCTGGGACAAGAAGGATGGGGAAAGGATTCGTTGTGTGAGGAGGTTAGTGAAGTGAGACCAGTTTTGTGACTGGAATCATGTGAATGGTCGGCGTCAAAAGAATGTACTCGAAGCTTCGAGGACCGGATAAGGCGTATCATCGATTGAGAAGACGTGGCACGATTGCAGAAGAGAGCATCACTTCCCGCGTCCCATCCGAACAGCTTCAATTGTATCCGCACTTCTCTGAAGATTTGTTTCAAGATGGTGACTGCAACGATTCGACGCAGTAAATAGAAGGAAAGGGTATCATTGAACACATCAGAAGCGGACCAGCCCAGCTGCACTCGCAGTCTTTCTGATCTTTCACCAGCCACTAGTTTTTGCCTTGCTTTGGCCTCGCAACTCAAGCATGCCTCGCTGGCACTACGATCAGACCCTTTGTCTCCCACAACGTCTTACCCGTCCAAATACCCCACAACATCCCTTGCCCTTTCCGCTCTCGCAACGGTCGTCCCCATATCCTTCTTCAACCCTACCAACCCCTCCGTGCCCCTCTCCCACATCCCTCTCATGGTCTCGCTCCGTTCCAATCCTCCTACCTGCATATCATCTGCTTCCCTCTTCATCGCCTCTATCTGCGCCTCTTCCGCGACTTTCAAACTCGCATCGAAGGCGTCAGAATCCCTGGCGAACGACTGTTGATACTCTTGAGATGCCTGTGTGGGTGCTGAGCGTCGAAGTTGTGCAAGTTGGAGGGTTGTGCGTTCGACAGTCGCACTAAGGTCACGGATACGCTGGGCCAGGCGGGTGTCGTAGGGTTCTATCTCTGTTCCAAGAGCATGTCAGCCGGACGAAGGTTGCTTGATACGTGATACACGGCGGTGAAGAAGAACAACAGGGAAGGGAAAACCATGATAGACGCACAACAGGATGTAGATACATAGATGCAAGCCATACCTTCACCGCTCTGTCCCTGCCCGCCCAATTGCGCCTCCATTTCTGTGGCTTCGAGTCCGTTGATCGATATGCTGTCCTTGACGCCTTTGAATGTGTTGTGAATATACTGCAATGCACAACGTTGTTAGCACCCGTGTTCCATACCCTTGAAGGCTTCCCTATCTCTTCGTGTACCTCCTCTTTACTGCTTTGCCATTCCTCTACATCAACTCCAGTAGACCTTCCCCCAACTGTAGCGATACATGCAGGACTCACCTCGTCAACCAATACCTCGACCCTTCTCCTCATCGCATCCTCACCCTCCGGTGCTGCGCTAGGGGGAAATGCAGATCGATCTTCTGCCTGGCGGCGCGTGAGGCATTCGCAACCAGATACTTTAGATCGGCGGGCGATTGGAGCTCGATTTTCCGGTATGTTGTATCCATGATTTTTTGAGTCACAACATGGATCTGATCTGTCTTTCTCGACTCGTTTGCTCGGTGGCTGATGCGATGTGGTCTTTTGCACAAAGATATGAATTCCGCGCTGGGCTTTTGTTTACAAGACTGATGCGCGAGCGGGACCGTGCCTGGGCGCCTGCAGAACTAGTTGGCGGCTGAACCCCGCATTCTATGCAAGCCAAGCGCGAGCCCGAATGCGGAGAGCGCTACTGTTATCAGCGATGATGATGATGATGATGATGATGACGACGATGATGTGAGCGGTAGCGGTAGCAAAGACAGGCAAACAGGTGTAGCATACGCATGAATGTACTTCACTAAGTGAAGTTGAATGTTTTCATTGTGGTCATCAAGTAGAAGTGGAGGGTTGCAACCATGGTAACCGTCAAGCCCGTGTCATGCCTCCAACTCCCTGGTACGAGTCGAGTATCCCCTCCGTTGCATTGTAGATGCAGATAAACAGCATGAGACGCTAAACAACCAGAACTCCTTATACACCGAAAACAGTTCTGTAGATACTCCTATCCCGTCCCGTATCCGGCAGTACACGCTAGAGTCATAGCACCTAGACGCCTGAACGAGCCCGCCCAGACCTCTATTGAGGCAGCAGCGCCGCAGCCTCCTCGTCCGTCAATATGATATCTTGCACAGGATCTGCCTTGTGTTCGAGATCCGACGAGTCGTAGTCTGATGCATACGAAGGGAGGAACATGTCTATAATGAGAGAGGTTGTCGTCAGCCGTCTGCGATTCTTGTACACAATTCATAGACCTGGGGATGACGGAACCTTGGTTCCAGTCGAAGCCTTGGGATGCTTTGACGCAGGTAATCTGGGACGAAACGGATCAGCTTCTGTGCAGTCCATAATGTTCCTTGCCTGGATAAGGCATACCAGTCTAGGCATCTCCGGCGAGCCCACGTTGACGACTGTGTACTCCGATTTCGATAGAGAAGGGCCTGCACAGTTCGTTAGCCCTTCTCGCAAACTGCAGGGGTTCTTCGCCATGTGCAACAGCGACCCGCAAACATAGCCAGGCCTTGGCTTACCGAGCAACGACGGCCTCCGCTCCATGTACTTAGACGTAGTAACAGAAGTCGAAGGTGTTGAGGAGGAAGACGTGGCGGCCGAAGACGAAGCCTGCGGACTGTTGTTGCCGGCAGAGCTAGCATAAGAGCTCGACGAGGAGGAAGAGAAGCCGCTGTGGCTGTAGTTCGGCTGCTTGCGCTTTGGGATCGCTATCGACGACGACATCTCTTCAGCTTGATCTCTCTTAATCGGTAGCCAAGACGTAAACAAGCGTTCAAGATGTGGAGCCTCTTTGCGAGTATAAGATAGTCTAGGCAAGACAGCAACGGCAGCAGCGAAGAGTGTGTGTTTGCAAGTTGTCACGCAGGACAGACGGAGTGTGAGTCGCAAGGTTGGAAGGGACAAGAGCAGCGGTACCTCGCACACATGACATGACTCCAAGCCAAGGCAGGGTTCACGCCGTTTCAGCCTATCAACCAATGAGCTTTCAACCCCGGAACACCGTAATGGTCTCTTGCTCCAAGAGAGCCGGATCTACTTGATATCAAACACGATAAGCAAACTGGCGCTGCAGCAACACCATGCAGACAGAACGGTTTTCCTCTCATTCAAGAGCGTATGTTGTACATGGATATCGTGAAACCCCATTGCGCGCTCCAACCCAAAAGCTTCCCCTTCCACACCATCACAACCAACGGCCCCGGACCCGCCGAGGCCTCAGAAAGCACGAGTAAAACACCAGCCCGTAACCGAATGTAAGAAGATACCCCACCGACGAGCATACATCAGGCAAGGCGAAGTAGCTGGCAAAGGCAGCCGAATCCCACCACGGCCCATGTACCGTCTCTGAGCGACCTCCCTTCGCACGTAAACCTTACATCCCTCCGAACCCCGGGTATCTCAAAGCCAGAACGATCCAAACAAAAGCAAAGCACAGCGCCGAGCGTTCATACCCTACACAAGCCCGTAACGATACCATTTCTTCTTTCCATTACCGTAACCGAGTTGGTTCCCATAAAGCCATGCGTACAAGTACAGGGAAGGACGGGTCTGCGGTACTACCAGCCCCTCTTCCTGGCGAACCGCTTGTTAAGATGGACGAGCAGCCGCGACACGTTGAACTGGACGTACTCCAGATCGAGGTCTTCTTGGTGCTCCTTTTGCATCTCCAGCAAATCGTCAAGCTTGAGGTCCAGCTCCAAAAGGCCACGGTTGCGGCCCTTGTAGTGCAATGATATGACAAAGGTGCCGGGACTTGGGCTCTGCATATTGAAGTAGATGTTTTGCTGGCGGTTCGGCGGCACGTTGCTTTTCTGTATGACGCCATCTTTCTCCAGCTGTGCGTGAGTGTACTTGTACGGCCCAAGGACCTTCTGGCTCTGTATGCGTTTGCTCGTGCCCTCTGATTGACCACGGACGTTGTGCAGGTACGATTTGTACGTCTCGAGCTGGCTGACGAGGTATGAGTTGTGGTCCCGGATAGTCTTGTAGACCTCCTCGAGTTTCTGCGTCTCTGCCAGGACTTTCTCTTTCAGTGATCCGAGATGGGTAAGTTCCTGCTCGATCTCGTCACGTAGTGAAGAGTAACAGTCGGCCTTCTCGATGGCTCCCATCTCGACTAGCTGGTTCAAAAGCTCCATGGCTCGGATGCCCTTGCGTACCATGACAGAGTCGTTCTTAGTGGTCGCAGCCGCTTCTGCTACTCTGTCTAGACGCAATGGCCGCCGAGTGACGACGGAGTTCGAGGGCAGTGATCTCAAGATCATCACAAAGGTCGACTTGGCTTCCATAAAATATACTTCTTCCTGAGTAATGTCCAGAGCTGCTGTGAGATCGTCAAGAGCCGTCTCCCATCGGCTGTACAATGGTAGATTGATTGCTCGGTTCTCTTTCCTAGGCACCAGCGGAGGCGCGGGGCCGAGCTCCTGAAGGATTTGGCTCAAATGAGAGTTTTCATCTCGTGACTAGCTGGAGTTAACAGAGTCGCGGAGGTTAGGCGGCTGAACATACCAGATCTGCGGCATGCTTGTCCAGCAAGGCGTGCATCGCATACACTTCGTTGATAGATATCGACAGCTCGAGATCCTTCTTCGACAGTGCCACGTAGTTGTCCATTTCCAGTGTTTCGTAAAAATCTTGGACTTCACAGAGGTCCAGCAAGAATTTGTTGACACGCTCCTTGTTCTGCTGAATGAAGGGCTGCAATCTGGCCATGTAGGGCTCTTTCGCATAAGATGGCTTGTTGGCGAGGTTTTGCAACATTTTGGCGATCTGCAGGTCGTTAGTAGCCAGCTTACACTGCATCGAAATTTCTGTGTGCTCACATAGGTCAATGTCCGCTTGGGGTTCTCAGCCGGTGTCTGCTCGATCAGCATGTAGGACCTGGGGGTGACAATAGCGGGATTGATAAATCGAAGGAAGAAGAAACCGCCAATGAGGGTGCAGATCGTCTGCTCGTGCGCGTCTGGGTATTTTCGCCGAGTAAGGCTTCGGATCTGTTTGCATATCCACCGAATACCATAGGGAGTTTCCTCAAGGCCCCGGATAATGGTTTCGACGAAGGAATTGGCCAGCCGCATCAGGATATCAGCTCTAGGCTCTATAATCTCCTGTACTCTTGGATTGGCCGCAGCTTGTTCATACGTGACGGCTTTCGGCATATGTGGTGGCAAAGGTTCGCCAGTTGCCTTCTGGGCGTTCACCATGTTTTCGTACACTTTGAGAGGATTGATCTCCAAATCGAGGTCCTTGAGCTCGATAACTGAGTTGATGCGGTCTGCGAGTACCGTCTTGAGATAGCTTTGTCCTGGTCCCCTCCGTGTGTATGTGGTCATCATCCGCGAGACCGGTGTGTTTGCGCGAAGCAGTGATGAGTAATCTGGCGTGTGGTCGAATTGATATGTCAAGACGGACTGAAACATATGAGTGATTACCCCAGACTGCACAAACCTTCGTACTGACCTGAAACATGGTAAGGAGGAGATGTTCTTCTCTGCTTTCGTACTGATTACCGTATATTGTGAACATGACCGTTTGGAGCAATTGGTCCACCTCGGTTAGTGTGAGTAGACGGCATAGATGAGCAATGTGTCGCGGCTCAGATTGTAGGAGGAACAGCAGATTGCCGTATTTCTGTGTTTTCTCGTCGTTCGGAAACTCGCCTTCCGACAAGTCCTCTGTGTCCTCCAGTTGGTTTGCGACTTCATTTTGCTGCGCTCGTCTCAGTATGTGACACTCTCAAATCCAGACCTGGCCGACATACCTCTTCGAGCGCCATCCGGTTCTGAATGAGCAGAGCTATCCGAGAGTCCAGATATCGGACATCCTTTTCGAGAACGAAATTCTTCTTCGATTGCGAGGAGATTTTCGCTTTCAGATCGCGCAATGCCTTCTGGGCTGCATGCATGTCAGCATCATCTTCCCTCCACCTAGCCCAACTCGAGTGTGTACCTCTGGCGAGATCATCCTCTATTTCCAGATCCCGCTGGTTCGCATTCATAGACAGGTACAGAGCGGTGACGGAGTAGCGCTTGGAGGTGCGCGCGGACCGCGAGCCATCATGCGAGGATCGTGTGTTTTGACGAGTCATCATTGGCAGGTATGAGGAGGAGGACGAGGTCGATGTTCTCGAAGGAGCATGGAGTGTTGCAACCGACATGCCTGCCGGGCCTCAGTGTGATCGGAATAGTCGGACGTACGGCGCGTGGTCGAATGTCTTTAACGAACAAAGACTCGCAAATGTCCCGCAGGACGCAGATTGCCGGGTGGTGAACTTTCGAAGCAAAGGGAGGGGCCTTTGTTACGGCTGGCGCGGAGAAGAGCGTCAGAAGCACGATAAGGCAGCGCGCAGCAGCGGCGGAGCGGAGCAGAGCAGAACGGAGCGACAGCAGCTCCGGCTCGGACCTGCGACGAAGGATCGGACACTGGCTCTGCAGGTGTCGTGTCGTAGTGCGGATGGCGCAATATAATATGAGAACGAGGAGTGTTTCACACAGGACGCCCGTTCATCGGAGGGTTCCTGCAGCGGGAACACGCGAACTGAACTTGGCGCGGGTTTGTGTTGCGGGCGCTGCTCAATGTCTCATTGGCAGAGCGGCATTCCAGCAGGGAGCGTCGGCTTTTGGGCGCAACAGCGCTTCTTGAACGGTGAGTGGGTAGGAAGGATGGAGGGAGTCAAGGGCAACGTGCGTGGAATGCTAAGAGCGCGAAGAGAAAGCGACAATCGAGTGTGGTGGGAGGGTGGGTGGGTGACGGGCAGCTGGGCGACGGGAGTGTTTCAGAGCTTGGTACACGAATGGTTTACAGATAACGCACACACACACACACACACACACACACACACACACACACACACACACATGCACACACGCAAGAGACCAGACGAGGGGCTGCCGCTGCAGAGGCTAACTGGCTAGCTGACACCTTGTCTCTCCCTATCCCTCTTCTCCTCCCCTTTGCCCGCGCTGGCTCTCTTCCCCCTCCGTTAAGTGTTAGTTGTTTGCTAGAGCTAAAAGACAAAAGCCGCTTGTCAACGGTGCGGGCGTAACAACGCCTGGTGCAGGCACAGAGCAAAACTACCCCTTCTTGGCGGGCGTGGTCCTCCACATATCTCAGGATCGCTCAAAACATCTATTCAGGGGCCGTAGCGCTGTCATTGGTTGCTTATACCTTGGCGAGTACTAGTCAGGAACAGCATCTCGTCAGTTCGAGGGAGCACTGCTTGCCCTCGACACCGTGCCCACTTCTTCTTGTGCTTCTTGCCCCCCCTTCGGCGCGGGTGGCGCGGTCATTTGATCGCCAATCCCTGTGCCATCTACACAGACTTGTCACCATCTGTACGCACACTCGTCTATTCTTGATCCACGGCCATATGTTGACTCGCAGCTCCACGCGTTCACGCTTTGCGGATCACAATGACGCTTCCGCAGAGAGGGCCCCTAGTGCTGCAGCAGAACCACCTCACTCATGCACGGCACGTTTGATCCGCAATCCGTCTGGCGCCATGTGCGAAATGTCATCGGCGTCACAAGGTCGGCAGAAGCGCATCATGGTTTCCAACTAAGCGTCTAAAGAACCACAGTGAAGGCGAAGAAAAGGGGCAAGTACTTGACTCGGTCCCTAAAACAGCACTCCGATCGGGTATCCAGCTTTGCTCGTGCTTACAAGCCACAAAAAGACTCATCGCTAGCCTTGGACACCATTGCTCCCGCCCCAGGTTCTCGGACAGACGAGCAGCCACACCCATCTGGCAGTTTTGCGCACGAGATTTGACGCATCGCACAAAGCCCTCCCGACTGCCGAGCGAGTCCCGAAATGGTAGTCGGAGGTCGTTCGCCGAGACTGTTACGGCTCGGTTGATCGCTGCATCGCTTCACACATCAACCCTCCAAAAGAGAACTCCGGACCTAGGCATATCGGAGCGTCCATTCGAAAATTCTTCCATCAGCGGGCTAGAGCCGCGATGGCTGACATGGTAACAAAATAGCTATTTACCAAGGAAGACCAGTCAGCACGTGTGTAGGTAATCGAATCAAAAGAGCAATTGCAGAAAGAGAGAAAGAGAGACAACGAAAGCTACAGATATAAGCAGCACTCACACAGCAGTACAAAGAGCCCATTCGCGAGGGGCCATGAAGTGCACGGCGCCAGTCGTCCAGACCAACATAGCTTGTGCAGCGGCAACGATCATAATCGTGAACACACGGCCCAGGAAGCTGGGTACAATACAAGAAGCAACCATGGGTGCTCCCATTGTGAAGGGTAAGAAAGCGAGCATGGGATTGCGGGTGGAAGGAGCGCTGCTTGCATTTTGAGTTTGCTGCGTCGGAAAGGCGAGCAGGTCGTCGTTGTGCTGCAGGAATCTGGCTTCAGCCTCGTGGACCGGATGGTTTGTGGACATCCACCGTCGGTAACTCTCAATCTCTTTCTGAGTCGGGGACTCCAGGCCTTTGACTAGTGTCGCATATGCAGAGAGAGCGCGATCTGTATACACGTGAACACTGTCGTACGTGCTGGAAAGAAACTATGCGCGACTTACTGTACTGTTCCGTCTTCACGAATACAGTGCCTAATAAATGCGTCTTCCTACAATGCAGCTCAGAGCCCTGCCATTTCTCTGCTCGTCTGGAAGCGGGAACTGGCTTTGAATCGTCCCCGTGAACCGTCATCTGCGCGATGGATGAATCCACGGCTTTTAGTTGCTCCTCCAGCTCGCTAATCTCGTCCTGTAAATGCAGAATGATGCGGTGATGGAGCTGCTCGAATTTACGATACATGGGCTTCACAGACCTGGAGGGGCCCGACAAGTGGGAGGCTAGCAAATCGTATCCAGCTAGTGTAGCTTTGCTGCTATCAGGAGCGTCTGGCACGAAAGGGACTGCTGCTTGGTCCCCGGAAGTGGTAGAGTCATCCTCTGTAGGGAGGCCGCCTAGCGCCAGTGGACGTGTCTGAGCTAGATAGGCATACTGAGGGGCGGCGATGTGATGATGATGGGCATGCGCGTATGCCTGCTCGGTAGGGGGCTTGGCTCTGAAGATGTGGGAATGTGCCTCCAGAGGATGCAACGTGAGAACGCAGTGCAGCCTCCTGGTGCCTCAGCCGTTGTGTAGGATCCTGTGGGTCCTGCGAAACATGGCTTGCTCCCGCAAACATAGAAGACGTTTGAGACATATCATCGTCCGAACCGCTTGAAGCACCATCTTCCCCAGACGCGTTCTGGTCGTGTAGACTTTGCTGCCGTCTAAAGCCGGCATGGGACGCTGCACGTTCCGAACTGTTCCATCCTTCACCACTACCCGAGGTGCGAATTTTCGTAGGAGAAGGGAAAGTGGACCGCGATGACGGTGTAGCCGATAGTTCAGAAGAGCCGGCCTCGGATGTTGTATACGACGAAGACGAGCTAAAGATCGAGTTCTCTTCCTCTTCGTCCACGACAGATGCAGCGAGGCTTCTCCTTCTGAGAGTGCTCTGTTCATGGGGTCGCGTTCCTACGGACTGCATCGGATCGGGTTTGGTCTGTGCTTTGCTCGCCATTTCTTGACGTGTTAGCAAGTATCCTCTTTGTCTAACGTGGTGTTGGTTGTATGACCGCTGGGTAACAGTAGAGGCGCTTCCACTCGATCTCTCGGACGCCCCTGTCAGCGTAGATAAAACAGAGAGCAAGCTCTGTGTCTGCCTCTGACTCGGACCAGACCGACTCCTTGAACTGGCACGGGATAGACTGCTTCGATCGCTACGATATTGACGGGTCCCACGGCGCTGGTTTGGTGTCGCTAATCCTTTTAATGCAGCCGGTCTCCGTGGAGTAGAACGTCCAGTTGCAGTACCCTCATTCCCTTCCAAGATTCTGCTTAGACTAGGCAAGAAGCCCTTTCCCTCCCGACCGGCAGGTTGTTCGTGTGTACCTGGCTTGCCGTTGCCCTGTGCTTTGCGTGAACTCCTCGATGATCGTCTCTTCCTTCGTGTGCGCTCTTCGACATCTATCCACTCTGAGCGATCAGTCTTTTCCTCGTCTTGTCGGTCAGACTGCCGTTCACCGCTATTTCTGCGCTGCGGTACATCTGCGGGCTGTCGCAATGATATTTCGTTCCTACCAGAAGAACTAGGTCCGGCAAGGGAGAGCGACGGTTTCCTGACCGACCTGTCTGCAAGGTCCGACTAGCCGTTCGACAGTAGGCATCAGTTGGCTGAACAGGCAAGAGCAAAAGGTGGGAAAACGCTGCCAATTGAACGCGAGCTTACCATGTTGCGCGGAGATAAAGCTTACGCCCAAGGCGACGGACATCTAATGGATCTGGAAGAGCCGCCTCCGGAAGGGATAAGCATGCAATTTGCAACTGCTGCCAGCGCGAAGAGGCGTCTGGTACCCAAGGTTCTGGCAAGTAGAGACTACGACGACTGTGGTTGCTCGCATGTCTGCAAATGGCGAGTCCACGGTGCGACGAGGTGCAGTAGACCTGTGCAACTCGGAGGATCGGATAAGGCAGAGGCCAAGCAAGCAAGCATCGTGTCGCGCTGGGGAGGCGGTGAGCTGCAATTGGCTTCGTCGCTAATACTCACTTTGGCGGACCCCTCCGGTATCAGACGACAAGAGCTGCAACAGTTGTTGACACATGTTTTCATGCCAACATGGATTATGGTCCAGCTTCGAAGAGGTACCCAAAGACATTTATCGCGATAGTTGCCATGCAATCTATGGACTACCAATCACGTGACATAGGTCGGTTACCGTATACGCGCCGTCCAACTGTGCTCTTGAGGCAATGTGCCGCAAAAGCGCGTCCTTCGGCAAACACTTACTTCGAAACAGATGTTCCGCCCTTCATCCTTGCGAAGAATCAGCACCTCTAACCAGGTAACGATGGTGGTGGCTTGCAGTGGCTTGGGGTTTGAAAGCTTATATTCTGTTTTTGGGGTAACGATCTACATTTTCAGTCCAACTCATTGAGGCATTGGATGTGGCTGCGCTCAGAGAAGAGTGTCACCAAGAGCACAGCGTACTATGGAGACCCCGGCACGGATGGTCTCGCTCGCGCCCTGCGCCTCAAGGCTCGGGTTGACCTCTACTAGATCCAACGCCACCATGCTTCCCGTCTCGTGCACACATTCTGCGATGAAGTCTCCTTCGCGCAGTGTAAGACCTCCGCGGACGGGCGTACCGGTGCTTGGCGCCCACATAGGATCCAGGGAGTCGATGTCGAAGGAAAGATGGATTGGCGTGTCGCTTCCGATCCAGCCCAGAGCCATGTCCATTACTTTGCCGATACCGTGCCTACGTCGTGTCAGTACAGTTCGACTCCCAAGCACCTCTCTGGCGCCATACCTGTCGATGTCGTGCATAGAGAAGGCCTTGATGCCGTTCTCCCTCAGGATCTTCTTCTCACCGCGATCAATGTCCCGCAGACCGATGTAAACCAACTTCTTCGGGCTGATCTTCTGGTCATCCTGCAACCATCCAAAAACGTCCTCCCTCTTCTCCGTAGCCAAGCCAGTCAAGAAGGCGACTGGCATTCCGTGGATGTTTCCACTGTCAGATGTCTCTGGAGTGTTGATGTCCGCATGCGCGTCCACCCAAATGACAGCCATCTCCGTTCCGAGCCTTTCTCTAATGGCCTTCGCGGTGCCTGAAATAGTGCCAATAGCGATGGAATGGTCACCGCCGAGTGTGAGGACGAACCTGCCTTCCTTCGCGTGCTCGTACACCTGTTTGCTCAACTGCTGAGTTACAGCGCTAACGCTCTTTGGGTTTTTCATATTGCGGTAGTTGGGGTCTTCTTGAGGAATTCTGTCGGTGTAGGCGTGAACCTGACCATCGTAGTGTACGTTGAATCTAAGGTCCTCTTTTAGCTGGTCAACAAGACCAGACTCGATGAGGGCCATTGGTGCTGCGTCTACGCCTGATTTGCCCTTGAATGAATCAGCGCTGGACGTCCGCGGCGTAAGCTACGCTGCCTACCTGGCCGCCCGAGAAGCCAACGGCCACCAAGCCCAGCTCATTGCTCGTTGGCAAGAACTTGGGCTGCAGAGTAGGCGCATCCATCGAGAAGAAGTGGAGTATGAGACGTGGAAAATGTGGATAATGGGGTTCTACGGATAGTTTGACTTATCGCGTGCGGTGTACCAGAGATGTCAATCAAGAAGCGGGCAGGGCTCGATGATGAAAGGAAAGGTCAAAGGAAGGGTTGCGGGCTTTGCGAAAAGTCCTCAACAATGGCCCGTTGCTGACCTTTTGAGTCAGCTCGTCGTTCACCGTCTCCTTTACGTAAGGTAGGCCGCAGAATCGCCTCATCCTGTACTTAGGGAAGAGCGAAGCATCGGAGTTCACGATATCGCGTATACCTGTACTTAGGGGAACGGAATTCGAAAAACGCGCTGGACAGCGGGACTAGAGCCCAACTTATTAGACAGACATTCCGCTTGCTACGTGGGGGGGATCGTACGCAGGATACGCTTGGCGCGGGATGGACTTGCTCGGGTGGGTCAGCGGCTCTGTGACACTGCAAGGGCATCGTTGCGTGCATGGCGCCTCCATCTTCCATCCCCGTCACTTTCACTTTCACTCAGCCACGGAAGCTTCCGAATGCGTGCAGCAGGCGGTTGCCGCTCACGTGCAACAGAATGACACCGATCGGAGCGCTCCAAGGCTGAAGGCGACTGACTGGCTTTGACTGGCTTCGACTGGCTTCGACTGGCTCTGACTGGCTCTGACTGGCTTTGCTCGGCAATTTCACAATCCGAGACTGTTTCAAAAACACATGCCGCCGGCAGTCACCGATCTCATAATGAGATCTAGGGCTCGCTCTTGGATTACCTGAGTAGAGCCAAGGGATTGTTGTACAAGCGGATGCTGAACAAGCGGGAGGGCCACGTCGAGTCGGTTCGATGCAAGAAAGTGCGCACGGGCGGTTTTCTATGCATGGAGCATCATCGCTGGCGGACAGAGATGCGCCGGCGCGGCTCTGCGACTGTGGCAAATGGGACGAGTAGTCGTTATTGAAACACCTGCCACATATAGTATGTCAAGCAGTCATCGCAGTGTGTTGTGTTGTGTTGTGTTGCATAAACGCCTCGAGATGCAGTGGACAAAACACAAGTTGGTGCACTGCACTGCACTGCACTGCACTGCATGCACAGCGTCACCGCTTCTCTCTAGCCCGCCCGCCAGCCAGCGCGTGTGTCAACCCAGGCGAAGATCAGGGGCTTCTGTATGGCGCTATGGGAGGTCGGTGCACATTCCACGCCGCAGAATGGAACCTCGGACCCTGCTCCTCCACTTGCAATTCAAGCCAGACCGCAAAGGAGCATCTCTGGAACATATTCTCCAAACTATCACTGTCGTTACCCCAGTTATACTGCCACTGTGCTGTCCCGCACCGCCAGTCGCGGCACGCGTGGAAGCAGTCACGACAGAACCCACCAAGAACGGCCGCGGCCCGTCCTTTCGCAGCACGCCCGCACGAAACCGTCATTGATCACCGACCAGCAGTCAGCAAATCAGGACCAGCAAAGGCCGGAACTTGAGCGCGCATACTGGCCCGGCCATACCATTCCTACTTCCTTTTGCTCGGTCTCCCCCTCCCCCAGACTCCAACTCATCCCAGATTCGACTGTCCGGTATCGTATTGCCTCCTCAGATTACACAAAACGCAGTAGAGGCGCAACTGCATCGGGTCGGACTGTCCTGGCGGTATGCGTTGGTTGAAGACACGTGCTAAAGGTGTACTGCGACATTCACTGGCTGAAACGAGACAGTGTGGACATAGAGTAAAAGAAGGCAGCGCATTGGGCGATCTATACAGAAAGAGACGTTAGAGACCGCCGAAGCAGCTGCAAAGGACCATTGCACGCTGTAGGGAGCTGTGGAATAGGGGCTGCGAGATCTTTGTACCGTGTTGCTGTTCCACAGACAATCTGTACCACATCGGTTCTGCAACATATCCGGCTTGCTGCATAAGGCACGCCCTCGCTCAATCAGTCGCCGCTCGTCATTGGAGGGCGTCATATCAGGATTCGTGCATGAAGGCACGCTTGCTTCTGATCGAGTCCTTGAGAGCTGAGCGCGCGCCGACGTTGCGTGCGCCGACGCACCAAGCTCGATCAACTAGTTCCGAGACACGATGCCTCACAGTCACACACCGGCCTGGGCCGCGAGCCAGAACCATGCAGCATCGCGTTCAAGACATCGCCAGTCCTCAAGTTGCAGTTCAGTATCCTCCTCAGCAGGAACGGTTAAGCACGCGACGTCTTTGGGCTCAGGTCAGGACGGTATCCCGAGGAACTTGCCGTTCCAAGCAGTGCCGCACTCTCCAAGTGAAAGCTCAATACTTACGATCAAACCCTCAAAGGAAGACGTGGCCTTCAGCGATCAGCGTCGCGCAAGCCTCGCCCATGACCGGACGGGAAGCGACGCTTTCATCATAGAAGGGGTTAGAAATCTGAACAGATGGTCTCAGTCGACGGAGTCAAGCACAACTTCTAGGAGCAGAGCCAACAGTGGCGCGGCTGCATCTCATATCCTGGGGACAAAAAGTGATCAGACTCGGAGTAGGCGCAAGCTCGAGGCATCTCCGTCTGCGAGTCCGCAAAGGAGACAAGCATCTCCGCGCTCATATCACACTAAGCCGTGTTCATCCAGCCTGGAACTGCAGCGCCGGCGGATGCCTCCTCAGGGTGCGACCTCTGCAAACGTACTACCTCCAACGTCACTACGAATACCGTCTCTAACACAAACTGCTGCCTTTGACTCCGAGTCGGATCCCTCTCCCGTTCACTCAATCACGCCATCGACTACCGGCCTGCTGACTCCTCTAAGCTTTTCTTCAAACGCGAATGACTACTTTGGGGCTGTCTCGCCAGCTGAAACATCCGTTAAGAGTGGAGGGAGCGGAGGGAGATGATTGAACGCAAACCTGCAAGATCACCATTGGGACGTTCTCGCTACTCAAGCAGGGGCGCCGCTGATACGCACAGAAGTCCAGGACGCGTCACGCCCTCCGAAAGAGAATTCAACGAACCGGAAAGCTCCAGTGCGGCTCAGGACAGATCGCGGACGAGGGCACGACACGACCGAGATAAGAAGACAATGCTTTCCAAGGCTTTGGAGAAGGCGAATACAGCAGTACTTTTGGATAATGCAATGAACTACGAAGGTGCCCTTGATGCTTACTGGGATGCTTGCAGGCTGCTTCAGCTTGTTATGGAACGCACGGCTGGGTATGAAGACAAGCGGAAACTCGACGCTATTCGGGATACATATACCGCTCGCATAGACGAGCTACATCACCTCCAGGCTGCACAATCCGCGGACAACGGCAAGGAGCTACCACCCAGGCCTATGAGTGAGGTATTCGAGGACTCAAGCCCTCCAATACCAGCTTCAAAGTTCACTCCATCAGACCGTGACTCTACACAACTTCGTACAGCCACAGTGGCGCATATCGTCGAGTTACCCGGGACCACTTATCCGACACGGGACTCGTTCCTGACTACCGCCATCAAAGAGGTTGAAGGCCAGTCTTCCGATGGGTTTCTTGGTCCTCTGTGGGAGAAATCGAAGACGCCATTCGAGGGTAGCTCCTATCTTGGCCACAGAAACACCCAAACTGGCGACGAAATGGACAGTGCATATGTGCCGAGACCTCTCTCTCCACGGCCTCTTACACCTGTTGGGCAACGAGAGACTACGGTTGCTCCCGAGGAAACGACAGATCAAGGTGATTTCCCTGCCGAAGCTGGAGAGCCAGGCTCGTGGCTTGACACTATCGACGAGTCAGGATCTTCCTGCTCATCCTCAGTGCATTCTGTGTCCCTTAAGGGTGGTTTGCACCGTAAAGACATTCGAGCAATTAGCGGAGATACAAACCCAGAGTTTGATGCTGCATTCGACGCTGCAGTCGAAGCTGCTTATGAAGATGGTTTGGAGCCTGATGGCGATTTCCTGACTCATACTGAGACTTTGGCTGGTTTCGCGACTGCAGAGACAGACTTCGACGCAGCGCTCGACCTCGACGTAGCCCTACCACCAGAGGGGTTTCATGGCCTCGATGGCCCGCAGTGCGAAGCAGACACAGAAGCAGAGGAAGAACGAATGTTAGATGATATTACTAAGGACTACATCAATTACGGTTTCGACTTCGATCTGCACTCCAAATCTGCGCTGCCTCGTCAATCTGACTCCAGCGGTTACTCGCGAAGCACATGGCAAAGCTCAATGAACTCAGATCACACTACGGCCGGCACCTCGCTGTCGACTGTCGCTGAGGACAAACTCAATTCTCAGACTCCAGGAAGAGCACCCGCGCATGTGCCCTTGGCATCAGTCACTCTCCGGGCGGAGGTACCTGGTGCACCTGGCCCGCCACCAAACAACGCTCTACCACGCCCACCAAGTCTGGTCAGCAAGCGGCTGTCTGGACCAAACTTCAAGCAGCTGAAGATTGAAACTTCTGCAGCTCCCCAGACCACTTGAAAAGCATTTCGATCGCACAGCCCACTCAGAACACAATACGCGACGAAACACTGGGCGACGATGTAGTGCCTGAAGAGGTCGTGGTCTCGTTAGGTGGTGAAAGCAACGAAGCTGATCGCCGGATCTCGGAAGTACCAAGCTTGCGAAAGATACGTGTACCAAAAGCCTCCGCTCTGCCACTGAACCCGCCTTCTGCTGTGTCGGACCGATCAGGCTCCGTCTCTCTAGACGGCGCATTCCCGCTCGATAGCGCTGACACCACTCATCACCGCTCACCTCGGCCAGGCCTTTTCGGAGGCACAAATCTTCGTCGAGCTTACGCGAGAAAAGCTCGATAATAGGCTCCCAGGATGCCGACGAGCTCCCCATTTCAACGCCCCTGTCGTCGACTTTTATGATCTCATCGCACCCTCGAGGCCCTCTGACTGCTCAGCGCTCCGCTACTGCTTCGTTGGGTGGTGCTGGAGGTGCGCTGCAAGATAGCTCGCAAGCCGGTGGCCTCTACCTGTTTGATACTTCGCTCAACTCCCTCACGGGTCCACCCTCCTCGCCGCGCTCGTTTGATTCCGTACAGCCGCAACCTCTCGAGCCATGTCCCGAATCCGTGTTGCTTCGTCCGTTCTGGCTACTTTGTTGTGTCGCAACGACCATTACGCATCCGCGCGGAGGATTTCTCACCAATAAGCTGTTCGTCCCACATGAGGTCTGGCTAAATCGTAGCGTCAAGCTCAAGAACGTGGAGGAGAAAGTTGTCAACTGCGACCTGCTGACCGCAGCTCTTGGTCGGCTCGCCAATGTCGATACTTACGACGCCGATGCCGTGCTGGAGGAGCTCCAGAGTTTTGAGGAGGTCATGGAGCGCTCGCAGGCCGCTCTCGTCAAGAAACTCGGCAATGAAGTTGGTGTGCAAGGCGTTGGGTCTCTCTTCAACGACGCCAACTCGACCGTGGGTGCTGACGGCGCTGCTGCCGCAGGAGTCCCGAAGACAAACTCAGGCAAGGGATACTTGTCCTCGTGGCGCAAGCTGCGCAACAAGAACTCGAATATGGGGCTCGCGGCCCCGATCGGGGGCGGAATCGGCATAAGGACAGGCGACAAGGACGCACCCACCATGGCGAGCGTGCCCATGACCAGTTTCGTATCTGTCAAAGAGAGAAGCCATCACCGGCGCGATTTGCGCGACGTGGTCTTCGAGGGCCCACTCAAGGAATACATGGCTAGTCTCGCCCGGTTATGCGAGGCTGTGCAGGCGTTGGGTAAGATACCTCGTTCCATCTTCTTCTTCTTCTGCCTTTTGTCGTGATGCTGACGGCCTCCGCAACAGAACAGATCGCTCGTCAAGTAGAGGACCCAGGACTTAAGAACTCGTCGACTACGCATGTCGGGCTCGAGCTCAGCATGCGGCACGCGTCCGAGTTCTTTGGCTTCTACATTTGCCGGTTCGTACTGGCGGATGTGGGGACTTTGGTCGACAAGTATATCAAGCGTGGCACTGAATGGGTTTTGTCGTAACGGGAGCACGTGAAATATATTGGATACAGGGTATTAACGGCTGTTGCGACAACCTTGGCGGTTCCTGGGATGAAATTGGTTGAACGAGTGCATTAGGGCGTCGGTGATGCTATATGTGGCGTTTGTATTTTCGGTTCTCGTTCTTGGTTGAAGGGGGAGGGGTGATATCCACTGTTTTGCATCCATGGCATCTCTGGTTTTGGTTGTATGAGGGTCGTGTAGCATTTTGGGGGAGCCGTACATTCTGCGTTACTCAATTGGTAGTTTCGAAGGGCAAAGCCCGATCCTGCCGGATGGAATGAATCCTCATGGCCAGTCGTGACCTGAAATGATGGAACAAAATTCCTGTTAGGAACTTAGGTTTTGGACCCGTACGCAACCTCGATCCACCTTGGATGTTCAACAACAGTTCTACGAGATCTGCACAGCAGTAGAGCTCGTTCCGCGAAAAGAAGCGGAAGGATTTCCATCTCCTTTTGCCCCTTGCTACGTATCGGAAGGTTCTCAAGCATGTTGCGTGTAAACTCCGTCCCGAACACATCTGCCAGCTTCTTCGTGATGCGCAACAGCCACTGCGCCTCCGGAGAAGTTCTAGCCAAGGCCAGATAAGCCACACGCATCGGAGCTGAGAGGTAAAAGGTCCTGCCTCGACGTGTGAGGGCTGCAGAAAATCTCCTACACTCGGACAGATACGCAGAGCGAAGTCTTTGGCTCCAGTTATGGGTGGGCTGATATGCATGCAAACGGGGTTTCGCGAGGGACCTCCGTGACCAACACAACTAGCCCCGAACCGGGCCGGTTGATGCCATTCAAATTAGATCTACTTACACACGTGCGTTCGGCTCACGCCCTGATCTCCCACAATCTAATCTTCCCAGCCTCATTCGCCACGGTCAGGGCATCGCTGCCCGGCGCAAACGCCACGCCTGTAACCCGTCCCAAAGGCGTATTGCTAGTTGGCCAATTTCTGTATACGGTGCAGGAAGGTAAGTGGATGATTCTCAAAGCATCCTTTTTCCAACGCGAGGCCATCACCATCATCTGGCCGTCCGGCGAGAACACCAGATGACTCGTGGGCGTTGTTAGCTGGTCAAGCACCCTTGTCGGTTTGGGGTGTGTCGGCACCGGCGTGTCAACCGACATAGCGTTGGACGCCTTTTGCGCAGCGTCGACAAGCCACGCTCGCCGGTCGTAAATATTGACGATTCCGGACGATGATCCCACAGCGATCCAGCGGTCCCGTCCGATGATGGCACCCTTCTGCCCGCTCTCTCCGCCCAGCGCGATGATCGTGGTGCCGACTGCACCTTCATCCTGCCAGCGGGCGACGACTCGCTGCTCCTCGAGGTTCCATTCCGAGACCTCTCCACTCTTGCCAGCTATGCACAGACCCCTGCTGTCGTTCCACCACTCGAACTCGGCGATACCGCCACGGCTTTCGACCCGTACTTGGTTCGCCCATTGTAGTGTCTGTGCGTCGAGAATGTTGACTATACCACCACCCTTACGGGTGGAGCCCAGAAGCGCCATCCATCGCCCGTCGGGGGACAGTTTGAACCGCTCCATGCTACGCTGCTCGTGCTGTTGGCCGTAGATTCGGGCAACCTTCTCGATGCGACCTGTATCCAAGTTCCAAACGTGGAAGTAACGGCGTCGGGCAGAGAGAAAGATGCGGGAATCTGTAGGGTGGAAGGCGGTTGTTGTAAGAGGTGTTTTCTTGATGTGTAACGATGTGAGGAGAGGGTTTGCTTCTGGCGCTGGCGGCGACGAGACGATGTGGTGGAGGTATAATGTTGAAGCAGGCCCAGATGAAAGGAGGAGCGGAAGAGTTGGGTGAAACGAGAGTGAAGTTACGGCGGATGGTTGGACGCCTGGAATGTCTTTCACGCGCTGTATATCAAGTACTCCTGGTCGCAGCTTGCGTTTCTTAGCTCCGCCAGCTTCTGCTCGTCTCACAAGGCCAGTGCCATCCTGCAGCAACTTGGCAAGTGGCTCTGTGAATAGATCATCATCCATATCCTCATCAGACACTTCGTCTGCAGAGTCGCCGTTCTCCGTCAGTCTTCGCTTCTTCCGCCCTGGCCTTTTGGTTGCCTGCAGTGCCCAGTCCGGTACAGAATTCAGCATCTCGAACTGTTTCCGTAACCTCTTCACATACTCCCGCCCAGAAATCACATCTTCTGCCTCCGTCCTCCTTAGTTTGCGCAGCCTGGGTACTGATGCCAAGGAAACAACAAGTCTCTCATCATCACTGTCTTCCCAGGCCGGCGGATGTCTTGCGGTCCTCTTATCTTCCTCGTCTGTCTCTGTTTCGGCCACTGCGGAGGGTTGTATGCCAGAAGGTCCAGTATCCATGAAGAACAGCGCCGCATCGTCCAGCCCCTCAAATCCAGTACCGTCTGTTTCCACAACGGCTTCTTCCCCATCCATGTCGTCTTCTGGCACTGCGAAATTTTGAATGCCTTCGCGGAAGCCGACACTGTCGCCGAACACCAGGCGCTCCAGCTCTTCTTCTCCAGCATCCTTGTCATCCACGTCCATACCCATATCTGGTTGCATGTATCCGTCCTCCGCATCTGAGCCCTCATCCTGCGTTAAGGACGTCGGTTGCTGTCGGACCAGTGCCTTTTTTGTTTGAGGGCTCATCTTCCACCGCGGCGCGCATCTTCGCCTCGATCTCCTCTCGCCGACGGTCTGCACTAGGCTTCCTCGTCTTTGTCTTGGCCATTACCGGTATGCGTTGCAGATTCTAAAGGTCCAAAACTGTGTTTGCGCGCAACGCGGTCATAGCCTTGTGAAGCTCGACAGCAAAGAAAAGTTCCCTAGCCGTTATCCTTATCGGCAGCCGAGGCTTGGCGTACGCATATCCTCAATCAAGTAACTCGTGTACTCGAGTAACCAACTCGAATGTGTTTCTGAGCACGATGTTCGGATTCACCATAGCCACACTGTCACTGAGCGTCAATATGCCGTGGTGTTGCAAGCTACGGATAGACCGTTCAAACGTGCTCAGCATAGCCTTAATTTCGCAGTTGATGCCATTCCTCGTTCACCCGGACAACTAACCGTTCTGGGCCAAATTCGCGATATGCAGGGTCGATACAGATCAACATGCCTTTCACTTGATCATCTTCTCTCTCCTCGCCTGCACCGAGTCCACTCCGTTGATCGATGTCCTACCAACATACCGTTAACTCTTCGTTTCGTGCGGCACCATTGTAGTCAAGGCTCTGACCTTGAAACTGGGCCATGGCTTGCGGTTAGATCATCATCAATGGCCAGCTCATACGGCCTTAGCCGCGCTTGTAAGAAGTTGGAGACACAGAAGTCCCGACTGCACATCCAAAACCAGCCGATGTAAATACACGTATCTTTTCTTGTAGAGAGGCGGCATCAACTCTTTGCGCACATCTCCTGGCTCAACCATCTATTGCTCAGTGTCTTTCCACTCAAGTACCGTCTGCCCCTTGTTGCTTACCATGCTCACTCCACGTACCGATCTTTCCGTTGCCATATTGGCCTACTATGTTCCCTCCCTGATACTGTCAGTCTATGTCTGCTGGCGCCAGGAATTTGGTCGGCAGCTGGGTTGGATATATCTAGCCATCCTAGGCATCGTCCGGATGGTGGGTTCGGCCATCAACATTTGTACGATCAGTAACCCAGACGCATCCTTGACGGACACAGCTGCCGTTCTGCAAAGCGTCGGCTTATCTTCTCTGTTGCTGGCAATGTTGGGAACCCTGTAGCAAGTGTATGTCCGGAAGAGCCCGGTATCTCTTCTGGTTCTGAACAACGTGACTGACACGACAGCACAGGCATGAATCTTTGCCAGCCGGTAAAAGCCTCTCGACAAAGGGTCTCAGGATCTTGCGTCTTCCAATCGTCCGCACTTATTCTCTCCATCGTCGGCGGCACCAGATCCTTCAATAAAGCTGCCCAGAAACAGATCAGCGGCCATGTGTCCGAAGCCGCCGTTGTTCTCCTTGTCCTTATGCTGGACCTCCTTTCCGGAATCGCGCTTCCATCAACCTCCCAGAGCTCGCGAACTGGTCATGGCCAAAGACGTCTGGCGATGGCCGCTGTTGTCAGTATCCCCTTCTTGGCTGTCCGGGCCATCTATCCCCTAATCGCCACTTTCAACTACAAGTCTCCCTACTTCAGTATGGTCTTGGAGGCGAAGTCTGCCGTTATCATTCAGGCCACTATGGGAGTCTTCGTGTAACTCATTGTCGTCGCAATCGGTGTGACAATAGTATGGCAAGAGACGCAGACAGTCTGCCAAGGAGATTTTGTGTGTGAAGAATGACGGGAGCAGGAAGCATGAGCTGTCAAAGACTGACCTACAATGACTATCACAACGCAGGCGTCTATAACGAACCACCTCAACACTACTTGAGAAGGACAGGGGTTGACTTTCGGGGTCCCGCTGCTGGATCGGACACTATAGCGAAGGCACGCTTCTCTTCTTTGTGAGCGCTCTCTTCTTTAGTGTGTGTTAGAACCAGGCGAAGAGTGGGCGTCGTCGAGGCCGGTGGTGTGAGGGAGTACTGGTAGTTGTTCCGAGGCAATGGACGGTGGCCTGCTTTGCCGAAGCGAGCTTTTCCCACGCGACAACCACGTCGGTGACATCGAAACTTTCAGGAGACACGAGAGCTTGCAGAACGTGTCTTGCTATGCTGTGAACTCCTGTCCAGCCTGTTCGTTTCGGTTCCCTTTTCTGATGCTCCATGTGTCTATACGGAGGTTTTATAAAAGCCCGTCTAGCCGTTCGCACAGGCACTGGAACCCGCCGAGGATGGATTGATTGGCCGAGCATTGACGGCGTGGTTCTAGCACCTCTAGCACACCTCTAGCACCTCTAGCACCTCTGGCACTTCTGGCACTTCTGGCACTTCTGGCACTTCTAGCGCTTCTAGCCACAGCAACCGACTCTCCTATCGAAGCTTTAGCTTGAACCCCTCTGCAGGGGCCACATGGGAGCGTGCGTTCTCTCTCCTCAGCTCCACTTTGTGCTGGAGAGATCAGGGTGACAAAGTCCCTCTCTCGAGTTCCTCCAATCGACTTCGTCCCTGCTTTGCATATACCTGCCTCACCCCAAGTCTCTCATTTATCCAAAAGGGTGTCCTTCGTTTTTAGTACGTGGCTAGCGTCGTCACAGTGCCTGAGCTTCTACACTACAACACATCGACGCGCAAATTGCCAGCAGTTACACTCGTCTAGCCGTTGGTATCGTGCAAGCGGTTCATCTTCATCGTATCGACGCGTCTATACTTCCACTCTCGAACCACCTCTCAGTTACACATCCCGCTCTCAGGATCATACATCTCCTCGACTTGCAACCTACCGACTCCCCCGCCTGCGAAAGCATTCCTTGTCCTCTCACTCTCCATATCCACCATCTACTCACACCCGCAATATCTTCATCATGGGCTTCATCGACTCCCTGCGCGCGAAATACGAGCTCTACCGCCTGGAGCAGCGGTACACGCGCCGCGACAAACGCACCACCTTCGTCAGCTCCGCTCAGTACGTCGACGGCGAATACGTCTACAACAGCGTCGCGGCCTCACCCACCTCCACCTCGTCCTCGAGTTGGGCCAGCAGCAAAAACAACAGGGCTAGCGTGCGGGTCAGAGAGATGGTCTTCAAGACGGGGAGGACCTGAAGAATGTCGTAGGGGCGCAGTTTAAGAGGAGAGGGCCGGGCAGGTGGAAGAAAGATGGCAGAAAGAGAAACGGGAGAGGCTGGAGGGCTTGTTTGATCTGGATACCAATGCTAAACGGCAATGTGCGGGCGTTATGAGGTTCACGTGTTGAGGATATGCGAACGTGCCATGAAGCGGGGGTTCTCTCGTTTCTATCCATCTAACATCGACAGATGCTTTTTCTGTATTTCTTGTACATACTGTACAAATCCTTCTGAACTCTTGGTTCCTCAGAATGCTCACACCCGGAAAGATTTGGCGCGGATTGGCTGAGGCTATTAGAAAACCTTGAGAACAACGTTTGGGAATGGCAGTGCACTGTTGAATGGCGCGTGGTTGTGTTGCCGTCAAGCTGCCCTCTGTCTGGTGTTGAGACATGCTGTCGGCGGTCTTGTTTTGGAAAGCTGTCCCGTATCCTTCCTCGGAGCGTTGTAGTTCCAAAATGTGCCACATGCTCACTAGTTCTCTCGGCGTTTGACAAGTGGCAAGTCCCATGGGTGCCGTGTGACGCGTGTTCGTTCGGTTTACTAGTGACACTTTCTTTTACTGACAAAAGAAAGCTTGGATAGAGCCAAAGTGGTGCTGTGGCGAAGCCAGAATGGAGATTCAGTCAAGTCTGCAGGCAAGTGCTCCTCGAAGTATTGATCGAATGGGGTAATTCAAGACCAGATCAATAGGGATACACCCCAACCTCGTCTTCCTTCTCCAAATCCAATCCACTAGCGACCTGCCCCTCGTGCTTCTTATCCAGATACTCCAGCAACACTTCGCCATACCGGTCCTTGCCCTGGTATCTCGACACGTCGTCCCCCAGCTCCGGGCCGCGGAAGCCAGACGACCAGGCACGTACGGCTCCTCGCAGATCTCAGTGATGGGGTGGAAGTACGTGCGGATTGTGAAGACGACACCACCGGAGCGTGGGAGTCTTATTGCCCGGTTAGCTCAGAACCCGCAAGGAAGAGGGCAACCGAATTAAGGAGGACAACTTGCCGTCGAAGACTCTGCCGCTCGCTGCGGAAGTGGTGGTGTTGAATCGCTTTGTTTTTCTCTGCTGTGAACCAGCCGAGCCCGTCCACCGCATCTTCGTCGCCGATGCTGTGGGACCAGGCGACATCGTCATCAACCTGGAGGAAGTAATTGTTGCGTAGAACAGGCGATTCTGGCTTTACGCGGCGGAAGAAGTTCATCATACCCTTCTCCAGTTTCTCCTTAAAGCCTGGGACGTCGCCGCTGTCGACCATATCAGTGAACTCATTCGGCTTATGCAAAAGTTGAATTACCTAGTATGGACCTCACTTAGCGGCATACCCAGCTTATCCTGCAGTCTCCAGAATCCGGCCAGCAAGATCGCGCCCGCGAGAAGGTAGTACTGTCCATCTTCCTTTTCGAACATGATTGCAAGGTCATCCTGTACCATCCTGGCCGCCAACTGCATGGGATCCTCCTTACCACCATTCATCGTCAGATGGTCTTTCCGCACATCGAAGCTCTCCCCGTGACTAAGTTATCCATGCCCACATCCGTCTTCTTGAACATGCTTGGATACCGCTGGGGCAGGTGGCTGCACAGCTCCTCACACAGCTCGACTGCACCATCGAGGACCTGTGGAGAGGGATCCGGATAGCAGCACTTGTGGCCCCGTTCTTTGGTACGTCGAGCTTTGTCCCCGTGATATTTGAGGTAGTGATTGTCGAGCTCGATCCACTCGTCCCAGTCCATGATGCGAAGACCCATCGTGATGTTGTACTTGGGCCCGTAGCGGAAGGGCCGGTACGGGAGTGGCTTTGTATCGTAAACTGACCAGTCAGGATATGGAGCTGCTGCTGGTCGCTTGAAGTCTGACGAGGGCCATACTGTAATACTCCTAAGTTTCAAGAAGTTTTGTAGGCAAAAATCGAACAAGCTTACCTCCAAACGGTCGCTCCGGTTCCTTGGGCTTGCCAGTACCAAATGGCTTCTCTGGATCGGGAGACCGTGTGCGTGGCGCGGGCTTTTTGGCCCTTGACTGGACTTTCCGGTGAACGATCGCGCAGAAGAGCACAAAAGCGAGGCCAAGGTACAATAGTGGTTTGACCCGTATCAAGTCTAAAATCTCAAGGACCTTTGGATTCTGAATATCCCTGATTCGTTTTAGACGCTCCAGGTTGCAGTTATCCCGGATCCATATACTAGCGCTCTCCAAAGTGGCCATTGTTTTCTAGGATATATGTGGATGAGCGAACAACTGACAGAGCAGAAGAAATGGAGAGTAGACAGTGGTATAAGCAAAATACATAACAGCGCGATACGTAAGTTATCTCGTACGAGAACTACATTGATTCCTACTCTTTTGGTGTGTTGTAGGCGGTAAGAATGAGGGACTTAGCATCCCGAAGCGTTTGTGTGGGGTTCATGTGAGAGCCCGCGGGGGCAAGAGCTGGATAACTTTACTGCATTCGGAAATGCAGAACTGCGAAATATAAGTAACCCTCCAAGATACACGCAGCGAACCAATCAGCCCAGCGACCGACGTCGAAGCAAACAGTATTCGCCCCATCTGCGACGGTACTTTTGTGGAATAAAGCTCAAGTCTGGAATCCATATAAGACGACCGAGGATTCCGGTTTGCGAAGCATCCAGGAACGGTTTGCACGTCAGTTGCTCCCAGGTTTTGTTGTCGTGCACATAATCAGGTTCCAACGGTGTTGGTTCGGTTCCTGGGAAAGAGGAGTCAACCATGAAAGAACAATGAGAAACGCTTGTCTACAAAACCGTCAGATGAAGTATATCGTATGGTTGTATAGTTCGGACGTACATATTTTCCGAGGTCTTCCCTGTTTTCGTCGTTCATGCCTGGTGGAACGAGCCATGCACCAGGGAAGAGACCAAATCCGGCGTTGGCCTCGCTGAACTCACCGGGCAACAGGCCGCTGAACTCGCTCTTAACGAATTTGGCCTTCACGCCATTGGGCAGAAAGTAGGAAGAAGGGAAGCGATACCACTCCTTGCCCATGCAGACCGTGTCGCCAGGTCGCGAGACTCCTGGCTGGTGGAGAGGTTTGTATACGGCAAGTGGCGCGAAATATGCGGTCGCCAAACCCAGCATCCTCAGAGCGCCAAGATCAATAGCTCCGAGAAAGCACATGCCCACCAACGTCAGCTTCAGCTGAACTGGGATCATGCCTATGGTGGAACGCGAATTGGATGAGCCAATGTTGATTAGCAGGATGTGCAGCGAGATTGCCGCGTTCAGCGCGAGAGCTGGATATGCCGGATACATGAAGCGCTCCTCCTTGTGGGGCTGTACCGTGAAGACAGCGAGCCACAGATAGAAAGGCGTAAGGAACGTGAGGGTCCGTAGCCAAGATTGTTTGGTGGCAGGCTTGCCCAAGATGAAGTTTTGCAGAAGCAGCAATGGCAAGGCTGCCACGGCCAGGATAAACCAGATGTTGAAGTTGATGAGAAGGTTGCGGATGTAGAAATGCCATGGCTCGGTACCGTATATGTTGGGCCCTTTGCCGGCGGCAGCAGCAAGTACATTGTACCAGACGATGTTGAAAGGCACAACGACGAATTTCTTGTACATGAAACTATCGATGCCGATCTGAGTGGCCAGCACTAGCGCAGTCCTGACAGTACCGTGAACGACTCTCCAGAATAGTCCTTTGTACTCGCCCGTCATAGAAGCGAAGAGTACCTCCTCGCCCAAGAACGGGAGGACCAGGGCAGCAGCAAATGGCCAGCCGAGAGTCGCGCCGAGGCCAATGCAGAAGATACCTTGAGCGGTCCGAAGCCCACCCCTCCAGTCAAGGAAGGCGGCCATTGCCAGCATGGTGCAGTACATGGCGAAGCTGGAAGGAAGGTACGAGATAGATGCATGAAACATGCCTGGGCTGCTAACCATCACCACCATGAACAGCATACCAATCCTTGGGCTGAGCGTCTGTGACACCTTGGTGAAGAGGCGAGATTCGCAGCAGGCGCATGCGAGGGCGAACCCTATCCGCAGAAAGTAGAATTGGGAGATCTTGGAGATTGCGAATGGCAGCAGTCGAGAGGCGAAGACGATGATAGCGTGGAGGCCTGCGTAAGCCCAGCTCCGGATGGCGTATTCTGGCGAGTACTCCCAGGTCTGCAGTCCGTACGCATGGTTGAGATAATGCGTTGGCTCATAGTAGTTGTAGACCTCGTCACAGTCCTGGATTGGCGAGAACAAAGCGGCCACTGTATGCGCAGCGGCAAAGATGTAGAAAGCTATTATGGGCTCGACAACGGTATCCGGAGGAGGAGCTGGTGCCGGGGCTTTCGCTGGTTTTGGAGGGCGAGTAGCTGCCTTTTTCTCGTCCTTGTCGACGGATGGCGCAAAGGCCACGCTCTTGTGACTGAAACGTTTCCTTTCGGTGGCCATTGTCACAAAGCTATACGCAGCTGGGGCAACAAGACCAGAGTGATTGGTTGCACCAGTTCGTAAATGGCGTTCGCGGTGCCTCTTACCTGCAAGCGCCTGCAAGTGCCTGTACTGATGACGCTCTCGGATCAATCACAAGGTAGCCCAAAATACTGCACTGCACTGCACTGCACTGCACTGCGCTCTAGTTCCCGCGCAGGTTCGTGTTCAGCCGCAATCTGCACGATGACGTGCGGCTACGGGTCGGCTCGGCGCGTTACCGACCCCAGATTTTCTGCGCGCTCGTTCTCAAGAAAATTCCCAAGCAACACGCGCACCTTCCTGAACCCTCCGATCATGCAGCAATAGGAGCTAATACATGGAACGCTCCTTGGGAGGCAACAGACCGACGAAAAGAGCAAGGACTGCATACCGGGCGACAACATCAAACATGGAGGACGCAGTGATTGACGACATGGACGACATCTACGACGAGCCCAGCGCCGATACCACTCGAAAGGACCAACCCATGAGTGGAACGGCTGAACACAGTGCTGGAGTAGCCGCAAATGGAGCGGAAGACCCGGCTCATGTTAATCAAGAGGAGGCGCCGCAGCCTGGCATTTCACTTCCGGCAATCCCTGGGCTAAGCTCTCAAGCGAGTATGACCAATCAGACGCATCCGCCGAGTATAGATACGTTGGGAACACACGTTGCAAAGGATTCGAACCCCGCTAGTGGGACACAGCTGCAGATCACGCATGACACAGATGCAGACATGAGCGCTGCGCCGACAACGATCGCCCATGCGCCTGCGAAGAAATCGTCGCAAGAGCCGGATAAGACCATGGGAGACTCTGAGCCGACAGATGACCTGTTGGCCGCTATAGATGCCGATCTGCCAAAGCCGAAGATAGACCCAGAGTTCTTGGAAGCCGCTAAGGCTAACAAGAGCAATGAAGAGGCAGAATGGCAGTTTGATTCCTCCGATGCGGAATCCTCAAACTCAAGTAGCGACACCTCTTCTGAGGAAGACAGCGACGAGGAAGGCTACGAGAAGATGGACCCAGCTACTCTCGCAAAGATGCTCATGGCAGAAGAGGGGGAGGTGAAGGCGAGGATGGAGAACCAAAAGCGGGCGGCAATTCCCAACCACGTACAAAGAACGAGCAGCCTGAAGAGGTCATCCCCAAGCCTGATGTGACAGTGACATCCGGCATGAAGATCACAGCCTTGGGCAAGGTTGAGAACGTGGTAGACAACTATGTCCTCATCAAAGCCTTCACCTCTGGAGAATACCAGGTTCTGGAGTCTGGTTCAGTCCTCTGCTTAGAAAACCGAAGCGTTGTTGGAGCGGTTCTCGAAACGATCGGCAGGGTGCAAGAACCCTTTTACTCGGTCGCGTTCACTAATGCTGCTGAAGTCGCCGAAGCGGGTGTAGCTAAGGGTACCGTGGTGTATTACGTCGACGCTCACTCTACGTTCGTTTTCACTGAGCCTCTCAAGAACATGAAAGGTACAGATGCATCTAATCTCCACGATGAAGAGGTTGGCGAGGATGAGATGGAGTTTTCGGACGATGAAGCGGAGGCTGCCTACAAGCGGGCGAAGAAGGAAGCTAAGAGAGGAGGACGAGGTGGTGCGAATGCTATCGCCAAGGGAAGGAGCGATATGCCCGCTCAGCAAGGAGGACAGGGCTATACTGGAGGGGCTATCAACTACGACGATGAGTCTGGTGATGACGAGCTTTACACACCATTGGCTCGCCCTTCAAATCTACAGGAGATGATGGCTAATGGCGTGTCATCTGTGGAGACCCGGCACCAGCGACCTATGTTTGATCGTGGGAGAGGCAGAGGGGAAGAGGACGTGGTGACCGTGGTCGTAGCGGAGACCGAAACAGAGGCGGCCGTGGAGGACGTGGTGGAAATGACAACTCTCGGAGAGGACCGTCACACTCTTTCCCAGACAGGCATAACGCCAACAACGGTACATGGACTCAGATGTTCTCAGTAGAGGGGAATACTAACAGCTGACAGGTAACAACAACAACAACAACAACCGCCAACAAAGACAGTATTCACCACAGACCTGGCCACAGCCGCAGGCACAACAGAGCGCGCAGCAGACCGCACCGTTCTCCTTCCCACCACCACCGCCGTTCCCCCAGTTCCAACAGTATCAACAGCCCCAACAACAGCAAACCGCTCAACAGCAGTTTCCGCAGCAAACATTCGCCTGGACTCAATTCATGCAGCAGGCGCAAAAGCAGCAGCAGCAGCCACCATCGCAACACTTCAACTTCAACGCCCAGCAACCATTCGCCTTCCCACCTGTTCCACCAGCGCCAGGTGGAAGCATCCCAGCGGGTGCATTCGTCAACCCAGCTTTCTTCCTCAATCAACAGCAGCAGCAGCAGCCACAACCACAATCGAGTGGTGCAGGCCCGTCTGATGCGGCGTTCCAAGCTGCGCAGGACATTCTTCGTAGACTACAGGGAGGACCGCCGCAATGATGTGGTTTCTGTTGCCGAAGATTCCCTGATAACTTTACAGAGCGTGCTCCTTGCTGCCAACCCATAGCCTCAAATTGCTGGCTCTATCCTTCTCTTCTGGTTGGTGTATGATGATGCTGCCTACAGGGATTTCTCCCAGTTCATAGATGAACGGTTGCTGTCGAGGAGGTGTATCGCACAAGTGTTGACGTTAGTGGTCAAGTAGAATCTAGGTGTACACGGAGCGGGAATCGCAGCAATGACAACGTGACTGCAACGAGGATGTTGGGAGCACCAATGGGCATAGAGTGGTACGCTCTTCGCCGGAGGCAGAGCCACAGCCAAGGCTCTCCTCGTATCGGGGTGGAGGTAGTGAGTGCAGATACAAGGCTGACAGTGTCTTTAACAGCGTGTACTGTGGTTGTGTGGCAGCGCGACTGCTTCATCAACCGGATGTGGCAGGAAATGAAGATGGTCGACTTGGCATGGGGAGGGATATGCGGAATCATGCTCAGAGCAACAACTGGATGTATCCCAGTCCACCAATTACTCCACACAACCAGTTCCACGAGATCCTTCTGTGCAGGGGTGATTTGGAATGCTGCACCCCCAGATTTAGGGCGTGTTGGTGGGTGAGACACACGACACTCACGGGGGAGAGAGAGAAAGAGAGAGCTAGAGAGATAGAGAGAGAGAGATAGACAAGACCCTGACCGCATGGACGTGGAGTCTTCTCCGCAAACTCCGCGGCTATGCTTCTGGTGGCTTTCTGCGAATGCTTATCTACAGCTGACTCGCGCCACGCCCGTCGCTTGGGGTTTGTTGCGCAGGAGGAACGGCGTGTCGCGGTCATCATCACACGCTTGCGCCTTCATCGTTCAACCTCGACCGTTCGCAAACAAACGCCGAGAAATGTGGCAGAGGGACACACGGAACAGTCGTGTGTTGTTTTCGAGCTCAGGCACAAGTTGTTCCGACAGCGTATCTCGCACTAAGCCCTGTTGTGCTCTAGCCTTATCTTTGCATCTCGCTCAGCCAATGAGAGTGCTTGGCGTCATCCAATGACAGGACGGGACATAGTTCGGCTCTGAGGAAACAAAGTGGATAACACGGCCCAGAAACTGGTCGACAACTGATAACAGAACGGACGAACCGCTGCATGTAATGCGATGAGTCGCGGGAAATGCTGCGCCAAGTCGTCATTTCCCGAGTGCAGAATGGAGGTGATGGGGTGGCGTGCATCTGCTGATATGGAGATAGAGAGAACACAGCGATAGAGAGGCAGTGAGCTGGTCGACAGTTCTGTTGCATGTGAAGTGCCAACCCCCGGAATAGATAGCTACGTAGTGGTTAGCGAACAGCCTGCTAAAACGATCTGCCCAACCGCGCCCTACACAACTTAGAACAATAACAAATCCGCGCTTGCTGGGTCTGCCACCGGTCGACGTCCTACCGCCCGAGACCGGCGGGAGGTTATTCAACGTTGTCCATGCAGCTCACAGCAACAGCGGCCGCCCACTCGACGCGCCGGAAAGGAAAAAAGGGGAGGGAAGAGAGAAGGGGACAGCAACACCGTACACCGAGTGGGCGTCTTAGAATACCTTCTGGCGTGCCTGCAGGCCAAGCGGGAGGCGTTCCATGCACTCTGCGCGGCCCACACTTCCCACAAGCAATTCCTAGATCGCTGGGCTTGAATTTTGGCGCCGGCCGATTTCGTCCATCCTGACTCCCGTAGATAAGGAACACAGCAAGACAGAGGCAAACGCGTTTTGGTGGGAAGATCGTTTGACGTATGCAAAACTCATGCCAGCTTAAAGCATCTTTGCTCCCCCGTTCCCATCCGTTAGCGCAATCACACCAGACCCTTTCGGCCCTCTGGACCTAGTATCGTCGTCGCTGCCATCAAACTGCCGTCAAGTCAGTGCGTGTCACTGGTGCCACTACTACTGCCCATTCCAACCTATATACCTGCTCTCCCCGAACGTTTCCCTTTGCTCTAAAGGATTACTCGCGTGCACCCACACCTCGCCCTCTCATCTCACTCTTCGATACCTCGCAACCGACTCTGCAGGCAGAACCTGTTGTGATATCGTGTCCGTCCCATCGCACCCTCGACCGGCTTGAGTCCACCTCGCGGACATGTCTTACTCTTGGGTCGGCGCGCCCACCCCATTCAACGGGACGAACGAGGCGGAAGGTGGCGATTCTCGTATGTGCAATACCCAACGGCAGCATGCACGCGAGCACTGCGCAAAAGGCTTTCTCCATTGCTCGGGCTAACAAAGCATACGCAGACACCGAAAACTTGAACCAATGGTTCCAATCAGGTGACCAGGCCTACATCATCGTCGCTTCGGCGATGGTGCTGGTCATGGTTCCAGGACTGGGATTCCTATACTCCGGACTGGCACGCCGAAAGTCTGCACTGAGCATGATCTGGGCGTGCATGGCATCTAGTTCGATCATCACCTTCCAATGGTACTTCTGGGGATACTCGCTCGCCTTCAGCCAGTACGCCACCAACGGATTCATCGGAGATCTCAAGAAATTCGGCCTCATGAACACGCTTGCAGCACCGAGTCCTGGCAGTCCTCTGGTTCCGGATCTGTTGTACGCTTTCTACCAGGTAAGACCAATCAATCGGCGAAGGAGGAAAGGAACCGAAAGGGAAACGATTGCTGACGCACGGGCGCCGACAGATGCAATTCTGTGCCGTTACTGCAGCCATCGTAGTCGGCGCCGTCGCTGAAAGAGGTCGCCTGATTCCCGCCATGGTCTTCATCTTCTTCTGGGCTACCCTCGTCTACTGCCCAATCGCATGCTGGGCATGGAACGCAAACGGCTGGTTCTACACATGGGGTGGCCTGGATTACGCCGGCGGTGGACCTGTCGAGATTGGTTCCGGTCTTTCCGCTTTGGCATACTCGTGGGTCCTTGGCCGCCGCCAGGAGAAGATGATGCTCAACTTCCGTCCCCACAACGTCTCGCTCATCACTTTGGGAACCGTCTTCCTGTGGTTCGGATGGTTGGGTTTCAATGGTGGATCCGCGTTCGGTGCCAACCTGCGCGCGACCATGGCTTGCTGGAACTCTAACTTGACCGCCATGTTCGGTGCCATTACTTGGGTTCTGCTCGATTGGAGACTGGCGAGGAAGTGGTCTATGGTCGGTTGGTGTTCCGGTACCATCTCTGGTCTCGTTGCCGCTACCCCCGCCTCCGGTTTCATCACCCCGTGGGCCAGTGTTATTCTCGGCATCGTCACCGGCGTCGTGTGCAACTTTGCGACCAAAGGTATGCCGCATCCGTCTTTTCCTCTTTATCCCCGTGTGCTGACCGTTTCTGTACAGTCAAGTTCTGGGTCCGCATTGACGACGCCATGGATGTGTTCGCCGAGCACGGTGTCGCAGGCATGATCGGTCTCCTTTTCAACGCCTTCTTCGGCGCCTCCTACATTATCGGACTCGATGGCGTCAATGTGGGTATCACCGGTGGCTGGATCGACCACAACTGGAAGCAACTCTACATCCAATTCGCATACATCGTCGCCTGCACCGCTTACGCCTTTATCGTGTCGGCCATCATCGCCTTCGTCATCAACAAGATTCCCGGCCTCGCACTGCGGGCTTCCGAAGAGGCGGAGCTGTTGGGTATGGACGACGACCAGCTGGGCGAGTTCGCGTACGACTATGTCGAGGTCCGCAGAGATTACCTGGCATGGACCCCGCGAAGGGCGAGCCAGACCAGACCGAGACGGAGATTCCTCAAGGCGAGAGGCATGGCATTCACCAGCACAGCCAGATGCTCGAGGGCAAGGCTCCCAGTGAGAGCTCTGGTAACGAGCACACGGGCATTGGAGGTGACCGCCACGCCGTTGCGTACGAGAAGAGGGAGCGTGAGCAGGGTGAGGCGCACGGCTAGATGCCATGCCACCTGCTTTGACTGCTCTTGTTTGTTCGCGATGTGTTGTTTATAGAGGCGGTTTACTGGATCTGGGTTCATGAGCGATATTGTGGAGTTTTCTGAGATACCATATGCGGGATACTGATACAGTCCCTTCTGTCCGGATGCCTGATATACTTTTTCTTTTACGTTTGTCCGAAAGTGGCACTGACTTTTCCATTTCAAGCCTGAGAGTCTAGTCGATGTCTTCTCTTTTTGTGTGGATACCTAAAAGTACAGAGATTATAATGACACCTTGATTCTACACACAACCATTCCTGCCCTTTCCTGTTGTGAGGCGTTCACACCCGACCGAATACGGACACGAGACTGGACAGTACATACCTGCCTGTCCATACACACACACACTTACACCACCTACTCCTTCTGGCAAGCACTACTATAAACCCAAAGGGCGAAGGTTCGATTTACCCGCCGACAGCGACAGCGACAGCGACAGCGACAGCGACAGCGACAGCAACCTCAATGCCGACATGCCCGATGTACTAGTGCCCACTGGGTCGGTGTGTTTTGGTCAGCGAGACATCTGATTCGTTGGTCAAACGAGAGATCGTCACGGTGCATGGTACATTCGAGCTCAGCTCGCATCGATGACCGTGTTCCGATTGAAGCAACGCGGCCACACAGGCCCCCCACACCCACACCCACTCATAAGTCATAAGCAGGCCTCCGTCTATACACCGCTCCGCACTCTTCGTGTCGCTGCCGTTGCTCTGCTCTGCTCTGCTCTGCTCTGCTCTGCTTGTTGTTGTTGCTGCTAGGACGAGACGGTGAAAAGTACACGGTAGGACAGTTCAGGATGACGACGCCAATCCGCCCCGCAGCCGCAGACGCAGACGAGCGCGTGCCAGGCATGGGAGAGGAAGAGCCGTTGCTGGGAAGAGCTGGAGATGCGTCGCAACAGGATGGGAAACCATTGTACTACAACCTCATCATCGGTGCGTGCTCCTCGTCGCTCTCAGAGATGCGCGGTGGCCAGGGTAGGGTTGTGCCGAGCTGATCTGATCTGACCGATGTACAGGTACCGGTGTGGTTGCGCAGGCCGGAGCCTGGATTGTGAGTTGATTCCCGTGGCATCTGGGCGACACTACGCAGCGACGAGGTGCTGACGAACACGCACAGCTCGCAGCTATAGTATGGGGTTCCGTCTTCTCGCACAACCTGATCCTGTTCTCTGCGCATCCCGTGAGTCTCTCCCCTGCTTGCCACGGTGTGTAGCCTGCAAGCAAGCTAATCAAGCCTTGTCGAACAGCTCCTCAACTCCGCAGCCGTCCTCCTGTTCACCCAAGGCGTCCTCATCCTCCAACCCACGCACACTCCCGAGCAGAAGCGTCACGGCACCCTAGCCCACGCAGTAATCAACCCAACCGCCTTCCTCTGCGCCGTCGCAGGTCTTGTCATCATCGAATACAATAAGATTCAGCACAATGGAGCCCACTTCCAGTCCCCACACGCCGTCCTGGGTCTCATCACCTACATCATGATCGTATTCCAGGCCGTCATCGGCTTCACCCAGTACTTCGTTCCGGCTCTGTACGGCGGTGAGGACAAGGCGAAGGCCATGTACAAGTACCACCGCGTGGCTGGGTACGTGATCCTGCTGATGTTGCTGGCCACAGTGGCTGCCGCGACTCAGACGGATTACAACAAGAATGTGCTGCAGATGCAGCTGTGGGCCGTGATTGCGGCGGCCGTCATCACGCTCATGGGCGTGCTGCCGAGGATCAAAAAGCAGAAGTTTGGCTGGCTGGCGGGTAACTGAATGCTCGCTTCGAGCGCGAGGAGAGGGGGGATGCGGATCAATGGAAGAGAACGATTAGAATGAAGTCGGACTGATGGGAGAATGAAGGGAGCGAAACGACGAATTGCATTGATGATGAATCTCGGCGAGCATCTTGTTCCAGCAGAGTTTCTATATAGTCTACTTTGCCGATGATATGGACGTGTCAACACAACAGCAACACCTGTCGAAATTCATGGCCATGGCATCCTTGTCGATATGGCCGACGCGTATCAAGCACAATTGGCAAGGGCCAGAAGAGGCGTAACGCGCTAGCCACTCATGCAATTTCCGGTCGCGGGGAAGACGACGGCTGGAGTAGAATGAGGAGTAGCGAGTATAGATGGGCAACAGGTGGAGTTCCCGTCGCCGTTCGAAATGTTTCGGTCCGTTGCCGTTGCACTGTCTGGACGCCGGAGACCTTCGTCAACGTTGCGACTCTTGTGCTTCAGGTTGGTTAGAGAGCAGCAGCAACCACTGTTGAGCATAGGAATCTTCAAGCCATCCACTGGTTTCGCGCGCATGTGAGGGACACGAGGACGACAAGAGCACACTATATATATATATATATATATATATATGTTGCGAAGACGACAATCCCTTGCATGAGGGTATCGCGGGCTGTGCTTGTTCCACAAGGTTAACAACACTTGATTGAGACAATGAGCCATCCGCCTACACCGTATGACTCCAGCATCCTGTGCAGTTGGCATGACTTTACAGCTGATGCGCGCCTTGTCGACAGTACCATCTCCCTACCATCCTCGGGCCTCCCTCGCGCCGCACCTATACCGCATACGCCTCGCACCCAGCCTCTTCTCTCCTCCGACGAGCTCAAGCGCGACTCAGGAATAGCACCGTCCGATAGCGGGTCGTGCCTCACGAACACCGCCGACTCAGCCATCACAGGCCCCCGCGCAGCCCCCGACCGCAACAAACGCCCGCCATCGTGGTGCAGGATGAGGCGCACGAGGACAGCTCTGCAGCGAGTACAAAGGGAAGCAGATCACCGCTGAGGTTCCGTCGGAAAAACACCAAGGACAGCGACGAACCGGCAACGCCTGAAAGGGGACACCAAAGGATGCGGAGCTTCAAAAGAATCAGCATGGATTTTGACGCCGGCGGATTTGACGATGTAAACAGTCCGAGCAAGCTCAAGTTTTCCAATAGGGGAGTATGCTGTTTGGATCCAAGAGCGCGGAAAGGCTAAGCAAGGGGTCGCAAATGGAGAATGGAGAGGTGGCGAAAGAGGACGCAAGCGGCAGCAGTGAAGTGAACGGGCTGCCTGCGGGAGCCATGAGTCAAGAGACCGGGAAGTACGAAACAGACGAACCGAAAAGACCGCACAAGGGACTCACTGCGGGAGAGCGTAAGCCCAGCGTGCACATGCTTCAAACGGCGATACAAGGAGGAAGGGTGCTCTCTGCAGAAGAGATCAGCTTCTCTATGAAGGTGCGGTCGATGTACGAGCACGGCGACGAGGATGCCGCGCAGTGGGATCTTCCGGCCGAGGATACAGTCCCTCGTGCTGTGACTCCTGATCGCTTTGAGAGGGAGACGAACACCCCGGACGTGGACGTTGGCGCTCTTCAGATTAGCAAAAGCGTCAATCCGGCGCGAGCGGGATAATAAGGTCCAGCTCACGATTCAGCTTCCTCGCAAGGGAGCCGTACGAGATCGCAGGCGGCATTGAAGACTGGGAAGATGTTGAGGGAGGCGATGTTGATCGCTATGGCTTCATCGATCCTAAGCGGATCACATCCAGAGCATCTGAGGGCGCTGCACCAGCGACTTCACAAGGCATACAGCGAGTCTCGACATCCTTACAAGTGCTCTCGAGCACGCCACGCCGGAAACGAAGCTTGAGGAGAGGAATGTCGCGCGCAAGGTCTTCACGCTCACAGCCTCCTTCCAGTCCACGCACTGCTCACAACCCACCGACGTCTCCCGGCTCCGTATACTCATACCGCTCCACCGGCTCATCCACTTTCCACAGCCCTTTCCGCTCCCGCGATCGCCGTCTTCTGGACGAAGCGAGCGATATGCTCACCCTGCCACCAGGCCTCGCCGACGTCGCGGAGCAGGAAGACGCAGGACGAAGCGCCAACCTCCTCAAACGGCGCGAATGGGCTCGCGAAGAGAAGTGGCAGAAAATGGCTCGTCGTACCGATAGCGGCGATTCTTCGCAAGGCGGCGGCATGACCTTTGGTTTCGACACCAACGACCCTAAACTAATCTCGCGCACCTGGAAGGGCATCCCCGACCGCTGGCGGGCCACAGCTTGGCATGCCTTCCTGTCCGCCTCGGCACGCCGTCGCAGGGACCCCGAGTCGGACGAGCGATTGGTCGCCGCCTTCCACGCCTACCAGAGCCAGAGCTGCGCCGACGACGTCCAGATCGACGTCGACGTACCGAGGACGATCAACATGCACATCATGTTCCGGCGGCGCTACCGCGGAGGCCAGCGTCTTCTGTTCCGCGTGCTCCACGCCATAGCACTGCACTTCCCCGCCGCGGGCTACGTCCAGGGCATGGCGGCGCTCGCGGCCACACTCCTGTGCTACTACGACGAGGAACGCGCGTTCTTGATGCTAGTGCGGCTATGGCGACTGCGCGGGCTCGAGACGCTGTACGCATCGGGTTTCGCGGGCCTCATGGCCGCGTTGAACGAGTTCGAAGAATGCTGGCTCAAGGGCTCGGATGTGCAGCAAAAGCTGGATGAGTTGGGGATCGGGATGACGGCGTATGGGACCCGGTGGTACCTTACCCTGTTCAACATGAGCGTGCCATTTCCCGCGCAGTTGCGGGTTTGGGACGTTTTTATGCTCCTGGGTGATGCGGAGCCCGCCCAAGCCGTGGAGGGCGATGCGGGGGTGAAGTTGGAAGGACGGGATTCGGGGCGCGGATCTGGACGTTCTTCATGCGACGAGCGCGGCGTTGGTGGATGCGACAAGGAACATCATACTGGATGGCGATTTCGAAAATGTAATGAAGACGCTCACGAGTTGGATGCCCGTCAGGGACGAGGATCTGCTGATGAGGATCGCCAAGGCGGAGTATAAGATGAAGAAGAAGAGGGACGGGCGGTAAGGCCTGATGGGATTGGAAGGGGGGGGGGTGCTGTGGGAACAAAAGGTAGCTTTTTCTTTCGTTGGCCGTCTGGTTTGACTGGCTGATTGCTGTGGCATACAACGGACTACATGGGCTGGACTGGTCTGGCGTGGCTGAAGTCGAAGTACTCTTCTTTGATACCCATCTGTACGGAAATAGAGAGCTAGATAATGTAATCATCTCCTTTGTCGTGGAAGCGCAGTCCTTCGGTCAGGCCGTTCTTTCGATTTTGAGGCACGCGCAAGGCAGCTCTTTCCTCTGCCACGGCGAAAAAGCAATTGGACAACAAGTCATCCACATGTTTCGAAGCTGTTGAAGCTATACAGAGGGGTTGTCTTGAGGCCATTCTGGAGGCGTAGTTCGCGCGCTAGTGCAGCAAAACTGACCGAATCCATTGCTGCTGCCTCCCAGAACGTTCTGGTACATGCCAAACTAGTCCTCACCGCCCTCACCAGTACGGTTACCCTATGGACTATGGACATGTATATGCACTTCCTTTTCCAGCCAAACTGACTCATCTCCACCGAAGACACATAAGAGGACGTCCAAGGGGAAGTGAATGGGGAATTCGTTGCGGTATGGGCCCCATTCTCTGCCATCAGCCCTTAGCTGGTCGTCGAAGGGAAGATGTCTTGTGCATTAAGGTAGCCCCAGCAACAGGAGCACTACGGATCTCCTTGCCACGTCACAACATCAATGCTGCCTTGCAAGAGCTATATCCATCAGCCTTTGCAACTGACCGATGAGAAACGGCGCAGTTCCAACTCATTCCTAGCTAGGTAATACTTTGTATAAATTGAGGCATAGCATGTTCGCGATATAGATCAGCAAGAGGGCAGACGAAAACATCTCATCGCGTAAACACTGAACAAATGAACAATTCGTGAAGTCATCATCCCAGTGTCTTCCGGTTCCATAAGCCAACCCCCATAACCGTGAACCACCATCGTGGGTTGTCCCGGCCATGCCAGACATTACCACTATCCTGGTCCCCATTCCACCCAGTCCAGACGGTCTCCATCCAAGAAAGCCATGGCACCGCTTGCGCACTCTACAGAACCTCCTGGAACTTCGTCTCCCTTACAGGACTCTGGCTCTTGGGCTGACCTGCATAAGTCGGCGGCGGCGCCAGACTCTCGTCGAAGGTATCTCTCGCCTCCTCGAACTCGTCCTCATCATCTGAGGCATTGGCCCTCCTCGCCTTCCCCTTAACCCTACCTCGGTCTTCGTCATCGCTGTCCGAAAGCGAGGTCGAAGAGCCGATGGAGTGCAGGTCCGTGGCATTGCGCTTGAAGCTCGAGGCCGAGGCGTGGCGCCTGAAACTGCTCTCGGATGCTGCGTCGTCGTCGATACCTGCCGTAGCAGTAGTCGCGCCGGCAGCGGAAGAGGTAGCGGCGGCGGAGGTGCGAGGCTCGCTGGATGACGAGGCACCAGTCAGTGCGGCTCCTCCAACAAATTTCTCCATGGCGTGACCCTGCTCGTCCGTCTTGGGCTCGACGGGCTTAGAGCGGCGTTTGAGCTTTCCCAAGAAGCCGCGGAAGCCGCCTTTTGCCTCAGATTTCGTAGGCGAGAGCGGTGGTTCTACCGACGCCATTTTAGTAGTTGTAGGTTCGGATGCCGGCTCGGTAGCGGCTGACGGTTCAGTTGTAGTTGCTGCCGCGGCTGTGTAAGTGGTGGCAGGAGCCGCAGTTTCGGGCTCCGTACTCGAAGACACTACACGCGTCGGTCCTTCGAAGACCTCGTCAACAGGTGCAGCCACAATAGCGCGTTCTGCAATGGCGCGGGCGTTCTCGCTGTCGTGATCCACGGCGACATTGTTCTCATCGCTCGAGATACTGGAGGCACTCGAGACGCTGGAAGCGCTGCTGCTGCTGCTGCTGCTTGCTGTGACGTGCGAGATGTGGCGTTCGAGATCTGGATATCCTGCTGTCGCGACATCAGGTTCACTTTGGCGATCCTCGTCCGCTGCAGCAACGACCGGAGCAGTAATCTCTGCTGCCTCTTCTCCAGTGGCCGCAGGAGTGATGGCGGCAGCAGCAGCATCAGCTTCCTCAGTCTTGGTCATCTGTTTCGATTTACGCTTGTTTTCTTTGGCAAGGCGCTTCTCCTCGGCCTTGCGCGCCTTTTCGGCCTCCTTCTCGATCTTTGCAGCAGCCTTCTTCTCGGCTCTTGCTGACTTGGCCGCAGCCTTGTCTTCGTCTAGAGCAAAGCGTTAGCGGAATGCAACCGACACCAAACTTGATTACCCGACTCACTCTTCATCCGCTTCTGGTCTGCCTTGAGCTCCCTCTCCCTATCCTTCTCTGCCTTCTGCTTGCGTTCTCTCTCCTGCTGATCGAGACGAATCTCCTCGTCTCTCGCCCTCTTCTTCTCGGCAGTCTCGTTGATCTCGTTGAGGGTAGGCTGCAGTCTTGCAGCAGCAATGGCCTCGATTTCGCTTTGATCCAAGAACTTGCCACCACCAATGTGGACCTTGCCGTGGTTTTGAAGTCGCTGTTCGCTTTCTTTTGCAGCTCTTGCTTGGGCCTTCTTCTCCCACTCCTCCATCATGGCCGGGGTGACCTTACCGGTCTCTTCGAACACCCGCTCGTCGAGGGCGTGCATACGGGCTTGGACCTTACGCTCAGCAGCAGCCAGCAAGTTCGCCCTATCGCTTTGCTGCTTCTTGGCGTCGACCTCACCCGCACGAGTGGTCAATTGCGACATCTGGTTGCGAATTTTACGGGCCTGGAACTCGTCGTCAGAATCCGCATCCAGGCCCCGCTGCGTCTCGATGGCGTCACTTGAGGCACGATTACGGTTGCGGCCGCGTAGAGAGAGGCGATTGCGAGGCTTGTTCTGATCGTATCCATAGTAGGCGCGCATCCGGGCGTTCTCGTCAGGCTCGAGCTTAGCGAGACGTTCTTGAGCGAGTTTGTGCGCTGCTTCCTGAAGATGGATATACTGGAGCGCCTGCTGCTTGACGTCTGGAACGGCGGTGCCTGCAGTGCCGGTACGAGCGTGCACTGCTTGTGCAGCACTTGCTCCTAGGCCTTGATCCACGAGCCCTTCTCTGTCACGTTGCTGTTGGTATTCGTACATTTGTTTTGCCATGGATACGGCTGAAGCGCGCAGTGCGTCGTTGTGCTTCTTCTCCTCAACCTCGAGCGCCACCGGCGGGTGCTCGGTGAACATCTCGCGATCAACATTCCTGCCAATGTTCTGAACCCTGGCTGCGCGCATGGCATCAGAATCAATACGGTTGGCGTCGCGAGTCGACGCTCTGGTAGAGGGCCGATGGGCGACAGTAGCAGCGTTGAGCGCGTTGTGGGCAGAGTTGGCCGCGTCTGGATACTCTGGAACAGCGGGCGCAGGAGTCGATCCTGACCTTGACCTGCTGAGCGCGCCGGTTGCAGCCATGAGAGCTCTCTTTTGCCATCCGGTGTGTATCCGTAGTCGAGCTGTGGGCTCAATCCTTTGTTGCGCAAAGCCAGAGTGGCTGCCGAGTTTCCTTCAGCCGTGGCTTCTGGCATCCATAGGTCCAGCTTGCCTCCGTCCTTGGCCGCAAGAAGTGCTGCCTTTGAACCCGCAGCGCTCAGTTCTGGCTGCCACAAGGGAGCCATCTTATAGTCCTTGGCCAAAAGAGCAGCCTTTCCTGCGGCGGAGGAAGCATTTGGCTTCCAGTATTCAAACTGTTTGTGGTTTGTGTTTGCCAACGTGGCTGCTGCGAGGCCGGAGTTTGCTGTTTCGATGCCGACGCTTGGGAAACTCGGAAGATCCTGAGCGCGCGCATACTTCAGAGAGGTTGCTGCACCTGCACGCCACAGTCAGCTACAGCCGCAATCGTACTCTTTGCTGAGAGATACCCACTCTTGGATGACAGCTTGTTGTTTTCATCAAGGATACCCTCCCTTGGGTTGGTGCCTCTAGCTGGGCTTGTCACATACAGGGCGGCGGTAGAGGCTTGATCCTGCAGTTTCGAGCCGTGCTGATGGACAGAGGGGTCCGGGCAAGGAATCTCGCCTGGCGCAGGCACACGGCCGTCGGCCGCCATTTTGACTGATTTCGCGCCTTGGCTGGCCTTTGTGCTCGTGCGAGTGACGCTGCTGTCCGGCTGACTGCCTTGAGTGGTTGTGTCCGAGACGAAATAAGCGGACTCTGTGTCCAGCGGTGCGCTCATTTGTGCGTTGCGCCCGCTGTCGTGGTCTTCGCGGCGACTTGTCTGGGCAGCTTCTACACCGGTTGGTGGGTCGGTGCCGCGCTCGTTCCCGTGGTCGTTGCTTCGATGGCGCGTCTGTGTTTCTTCTACGCTGTTTGTCTCCTCAGTACCGCGCTCATCAGAGCTTTCGTGTTGATTTCCGGCGAGTCCTAGAGCAGATGTAACACCTTCAAACATTGGAGAGTAGGACAAAGACTGGAAGACACGGTATAGGGGAGCGATGCGATGCGATGCGGTGCGATGCGATGCGATGCGAGTGTTAGCAGCGCAGACGAACAGCAATCAATCAATCAATGTGTCAATGTGGGTGATGTTGAGTGGATTGTTTTGTTTGCTGTGCTCGAAGGTGGGATGAGTGGACTGGGTATTGAGCACTGAGCACTGAGCACTGAGCCACTGCCGTACATAGACATAGACATATGTCACACATCAGGCGCGCGTTGATTTGGCTTGATCGACGTCATCCGGGACATTCCGCGTGACGACGTGCGCCAAGTCTGACGTCCCAGTCGCCCTTTCTCCTTCTGGTAAGCACTCGGCCAGGTCTGGACGTGTATGGGTCCGGGTCTATCGCAACGCTTGCACGCACTCGCACGCACTCGCACGCACTCGCACGCACTCTGGGTTGTGTCCATGTCCGGTTCGGTTCAGTTCATTTCTCACTTCTCACTTCTCACTTCTCACTTCTCACTTTTCACCTCTCACCCCCACTCCACTCCACCCAATCTCAATCTCCCCGTGTTTCCCGCTGTCCGCAGAACCCAACTGATGCGATGCATCCACAGGCTGTGAGGTTGTGTGATGTTATGTGATGCTATATAAACCCCGCGGTGAGCACGAGCACGAGCACGAGCACGAGCACGAGCACTAGCCGCACATCATTCAAGCCACAGCCAGATCAACGCAGGGAACAATAGTGTAATCTCTAGACAATCAGGGAACGCACAACGACAACACACGACGACATGTAGGACGGAAACGCAATCACCTTCTCTCTTTACTAAACCGTTTCTCGAATGCTCTCGATACACTCACTAGTGAATACGCTGCTCTCCGTCTTCACTCTTACACAATGGCTCACGCTGCAGAGGCAGAGCCGCCGTTGGACAGCCTGCTGAACTTCCGTGATGTTGGCAAGTTTGTCAACCAGCACTCCCAGAAAAGGTGAGGCACGTCACAACCCATACTCAGGCCGCTCAATACTCAATCACATCGCCGTAGAGTACTCAAGCCCGGCTTGTTCTTCCGTAGCGCGAGACCAGGTATTAGCACCAACCCCTTGCCCCATCACCCCGTGCCTCTGACCGCTTCCTCCCAGATGAAGCATCCACGCGAGACCGTCAACGCCTCCGTGATGACTACAACATCAAGACGATCGTAGACCTCAGGACCAAGTAAACCCCCCCCCATTCTCACTCTCTCACTCCCCAGCTAATCCCCGCAGGTCCGAACATCTCCAACAAATCAACAAGATGCGCACCGCTTCTATGCCCAGTGCCGCTCCCCTGACCCCCAGCAATCCACAAACAACTGTCCCACTCAAGATCCCCGGCATCAGCTACGTCTCCATCAACCTGAATGGCCCCGCCTACTCCTTTTCCCTAATTCGGCAACTCCCGTACCGTTCCACCCTCCGTCTCGCCACCCTCATGACCTTCGGTTACCGTACCGACGCCATCTCCATCCTGGGAAAGAACGTCATGACTCCCCGCGGTCTCTCCGGTCTCGCCATTGACACACTAACCCACAGCACCTCGGAGTTTCTCTCAATCTTCCGCCTGCTATCAAACCCCTTAGCCTATCCCGTGCTGGTGCACTGCACCCAAGGCAAGGACCGCACCGGCCTAACCGTTCTCCTCGTGCTCTTACTCCTCAAGATCCCTATGCCCGTAATCGAAGCGGACTACAAGCTAAGCCAGCGAGAGCTGCTGCCCGAGCGCGAGGACAAGATACGTGAAGTACGCAGCATCGGGCTGCCAGACTCGTTCGCCGACTGTCCGGACGACTGGGTAAGCACCGTCACCACGTGGATTGAAGAGACGTATGGCAGCGTTGAAGCGTATCTGAAAGGAATCGGCGTGGGTGAAGAGATGCAGGAGAGCATTAGGGCGGCTCTTTTGGAGCCAGAAGGTGCCAACATTGACCCAACGGCTTGAGGCAGGTATACTTTAGAATGGGTTTGCATCTTTGCACTGCTGTGTATGCATGCGCACCGCAGGTGCGCACGTAGACTAGGACACGCTTGCCTCCAGTGTTTAGCCGCAGCTATACAGGCACATTGGGCCTGGCACTTGGGCCTCGATAGTGCTACCGTACTTGTGCACTCGCATTGCGATAGCGGCCAGTCAGTCAATGGATTCGACGGATGAGAACGTAGTTGATCGTATGACGGGAACGAACTGCTTGTAGGCACCTTCTGCTGCGGGAGCCAACAGAAAACTATGCGATGCTGTCACGATTCGGAGAGCTTTGCTACAGTAGTATCATGCGTATAGCGATGTTTGAAAGACACCTTACGTTACTGCCCTTTGTGTAGAAGGTGCTTCCAAAACGCATAAGAAATCGAACAACAAGGCAGGTCAAGCCCTAGGCGGAAAACATTGCAAACGTCACCTCCGCCTAGCAAGGCTGCATCGCAAGATTTGCATGTCTTAGCGGTGATATCACGGAATCAATAGCTGGAATTCGAAGAGCGATTCGGCCTAATATGGTGCAGTTACAGACGAGAGGCCGAACGTGGGTGTGCTGCCATACAGTGAAAAGATAGCCGTATCTCGTGACTAGCCACGTGGCAGCATCAGCATCACGTGGCTGTATACTCGACGGACTTGGAGGACCGCGTTCGTCTTACGCAGGATGGATCTCTGGCAGCGGCAACATAACACAGCATCTCAGGACGAGGAGAGCGATGCACGGAGCGTTAGACGGCTTATGGAAAGAAAATTAGACTCCATCTGTTGTACGGGTAGGCAGCTGAAACGAAACTGACACGACTGTAACACAGTGCCAAGACTGTGGACTGCCTTATTACAAATGCCTGACCTATGCAGACCGAAACATCCGGGTAATCCGAAGTCAAGCTATAGCAATTGAAGAGCGGGCGAGGGCTATTTACCACTTTTTGGAGTGCACTGATCAAAACAACAGGAGACAGACCGTTGGCATGCGTGAGCAATCCGTCTGCTGCATCATCAATCCAGCAATCTCAACATGATACATTGTTTGTCCTTTTGCGGCATGTTGTGCCCATCGTGTCTCATGAACCGGTCCAGCCAGCCCCATATCATCACATTGACCACCGGTCGTCCTTCATATAACCACGACACTACGGCCTTCATTGGCCTACCGGTTTGCCGGTCTGGGTAGTGCCACCACTAGGGATGCTAGAGTCTGCATTTGGATCAACGGCAGATCCTGCGCCTGCAACCGTACCGCCAGAGCCGGGCTCGTTGCCGCCAGTGGTCTGTATACAACCCTGTTAGCATAATGTGACGTCATTTCGAACGAGAGGAGGCTCAGGTGCTGATGACAGCTCGAGAGAGTGTTTCAGGGGTCCAACGGATGCCATGAAACATACGTGAGGTTGGGTGGTTGAAGCGGCAGTCTGAGACATGTGATGGCCGGCACTGCCGCCGCCTTTCTGGGAGGCATCACCGCTCTTGCCGGTCGCAGCACTTCCTGAAGCAGACATTCTGATGGTGATGTTGTAGACTGCGGGTCAAATCTGTCCAGTCTCCGGATCGTGGTATGTTCTGAGAAAGAACTGAACAGAAGTAAAGAGTGACTGTACCCGATTAAGTACCACCTGGCTGTATGTGGGGAATACCTGAGGGAAGACGGACGTCACCATAGCATGGTGGGGGTAGTGGGGGTGACCCTGGTACGGACTCCGCAGTATCTCTATACCGTCAGGCATGGCGATGAGGTAAGGAAAGGTGTCGGGGCAGTCAGCGAACACATTTGGAAGAAACTACAGAGACGGTGGTATTCTGAGCTATCTACACTTTTCACATTTCAACCTCATAGGAGAAATAACAGCAAGCTAGTCATGAAAGGCCAGTCTTGGCGCCAGGAAAGCAACATCTACACTGGCTTGAGAACTCAGTCCTGGTCATGCAGAGAAGCATCGTTATATGCAAGCAATGCCACCTAGGCACGGCACGGGCACGCAGGCAACCATGTCCTGGCGTGTTTCGCTATGAGCAAGGATTGTCTAGAGATCTTTCAACCCCATCAACCAGAACGTTTATCCGATTGTTGCTGCTCGATGGTAAACGACTTTTTGGCTGCAAGTAACCGTTCTTGAATGCGTGAACCACCAACAAGATGTCGTGTCGTTCACATGACTTCATCCCATGGGTTCTATGACTTGACGGATGACGAATCTTTTAGCCTTTAGTGCTTCCGTTGACAACGTTCTTCACGCGCATAGCAGCAGCGCAGGCAGCCGTTCCATTGATTTCCGCATCAAGATCCATGTATTCCTTGGCAGCCGCCTTACCACCACGTTCCGCAAGGTGGACCAGATACTGCTGCGACAACGATTTAATCACGTCCGGCGCCAAACGACTCTTGCTTCGGATGTCGTCGTGGATCTTCTTGATGCGCTGTAATTGCTCGGTTTGGTTCTGGGAATTGGTTGGCAGGCGAAGCTCAAAGACAAGGTAACCTGCCCAGTAGGTCCGGCTTTCCATGCGCCAACTTTGCTGAGTTTCGAACACTCTACGAGCTTCTTCAACACCTGACTCTGAGTTGCGCTCTCTCCATGTCAAATGCGCCAGCTCAGTGGTCAGAGCCCCTTGGTGGCAGCAGAGCATTCTTGTGAGTCAATGTACTTCTGATACACTGCGGTAGAGGCATTGTATCCCTCTTGTCGGTATGCAAGGTTGGCGAGAGCGACAATGGTCTCCAGGTCCCCGGGTAGCGTAACAAGGATGCCCTCGAGAATTGCAGAAGCGATAGTAGGTCTGTCACAACTCTCTTCGAACAGAGCGTATTGATGACGCACTGCAGGCTCAGCAATCGCCACATAGATGCAACTGGCGCGCGCGTAGATATTACGCACTTCCTCTTCTTTGCCCTTCTGGGAGTACATCCAGCGAGCGAAGCGAAGCCAGAACTCCTGGTACTGAGCGCAAGCGGTGAGGCACCGCTCGTAGAGAAATGCAGTCCGTTGGTAGTTGTTCTCTTCACCTTCTTCAAAGTCCAAGTATTTGTGCCAGTTCTCAAGCTGTGGTTCTTCCAACTCTGTAACGTGGAAGTAGGGGCGCTTGATCTCTTGCTCGTATGTCCATCTCTTGGTCGTCTCATCCTGAGTTCGGTGAAAGGTTTCGAGGTGGTGTTGATCGACACGCAGACGCAGCTCCCGCTCGAGCTCTGGACCACTTCTTCCTCTCATGGTGGCGTTGACTTCATTCTGGAGGCGGGAGAGTACAGTCGGAGGGACCAGATCGGTGACCGGACGTGATGAGGCTAGTGCACGGTAGCGCTCGAAGTAGCGAGCATATTGATGGAGAGGGATATGTATGATTCTACCAAGAATGGTGAACACGTTGTCGATGTGATCAAGGCGGTCTTCGAACTCTATGTATTTGTCCCAGAACGGGTGCGCCAAAAGTCGAGGCCAACGCTGTTTGCTGCACGCTCGAAGAGCCTTCTCACTGTTAGCTAAGTCCTCTCCAGAAGACAAGGGGAAAGGAATTGAGGGAGGGAATGAGAATCAAACAATGTATCTGGCTGTGAGCATGGGATTACTCGTAACGAGCCTTAGCTCTTCCCAGTGTGAATATCCACAACCCAACAACAAGGCATGCGACTGGAACGGACTAGCGCGCTGAGAAATAAAGGAGCGAGTCTGAGAGGTGAGCGTGAGAACTTCACGTCTGGAGTGGGGTCTGAGGATTCTCACCCATGGTCTGTGACAGAATCCCAGGCAATGGTAACGGGTGCTTGTTTGGTAGGCTCCGATCTGTGTGGCGGTCATGGAAGGGAAGGACAGGGGTTCAGCTTACTCTCTGATGGCGTCGTTGTCGTGGTTCGTCTCGACTTTGAAGGAGCAGTAGTTAGCCCAGAGATCTACGGACGACGTGACGCTCGCAACACCGCGCTCATAGATCTGACGTTGGTTAGCTTGTTTCAACTATCGTGATCAGGCGTAAGTTTACCAGCTCCGCAGCCTCGGTCCCAGCAATGGCAAACTCCAGGTCAGCGTACTTCTTCCAATAACCGAAGAACAGTGGGTATTTCGCCAGCAGTCGGTCGTAGACATCTCTGGCGGACGTGATGGCAGCCGGGCTCGAGTTGCGGTTTAGTCCACCCTCCTGGGATTCCGCAGCCTGAACAAGCTTGGTCCACGTCTCGAAATCATCCGGATTCTCCTGCTGTAAACGCATGGATGGTAAGCTCGATTATCCATCCTTGTTCTTCCAGATCCACTACTACCCACCAGTTCAGCATTCAACTTCCTCAGCTCCGCGTTCTCCTCCTCTAAGCCACCCATAGCGTAGTCGCCCATCTTGAAACTGATGTCTGAGACTTCAAGTGTTTCCTCCTCTTCGATTGCTGTCGCCCTGGACTGGAGTTTTGATGTCGCTGAAGTGGCTGGCTTGTTGCGTCTTGGCGACTACACGCGTTGAGGTCAGTTTCCTGCAGAATATGCACGTTGTGCTAGGTTTTATATGTGAACAGTGGCGGCAGCAGCGGATAATTGTCAAGTATGAGTGAATGAAGGAGTGAGATTGGTGAGACCTGGGTTAACATCTCTCTCAGCTCGGTAACTCGGCAACGGTTTGCCAAGCCCGCGATTTCTCCGCTCTTTTGGAAGGGACGCTTTGAGCTTAAAGGACCTACTTGACCTCCTTCCGTTTCTTCTCGTGACAAGTCCTCGACCGGGTTAAGGCTACGAGCGAGTGATCACGATACGGAGGTTGAAGTTGGGACGCGACGTGCCTTGACCCGAACAGACGCACGTCAGTCCTGAAATACTTGAACAACCGCTGACAGCACTTTAATCCCCAACATCTTCAAGCCACATGGCCGAGCTCGATTGGAGTGGAGCATTGTGAAGGAGTTGTAGTGCAGCTGGTAGAACATCTCTGGTCGGGCCTACGATCTCGGTAGGAGAGATGCGGTGTTCGGATCCTTCCAGCTCTTGTACCTTTCTTCTGCATTTGGCTAACAGATGCGTTTCCGTTCCATCCTGGGTGAGGTAGCTCTCTTCTCATGAGGACAGCGACTTGGGCTGAGAGACTCTCCAGGACTGTCTGCGTGCAGGGATGGGATAGTGTACGGCTCAGTACGAGAAGCCGTATCCCAGCAGAGTACAGAGGGGTAGCTGTGGTCCATCAACTACTTCAATGAAATCGACCATACCAATATGGGCATGATTCCGGTGATTATGGAATAGTCCGTGGACCTTTATGTTCCACTGTCTTGCCACTCTCCGTACGCATTGTGGGTGCAGTGAACAGACATACACCCAATTACCCTTGTTCCGGTAATTTACCAAGACGGGCTTCGTCATTCATTCCGGACTATCGATAACGTCTAAATAACGGCGCCTATAAATAGACACGCGCTCTGTCCTCCGCTGCCCACGGTGATCAGTTATCAAGGCAGGGAAGAACACGCAAGTTTATGGCGAGTATAGCGTTCCCGTCCAATTCAAACAAGCTCACAGAGTGCCGTGGCTTCCATAGAACAGAACGCCAAGCAGCGCAAATTCCAGCAGGATAATGTTTGTGCGACTCAAGTGCTTAACGCTGTAGAGGAGCGAGGACCGCGATTGGCTCATGGCAGCTGACTGGAAATGAATGCGGACGCACCCGAAGAGGTGAGAGCGGGTTGCTGTGGCTGTTTGGCCGCTGTCGTTGAGAACGTTGGCAGGCCTGATGAGCAAATGCTTCATGAACAGGAATTGCTACATATCCTCGATGCCCTGAGAGCGATCAACCAGATCAGGGCTACAGGATCGCCATCAACAGTCAGCTACAGCAGTTCATTCTCCGGCAGACTCCAGGGGAAAAAGACATGCACGACAGAGTAGGGTTCGAATGAGTTCGTGTCTCCATGCATTCGTGCCCTTGCATTTTCAACGGTGATTGGCTCGTGCATTCTTTCCCGGCCTCCACAGTTTCAGGTCGGATAGACCCTGCCTTGTTTGAAGAATGGTACCGTATGCGCCTGCATCTCGCTCCTTTCTCATGGACATCTGCCATCCGTAGAATATCACGATCTTTACCTCTCCAGCAATTCTCCACCATACGCCACCCATCCCTCGACCGCGCTCGACTACGTTCCGTATATCCTGCTTTTGCGACTCTACCGACCGCACCAGTGCAGCTTGACGTACAGTTGTAGCTGAAAGCGTCTCCAAACTGGATTAGCTGCCGTCATGTCTTTCGCAACGTCGTTCTGGGGTGGCAACGACTATGCCGGCGGCCTTGGTGTCCTTTTCGGCAAGCTCCAGCAGGGAGTGCAGGAGAACCAACAGATGCTCACGATTGCGCGTATGCGAGCCGAAGCCGAAGACCTGTATGGACAACGCTTGGGTGACATTGAAACTGCAACGAATAAAATCAGTGGTGGTTTCCAAAGGATGATGGAGCAAGCGTCAAGAAGGTGCGCGCAGTCAGCTTTGCGGGATAAATTACTGAAACGCTGACGATACGACTGTTCAGGCATACGAAGGTGTGCGCGCCGAAATGATCGAGGCCTCTAAGAACCACCGGAAGATTGCCTCCAACATCCGAGAACTGGTTGTCAATCCTTTTGCTCGATGGTGCGATGCGCACGCTGCAAGAGTTCAGAACTCACAAGACGATTTGCAAGCACGGATAAAGGCACATGATAGGCAAGCAGAGACAGTGCGGACCTACCGGAGCCAATACTACAACAAATGTCGAAGGGTTGAAGACTTGGACGAGGAGGAAAAGCTGGCCTTTCAGGATCCACAACGTGATGCTGTAGTCAGCCCGAAACCACAGCAACCGAAGATACCAACGATCAAGATGTCCTCAGAAAACGACGAGCCCGAAGAAGAGGAGCCCATCGATATTGGAGACGAGACATTCATGCCAGAGCAGGTCAAGAAGATCCTCACGCACATGCTTGACAACATCAAGCTCGGAGAGGTGAAAGTGCCAATCTTGGGTACGTATCAGAATGTCTCTACAGGAGCCGATATCACAGAGTACATTCAGAAGCATCTCGGAGGTACAAGTGTGAGTTACGCGGAACGGATAGGACAAGACCTGATCGCCAATGGCTTTTTGCGCCTGGTCGGTAATGTCGGAAATGCATTTGCGAACAGCAGCCGGATGAACTACCAGTGGAAACCAAAGGTGTTCCAGATAACCGGCTATCCGGAGAAGCGAACAGGGACAGGTATTCTCAGTAGAACAGCGAGCATGGCTTCCGATGGGTCAGTGCCCGAGTCCCCAGTGGCTGGAGCAGTAGGCAGCTACCTTGCAGGGTGGAATCCACTTGTCAACGCGCATCCCAACGAGACCCCTGCAGAAAGACTTCGACGGGAAGCACGCGAAGCTGACGAGCGATACAAGGCAGCGGTACAAAAGCTCGATGCCTTGCGTTGCAACCTGGAAGAAGCCATGGTTGATCATCTAAGATTCATGGAGCGCTGTGAATTGGACCGCCTGAAAGCCATCAAGAGTGTCATCCTGGACTTCTCAGGGGCAATCAGCAATGTGATCCCCAGTTTGCAGAGTACCGTGGACAACATGATGCTCTTTCAGGAGACTGTTCAGCCGCTGGGTGACCTGCGTTATCTCCTAGAAAACTACAGGACGGGGTCCTTCGTGCCCAGGGTGCAGATTTACGAGAATTATTACAACAATGTTGACGGTAGGTTGCAAGGCTCGTGAACATAGGCAGGAAAGAGCTAACGCATTGACCAGAACAGACTTTTGGCGTTGACATTGAGGCGCGCGCTCGCGCTGATCGCAAGCGTGTTCCATTGATCGTTACGACTATACTGATGTATCTAGACAACCGTAAGTGCTGTTTACTAAAACCACACCCAACTGTTACTGAAGCGGAGTAGGCTATCCTGATTTGGAAGGCGACGATGCCCGCCGTGGCATTTGGCTTGTTGACGTTCCCCTTGCCAAAACCCACCACCTCCGCGCAGCCATCAACACAGGCAAACCCGCTTCGCATGAAATCCTTGAAAATTATGAGATACCCGTCGTTGCGAGCGTTTTGAAGCTTTACCTTTTAGAACTCCCCGACTCCCTTGTTTCTTCCATGGTATACGAAATCGTCAAGACCATCTACACAACTACCGCACCCAATACTTCGGAAAGCGCCCGCATCAGTGTCATCCAGAGCACTCTTGGCCAGCTTCGGCTTGCCAACATCGCCACCCTCGATGCGATTACCACCCATTTCACCCGTCTGATCGAGCTCACATCTGCGGAGGAACCTTACGTGGCGGCATTAGCGTCTACTCTGGCGCCATGCATACTTCGCCCAAAACAAGAGACGTCTTTGTCAATGACCGAGAAGTTCAACGTGCGGCTTGTACGAGACCTCTTCGCCCACAAAGATGCCATCTTTGGCGAGCTGAAGCGTGCCTCATCCCTGTCGCACACCAACTCCGGGGCCAGCAGACCGCGAGCAATCAGCACCGACGAGAGCAGGCGAAAACAATTCATGGAAGAGCGCCAACGTGCAATAACTGCCGCCGGAGCAAATCGCAGTCGTGCTACTAGCCCGTTCAGACAGTCTTTCGGCGAGCCCAGATCGCCCATGCCGCTGCCCGGCCACCGCAGAGAGCGAAGCACGCACGAAGGGACCCGTTTTCCTGTCAACGCCTCCACCACTAATTCTCCAGTCGCCGAACGTCGACAGCGCGGTAGCCTCGAGGTTCCTGGCTCCCCACCAAATGTTCAGCCGGCGACCACCGTCCCGCAGTCACCGCCAAAGCAACAGCCGAACGGAACTGCGCACTCTCCTGCTCCCGCAGTGGGTCAAGAACCGAACGAGGCCAATGTCACCAAGACACGTGACCGCAGCGACACCACCATCATCACCCGCGACCGCAGTGACACAAACGGCTCCGCAGCACCCGTCATGAGCTCATCGCTCTCGAATCCTATCGACTTCATGTCTCCGCAACACTACTATTCCTCGTCACTCACCTCAGTCGACGACAACACGAGCAACAGCAATATTGACAAGGACGCTGGCGCCGGCGCAACTGCCCCTTTCAGCAGCGGCCCTCAGATCAACAGCCTCAGCCCCAGGCAACGACAAATGTAAAAGCTGAAGTCGAGAAACGCAATTCGTTGACCCGCTCCGGCGTCGTCAGCCGCGGCCACGTCCAGCGCCGTGGCACAGGCGGGCTGCAGCGGCAGAGCCTGATCGGTCGGCCAGACAAGCGTGACAGCACAGGCACTATCGGTAGCTTGAGTGGCAGAGAGAGGGGTGATACTGTGGGAACAAGTGCGGGCGAGATCGTCCAAAGTCCCATCGATGGCGGTTCGGATAGCGAGAGGAGGGGCGTCGACTTAGTGGACAAGCCTATGGATTTCGACTAGGTGTCGGTATGGTATAGGTCAGGAGAGGCGTGAGCTGTTCGAGGAGGGAAGGTGGCGTCGAAAAATGGAGTGTAGGATGTTTCGTAACGGATACGGAGGCTTGAGAGTTTGCATTGCTGATCTTGGGATGCAAGGACACGAGTGCATTTGTATGATGTACAACAGTGTACCGTCATGTCGAGTTTTGCTGGTTTGCATGAACCTTTCCAAGTGTTCTCGTACAGTTGAGAGGTCTCCCCGTTCGCGAGCCTACTAACACCTAGAGTTCACGATTCAACCGCTGAGCAGGCGAATCACTTTTCCATCTGACTTCCACATTAGCGGGAGCCACGATGGATACTTGAACAACCATGCCGAAACGTGCGGTTTAATGATGATGTGCAGATGCAAGTGATGAACCGAGACGATATCGGGCCATATGATAGACCCAATGAATGGTCTTCGGCCCCGGTGATAACCACAATGCAGTTCTGACTGCTTCACCGTTGGGAAATGCTTGCTGAGAAGCTTCTTCTTAACGGCCTCCATGTCTTTGACTACTTCTGATATGAGCTCCTTGAGTGTGCGTACAATCGTGGCATAGGAAGTGGGGAACGGCGCAAACTTACGCAGCGGCAGATCCGCAATAGTCAATGCCTCGATGTCACGGATGTGCCTCGCATGGTTAGGCTTAGGCATGATGAGCCAGTGTTCTTGGCCGGATTTGCGAATGTTCTCAACGACGATTATTGCATCATCCTGTAGTTGTCAGTCTGTTGCTGGAGAGGCGAGCCGGGATTAAGTCACTTCGTAGACGATGTCTTTGAGGTTAGAGAGGTTGCAGAAGATGCAGGTTGTTTGTTTCCGCTCGGTCCATTCGAGGTTGAAAAGGTAGTGCAGTGCGCGTCTAACAGTGTCCATCGGACAGGACGGTTGTGTTTAAAATCAGAATCTCACTTCGTAGGCTCAAAGAATCGCTTCCAGTCTAATAGTTGGATTTCTCTTCTTTCCCTTTCCTTTTTATCATCAAGTTGATGCGAACTGTCACCGCGGCGGTTGTCAAGGACAAAGTGATCGAACCTAAAAGGCAGAGATTATGAGGCTAGTGTTCTAAATTAAAATCGAGCTGGCTGCCTGCTCACCTACAACGTGGCTGTGCCAGCGACGCTAGCATGCCTTTTGCTTACCAGGCCAAACAATACTTCTATGCGGATGGTAAGATGCCATGAAACGTTTGACCGTAGTTGCGCTCGAACGTTGCTTGATAACGAGTTGAAAATCGTAGAGCACCTTCAGGTAATGAAGATGAACCCGGTGATGACACGGGGTTGATTGTCGGGAACGGAGCCAGTTGGCCTAACTTCATATCTAGGCCTTTTCTCTTCGAACTGAATGCCGGAATCCACACGTTTCTGTTGTACAAGTCGACGGATCGCAGGAACGCGCCAAGAAATGCCGTCAGAGCTCATCAGAGCTTTCGAGGTCAGACACATCTGTCGGTTCCCTCCACTACTGACACATGGCTTTCAAGTCTTCGACCACATCTGTTCCTGTGATCTCTTGACTGAACCAGGGCGCTGGAAGGCATCTGCTGTTGGACCGAAGAGCACAACAGATAGGTTTCTTCGTTATCGTTACAAGAACGGTTGGACACCTCAGAAACTGACACATCGGCATCGTAAGAACATGGAATGCCGGCTTCGAGGAATCGTCGACGCCAGTTGGAGTACTAAAATTGGAGGTTGAACGACCCAAGCCGCATGGTTGTAGCAGAGCCATCAGTGTCCATCAAACTCTCTATCCTCTTGCTACAAGCGCACCCACCTAATAATCCTTCGAGAAGCCTGGCGTTTCTGTGCTATCGGGAGGTCAGTACCGAGGCACAAGGCCCATGTTCTTAACTTCTTAGAAGTACTCTACTGGTCGATCACAGCGGTTTCTATCCTCTCAAATTCAAGAGCCGCCGCCGCCAAAAGCTCCACCCACTCAAATACCGCCTGAATGCATTCGGCCTACCACGGAGCAGCTGGGATCTACTACTGAGTGCGGTTGACCTGCATGCTGCAAAGTAATATCTTCACGTTCATCAAAGTTACGTTCTGGGCTGGGGGGAGATGCGGAGCATGTCAATCACATTGGCTAGCATATTCTCAAGGACCCTGTACCCTGGCTTAACGAAGGCCAACTAAACGCTACACCTGCCTAGGCCGGGTCTGCCGATCAGTTGCAAGAGTTTTTGAGTTCTTCGTGCAGCCTCGGCGAAAGATGAGGCAGGCATGCAGCTCACCACCATGCGCCGACCTTGCTTCTGCATAGACAAGGGATAGAGCAGCCATTTGCCTTGTCTTGCAATTTTCTGAGCGACGGGCGATATTGTGTGCTGTACGGTAGCAGCAGGGTTCACGCTTCGGACATTGCGGTATACCTCTCGGAGGCCAATGCTCCTGCGATGTGTTTCATACGCAAACAGCTACTGGAGTGATACGTTTTTACGTTCCAGACACTGAGGTGGTAAGGCAGAGAAAGCGGCAGGTCCTTCTGTATGGTACCCACCAGCCGGGACGGCAGTTGAACCTGCAAAGGAAGACATGTCAGCCAACGTTCGTCCGACATGGAACATGGAGTGGACACCACGGATGCCGTGACCGCTATCAAAAGGCACAAATGCCACAGGGGTGATCAACCAAAGAGATTAGTCGGTCATGCCAGACTAGGTCCATGTGACTGGCTTTCTCGGACGTAAGTGGCTTTGCAGGAGAACTCAAAGCGGAAATCACCGTTACCGTTTGGGAGAGTTGATGGACGTTTCTCCACGCTACAACCCCTTCCCGTGGACGGGTGATTGACGGATCGTTAGGATGACCCGAAGTGCGGGGAGAGGGCGCAGATCAAGCAATCAAACATCCTGAGCTTATTACAACTTTAGCATCTCGAAATCTTATCCTGGCAAGAAACCGAGGCTTGACAGAAACAAACTCAGGACCTTGTCCTCGACTCCTCTTTGACGACTCACATCTGCTTTCCTTGGTTCAACAGTTAGTAGCCTAAAGTCACCGTCTTAGTGAACTGCATTCTCTCTGTCCAATGAGACCTACTGCGGCACGGTCGTTAGGTGCTCGACCATGCATGCGCAGTATAGCCGATATTGATCAGCCTATACATTTTCCGCTTCGGGGCAGCCGTGTTCACCAGGCGTGTGAATCGCAGAGTCAGCAGCTTTGGGTGTGAGAGACGATGCATACTCAACTGTTATGCCTCGGCAGATTCGTGTTTTCGTGCCCAGCAAGGAGCTACCGCGAAGGTATATATATCAGGTCCTTCTCGTCTGTATGTTAGAAATCATTCATTGTGGGTACATCACCTTCTCAAACGTCCTCCATTCAACACGTTCTTCATGATGAAAAACGCGGTCGTCCTCTCACTTCTCCTGTCATCGGCTTCAGCCTTCCCATGGGTCGCCATGATGCCCGGTGTAGACAACTCTCTTCTGGGATCTAAGGCCCCGAAGAAGCGGCAACAGGCAGGTGGCAATCAACCTGGTGGAGCTGCCACTTGCCCATTCAATTCCAATCACCAGCCTGCCGCGCCATTCAACTCCAAGTACGCGACCCACAAGTACCACCAGGGACTCTGATCGTGAGCTGACCCCTGCCAGGTACCCATACAATTCTGCCCAGAACGGTTTGCCAGGCAAGGGCATCGGCGGTTATCAGGTTCCCGCACCAGGTGATACCGCGCATCAATTCGTAGCTCCCGGTCCTAATGACATCCGTGGTCCCTGCCCGGGACTAAACACCGCTGCGAACCACAACGTAAGTATCTCAAGCCCATGCTGGTCTGTCCTTCCTCTGACCGCATCTAGTTCCTTGCTCATGATGGTATCACCACTTTCAACGAGCTCGTGGATGCGCAGCAGAACTTGTACAACGTCGGCTATGACCTCGCGGTGCTGCTCGCGCTGCTCGGGCTCACCCTCACGGACGGTGACCTTGTCACTGGTATGCCCGGTTAACCTCCCGTTTTTCAGACCAGTCTAACGCGTTGTAGAAAAACTGTCCATTGGTTGTGATGCCACAACCAGGACTTCTTTCAACCCTGCACTGACGGGCAGCGAGCCGGGTCTTGTAAGTATATCCGTCCAGCCGACTCTATCATATGCTAATTCCCGACAGGATGGACACAACAAGTTCGAGGCGGACACCTCGCTCACCCGTAATGACTATTTCCTGGGTAACGGCGACAACTTCTCATTCAATGGCACTCTCTTCAAAATGATGGTTGACTCGACCGGCGGCACCTTCGGCAGAGACCAAATGGCGAAGTACCGCTACGAGCGCTACCAACAGTCTCTGCAAGACAACCCTGACTTCTACTTGTAAGTTTCAACCCTCACCGGTTCCTCGCCCTCTATTAACCTCTTTTAGTGGTCCGCTCTCCCTCCTCCTCTTCGGCGCCTCCTCTTTCCTCTACGAGCTTATGCCCTCCGGCACAAACAACTACGCCCCTGATCTTGCCACCATTTCTTCCTTTTTCGGCGCCTCAAAGAACAGCGACGGCACCTGGTCTTTCAACAACGCGGAAAAGATTCCAGACAACTGGACCAACCGCATTAAGCCTTACACCAACAACGATGTTACGCTTGAGATCCTGGCCCAGTATCTGGAACACCCCGTTCTCTTCGGTGGCAATACGGCCAACGGCTCCTTCGATGCAATAAACTTCGGGGCAATCAAGAACGGCAAGATCAGTTCGAGTATCAGCCCGGCGAACACGGCTTGCTTGCTGTATCAGCTCGTGACGCAGAGCGTGCCAAGTTATCTGAACGGTGTTACCACACCGACGGTCGATGCGCTCACATTCGTGCTGACGAAAATTAAGCCAACCTTGCAGAACCTGGGATGTCCGATCCCTCTGACTTAGAAAGGCAGATATGGTTGGGTTGACCGCTGCTAATGTTCGACGGATGCTTTACGATCGTTTGTGCTTATGTGTTTCGCATCATGTGACCGGGGAAGGACGCACCGCGGGCTGTGTTGTATGAAGGAGGAAGTCTAGTCGTTAGGCCGGCAACAATTTAGCATATGAAGCGAGATTTTACTCAACAGACTATTCCCTCGACCAAGCAGTGAAGTCCCATGCATCAACCTACCTAGCTGTGATCGATTGTATTTGCGTCCTCAACAGAACCAGACTGATTGTTTCTTTCTACGTATCACGTGTAGTAGCGTTGACATGGATATACCCGCGCAGCTATTGCGGCATCTAGCGCCAAGCTTTGAGGCCGAAACCTTCTCCGCGGCATATGCAGATCTGGAAACGTGCATCCAATGCCACCGACGACATTCCCACGTTGGCATTGCTTCTGTTGTCTGACCGTTTGCTGCCTGTCATCTTCTTCGCTAGCAGAACGTCTGACGCACTGGACAGGAATGGATGCCAGACGTTGAACGCATCAGGGTCTACCTAACCGCCCAGATCCGCCCGTCACGTTGACGGTATCTGCAAGCACGGGAGTTCGACAGATGATGGAATACAGCCGCGAGTCCCTGGTTGATGACCGCCGTCACGCATCGCAGAGCAATCATGACAGCTAGACATGGTGCAATGTCTACCGACACTTCTGTACTTTAGTACCAGACATGCGTTTGCCATCTTTATAGAAGCATCTTCCGACCACTTTAACCACGTTTGATCCTGCAATCTCATCCGCCATGGACAAAGTAAACGGTCATCCGCCTCAAGAACTCGCTCGTCTCGTGTCCCGTGCGGGCGTCGCAAAGGCCCGTCTGGTGAGCCCATCGGTACCCGATTCGTAGAGAGAAGCGGCACCTAACGATTTAAGGGCTATCCTGAATACGTGATCAAGTCCTTCATGGGCGGCGTCTTCATCTCCCTCGGTGCTCTTACAGATCTCGTCATCGTCTCTGGATGCCCTGGTCTCCGCGAGTCCAACCCGGCTCTCGCAACTATGATCGCCGGCTTTACTTTCCCGCTCGGCTTCGTACTTATTATCCTTACGAACATGGAGCTGGCAACGAGCAACATGTTTGTCATGCCGTTTACCTGGTTCCAGAGGAAGACGACCCTATGGGACTTGGTGAAGAATTGGGTTATCAGTTACTTGGGCAACTTGGCCGGCTGTCTTTTTGTGGCAGGCTTCTTGGCGTGGTGGAGCGATACACTAAGTTCCGATGTGCAATCATCATACGCGGTCACCCAAGCGCAAGGAAGAGTCAACGTCCAATGGAGCGTCAATTTCTTGCGAGGAGTCGGCTGCAACTGGTTCGTGGCACTGGCTTTCTTCCTCTCCCTCGGCAGCGTCGAGTTCGTCAGCAAGATCTACTGCATATGGATCCCCGTCTGGGCCTTCGTGATTCTCGGTTATCAGCATTCGATTGCAAACTTCTTCCAGGTCCCCATTGGCATGTTCTATGGGACGAATTTTGGTGTTGGCAAGTTCATCTACCAGAGTATTATACCGGTCACACTTGGGAACATTGTCGGCGGCGTGGTGTTTGGTGGCATGGTGTTTTGGTATCTGTACGGTAGAAACGATGGCCTAGACACCGAAACAGGACAGCCACTCAATGCTGAGAGGCGAAATCTGGACGGTATCAACAAGATGAAAGCAGATCCCACTGTCGGTGGAGGCAATCCAGGCAATGGAAGCGTCTACAGGGGACCGTATGATCGGAACAACATGGTGGACGCCGTGTGAGGCTGCTGTCGGAGGGACAGAGGCTTGATACACAAGAGCATATCTCAAGTATATGCTACAGATAGATGGACTGCCATACGACAAAGAGTAGTAGTGGTACGGGCTCGAACAGCTTTTTGCTTTCACCCTGTTGGACCCACGAACTTTGACGGGCCTCACATTCCTGTCCTCTCCGATGTTCTCGACAGATGTAGTACAACGGTTAATGAGGCACGACTGTAACGTAACGTAGACGCTCTGACAATGCACCCTTGTCCCGAGATAGAAGGTGCGCGCCTCTACCGTGTCACTGCCTGCGCAGCCGCGGAAGAGGACGCGGAAATGGATTTTGACAGTGGTTGGGTGGTTTTCATGGCCAGGTAAGCCGGCGGCCGCGGGTGATTGTCAGCTTTCCATCAAAACCTGCTGAGAACGCATGTGGGCGGTCGACTGGGATCACGAGGTGGAGGTAGTGCTCGCTTCAGACGTCGATGCAAGGGAGAGGATCTAGTCAAGAGAGGAAGCGTGTTTTTGTAGGGAGCAACCGCATTGGCTGGGGTGAAAAGGGCCAGCAAGGATTAGTTTAACATGTACCAGAATGTCCTAAAAAGCAGCGGCAATCAACTCAGTCGGTCTTCCATCACCATCGAGCAAATCACGCCTTCAGAACGTTCACGACATGCCCCTACGGCACACCAGTAACGCAGTTAGAACGCCTGTCTCACTACTGGTATGGATCGTCGCCGATCACTACTGGACCATCACCGGATCGGTCAGTACACAGCGGTATCCAACTCCAGTATCGTCAACGATAGCCTGGTTACCAGATGCGCTGTTTGATGCAGCCGCTTGCTGGACCTGGGCGGCCGACAAGGCATTGAATTGAGTTTATTACAGAACTGAAGTCCTCATATTACTGTCCCATAAACACGTGTAAAACGTACAGACACCAAACTCCCATCATCATCACTTTTTCTCGTCGCCATTTCTCAAATTACCCAAATACAACGCGCGTACTCGTCCTATTTCCCATCTCTGAATCATATCACACACCCCTAAAGAGCAAAGGCAGCAAGAGCGAACACTGCTGCAGCACCAGCAGTGCCGACTCTGGCAGCAGCGTTAGCAGTCTGCTGAACAGGGCTCTGCGTCGGCGTGCCAGCAGTAACAGTTCCGTTGCCACCGTGAGGCGCCGGGACTGGCACAACGCCACCAGAAGGAGCAGCACCGCCGTAGCTACTTGTGGGGCTCGCAACAACTGGGCCTACAGGAACGGTGCTGGTAAGCGTGCATGGGCAATCAGTCTTCCGGCTAAGTTAGCATGATGTTTGTGAAGCGGTTAGGAATGGTATACTAACAATGGTCAGGGTGGTAGCGGAGGAGACGGTATACGTCCTCGAGTTGATGGTGACGGTGGTAGGACCCGGGCAGTAGGTCGTAAGCGAAGTGACGACTTCGGTCGTGGTGGTGTAGCCCGAGCCTGGCACGGAAGTGGTGGCGGGACTGCCAGGGTAGCTGGAAACACTGGTGCCGTTGAAGGGGTTCAAGCCCAGGCAGCCCGCGTACTGGCTTGCACAGAAAGCGTGGTTGGCCTCTGGCGCAGTTGAACATGCAGTCCAGGTGTTGAAGCAGGTGCTCTGGCAGCCATGGTAGACAGATGCGCAGTATGCAAGATTGGCTCCAGGTGCGGTAACACAGGCGTTGTTCTGGGATTCGCAGTCGGTCGCGGTGGCGGTGGCGGAGGCGCTGGAAGTGATAGTGGTGGAGCCTGGTGTGCTGGTAGAGGTTGAGATGGTAGTAGTGGTGTTTCCATTAGAAGCGAAAGGGTTGTAGCCCAGACAGCCGGCGTAGACGCTGGCGCAGTACGCGTTGTTGGCATTAGGCTGCGACTTGCAAGTGGCGAAGACTTGGTCGCAGTTGCTCTTGCACGCGGAGTTCTGAGACGCGCAGTATGAAAGGTTGGCCTCAGGTGCGGTCACACAGGCACTGTTCTGAGACACACAGTCGGTGGCGCTGGCCGCGGGAGCAGACGAAGTCGAAGTCGAGCTTTGGTAGGGCGTGAGCGCCGCTGCGACGCAGGCAAAGCTCAAGAGAGCCGAAGTAACAGTGAACTGCATGATGTACGGAAAGTGTGATGCAAGCTTATCAACGAAAGCGAACGTGGGAGAACTAGAGAAAAGCGTTGGTAGTGGTAGTGAGCGATTGATGTATGAAATGCAAAGATGAAACTACGAAGGGAGAGGAATGTAGGCAACTTATATCGCTCCGCATGTCCTGCATTGCATTGAACTCAGATCCTATGGGCCGTCAATGTGGTCAAGGCTCTCCGCTTAGCCACGTCCTCGTTGCATGAAAGAGAGCAGGCAGCCCCTGCTGTGTACGAGGGCGTACAGAGTCCACTGACGAGGGTGACATTGGTTGCAGAGTCAATGCTGGTAATTACTCAGACTACACTATGTTCTTTTGCTCAAGCCATTCCTCAAAAGAGTCACCAGTCTGCAGACTCCATTGGTGGCGGCGCTGAAACACTGAGGCGGGTGGCATACGAGGGCTGAAACCCCACAGTAAGCAAGGAAGTAAACGCGGTACAACACTGTCAATGAAGAGGGGAAAGAGGAGATCGCTCTTTGTTTGGAAGTAAATTCAACCCCTGTGCGCCCTTGCATGCGGTTGACCGCTTGAGGCTTGGCTGTGTAAGCATGTAAGACGCGCCCGGCCCCGCTCAGGTCAGAAGAATACGAGAACAGGCCTGCGCACCGTCGGCACTGCCTGCTCAAGCGTTCTTATGAGACTTGTTTAAGACCTTGATTGATCCGGGTATTTGAGGAAGCAACTGCTGAGCCTGGGACGTGTTGTTCTTGGCGGCGTTTGCAGGTCGCGGTTGATAGCTGTGGTTGACGCGAAAGCCACTCCTGTCGGCATGCAGGAAGGATCGACGTCTGCTTTCTCTGCCCTCTCTCGTACTCAGCGCGATCCCGTCAATGTCATCGTAATTGCGCTTTTCGAGGTGTTCGTTGTGTAAGGGCCGTGCCTCGTCAGAGATCGGAAGAGCGATAGTCGTCGAGACTCTCGAACATTGCCTTGAACAACGCGTAGCGTTTAATGCGCGAACAATGCAGCGGCAGACGAGAGGACAGAAGATGAGTCTGGATATAGTAGTTGTAGCGGTGTTGTATCCTTCGCTGCTGATGACTCTCAAATGCTGACTAAGTAAATCCGCGGTTGTTGCCGTGATCTAAGAGAACATCATCAACCGGAGCTTCACAGCAAAGCGCCTTGAGCCCAGCTACTCTATATCCCTCTATTCCACATCCAATCGCCCCGATAAACACTCGCCATGTTCCGCACCGTCCTCCTCAGATCGGCTAGATGCCTTGCTCAAGCTACCCCAAGAGCTCAGGCCCCAATTGCGCGCAGAGTCGTCGCCAACCCATTCATCACATCTAGGACCGTCGCCCCTTCAACTTTTGCTGCCGTCAGGTGCTACTCCGCACATGCCGGTCTCGGAAAGGAGGAGGTTCAGGGTAGGATTCTGGACTTGTTGAAGAACTTTGACAAGGTGAGGCGGGTTGCTGTGCATTGAAACGGAACGATACTGATTCGAGTCCACAGGTCAACGACGAGTCTAAGGTACACCTTCAATATTGGATCAGCAACATGGATGCGATTCTGATACGTCTTTAGCTCTCTCCCACATCGCACTTCACGAACGACCTCGGTCTGGACAGCTTGGATACCGTTGAGGTGGTCATGGCGATTGAGGAGGTGGGTATCACAGGCAAGACATAATACGCGGTCGGTGGCTGATCGTTTGGCAGGAGTTCAGCATTGAGATCCCCGACAAGGAGGCCGACGCTATCCACAGTGGTATGATGGGCATGATACGATCCGATGAAGGATGTTGGAATCTAATTCTGCTACAGTAAACCAAGCGGTAGACTATATCCTTGCCCAGCCAGATGGTAGGTCAAATCGCCCGGGATTTAGGTTCAATGGCTAACACTTCTGTAGCACACTAGATTGTTGCATATCTGGAGGTGATGCAGATGCGGAGGAGAGAGCGCGGCCGCGTATGTTAGAGGACCATGGCAGCCGAGTTTATGGGCTGGACTTCATCATTCATGGGCGCCATGCATGTAAAGACACTTTAGCAATTGGTCCATGGACCGTGTGTACTACCAACATATGACAAGCTTTCTTCACACAGTAGTCGTTGCACGTGTCTTGTGGTTCTACTTGAGCGACCTCGAACAATATAGGGGTTCTTCTTTCGGCAAAGATCGGCGCTTTTGAGAGCAACGCTTGTGCATTCTCAGGCATACAGCTTTACTCGCAACTTATCTTGTTGCAACACATTCCCGATCCATTGTTCTACGACTCTACGTTCGGATCAGTTCTATTGAAACACATTGCGCGAAATCTGGATCACTTGGCTAATCTACCACAACTCTCACACGCAAAGCTGCCGTGTGCGACCATACAGCATCCCACGTTAACAGTCAACAACCCACTTCTGTCCTCCTATCTTGTCGCAACATTCAATAGATATCTCAACACACCATGGCCTCCACTTCTGGCCTTACGAGGAGGAGGGGAGGCGGCGGAGGCACGGTCCCAGACAATGAAGACGAGACCGCCAGAGTCAGCTCCCCTGCGCCAAAAAGACCTGAGAGCAGAGGGGCGCCCGAGACATCCTATGAGAGCTCATCAAACGGACACAAGATCGCGTACGACCCGCGGGACATGGCAGAGAGTGCGGAGCGCAGCAAACAACCTAAGTTGACGCTCATGGAAGAGGTGCTGCTTATGGGGTTGAAAGACAAGCAGGTGCGTTGGCGTTTGCGCCCGTGGAGTGGTCAAAACGGACTTGTGATATTGGACATGGCTAACCAGGAGTGTCGTGCGCGCAACAGGGATACCTGTCCTTTTGGAACGATAACATCTCCTACGCTCTACGCGGCTGCATAGTCATTGAGCTGGCTTTCCGCGGCCGGATAAGCATGCAGAAGGACTCTAACCGACGACGATATCCACTCGCAGACAGACTGATCGAGGTTATAGACGACTCGTTGACGGGCGAGGTGTTGCTGGATGAAGCACTCAAGATGATGAAGAGCAGTGAGAAGATGAGTGTCAGCTCGTGGATTGATCTGATGAGCGGTATGCAAACAACTTTACATCTGCAGCAAAGGCAGCAGAGGAGCAAGAAGAAACTGACGGCGGAATACCACGACAGGCGAGACATGGAACCTTATGAAGATTGGCTACCAGCTAAAACAAGTCCGAGAGAGGCTCGCAAAGGGTCTGGTGGACAAGGGCATCCTGCGCACTGAGAAGCGCAACTTCCTGCTTTTCGACATGGCAACGCATCCTGTAGCAGACGGCGGCGCCAAGGATGAGATTCGTAGACGCGTCCGCAATGTCCTGACGCAGCGTACCGTTGTCCTCCCTGCCAGCCAGTTCCTGCCTGAGGAGATGGAATTCAGGTATCTGAGGACTATCAGCATGGTCTGCGCGGCCTACGCGGCGAACGTGCTCGAGAATGCGCTCACGACATTGGGTCATGAGGCGAGAGAGGGCGTTTGCCCAGGTGTGTTGGTCTGGTCACAAAAACATTTTAGGCGCTGACTTTGGTTAGGTTGATGAACTGCTCGCAGAGTACTCTCAATGGCCGTTCGGAAGGAGAACGGGAGGCCAAGCCGCCATTGGAGCAAATCTGGGACAAGTTATTGCGGATGAAGTCAACAACGCGAAAGACAAGGAGCTCCAACTTGAGGTGAGCCGAAACTCGAAGGCCGAACTCGGGCACGCATACTGACAGGGTTTTAGGTTGTGGCGGCCTGTCTGAGCGTCTTCACCAGGCTCGACTCGTTGCTGTAGATTGGATGAGAAAAACTATGGCGTGAAGCTGGACAAAGACGGATTCTGACAATCGCCCAAGGCGTACATCACGAGGTACGGCAACGATCTGATACGACGGATAGAAAGTATGTGTCCTGATGGGTCACGACCGCGATGCATGACTCTAGGCGTTCAAGCGGCGCTGGTACAAGTCACGTGACGGTGCAGTGCTGAAGTGCGGCTGGGGAGGAGGACGACGACGGCGTTGTGTTTCTGCTCCAGTAGCATTTGATAGCGTTCTGCAAAAGTCCCTAAGACGATGCCTTGATTGCCTGCCCTCCGTTGTTGTGATGGCCAGCAGCGTGCATTGAGGCGTCGGTCAAATGGTGCAGGCCGATTAGCAGCCACATCAGGGGACGCCCATGTCTTTCGCCACATTGTGACATTCTGCAGAGAAGCTGATCTACGAGCAATTTGTACCGCTAGGGAATGCATAGAGGGTACTCTGTTCTGAGCAGCTGAGCGATAGAGAGGAGGGGGCGGAGTTGCTTCGGGAAGCCTGACCTGATCTGAGCTGGTGGTGTCTATAATGATAGTAAGCTGCTATTGCAAGGCGAAGTCGTTCAGAGTGAGGGACCAGCCTGCTTCGTTGTCGTGTGATCTAACCTGTTCTAGAGGTACGCTCCAGCAAAGAGGGCAATATAGCAAGGCCTGCATGAGAGCTTGCAATAGCATACAGAAGTCGGGTTGTCGTTGTGGCTTTGCAGCAGCAATCATGCTGGAAACGTGTCGGCTTGAGAGCGTGAGATAGTATCATTGTTTACGGGTCCGCCGACTGACCGGAGCGTGCCTTTACGCGAACGATCCATTGAAGGCTTGGCAGAAGTTGCGACTTGTTCCGCTGGCTGCGTGCTGTTTAGTGACGCACTCATCTGGTTGGCATGTGGTCCAGGTAACTAAAGGTATGTTGCTAATCTCTTTGCCGCTACCTAAACCGTCCCATACCATGCATCTCTTCCTGTCCCTATCCTCTTTGGCGTACCTGCCGACCTCTGTACAGCTGTCGAGCGTTGACGGCTGACCTCGGCCTCATGGCTGCTCTACCTACGCGCACCCGTCAATACAGACGAGACGCGCCTTATTTGCTACCCCGTCGCTGACTGCCACAGATATCTATCGATTGGCAGACCTACCCTCCCATTTTTGCGCGTCAGCCAGTCCATGCCAGGAACTACAGCCACCGGATAATGAACCCTCTGACCCCATCATCTGCTCCGTCATACGGGCAACCTTTCGCCCTGTCACTCCCACCCCGAATCCGACGCAACACAAACCAGAACTCAGCATCAGGCGGGGTTCAACCTGCTTCGCACCATGACAACAACGCGTCCGAGTCTTCATTGACTGATACCGGCGACGCGATTAGAGAAGGCAAGCAACGCGCCAAGGACATCATGGCTGCTTCTGGAATAGACATGCAGAGCACTCCTACATCAAGCGCGCCGTCTGGCGATGGCGACCAAGCGAATGGTGTCCAGATGACCAGGAAACGCTCCAGATCTGGCTCGCGCATCCCCGCCAGGGCTTCCTCCGCGCAAGGTTCCAGCAACAATGAATATCCGCCGCACGATGATGTCCTTTTGGAACAGTACATTCAACGCGACTTGTTCTTCTCGGCTGCGTCGGCGGACGACATAGAAAGAAACCGCGAGCTGGTCCGGGATAAGGAACTCATGAAGAATTTCTATGCGCATGACGGGCGGGCTCAGCGATTGCAAGATTCCGGTGCCGTCTTCGGTTATGGGTACAACGGCTATGGAAATGGTCGCACGGATTCCACTCGCCCGATGGAATGGCTGGTGCGATACCCGAAAGATCGCAGGCGCGTGGGTAAGAGAAGGGCACCGGAACTGCGAGTAAAGAGGCAAGACGCGGCGCAGCAGGCCGAATATCATGAAGAACTGGTCCCTGTGCGATTGGACATCGAAATGGAGAAACTGCGCTTGCGGGACACTTTCACTTGGAACCTCAACGAGCGGACTGTGGACCCTAGACTCTTTGCGGAGACGCTGGTAGAGGACCTCAGGATACCTGTGGAAGCGAGTGCGCAAATGTCAAGACAGGTGGAGGCGGAAATCAAGGATCAATTGCAGAATTATTATCCGCATGTTTGGCCGTCTGGAGTGCCTGCGGAACCGGATCTGCCGTATGGGGCTCACAAGAACGACGACATGAGAGTGATGATTAATCTCAACATCACCATTGGATCCATCACTCTACAAGACAAATTTGAATGGGACATCAACAATCCAATGAACTCACCGGAAGAGTTTGCCAGACAGATGGCGCTGGATCTCTCACTCTCCGGAGAGTTCACTACAGCAATTGCGCACTCAATTCGGGAGCAGAGCCAGCTATACAGCAAAAGCCTTTTCCTTACCAACTACGAATTCGACGGACGTCCGATTGAAGATCCGGACATACGTGACAACCTCTTGCCCACTCCTCTTCCTGCCGTATTCAGACCTCACCAAGCTCAGAAAGACTGCGCGCCTTTCTTGTGGGAGCTGAGCGAAGCTGATCTCGAAAAGACCGAGCTGTCAATGTTGCGCGAGCAGAGGGCACAGAAACGCCAGCTTAATAGGCGCGGTGGACCGGCTCTCCCAGATTTGAAGGAAAGGCAGCGAACGGTGCGGTCACTTGTCGTTTCCTCTGTGATACCTGGAGCGGCCGAAACTATGGAGGCCAGCGGCATCTTCAAGATTCGCAAGTCGGCTTCTAGGGGTCGGCGCGTACGCGCTGACGATGCCACGGATTCGGACGATCTTGAGGGCGATGAATCCGGCGCGGAATCGCCTGCACCGTCCGCCATCAATGTCGGTACGACGGCCAGGACGAGGAATATGAGAGGCGCTGCATCTGCTGCACAAGCTGCTATGCGCAATGTCTACGGCAGGTCTGCCACGCCTGAGATCTCTCAGCTTGAAACACGAACCTTTGCACGCCGGTCAGGTGTCCATGAGCTCCGTGAAGAGAGCGTGACCGAGCCAAGCACGCTGATCGTCAAGTTAAAGATTGCGCCAGAGAAGCTCAAACGCCTACTTAACAAGCAGAAGAACCGTCCCGCTGCTGCTCCCTCTCCGGCTTCCCGACATCGCAGGCCATGCCATCACAAGCGGCTACGCAGATGGCGGCCAGGGAGAACGCAATGCCCCCGCCTTCGACACCTGCAATGCAGAACCAGTCTCTGCCCTCAGCGAGGGAGGGTCGCGCTTCAGCTACCCCACAGCCAGCTCGCCTGCAACAGCAGCCAGAAGAAACTAATACCAGCGCGAGAAGCACGCCAGCTCCATCGGCCGCGGCGAGCCAAGTCCGCTACAACCATCAGGGCCGCGTCGATGCCTCTGTCGTGCCCGCAACTGAAGATCTCGGGGTAAGTCCCTTTCAGACCCTTTAATGTTTTGATCTTTGACACCAATATTCCTAACCCACCTTTTTAGCCGCCAACGCCAGCATGGCTCGATTCGGCCATCTCGACGCTCAAGTCCCGATACCCAGAGTCATCGTTCTTCGCTTTGATGCGTTTCTCTGCAGTCTCAGAAGCTACTAGTGAGCCCGTGAGGATGGACATACCAGCTCCTGGCACAGCGCCCCCGCCGGGCATCAAGTGGCAGTACCTACCAAGGATCAAGTGTAATGACTGCCCTGGAAAGCTCTATACAGCTCTACCAAGCAGCACGGTGGAGAATTTTGAGATGCACTTGCGCAATAGGAAGCATAGAGAGACGGTGCAGGAGAGGCAGAGAAGTGGGAGGGCCAGCCAAGGACCGAAGTAGTAGACAGTCTAGTTGATGTTGAATTGGAGTGAATATGGTACTGTTGCAAATGCAGAGTGCAAGATTGGGCCGCAGCAGGAAGCGATAAGCAAACGTGTACTGTTCAGTAAAAGGGTCCCGTGCACTACCGAGCCGCCAGTAGGTGGCTCTGTCATGTCATCGAACGCGGAGTACGGCGGCTCATGATGTTGTGTAAACAATGCAAGCGCTAGATCGAAAGGCTCGCACAGGAGACAAGGCATGGTAGGAGGATGTGGCTCTATCGGCCTCTGGTGGTTCCGCTCTGCGGGCAACCGCCTCCAAGATGTCCTCAAAAGTGCAAGGTCACAGCTCATGGTATGGTCTCGATGCAAAATAGAATCTTCAAACCTTGTATAGTAGGGATAGTTTGGTCCGCAGGGCCAGAGTAAATGTAATAGCGTCTGCAACCATGATAAGTCAATGTTGAAAGTCGAAGTCGCTTCCGGGTAGTAATTAGCCTGCCCATCTGTCCGTCCGATTATCGACGAGACTTGGATGCCTCCTCGACGTGGAACGTGGCATACTGAGGGCCCGCCTTAGACGTTCTCAAAGTAGCATCTCTGATGATGATAGGATACTGTTGTTACACTTCGAAGCCGACTCCGTATAGGGTGTAATCTGCTTGACTTCCAGATTTTGTATGACCTTGGACGTGCCCTTTGACATGAGTGTGCAACTGTAACAATGCTGTCCTGAGAAGACTAACGATTATCTATCTTTCCTGAAGACTTCTCGACTCCGGATAGTGATCTAACAACCTGCCTTGACACGATACGAGAATAGATAACAACTAAGCTCAGATCTCTTGCGGTTTCCAACATGCTTCTGATGTAGGCAACTATTCGCCTTGTCATAAGAGCTTACCATGGGAATGTCAAGAAGTTTGAGGACACTGGTTTGAAGATGTGTTTCTCACCCGCATGGAGTAGGCCTCACGCAATCCCGATATCCATAACCTTCCATCCCTATGTCAAGGGTCTGACAATATCAACCTGTTGCCCACTTCCTCATACTCATTTGCCTTTTCTGAAGCGCGTGTCCATCAAGTAATACCGACAAGAAAAGGAAGATCAAACTCCAGTACCGCCCTTCCCAATTCCCAGCACTTGCCATCTACATATCCAGCAACTCCTCCGCATAATCATCGAGCTCGATGATTCTAAATTTGTCGCCCCACTTTTGTCTAAACTCCTTCTTCTTGTACATCATACTGATGTTCTTGCTCCAGGAGACCAGCTCGACGGTCCATCCCTTCTTGAGCGCGCGCTCCACCATGCGCATGAATCCTTGCGAATACTCTGCCTGCGCCGCATCGCCCGTCGCCAGCACAATGGTGCTCGGCTCCTCGTAATCCACAACGCTTTCGAGGATCTTCAAGTGCAGGATCTCGTCTACGGCCTGCTCGACGAACTTTTCCGGCGCGTGCGTCGGCGTCGTCGCGGTCGCCACAGCGGCAGAAGCGTCGGTGACCGCTGTTTCAGGGTCTTCTTTGCTGCTGCCGCCGCTCGCGTACCCGCTTGACTGACGGCCGCCGCTGGGTCGGCGTCCGTTGAATGAGCGCCGCCGTTGATCAACTTCCATGAAGTACTTCTGCCGCTCTGTGAGCTCGCGTGCTTTGAACACCTTGTCCAGGATGCTACACTCGTAGCCCACGTCTCGAGCAGTTGCGAAGGCAGGGACTTCTGGCGTGGAGCCGGCGAGAACGCGCTTTGCGACCGGTCGACGCCGCTCCATGAGCAGTGCGAGCGCGTCGAAGGACATGTTAACCCGTGGCACATACCAGTGCTGTGGGATGCCCCGTGAACGCTTCAGCTGGTCATGGAAGCCGATGAAGATGTTGGACGCGTCGACGAACACGTGGATTCCCTTGGGGTCATTGGAGTGGTTGGACAGGTTTGCCGGTCTAACGAGGTGTTTTCGGTCCTCGTAGAAGTCGGCAATGAGCTTGAGCAGAAGGGCCCAATTCCGGTCTTCACCAGATCGGACCGTCTTGGGCTCGATAACGTTATTGCGACGAGGCTTGCTCCGCGATGGAGTCTCCTGGGTCTCAAGCATTGCTTCTTCGGTAGGGACGTTTGGTATGTGGTTTAAGGAAATATGCCGTTCTTGTAATTGTTTCGACGACTGAACTGTGGAAGGCTGAAAAGACGATGCATGCGCGCTGTACGGCTGTACAGGCCATTGCTGCTTGAGTGAATTGTTCAACTGCGAAGCTGCAGTTGGCACGGAGGAAGGTTCCGATTGCTGCCGTGAGGTCTCTGTGACAGTTTTGGGTCGAGGCGTGACAGGTAGCTCTTTCTTCAAGTGAGCTGCGCCACTTTGTCGAATTCTCTCCACTATAGAATCCGCAGAGCTCTGAGAGGTCTCTTTGGCGTCCAATGATTGCACCTTTGGCGTCCCTGTCGCCGGGCGTATCTTTTTGTCCGTGACACCATCCTGACTCGTATTCTTCGACGGACTCTGTTGTCCGTTTCCCTTCGTCACTGCCGGCTTTGCGGTGAGGGGAGTAACGGAAGTGCTCCTGGCACGGAACTTGTGCCGGTTCATCGATGTGGTTCCTGGCTCTGCAAGAGCAGAAAGGTTGTGTACACTAGCTTTCCGAGCTGGCGTGTCGCGAACCTCTTCAACCTCATCCTCGTAGTCGCTGACGATCCTGCGGGCCTCTTCCTCAAGCCTCTTTCTTTCCTTCCTGTTATTCTTCTTCCTCTGGCTCTTGGTGAGTTTCGGAGCATTGTCTTCGCTCGTAACGGGAGCAACGTCGGTCAGGTCTTCTCCGTTCGCTTCATCCCTCCATTGTATGTTCTTCGACTTGGCCCTCACAGATGTCGGAGCGTAAAGGGCTCCATCACTGATATAGTCCTCTTTGTCCGGTATCTGCTCCTGCAGTGTCGGCGAGCCATTGTCGAGCAATTGGGATTGCACAGGCGGCAGATCTGACGGAACGCCCAGGAACTGCCACACTTTGTTTAGGTTGCCTAGAGCAACTCCGGAATCTGCGGTGTCGTCGTCGTCGTCGTCGTCGTCGTCATCATCGCGGTCCTCATCGAGCTTGGTTTGGAGGGGTGGCAGCTTCGAGGCATTGCGGGGTGTTGTCTCTTGACGGTATACGGGACCCTGGGAAGGGACAACGGTTGCGGCAGGGACGTTCTTCAGTGAGTCGAGGAGACTGTACACTTGGGTGAAGTCCCATGGCTTCTGTTCTCGCGTTGTTGTAGACATGGGGGTGGGGCGGGTACGTGTTGCCGTAAGGCTCATTGAACGAATGAATGAGCAGTGTGCAACGTGTACGAAGCGCGGCGGCTTTGTGCTAGCGAGCGGATGTACTGCAGAAGGGAATGAGGAACAAGGGTGCAAAGCAGAGGGTCGAATGTAAATGTATATGCATGACGAAGGTGCGAAGTTGTTATGTGCCGTTGTGAGGCGAGGCTACATGTAGTCATCGGGGTACTCGAAGGGTCCAGTGGCGCGAGTGGGTCAGCGCCGATCCGACCATCTGAACCGCTGCCAAGACCTTGCGGTTCACTTTCATGTGCGCACAGCCACCCAATTGCGTCTACACCCATATATACCTATACCTACATCTATACCTATACCTATATGTATACCTATACCTATACCTATACCTGTACCTATACATAAAAATGGCAGCAGACTTCTGGGCCGGCTACCTCAGTGGCGCTACTGGCATCTTAATAGGCAACCCCTGGACCTCCTCAAAACGCGTCTACAAGCCGGCACCCTCTACACACCGGATCATGCAACCTTATCATCGCCCACCGCTGCCACCACCACTCCTTCACAGTTCGACCGGCTAGGCGCTCTGGTCCGAGGATCTGCAGCGCCCATCCTGGGCTACGGTGCCCTGAACGCGCTGCTCTTTATGACCTACAACCGCACCATGGATCTATTGTCCGAGGACCCATTGCATCCGTCTTCGCTGACCAAGACCTGGCTCGCTGGTGCCATAGGCGGGTTAGCGACCTTCGTTGTGTCTGCACCGACGGAGCTGGTGAAATGCCGCGCGCAGGTAAGTCGGGACTCGCACTCCTCTCTTGATATTGCTCGCGACGTCTGGAAGCAAGGCGGCCTGCGAGGGCTTTACTGGGGTGGCGCCGTGACCAGTATTCGAGACGGCGTCGGTTATGGATTCTAGTATGTACTTTGCTGAATATCGAGAGTATCGATTCATGTGTTCCCTTTTCATGTGTCGTACGCAACGCTGAGCGCGGCATTGCAGCTTCTGGTCTTATGAGCTCAGCAAGAGAGCGTTTGTCACATCCCGTGATGGAGAGGCCCCCGAGTGGATGTCTGTACTGCTGTGTGGAGGCATTGCCGGTGTTGCAACTTGGGCCTCCATCTTTCCCTTAGGTCAGAACACTTCTTGCCCTCTCAACCGCTATGTGCTGACTTGTTTCTTGAAGATGTGATAAAGACCAGAGTGCAAGCGCAGGAGACGCCTCCAGTCAGCGTCTCTGAGCAAACCGGTCTACTGCAAGCCAGTACCCAGAGGCGCCTTGGAGCGATTGAGATTACGAAGCAGGCGTATCAGAGCGAAGGCATCGCGGTTTTTTCCGCGGGCTTGGAATCTGCAGTGCAAGGGCTTTTATCGTCAATGCGGTCCAGTGGGCAGTGTATGAATGGATGATGCTTTTGTTGCAGGAGAAAATGCATACATGAAGCATTTGTAGAGAAGGAAGAGGGAGCCGCCGAATTGGACTGTGTTCTCCACCCAACTGCCAGCGAAATCATGAGATTCGCCAATCTGAAAGAACAAAAGATACACGAAAAGGCTTTTGTAAGCTCCGCATCCTGCCGCACCTCTCCAGCATTATGAAAACTGCTTTCATCGGCCATCAAAGTACAAGTTCGGGTTTAGGTTCGCGCTTGATGCCTTCTGCGCTCTTGTTACGATGAGGCAGCCTGTTCATCTTGAAGTTTCCCGAGTCCATGACTTGCACCTTGATCTTGACCTCCTCCATTTCCTCATCCTCACCCATGCCCTTGTCCAGGTAGGTGATATTCTACATCATCTGGTCCTGTGTCATGCCGCCAGTAGCCTCGGTACCCTCCATGGCGTCTCCGCCGGTTTGGTTGGCGTACTTCACGTATGCGAGACCGAGGGGCGGCCACCGTACTGGTAGCCGGAGAATTTGGCAATGGCTGTGCTAGCGTCTTCTTGAGACTCGAACTGGACAACACCGGTTCCGCGGGACCGACCGTTGGGCTCATACTGAATTTCAGCCTTCGAGACCTTGCCAATAGTGGTGAACAGCTCGACCAAGTCCTCATTGCTGGTCGACCATGGAAGCTGTGACACGTATTAGATGGCTTGCCTGTCAAGGATGTCGCTCAACCGTACTTACGTTGCGAACGTAGATAGTCTCGCTGGGCTCACCACCAGAGGTAGCGAAGTCAGTGAATGGGTTTGGAGCAGCTTGAGGCTGAGCAGCAGCGTCATAAGCACCGGGGACACCAGCGCCATAGCCTCCGCCGTAGCCACCACGAGCACCACCAAAGCCTCCGCCGAAGCCTCCACGGCCGGCAAAGCCACCACGGCCGCCAAAACCACCTCCGAACCCACCACGACCGCCCATGTAGCCACCGCGGCCACCGAATCCGCCACCCATGGGGCCAGCGAAGCGATCCTCACGAACCTCGAGTTGACGGCCGTTCCAGTCATAGCCGGTGAATTGCGCGATAGCGTTGCGAGCATCGTCTGGGTTGTCGAACACAACAATACCGGATCCCTTAGGGCGACCATCCGGAGTCATGTGAACATCAGCACGGACAACGGAGCCGACGTGAGCTGGTTGTTGCGTTAGTATGTCATCGGACTGACCATATGCTGTTGAGTCAGCAGCAGCAGAGCTTCCACTTACCAGCTTGACGGAAAAGGTCCTTCAAATCCTGCCAACCAACGTTGTAGGAAGCTACAGACAGTCAGCAACTGGGATGAACGAACTCGTTGGACAGATACAAACGTTCGCAACGTAGATCTGGCGGCTTCCACCAGCGCCGCCGCCCATCGGTGCGCCGTAGCCTCCGCCACCGTATCCTCCCATGGCGCCGGGACCGAAGCCACCACGACCACCTCCTGGAGGACCGCTAGTGAAGCGTGGCTCGGCCTCACGATCCTAGATTCATGTGTAAGCAACGGTGTGAATCACAGCTGCGGGAGGTAGACTTGCCTCGCGAACGTAGATGAGACGGCCCATCAGGTTCTGGTTCGACAATGTGTTGACCGCATTCTGAGCTTGCTCTCTAGTCGCATATTCCACAATTCTACGGGTTCGGATTAGTGAGTGTAACTCATATGCTTAGGTGGCATGAACTTACCCGCATCCCTATTATCACCCGGACAAAGTCCAACCGTCAATCCAATGTCCAACAATTACCAAGAAAAGCCAGGGAAGCCAGCCATATCAATCGCCCACCTTGCTCATTCCATTGGGAAGTAGTAACACATCAGCGAAAAGGACATCTCCGGCTGTCGAATGGTTAGCAGATACGAGAGGGCGTGAATCGTTTCGCCGTACCTGAGCGCATGAAATCCTTGAGATGATGCCACTTGACATCGTAGGATAGGTTGCCGACGTAGACACGACGGTCTTGCTGAGAGGATTCGCGCACTTGCTGCATCATTTGCTCTTTCTGGACGCTGCGGTCTTCGTAACTTCTTTGCGGAGGTTGAGCAGCGTACGCACTACCACCACGCCCCTGAAGAGTGTTGGAGTAACCTGCTTGAGTTCCTGACCCGTTGATTGGGGAGCGAGATCTGCGGTCGTTGCGTCTGTAGTCGTCGCGCGACCTGGAGCGAGAGCGGCTGTAAGAACGACGGCTTCTGCGGGGACTGCGCGAGCGACGGCGTGGAGAACGGGACCTGTCACGCTTTTGTTTCATGGTTAGCGAAAGGTGAATTTCCACGGCAATGAAAGCTCAACGAGAAGTCACGAGCAACAACAGACGCAGAAGTGTGGCTAGCCGCGGGATGGCGTCATGTTGGATGGTGAAGCTGTAGGCTTTGTGAACAGCAGAAGCATGGCACTTCTTGTATTGTGAAAGCTTTGCGAGACAACTGAAGGCGGGTTCCTGCATGAGCGCGAGGGACAGAAGCCGAGACATGCATAGTGTCTTTGAGCCGACGCTCGTTCCACCCGGAGTATGTTGTAGAGGGACAGGATATTACAGTGGCAGGTCTGCTGAGGCTAGCAGGATTGTGTCCATTGCCCATCCTTGTGCCATGACCGACCGCATCCTTCCTGTGTGTCTCCGCCGCATGGTCGAGGTGTTCACGTCCAGAGATCTGTACCATGACGGCGGCCCGCCCGTCGAATTGCCACTGCGTGTCAAGGAGAAGAGAACGACTTACACTCTCGCGAGGACGGTAGGTATCGGTATCTGTGCACACGGTCGGTGAGCCTCAAGTAAGATAAGAGTGGGTGCGGGTGCAGCAACGACGCCAGTTGCTCAAGCGTGTTGCGGGGAGGATGGGTGTAGAGGACGAGGTTGGAAGAAGGACAGCTTACCCATGGTGGTGGGAGGTTGAGCTTGGTAGTGTACTAGGAAAGCAGGTGTGAGTGGGTGGTAGCTGCAGGCACACAGCTACGGAAGGTGGGACAGGGGTCCTAGACACGCGTAAGTGTTCCCGCTTGAGCGAACCAAAGGAGCCCACTGGTCGGATTGATGGTGCGCCGGCAAGAGGGAACGCGCGAAGAAGATGGGGGAGAAGTGTGCGCGCGAGGTCAGCTGCAGGGCCCACCAGGATAGCGAGGCAAAACGAGGCAAAGCGATGCAAGGCAAGGCGAGGCAAGGCAAGGCAGAGAGGGAGAGGATGCGCCGATGACGGGCTGTGGTGCGCGCGATGGGCGGTGGGATGCTTCGAGTCGGCAGCTGAAGCGCAAGAGCAGGCCGAGCAGCTGGCGCGCCGGGACAGTCCTCATACGAGGTGCAGCCACGATGCGCGAGTGCGGGTATGTGAGGAAGGGCCGGAGCGCGTGTACAGCTCGGGCACGGTGGGACCAATCAGTAGGCGCAGCAACGACTTACAGCACGTGGATTTCCAGCTAGGGCTGGTGAGACGGAGCGGGAGCTGGGAGCTGGGAGCTGGGAGCAGGGCGCGCGTGTTGTGTGTTGCAGGTGATGGCGGCTTCGATGTCGAGGGTTGTTAACGCGGGAGCATGGGAGTATGGGAGTATGGGATGCGATGCGATGCGACGAGACGACGAAAGGCTGAAGGCTGCAGTCTGAGCCGACTAGCGTGTGCGGGCTGAGCACGCACCCGTCGTCGCGCAAGTTGCCGGCCCACGGTAACAGTCCACTATTATAGACTGACTAGAACAACACTGCGGAACCAAGGACGGCTACCCTAAGCAAGAGGGTCACTGGCTAACCACCCTGATAGGTACCTTGATGTACCGTGGCTGCTGTCTCGCCCGGCGGGGTGCCTTCGCATTCGGTGGGCGATCTGGAAGTTGGGAGTCCAGTGGACTCGTGCCTTGGTCAAGTTAAATCAGCGTGCAGTGCAGAGCAAAGATGCCGCCGCCGCCGCCGCAGCAGCAGCAGCCCACGACCCCCAGGCAGAGACATGTCGTCGGCGATGCATGTGCGTGCCAAGGCTAGCTGCTCGTTCTACGATGCGGTTTTACGGCAGAGAAAAGGCAATCCCTTGTCGCAAACCACCTTTCTTCGATGCGCGTATGCGTATGTTCCCCTCGGCCCGGTGCCCTGTCTGCATGCATGTATACGATAGCGTTGTATATCTGGCGCAATAAGTGCATCCGGCCTTAGCGGCCAGGGCGGTAAGCCGGAACGTCTCCTGGCCAGCTGGATATGCCTTTCCAATACTCGACCCCAGCCGTCTGTGTACGCGTCAGGACGATAAGAATTACACATTTAACCAACCACACGTACCTTTATGGGGTCATCATGACTTCCGCGGCGCCGCAAACACCAGCTCTACTGCAGTAGTCGACTAGCCTAGCGCCGGTGGATATGGGTGTTACGGCTCAGTAGTGGTCACGTTTCAGCTACTCCGCTCGACAGCATCAAGCCCGCGAGAAAACGGCTGTTCGGAATCACGTCCAGATACAGATTACACATGCCTGGAAAGCTCCTTGCTGCCTCGCGAACCTACGCCAAAGCAAACCGCAACCTCCATGCCGGAGCATTAGCGAATCGATATTGGAGGCCTAAGTGAGCAGCACAAACCGCCACCACGGCCCATGATCCGGCAGACGGAACCCAAGCCAAGCCCTCCCGCGAGGTTTTGATGAAAGCCAACCAGGGCCACTTTGCAGTCTCACTGGGTCACGCCACCGCATCGATAGTATTCGAGCTTTCCCCCGTTGTTGCTTTTGTTAACGTCATGCTATACCGCTCCCAGCTGGGCATGGTAAGCTGTGCCGCTTCAACTCTCCGCCTTGCCTTCACGAGGATCAGCACGCAGTGTTCTGACCATCAGCCGAACCCCAGCATGCGTTCAATGTATGCTGCGCTTATTTCCGTTCCAGAACAGTCCTGCTCACACCATTCAGACACGACTGCAGCTGCCATTGGTCTTGCTGCGGTTTCTCAAGTCCTTACACATGTCTTCAGGTTTCTTGATCCATCAGGCCGTGCACGACCACTCTTCCTTCAAGAGAATACGGTTCGTGCCCATTCGTTCTCAGCTCACTGTATCGCCCGAACATCTCGGCGAACACTGAGGCCTTCGCGTGAAATTGCGCGCAGTTTGCTGCATCTTGTTGATCCCTCGCCACAATTCCAGGCTGGGGATGCACCGCCCGCTCAGACAGAAGGTGAATGTACATACATGCCTTGGCCTTGGCAAGCTGCCGAACCGGAAGAGTTCTCGGCTCAACATGCTGAGCTGTGGAGAAGCCAGGCGTTCGTCACCTGCATATGCATGCAGCTATTGGGCCGTCATCCTGGCGTCTGTGACCGGCAGCGGACGTCCTGCACCTCGGATCCAAGCACTGGGTAACACGAGGATTTGTCGAGGAAACTTCGTGACTCCATCGTGGACCTCTTGGCAGTTCTGTACTTGTCACTGCCCGGGTGGCCTTTTCTTATCCGTGTAGCCCCCAGTCCTATGCGGGCTTGTTCTGGCATTGAACAAGACTGCAGGCAGAGCCAATCTCCATTCGAAACCTGCGAGTTGATCGGACGAATGCTTCGTTTGTACCCTCCATTGCTGAGAAAGCTGCTTTTCTCTCTTCAAAATGCTCAGGGACTCCCAGTCCTGTGCTTTGCTAAACCGATCCTTACCGCCCTCGCCAGTGCAGTCGTCCCAGAGATGTCTACATTTCCCCCTCAACTAGATCCCCTCGTCAACGTCGACATCTGGAGCCTCCAGCGCAGAAAAGGCGAAGGAGTGAGAGGGGCAATCAGGGACACACATACTACCCATTACACAGAAAACCGAAAGCGAACGGCTCATGTGAAGCGAGGTGAAGCCAAGGTGAAGCCAGTGAGGATGAGGCTTGAGTGAAATATCGAGTGCTCGTTTGTCTCTAATCATCAATGGAATAAGGTGGTAGGATGTCTGTCGGTCCGGAGGACGCCGAAGGGGAGGTGGACCGGGCTTCATCGACCGTCATCAGCTCTAGGCTGGTCGTCGAAGAGAAGATCTTTCAAGACAGTGAAAATATAAGAAAGACCGCAGAATAATGTATATCTCGTACAAGGGAAGGGATCTCAACTGAAGAAGTGATGGATATGATTGGACCGAATCCCTCCGGGACGGAGCGACATGTTGTCAAAAGGAACCGATTTCGTATTTTTACCTTCGAAATCGAAAAGTCCACCTGAGGTTGGTCTCTTGCTGGCGCGTACTGCTCCTCTGCGGGTTGGCAGGGCTGCTGACGTGTCGCACTCGGTTGTTGTAGCTCGGAATACGGCACCTTACTCGCCCACAGCATGTACATCGATGCAGGACAACTCCGGGCAGCTCCAACAGCGAACTCGTCAATAAATCACCACAATGCACCATGGTCTTGCGGTAAACAAGGACACACCACACAGTGATGCATAACAAGGCCATGCGAAGAGTAGGAGCACACAGCGTCGTCGATGGATTAGGCGTCCTGTGCAAAGGTGCTAGACTTGATATATGAAAGGCCTCTTGGCTGACAATTACATTAGCTATATACAATCTGTTTGTTCGCCTCCAATCTACAAGCCCTATACTCCAACCCAAACGGCAAAAGGAATAGAGAAGGATGTACATGCTACCGACTCGACGTCAGAGCAGCTCCGAGCCATTAGGAGATAATGAATAAAAGGACCGAAGCTATCGCTAGCCAGGACTTTGGTGACAGGCCAGAAGCATTCGATTTCGCAGTCGGCGAAGCAGCTGTTGACCCGGTCGCCGAAGCATGCGACTTTCCACTCGCCGAAGCGCTAGAAGCGGTAGCGGAAGGAGAGGTGGCCTGATTCACAGTCGCCGGCGCAGTGTAGTCGAAGGACGCATCGATGCATCCGTTGTCCTTGATGGGAAAGATGTAGGTCGACGAATTGCTGATGTTGGAAGGAATGTATCCGTCCTGCCAACCGCGACGGTAAGACCAGGCGTCGATGTCGTATTCGGTTTTCCAGGCCCACATGTACCAACCGATCAAGGCTTGACCCTCTCCGTTCGGCGTAAAGGCAGCGTTCTCTGCTTCGAACAATTTCCGGAACCATGTTCTCTTTGCTTGGTCCTGTTCAACCTCGTTCGACGTAGAATTAGCCGTGATAGCTAGCCGTTCTGTCAGTGACGTCGACCTTGGGCTGAATGCGTTGTCTCACCTGTACTCAAGCTCCACTCGCCGACCAAAGTTGGAGGAATTCCGGTGTTTGGGTCCCTCAGTTCCTGTGAAAATTCGCAGATTTTGTCCAGAATTTGGGATTGATTTAGATCAAGGTACGGTGCGAACGCCCAGAACTGATGTGTGTCGATCGTTAAATGACTGGCTGGGGAAGATGCGCCTGAGTTGTTGGGATCGTAGTTCTTCCAGTACGGGGGTTGTAGAAGGCATCTGAGGAAGTCAGTATACGCCCTTGTGCAAAGCCATGAAGATCATTCCCACCATGAATCGTGACATTGATACCGGTCCCGTTCGAGATAACATTGGCGCCCTGTGTGTAGAAAGCCTTCAGCTGGTCCGGATCGAAAATAGGTTCGTTGAGGATTTCGATGTCTACAATCTGTCATCAGACTGCCTTCTTCAAGCCAGAACAGAGGAACTCACTCGTCACAGCGCCTCCGTAGATGTCTTTCGAGAACTCTGTTGTTAGGTTTCGAAGCACATTCAGGGTCCGGTCCGCGTTCGACGTGTTCGCGGGAAAGTCAATAGGGCCAACGAGTCCAGTTTCTTCCCACCCGTTCTGGGATCCCGGCGCGCCATGTATGTCGATGAAGACGGTGAAATCCATTTCTTGTGCCCATTGGACAGCTTGCACAAGATATGGGTACTGTGAATGTCAATCTCGAGCCTCGGGCGGATGAACAAGGCAGCACCTACCTGGCCCGACACATATGGCTCGTAGTCTAGCAAGTCCACGGCCCAATAACCAAGAGGAACGCGAACAGAGTCTTCAAAGCACAAGGGTTAGCACGTGTGTCAGTCAGCTGTGAGAATCAACTTATGGATATGCGTACTAGAAACAAGTCAGCACATGTCTCAAAATGAAGACTTCCCTCGTTGCTTCCATACCTAAGCCCGGCCTGCTTCATAGAGACAAAGTCGTCCCGCGTGTAGAATGTTCTGTCCCCCATGAGTACAAGGGTTTCGGCAGTGTAGATTCGAGTCACTCACGACCAATGGTTCTGAAGGGTTTTGAGACATTGGTCCTTCCCCAGCTGATTACACAGATGCCACTCGTCGGCGGTGCCGGTCGAGTTGAATATCGAGGGTGTCATCCTAGAGCTTGGTAAATCCTCATGCCCTCCTGCCTCTCATTGATTCATTGCTTTGTTGCTTGAAGACATACCATGGTTCTAAGACCAGCCAGCCTCCAAGGTTGACACCTCGAATTACCGTGTTGCTTGCGAGCGCATTTGCGCCTGCTGCAAGCAGACCCGCAAGTGCGAAGCCGGACTTGCCAAGCATGATCGTCAAAAGGGATAGCAGATAACGACAGTAAGAATATAGATCACGAGTGTGCTCACGTCGGTGACGAAACCACAGCAAAGAGAGTTGCGAGTTGCAGTGCTCTGTTAATGAATACCAAAACAATCGCGCTTTCGCCCCCTAGTGGCGTTTCTGTCACTACCGACGGCAAATTGCAAGCCCTTAATCCGGACTTTGAGAGATGAGGCCGCAAATAGATGATGTATGACGCTTTCACGGCAATAGCGGCACTCACTAGCATCGAACAAATAGCGACGTAAAGCGGAGTTTAGCCAGAGATGGTTATTTGTCCCTAGATTCGTCTCAACATGTTGCCTTTAGAGCCAATGATGAGGAAGCTTGCCGTCACGTAGCTATACTTGTGTCCACGCTAAGCGATAGCTGCCGAGATGAGCCCCTACGATTGGCACTATGCTGCATCCAGAAGCAACGATTTCCCAATTTTCCGGAAACGGTAATACGGTGAAACAGAAAACGTGGCTCAAGGATCGATTTGGTGTTGTGCAAAATACAGTAGTAGCTAAGAAGTCCACTACGAGTCCGTGGTGGTGCAATTGCATAAGTACCCAGCCCATATCTCGATGTGCCCCATGTTTCTCTCATTCAGCGTTGGCAGCAAGCCTCTCCATCTGTTGCAGTCTTTCCTTCCGCTCCAGCACATAGTAGGAGAGCCCCATCCCAAAAGCACAGCTATCGCACATCCAGGCCCCTTGCGCGGCTTAACAATGGCCGAGGTAGATGCACCACCAGTGCGCCATCCTGATCAGCGAGTGTGGGAAAGTATTTACCAGGTTGTAGCCACGCTGGGGTATTCTTTAGAACTAATGTGCAGGTCATCGAAGACGGTATCATCGCCTGAAGTTGTGTCAGCCAAACCGGTAACGCATTGTTTCTTTGCTGCTACGGTAACGTCGGGCTCACCTTTGAGATGCTCAACGCGCAGCTCATCCTCATGCTCGAGCTTCTCCATCTCCTCCAGTGGCGTCTCCTTGTTCTCGGCCTTCTCGTCCTTGTGAGAGGGCTCAAGCGCCTTACTGTCTTCGAAGCTCTCGCCAATGAGGAGGACCTGTGCGTTGGGATAGTCGAGGTGCTTGGGTTGGGCGGGCATCCAGCCGCGCGAGTTGAATTCGTCAATGAATCTAGGTTTCAAGTCAGCACTGTTCCGACCAATACTGGAGACGCAGTTTTGCTCACTCTTGTGGGAAGTCGGGACCCTCAGGGAGACTAGCATAGGCAGGACCCTTGACGGTTGGGTTCTTCAGGCTGAGCACGAAGCTACCCTTCGCGCGAATGCCCATGTCTTCTTGGATCTCGCCAGGCTCACGAGGGATGGTGAGCATGTACGCAAGATGCGATTCCGATCGTCCGGTGCTGGTGATGGCATAGACACCCTCACCAACAGGCGTTACAGGAGGTGCCTGGCGGACGCCAGTAGTCTTGGTGGAGTACTCGGAGCCCTGGAAGAAGCTCCCTTTAGGTCGTCCATAGAGGTCTTTGCGCTCTCGACGAATGCCATGAACCTGTCGCGATGGCTCTTTGGCCAGACCTTCTTGGGAAGAGCAATGAGGCGGTTGATCTTGGAATCCTCAATCGCGCCATCGCCAAGCTTGGCACCTTGAGGAAGGGGCCGAAGGACGAAGTAGCTACGTTGAATGTCCTGAATATCCTCGGGATCCTCAATGCCAACACGGCCGCGTGTGAAGAAATATATTATACCCTTCTCGAGGATGTTGGATGGCTGCGCCTCTGCGCGCTCTTTGGACTCCTCCACAGCTCCGCCAGTGTTCTCGGAAGTGTTCTCTTTAACTTCGTTGCCCTCCTTCGTCTCGACCCCTTGCTTGTGGGCATCGTGACGATTCGAACCAGCAGCCTCGGACTCATGAAACTCATCCTGTTCTTGTCAGTCGAACAGCACTTGCTATGCAATGAAGACGACACACCGCAGGAGCATTGTCGTAAGATGGACCCTTGTCCTCCATTGTGTTGAAACCCTTGCCATCACGAGAGTCTTTCAGTGCCTTTTCTGCGTCATCCTTGCCTTCCCCCTGCTTGTTCTCGCCTTCGAATGTCGCACCAGGCTTGAAATCTGGTCCTTTGTCGTTGCTCTGATGCTCGGCGGCACCGTTATTCTCTGTACGACGTCAGTTACATCAATTACACACTGATCGCGTGACCTCTCTTGACAGCACTTACTGTCCGTCTTGGCCTCCTCTCGCTTGTCTGGCTTAGCCTCGGCGCCTTCGCCAGCACTCGCAGCTTCCTTCATCTCGATATCGGTTGGTTGATCCTTGTCGAAGTCTTGCTCGGTTTCCTGCTCCTGCTCCTGCTCCTGCTCCTCGCCGTTCTCTGGCTGCAGAGTCTCTTCGAGGGTTTTCTGATCTTTCTCAGCGCCCTTGCGACCGCGTTTCGACTTGTTCTGAGCTGGGCTGCTGTCTGCTTTGCGTTTGTTGCCACCAGTCTTCTTTGTGGACTGCGGACTCGATTTGGGAGGGCTAGAGCTGTTGTTCGCGGCAATGCGCGCTGAGGAACGTGTGCTAGGCATATTTGGTTGTGAATTGGGTCAGAAACACGTCAGTTACGCGATGGCGTGATTGATTCGTTCCCGAGTATTGGGGGCCGGGGTTGTGGGTCTCGGATGGGAAGACGCTACGGTGCGCAATCAGTTTGTATGGGCTGGGTTGATAGAGTAGATAGGACGGGCAGAGGACAACAGTTCAGAAACAACTGTTCAAGTTATAGACAGGCTGTGGGGGCGCAACTTGAGTAGACGCGTCGACGCGTCGATGATGTCATGAAATTCCCTAAACGGGAATCACTAGTGAAGAGTCTGTTCACGACACTACAAACTGTCTAGTAAACGCGCTTTCGCAGCACGTTGACGCCTGTGACGCGAGAAATGACAATACCGTCTTAGACTGCCCATCTTCCCCGGCACAAACCGTTGGCTTGTTGGTTCACTTATCCATCTAGCAACAAGCGTTCATCTACGCGTCACGCGTTGTATGCTAGGTCGAAGTGATATCGTAAGCTTCCAACGTACAAAATGCCTTCCATCGCAAAGCTCATCCCTATTGTTGTCCACTGTCCAACTTATCCTCCCTCGTGTTACTCTCCGCTCTCAACAGCCGAGCTGGCGGCTCGAAGTTCCCTGCCAACCCTGACTACTCGGGCAAGTCGGTAGGGGGACAGCAGGCTTATCGGGGTAAGTTTTATCGGGGTAAGTTGCATCGGGGAGCGTAGACACGCCAGTCTTCAGCGTACTCCCCGCATGTAAGTAGTGTCCTCCCGTGTTCCCGTTCAAGCCCATGTCTCGCGCACTGTTGTATCTCGGGCAAGTCACTGTGCGTTGATTGCTTGATCCCGGCAGGCGACGTGTCAGTTCGAGGTGGAATCCTGGCTGCTCATAAGCAGATCGACGAAGTCCGCGGAGGCCAGCGGAACGTTGATGTTTCGAAGGGTTCCCTTGAGGAGGATATTCAGCAGGCGCTTTTCGTGGGAAGGGACCGGTTTGAAGACGAGACGAGTAGTTTTGGTAAAGACCTCTTCGCAATCGCTGGCGCGGCAGACTTGCTCGTCGAGCCTGTTCGCAGTGAACTCCTTGAGCTCGCCAACGCTGTACTTGTCCGCAACGACGTAGACCATGATGTAGAAGAGCGTGGTATTGACAGCATCCTTGGCCTTGACGGTGAAGGTAGACTTGTAGAGGTATCGAGAAGCGCAGCCAATATCTCTGGATCGTCTTCCCTCAACTCGAGCTCCTTCTTTGTCGGCCTCCCGGATAAGAGCGTCAGCCGGGTAGGATTTGCCCGCATAGCGTTCTTAACAATCAGTTCAAATGAATGATTGACTACTATTGCAAGGCAACAGTATCGGAAGACAAGCACCAGAAGGCCTAGATGTCACGTCCCCGAAGCATACATAGCTGCCGCTGACGGCTAGAGGCAAGCATAAAGTACTCTCGCTCAGGATACAATGCAGGTATACGAAGTAGTTGGCAATGTGGTTGTACTACAATACGAATCAGCCGGTCAGTTGAACTGACTGTTGAAGGTCCTGCCTGCATCTCGAGCAGCAGTCATAACAGGCAGCTGCACTACCTGACGAGGATACCGACTTCAAAAACGTACCCTGAATTGCCCTTCAAGGATCTTGTGGAAGTATTCGCATTGGGTGAGGATAATCTTGTGTACCAGGAACGAGCGACCCTCGCAGAGGATGGTAGGTTCGCAGTGCAAGCCGGTGTCGAAGCATCTACTGGTCGTTAGACTCTCCGGGACTGTCTGTCGGTACGCCGAGCCGAGCGTTGAGAACACTAGGTACAATGGCACTGCATGTTACCTCTTCGAGTTTTCCAAGATTGGGTTACGGATATCCGTCTCTGCAGGTATTCTTGTGGATGGTCCTTGAGAGAGGCAACGGTGTGCACTAGGTCTGACCGCCGGAAGTACTGTAGAATTGTCGACAGGTTGCAATCTCCAGGTATGGTGTTCTCGTACATGGGCAGAGAAGGTATCTGGGTCATGGAGAGGAGGTCGGAGAACATGAGCAATCTCAAGACAGATTCACCAACCCTATTCGCACCAATGTAGCGCAGCCACATGTCTGGTGCGGTGAATGCTGGTGTGAGGACAATTTACCTTCCACAAGCATTTGCGAGTTCACTTTCGGAGTCACTTCAAGGCATGCCAAGGCGCTCCACCTGCATAGTTCCCTTAACTACTTAGAGTACCGGAGAACTGGTGAGGGTATTACGGCAGAGGAACGCATTGACCAAAGACGACTTCTTGTGGACTGTTGAGAGCCTAGAGTGTGATGCAAGTATCAAATTCGGCAAACGGCATCATAGGATCTGTAGAAAGCCCAAAGGATAGCCTACCGTTTGTTGATGAGATTCTTGCTCACCTGACATAGGACCTTACAGACAAGAAAGCATAATGGGCAAACCATAAAGCCCAGTCCAACTGGTTTTTGCGTATGGTAGCCTATTCATAGGCGGAACCTTGGGGAGCCTGTTCTTGTCAGCATTGGTCTCCCGAATACCTGGGCTCATGGCGCCAGCATGACAGGCACCGGTAAAGACCAAACTCACCTTGCTCTGTTTTGGATGATCCTCCGCCTCCATACTATCCCTCGGCCTGTCCGCCACCTTCTCCCAAGCATCGTCAAACCCACATCCTCTCACCCATTCCGGTTCCGGACCTTCGACTGAGTCGATAGCCATGTGTCCAAGCTGCAGCCACATGTTCTTCTTGATCCTGAAACTCTCGCGGTCTTCATATGGCTCACAGATCTTCTGACCGTGTGCGAGCGCACGAACCAGTTTCGCGCCATGGCCATCATCCTCATACTGCCGCACTCTGTCAATGATGTCGTCCCACGGGTCTTTGGCATCCTTTGATGGCTTCTTCGGTTTGTAGTTGACGACCTCGTCTAGCAGCAGATTCGGCGAACCTCGAGAAGCGTACATGATAAGATCGTTTCTGACCTTCCATTCCAGTAACCTGACTTTGTTCGCTTCAGATAGCCAGGATTGTTTCAAGAAGGCCGAAAAGAAGATGGAGCAGTTGATACAGTGCATGTAGAAGAAATCCATTTTGACAACCTTCGGAGGGTGTTGCGCCGCACCAGTGAAATACGCTGCCGCATTGGTCATGGCCGCCGTCTCCTCTTCCAGTTGTCCCGGCTGCACACGATACTGTTTGACGATGTTGATCATGGTATCAGCAGCCTTTGCAAGGATGCCTTCGCGGATGCGGTTTGGTAATCCATTCTTGGCGGCTTCGGCGAGGCTTTTCTCTGTGTGCACTTCGTCCAGCAGCTGGACGATGGATTTCGTCTCCTTCGGAGGGAGTCCTTGATGGCCTGCTCTGCGCCGAGGAAGAGTGGCTTCATCCAGTGGTCGTGCACGGCGGCTTGAGCAAGCCCTTCGGCTATGATCGCAGGTTGATTGAACTCAATGCCGAAACCAAGATGGATGATCGGATGCAAAAAGCCTGTTAAAGTCAGAAATGGCATTTCCTCTTCAGACTAGAGCAGATCTCGCCTCCTTACCTGCAAAAGCCTCGCAAGCATGTCATCCGCCCTCTCGTCTGCAGCAAACAAGTACTCGTTTAGAACGTTCTCCCAGCCCTTCTCTTCCATCTCGTCCTGGAAGAATTTGAGGAAGTCATGGTAGTAGCGCTCGTTGCCGAGAAAACCTTTGAAGTGCTCAGGATCATGCATCTGGCTGACTTCACTGGCCATCAAGGGCTCCGGAGACCTCTGGTAGCTCTTGTTGTTGTCGTACTGCTTCTGGAGAAGATTTGGGGGCGTGTTCAAGGCATAGATTGTTAGGAGATGGTGCGCAATATGATTGTGGAACCCTGACTGGTTGAAGAAAATATCTACGGGTTGTTAGCATCAGGTCTGGCTGCTGCCAGTGCGACTACCAACGATGAATCTCATGGTTTTCTTGCAGCAGCTCTGATGCTTTCTTAGCAGACTCTTGCGTGATGCCCGGGCGATGGTATTCTGGACTTTCGCTCACGTCGAGATGGACCTTGGAAGGAGTGGCCATCTGTCTGCGCTGAAGAGAAACGAACTGTCTAGTAAAGTTCCTAAGACGACGAGCAGGCAGGGACATGTAGTGACCTTCGCAACAATAGCGGGCCGCTGAGGGGCAAGAAGAGGTTTGTAGGCGGTCTTTTGACCATATGACCAACGTCTCAACGCCCTGCGGTTTGTCTGGTCTCGAGATCACTCAACTCCACCCACCGTCGCCCCTCCATCACCCATCCCATGCTACCTGGTGTGCAGCCGTGGAGAGACAAGATCCATGACGTACAGGTGCTTTTCCGAGCCAGCCGTTGGCATCCGAGTGCGGGGAACAGCGACTACGCTAGCCTCATGCGACATAGCGCGCATCGTTGACGCGTCTCCGGGATTGCAGAACGCGTCTTCCTCTCCATTATTCCCCATCAGACAATATCGTGGGATTGTGAACCAGCAACATGAAGCGAAAAAGAGCATCTCAGCAGCTGCCCAGCCACAAACGAGTCAGAGCTGCCAGTGAGACACCTAATCTGGCTTTGCTGAGACTGTTTTATACCAAAGTTGTGACCTTGCGACAATACCTGGTTTCAAAACTTCCTCACTCATCAAAGAAGAGGAGACGTTATCTTGAACAGTATGGGGTGTTGCGGAAAGATCAGGAAGAGGTGCATCGCCGAGGCTCTACGCTTGGGACGTTTTTGGATACATCGCTTGTCGGTATACCAACAGACGTTGTATGTTCGCCTCAGCCCAGCCAAGACAGTGAGCTCCAAGTCTTCTCTCAGCAGCTGTCAGGTCCGACCCTGAGAGCAAACCTTTCTCAAGGAATTCTGTCGCAGACAGAGGTAGGTTCGGACGCTATCCGCCATGGTCTTCATATTGTCTAGTTGGAATGACCCGATTGTTTTCTGTGCATATACATGGATGACTTGCTATGTGCGGACCGGCGGCTGATATAGGCAGGTTGTTGATTTCGTCATTTGGCTCGTATTCAGGAGGAACAACTCACTCCAGAAACCGGCTCACATGCTGTGCCACGGCTTCTTGCAAGCCTCATCTGTGGGCCAGAACAGCCACGAATCAGTCTCACCGACCAGTATACCCGGAATTTTATCTTACAGCCCTAATTCCCACGTTTCAGAGCTAAAGCAGCAGCCTTGGAGCACATTGCCGGGCCTTCTAGGCAAGGGTGGAGATCGTGTACTGATTGATCTTCTGGTTCAATGTGGGATTTATGTGCCTTCAGAACAGGGCACAGGGAATTTGAGACAGCTAAGCGGTTCGTTTCGAAGGGTGCGTCCATGTCCTGCCACCTAACACGTTTTCTAGGGGTTCCATTATCTAAACTGCGTTCATTACAAGATTCTACTCCTGACGATGCCGATCAGAAGGCGAGGTCTAAGCCACGCATGCAGGCTGCATGTGAGAATCGTGCTGTATCCACCATTCGGAAGCAACCAAGAGGACACAACTCGATACGTTTTGTCCGCCATCGCATACTCTATGGCAAGCCTATCCTGAACGCCAAAGGCAACGTAGCATTTGGCCTCCGTCAACTACGTATGGCAGTCCGGACGGAACCATGCTAGCCCAGGCATGCTAATCGTTTGTAGATGTGCTCAATCGAAAGTCCAGCGTCAATAGTCCCGTTCAAACAGTTCATTTGATGAAATACATATTCCCGCGTCAATTCGGCCTTCACAATGTCTTTACCTCCGATGTGGACCCCTTGGAAACCGCCCAACCGTACAAAGATTACACTCTACGGGAGCAAGAGATAAAGCGCGTTGAGGCCGACCACACCATGAAGCATGGCTCCCAGCGCTCAACAATGAGCCGTATCCCGAAGCGGTTACGTGGAGAGGCCGAGCATTTGATTGTCAGATTGCGCAAGTCTCACGCACGATGTCCGTATGGTCTGTTGTTGAGGTATTACTGCCCGCATCCCAGCGGCAACGAAAACGAACATCCCGTAGCCTTGGCTCAACGGGCAACGACTGACAGACAGACACTCCAATGGGCTACCCCTTCGCCACAGGTTTCCGCCTTCTGTCGAGCTACTGTATCCCACATCTTTCCAGTCCATCTATGGGGACATGCTGAGGCTGGCCGAGCCAACAAAGCCATCATAATGCGCCTCGTTGACCGCTTCGTTACTCTGCGTCGTTACGAAAGTCTGACCTTGCATGACGCGTTGCAAAGCATACAGGTATTGTCCAGTATGTGACCGAACGGCAATGAGCTAACGTGCATCTAGTTCACAGGTCTGCGTTGGCTGGATCCACCAACGCAGAAGCAGGGCACGAAAATGTCCCGTACAGATCTCCAAAAGCGACAAGAGATCTTTGCCGAGCTCGTGTACTACTTGATCGACTCCTTCATCATCCCCCTCATAAGCGGTAACTTCCATGTCACCGAGTCTACTGTGAATCGGAATCAGCTTATGTATTTCCGACACGACGTATGGAAGAAACTGGCCGAGCCCTCCCTTGCATACTTAAAGACTTCGATGTTTGAGGAGCTAAGTCTAAGCCAAGTGAAGAAGACACTATCAAGACGCAGCCTGGGGACAAGCCGGATCCGCCTTGTACCCAAGGATGTCGGTTTGCGACCAATCATCAACCTCCGGCGACGAGTCCAAAAATGGTGAATGGGAAGTTGGTACTGGGAAAGAGCATCAACTCCGTATTGAACCCGGCATTCAATGCTCTGAAGTGGGAGAAGGTAAGAGAAATTTCGTTGATGATGACTGAACACTGACACTTCTCCAGTCTGCGTTTCCGGAAAAGCTGGGCTCGTCATTGTTCTGCGCTGACGATATCTTTCCTAAACTACAACAATTCAGAGCAGATTTGGTGGAACACGGCCTTGCTGAAAAGCCACTCTTCTTCGCAAAAGTTGATGTGCGGTCGTGCTTCGATACAATCCCGCAGGACCAGCTCGTGCAATTGATGAACTCACTGCTGACAGCGTCACGATACAACGTCAGTCGCTACGCAGAGGCTAGACTCCTGGACGGCCATCGAGACCGCACACAGGGCGTGACGCCTAGAGTGGCATGGAAATTTCTCAGCGAAGCTCGGCCTTTTGCGCAGATCAAACGAACGATTGGCTGATCGGACGCGATGTAGCTTCGGAGAAGCGCGACGTGATTTTGGTCGATGGCGTTATCCAAAAGCACGAGAGCAGAAGTAAGCTCATCGGGCTTCTTAGGGAGCATGTGGAGAACAACATGGTCCAGATCGGCAAGAGACTCTACAGGCAAAGGATTGGCATACCGCAAGGCTCAATCGTGTCGAGTTTGCTGTGCAGCTTCTTCTACGCTGATCTCGAGCGGGAGGTGCTAGGCTTCACCTGGAACACGGGCACACTCTTGTTAAGGTTGATTGACGATTTCCTTCTCATTAGCACACGGCGTGATGTTGCCCAACGCTTCGTCGAGATCATGCATGCGGGAGTGCCGCAATATGGCTTGGCGGTGAAGAACGAGAAGACGCGAACAAACTTCGACTCTCAGGTTGACGGCAGTTCTTTTGCTCGGTTGCCTCAAGTGACTGAGTTTCCGTACTGCGGATATGCTATTAACACTGTCAACCTGAACATAACTAGGGACGAAGCAAGGCGGCGGCAGAACAGCAAGTTTTTCCCAGCCAGATGGTACGAAGCATACTAAAAAGATTTCAGATGCTGCGCCCGCCATCACGGTGGAGTATTCCAAGTTACCCGGACAGAGCTTCTATAGGAAGACGTTGAAGTTAGTTACGCTGCGAGTGTGTATGCATGGATCCGTTGTTGACATCGGCTCTCAGCATGCTCAAGCTCCATATGCACAGTATGCTCCTCTCGACAAGACACAACCATATCAACACAGTGCTGGTGAATATATACCGTGGCTTTTCCGACACAGCAGGCCGATGCTTCCAGTACATGCGAAGCTTGCCGTCAGACAAGCAACCGCCAGCAAGACTTGTCATCAGTAAGTGTTCAACGGCCCCACGACATATTGTACGCAAGCATGCCGCGTTTGCGGGAGAAGGCTTGACCATCTGAGATTTGTGGCTCTTCGAGGCTTGACAATAGTGGTCTCTAACGTCATGCTCAAACTGACCTCGTGCTGCAGGAACAATACAAGATGCAATGGACCTTGCATGTGCGTTGGTGAAGCGAAAGAGGAACCGCAAAAGCTCACAAGCGTTTCCTTACGAGTGTGCGGTATCCAGACATCAGACGCGATGGTAAGTTGAACATCCCGTGCCATGATGGTGATGCAAGCAAAAGTAATGGAGTGGTTCGGGGGCGGTTCAACGGCTTCTTGCGCCAAGCGCGTGGGGAACCAACTAGTTGGTTGAAGCTTATGAAGCAACGCTACGGAGATGGGCTGATGGGGCTGGCTGTTTAGCGCACGGGATTAGCTCGACCAACAAGAAACCAAGCACTAACAAGACGATGATGATGTAGGCTTGTATTGAGCGCTTTTCGGTGCGTGTTTCAGAAGAAACAGACCAAGCATCGCGTGCTGCTGGCGTGGCTGAACCGGCAGCTGGCGGAAAGGAAGGTCAAGGCTTGTGGCAGGGTTCTCCAGAAGGTGGTCGAGCGGGACAATGAAGGCGTCGATGCATGATGTCCATACAGCTGCAATATGCACATGACTACGCGTAGCCGCGCTGCGAAGAGCTGAACATGTGAGAAGTGGGATGCGCACGGAATCGAGTGAGATGGCCGCGTAGATCAATGTGGAGGGAGAATGGAGCATCGGGATGATCAAGCGGTGATCCAATGGGCGGCTAGTTGTGCGACCATACAGGTTTCATGTCGTGATGGTGGAGCGACAGCGAGTGGGTTTGTGACGCTTGATAAGGCACGAAAGGGCGGGAAATGTCGAGTTCGAAGCAGAGGCTGGTCTGCCAGAGCTTATCAACGTTAGCTTGGCAAGGTATTGGGGGGGGGGGTATGGAGGCTTTTGGTGGGCGCCAATTCGCTCCAGCAGGTTTTGTGCACAACCAACCTTTTGCATACTAGTGTTGTCGCATGCAAGATCAGCCATCCATGCGCTGCGTCGTCAGACGAGAAGAAGAGAAGCAGGATACGCCCATGCAGCGGCTGCCGTTCTTTGTCTGAATCGTGACCGTCTTTCTGGCTCGCATCTCCTCTCCGGATTGTTATACCACGAACACACGAAGCAGTTCGCGGCAATCAAACACAACACAATACAACGGCGAAGTCGTCTGGACTCAGGTTCGCGGCTCGGCCAAGTGATTGGAGAGGATCACCACTTTATTTCCCTGCTAGTCAGGGGAAGCGGCGCCGTCTCAGTCCGGCAGCAACTCGTTCATCACCGACATGGCCATGGCTGTCCCCGACACAATCATCGCTCCGCACGCAGGCTGTCGTTGCTGCTTCGACTCTCCGTCTGCAATTCTTCTCTACAAAAACGAAAACAACACTATCTTCACCCACCGCGAGCGCCATTATCCTTACCCAAACAAGAAGAGGCTTGCAGCACGCCAATCTAACCGCCCCTTGTTTGTCGCCGTTTCTCCCGCTGCAACCAGCCGGCCAATCGATATTGCTGCGCCGAACAACTCCCAGAGACATGAATTACAGCCTTGTCTCGTCCGCTCTTTAAACACTATGCCTGTCGAATCACTTCCCCAAACGACTCCAGACTCGCCTCCAGACCTCACATCCTCAAAGTCCTCCAAGTCTGGTTCCTCCTTTCGCTCCTCCTACCTTTCCGAATCCGCAGAACCGGAAAACCTGTCGCATTTCGAGGACATCGCTCTTGCAGACAATGGACGCGACTCATACGATAGCCCTCTTCAGCACGTCGGTGCAAAGCCAGTTCCCAAGAGGCCATCTGCGCCGCCTGCAAGGAGTCCGCCAAACAATGGGGCATATCCTGCCCACCCACAGCGTGAGCGGCCAAACGCGATGAAATCACGTCCTTATCCAAGTCTGCAGGGCCAGGTAAATGGCGTCTTGCAGGGTCGACCGAACGGGCAGGGCATGCGACGAGGCTTTACTAGTCCCTCTTCGCCTGCCTTAGCTACAATGTCGGCAAGGAGTCGTGGGTCAAGGTCACCGTCACCAAACAACCAACTCATGGGCAATGGCTACAGCGCCTCACCACGTTCTGCATCCCGCAATCTCACAATCGGGCAAAGCAAGTCCTCGCGCCGGCAGTCATGGCAGCCAGGGCGAAAGACGGTTAAGGAGTTGGAGGCAGAATACCACGATTCTGACGAGGATGTACCCGAGGATGCTGTGATTTGGAACGTTCCTATATCTCCTCGTCCACCTGTGCATGATGCCTCGACACCACCCAGCCCGCGCCGCAAGTCCTCGCAGGCGAGTTTGCGCTCACAGGCCTCCACCAACGCCATCACACATCATGCATCAGCACCCAACGCCACCTCCCCTCAAGTCGCTCAACGGCCCAGCATGCCGCACAGCGCGACCGTAGGCGCTTTCCCTCAGGATGCGTTGGCCTACCAACCACGCAACAGATCCTGGACGAACGACTTGTCCGATGAGGTCCGCGAACTGACGGCCGTACTAGAGGCTCACACATCCTCGCTATCTGTCGACAAGAGCAATGGCACTTCCTCTGCTTCTCCGTCAGCGCCACCCAGTCCTCCACGCCCAAGCATCTCCAAGTTGCGTACCAAAACAAGCATCATGGAACTACCTCCTCTCCAAAAGGGTAACATTATGATCGACCCGCTGCCGTGCAGCAAAGAGAAGGAAGCGATGCTCTCACGGACTCGGCCATCGTGGCTTCCACCCAAGTGCCCGAAAGAGGAGAAGAGGCATTTGAAAGAATGGGAGCGCATGATGGCGCTTTCGGCAGCGGCCGAGGCGAGACGAGCGGCCAAGGAGAGAGACGAGGAGGAAGAAAGGAAGGAGCGCGAGAGTAGGGTGGAGAGGATATGGGAGCAGCACGTCCTTCCAAATTGGGACACTACGGTTCGTGAGCCAAGGACGCGTGAGCTGTGGTGGCGTGGCGTCACTGGAAGGATGCGTGGACAGGTTTGGAGCAAGGCGATCGGGAACGAGCTTTCGCTCTCCGAAGCCTCCTACGCTGCGGCTTTAGGCAGGGCCAAGAAGCTGCAAAATGAGATCAAGGGAATGGGCCCCGAAGAGCAGGAGAAGAGGCAAGAAAACGCGTGGTTCGCTGCCATCGAACGCGACGCCCCTGCCGTCTCCCCTGAGCTCGGCATCTTCAAGTCCCAAGGTCCACTCAACGCCCCGCTCAAGGATGTTCTGGCCGCCTACGCGATGTACCGGAGCGACGTCGGGTACGTCTATGGCACGCACCTGATCGCTGGCCTACTGGTTCTCAACATGCAGCCGGCCGACGCCTTCGTCGCGCTCGCGAACCTCCTGAACCGGCCACTGGCCCTCGGCTTCCTGGTCGGAGACGAAAACGCCATGAGCCGGGCCTACGAAATGGTCAAGAGCATCCTGAGCCAGAAGTTCCCGAAACTGCACAAGCACCTGACGGACGCGAAGCTCGGCCTGCGGGACCAGGAGTGGCTGGCACCGATGCTGCAGACGCTGTTTTGCGAGCGCATGCAGCTGGACACGGTCAGCAGGATCTGGGATCTGTACGTGTTTGAGGAGGACAGAGCGTTGATCAGGACCGCCGTCGGCGCTCTGGGCATCTTGGAGAGCAAGCTCTATGGCAGCAGGGAAGAGGTCCTTGCGATCCTGGGCTGGAACGCGCAGAAGTGGGATCTGGGAGCCGATGACGCGGTCATGGCCGCTGTCAGAGAGGCTGGGAAGGTCAAAGCGGCCGATGGAAGATGAGGCACGAGACGGGATCGTTAATGTCTATGTGAAAGAGACCTGGGGAGGTCGGTCGCTTTTTTTCTTATTCTTGATATCTGTATTGGCTCACGTTGATGTGTTCATGAGCACAGCAGCAGGATTGTACAGGGTATGGGTCGGCGCAGGAGGCATTGGGTCGGCGTTTCTCGAAAGAAGGCTTAGTATTCCGCATGGTCGAGAAGAGGCACCACTCTTTACATGAACTCATCAAAATGAACATCCAAGACATCCATACACCCGAAACGGATTCGTTACAGCTTCCCGGCTGCCCTTTTCAAGCACGCCACCCCTTCTTCCCTGATCTCGCGGGTGATGTCTCCGGCGTCCATCAACCTCTTCACTAGCCCAACACCAGTCCCGGCATACGTCGTCAACCTCCCTCCTCCTCCCTCCTCCCATCCCGCATCACCCCGCTTGAGCGCCTGTTCGTACCGCTTCTTGTTCTCGTCCATGGCCAAGCCCGCCATTGCGTCTTTGTAGCTCGCATTGATGACTCCTCTCCCACCATACTGCACCGGCCAACCCGTGGTCCCGCGCAGGGTATCGTAGACTTTGCTCCTAACGGTGCTGACGCCGCCGTCCTGGGCTCTGAGCACGGCGTCCCGATAACCCTTTGACAGATTCGCCTGGTGAGCGGCTAGATAGCGCGTGCCGAGCACCACACCTTGGGCGCCCAGCGTCAGCGCGGCCGCCATGCCTCGGCCCTCGATGATTCCTCCCGCGGCCACGATCTGCGGCATCGAGATGCCGTTCCCCACGACGGGTGCGAGGGCGTCAAGCACTTCTGGCAGCAAGGGTAGCAGTCCCGCACCCTGCTCCAGTCCATGCCCGCCTGCGTCCTGGCCCTGTACGACGAGCACGTCGGGCAGGCATTCGCGGACGGCGAAGACGGCTTCCTGGACCGTGCCGATCTGGATCCAGATCTTGGTCTTCCCCTGGGTTGCGCGCCGGATCTCCCTTGTCCAGGTCGCGAGGTTGGAGGGTTGGCGGGGCGCGAAGAGCCAGGCTGCGGCCGGGGTGTGTTCTGCTAGTATAGACACGGTCTCTCGTAAGGGAGCACCCCATAATAGGAAGCCCACGCCGACGGGGATGATTGAGGGGTCGGGGAAGAGGGCGGGCTGGGTCAGGCGCTGCTGTGAGAGGGAGAGGTGGGCGGATTTGAGCTCGTTGCGGAGGGTGGAGACATCGGAGCCAGCGCCTACGAAGCCCAAACCACCTGGGAGGGGGTTTACACGTGTAAGCGGGGGTGGGGGAGGGGGTTTACACGTGAGGAAGTGCAGGAGCGATGAGTGTGTTTGCCTTACCTGCTTTAGACACGGCTACAGCAAGCGGGGCAAGCGCGATCAGGCGCATGGGCGCGCAGGCCACGAGGGGCGTTTGGATCCATGGGTAGTCGTTGCTGAGCTCATCCATTGCCATTGCTGTTGCCATTGCTGTTGCTTTGACTTGGTCGTGGAGGCGGAGGCAGAGGCAGAGGCAGAGGCAGAGGCAGCGGGGTCGAAGAGTGCGGGAGCATGCTGACCTGACTTGAGTGAGAGACCGAGTGAGTCAAGCGTAAAGTCTACGCAGTTACGCACGAGAGCACGACGCTTGGCGCTTGGCGCTTGGCGCTGCCTGCCCGAGCGTCTTTGGCACTTCCGCTCTCCTCCGCGCCTCTCCCTCCCCTCTCCCTCCCCTCTCCGCCTCTCCTCCCTTCCTCCCCTCCTCTGCAACGCTTCGGCGCATACTTTCTCCGAAACGAACTGATCCGAACCCGAACCTCTACATCTTGAAACTGCGACCTTCGCTGCCCGTCTCCATAGCCGCACACAACTTCCACTCCTCCTCGACGTGTCTCAGCAGTTCTGACTGCTTCCACCCCGCCAGGTCGTTGCTTGCGAGCTTGCTTGGCGTAAACATGACTGGTATCAACGCACCAGATAGGTACGTTGTTTTCCCGCATCTCCTCGCAACACAGCAAAACAAGAAGTGAAGCATGTTCACTCGGCCCCCTCCCTCTCAAGCCATCCTTGAGCTGCCATCCTCAACATCTTCCCGCACTCCCCTACATCTCCTAATGTTCACAAACGGCCCGTACACGAAGCGCGGCGCGCACAGTCGCGTCGCCGCATCACTACTGGGGACAGGAATTGACCAGCCCAACAGATATGAGCTGTTCTTGCTCGGGGAAGGAGAGAAGAAGGTTACCTTCGCACCAGAAACCCGTATGCGCGTCCTACATTTCGTATGACTGCGGTGACTGACACGCACAGGTGTTCCGAATGCCGCACTCTTCACCTTCAACAAGGAAGACCATACGCTCGGTAACCTGCTTCGCGCACAGCTCAACACCTCACCCCACGTCCTGTTCGCCGCTTACAAGACCCCACACCCGCTTTTCGCCATGTTCGAGCTCAGGGTTCAGACGGACGGAGAGATCACACCAAAAGAGGCTGTCGTGCAGGCTTGCCAGGACATCATCCAGGATCTGCAGAAGCTGGACCAGGAGTTCACCAAGGAGTTTGAGCTGAAGAAGATCGCTGGTGGTGGAGGCATGGATGTCTAGACTTGATCCGGCATTGCACAAGAGGACATGGCTCGGAAACACACGAACGGGCGAGGATCAGGCGGCAGCGCAATATGGCTCGCGAGGAGGTCCAGGAGGTGCATTGCCCCTTTGGGGAACCTTTCAATGGCTCGGGCGTCTAAAAGGGACAGCATACCAGGATTATGGCGCATGGAGTTGCTGGCATCGATACCCGAATGAATGGCAACGAACAACGATAATGCATCGCTGCTGACGCGGCACAACATCAAATTCTGAGATACCCAAACGAGAACCCTCCGTTTCTTCATATGACTCCGTATCCGCTATCACGTGCGAATCTTCTCAAGGACTATGACTTGAATCCGTCAAAGTCCACCCGATCAGCAGCGGTAATCTCGGGTGGTCTCTGCTAGTAACAGCCTCAGATTGCCACCAGTTTCCCATTAGATACCCTCCGCGTCATCTGAGAATTCGTCGTCGTCTCACCCCTATCGTACCTCACACGTAGTCAACGGCTTACCGGAGCAAGTTCTTTCATTACAGGACTGTGAAGATCCGGACGAACAGCTAGGAACGACCGAAGACCCGGTCTCCCAGGTACGGTCGTTGCGATGACACCCACAAAGCTTCGGACCGCGCTCATCAACATCTCCTCCACGGCCCAACCCATTGCACGGCCTGTCCTTCAACGGAAACATTCGACAGCAGGTCAGTCAACATGTTTTCACGAAGACGTCGCCATGTCTGATTTTGTACGCTCACAGAGCGGTCTTCAAGCAAATCACACCACGAGATGTCTTCTGTTCGAGAAGTCCGGGAAATCAGATGGCGCAGGCAGATTGCTCGAAGGTTCAAATCCTCCTGTCCTCCTCTCACACGCCGGCCTTGGGTTTCTTTTTCCGGTATCGATGATATCTTGACTCGTGCCGATCTGAACAAAGCAGCTGACGGTAAGCGATGTCAGACAGGACAGTATGAGACGCCAGTGTTCTCGAACAGGCTGTTCGCTTGACGGGAAATGCTTACCAGACCGCTTCCTTGTGGCAGCTCCCCAAGGCAACTAGTCGCAGAGTGCCCAGCAGAACAACACGCTAAGGGCCGCATCCTTGATGGGTGTACGTCTATCGAACGGCCTTATCGAACACTGGCACATGCTTGTTTTGCTCGCGACGTCGAAAAATTACTTCGGCAGAACCCCCTTCCGGCACGGTTCGGATGACGAAGGGGCCCAAAGCCCGTCGTCGGACACCAACAGAAACGGAGGATGAGGTATTAAGAGGTCTTTCTTTCAAGGAAATGCATAATAGCAGTTGCTTCAGTAGCCGGGAAACAGCAGCGTTAGAGAAAGCCATGTCACGAGCATGACTGTCATATGTGTACTCACGTACCCTCTTTGCCTTTGAGGACGGAGACGGGCACCCAGTTAAACATACTGCCACTGAAGGCGGCCGCGAAGCAGCACCACGCCTCGTTGTGGCAGCTCAACCGAACAAAATGTTACTGATGAGAGGGCCGGCATTAGCAACCGTTGTTGCGCCCTGCCGTGTTCCTTGTATGAAAGATTCTCCCCCCAAAAAACCCCCAGGCGCGCCACCAACACCTATGCAAGCTGTATGAATCGTCAAACGCGCTCGATGCGCTGCAGATATCTCATCGTGTCCTCCGCCCCGAACGAGAACGGGCTGCGGCTATCCTCCGGACTCCTCGGGCTCATGGGCAAAGCGAACAGATCGTCCTCCTTGTCCTCGTCCGGGTGGATAGGCGCGAGTCCCGTGTGTGTGTGCTGGTCCGCGAACGCGTTCAGAGACGTCGTGCCCACCTGTCTCTGCTGTGCTAATATCGACTCCGGTGGTCGTTGCGCTGCCATCTGTCTCAATGGCTGCTGCTGCTGTTGCGGCGGCTGTGCGGGTTTCGCGCCCAATGTGCTCGTATCCGGCATCCCCTTCAACGCAGCGAAGCTACCGAACGAGCTCACGGCGTGATCCGACTGCTCCGGGCTCAGTGGGTTCGACAAGCCCAGCCCGTTCTCCGTACCGTTCTCCTTCCTGGCACCCAGATCCCTCTCGCTCGTTCCCAGTTTCAACCCCCTTAACTTCTCCATCAGCCTGCCACCTCCGGGACTCCTGGGGCTCGTGGGACTGCCCAGCACGCCGCCCATGGCCCCCTGTCCCGTCGGTATGCTGATACCACTCGGTTTCGTGGTAACGCCAAAGTTCTGCTCGATCCACTCCTTCTCCTGAATCGCCATCAGTAGTCCCACGCCCTCGGCATTGATCCTGCTCTCGGCCTCAATCTCCTTCTGCAGCACCTGCAGCCGCTTCTTCGCCCACACCGTGTGCAGCACGCCCTTCTTGCCCGCCTGCCGCGCACTGGCGCCCAGCTCCGGTGGAAAGATGGCGGGAAGAGGGTTCGTCTTCCACACCACCACCACCGCTTCCGGTGCGCCCTCCCGTCCTCCGATCTCGGGCGCGTGCGTCAGCGTCACCGTAGCCGGCACCCTCTCCCCGCCGGCAGCAGAAAGTACAGCCGGTTCGTGCTGCTCTTGTCGTCTCCGGAGGCGTTGTTGTTGTTGTTGTCTCGCGCGGGCAACACGGTCCGTTTGCCCTCCCAGCTGACGCTCCATTCGCCCGGTGTGTTGCGCGTGGTCTCGTCGTCCTCCCATTCCACCATCAGGATCTTGGTCCCGTCTGCGCTGCGACCGGGCTCGAACTCGAAGCGGGCGAGGGCGTTGGAAGAGCTGAGCGAGGGCGATTCGACGTCGTCTTTGAGGGAGCCGGACGGCGTGACGGAAGTGTCAACCGGGTTGAAGGGGGTCGGAGAGAGGGTGAGGGGAGCGGGGAATGGGAATGGGAATGGGGTTGGGAGTGGGAGTGGGATTGGGTCGGCATGGTAGAGTGTGGGATGCGGAGGGAGGCTTCTCTACCAGAGCGGTCGTTCGATCCTTTCTGTAGTTCTGCGGAGTGGAGCTGAGAGGTTCGCGTGTGTATATGGTTTTTTCTTCGTACGTAAGCACGGAGCCCCCGTTGGCAGAAAAAGGCTGTAGTCTGGGTGAGAACAGAATGAGCGCGGCTGCGTATCACAGCTGGCGGGGGTGCTCAGGTGCTTGGAATACGGGCTTGGGAGGCGGCGACGATGTTGTGGTACGTTGGCTACATTGGCAGTGAAAGGACAGGACAGGACAGGACAGGACAGGAAGAGCCTTGAGCCTTAGGCTTTGAGCCTCGAGCCTTGAGCCTTGAACTTCGTCTTCTGCTTGGTCGCGGCGGTCAGCAGTTCGCGAGATTGCAGTTGCGTAAAGCGGAGATGAGCAGCGACGGCGGCCAAGTGCGAAGGTTTCGTCTCGCATGGCTTGCAATCGATCTGCATGGCCGCCCGCCGGATCTGAGTCTGAGCTCTATTTTTGGCTACGAGTACCCCGGCCTCCTGTCAAATGTCCGGCCATCACCGGCTCCATCTCCATCACTCCGTCACCGTCACCGTCACCGTCACCATCATCAGGCGCAGGAGTCTGTCTACTTGATGACTCGACAACGAGAAAGAGAAAGTAGAGTTGACCGGTTCGTCCATGGCTTGGTATTGTCTTTTTCTATACCAGTGCGGTTTGAAGTCTATTTAAGCACATAGAGAGCGTTGTTTGATTGCTGCACTAGCCAACGCTGCAGAGGGTCCATTGGAGCCGTTGCGGAGAGAGAGAGACCGAGTAACGGGAGAGAAGCACAGAAATCCCCGAGAGCCACAGCATCGCGTCCCATCATCCTCTTCCCTCCATTTCCGCCATCGTTCCCAGCGCCTGAACACGAAACAACACGAAACAAACAAAAACGGGGTATAATGCTGGTGCAGAAGCGAAAGGAAAACACTATATGGAGTGCTCGAATTATGTGCAGGGGTGCACTCTCGGCCGCGTGCGTTCGTGAGGTCGTAATTATGTACAATTCGAACGGGGACTACCAAGCCAGGATGTGCAGAACCCATCGAGGGTAAGGAGGAGTGACTTCTAGATCAACAAGAAATCCCAGCCCTTCTGCTGCATCACGTCCCGCCAGTGGACGCCCTGGTAGTCACCGTTCGCAAAGGCCGTTTCGTTCATTTGCCACACGTCCTTCAGGATTTCGCGGACCTTGCCAAAGGAGCCAAAGTCGGCGGCCTCTCCTAGGCGTGCGCAACGTTCGGAAAACATGGTGCGGAAAGGCGAAGAGGGAGAGAAACGGACCCGGCAACCAGAAGCGGCCAGATCAGGGAGCGATCCATGCCTTCTGGGCCAGCGGGGATGAATTCCATCGCATCTGCGAAGGCAGAGACGAGGTTGGTGATGCTTGGAGATGTGACTGCGAAGCCAGGAACCATGGCGCAAAGGTAGATGCGGGCGGCCAGGCGAAAGACGGCGGTCATGTTAACGTTGAGTTGCTTCGGCCTGATTGCACCAGTTCCGGAGAAGGCAGGGGCGACTGCGCCCGGAGCAGGCTCACTCATGCCGATCTCTGTTCCGAGAATCTCGATATACTTGCAGAGCATCACCTCGTCCATGCCCTCGAGTTTACGTGCCTCGAGGCAAGCAATCTCGGAGATCAGGAACATGATCTTGTCCTCGCAGCCCATCAACTCAGCAAGCCCAGCGCTGGCACCGGCAATGTTGAGCTCGCGGTAAGTGTCAGCGAACACTGGCGAGCGACCAAGCATTGTGGAGCCCAAGATGTCAATCCAGGAGGTGAGTGTCATGTTGAAGGGTGGGTGGCTGGGTGAGCTGCTGTTGTGCATAAGAACCAGCGATTGGGGAAGCTCAAGCTTGTTCACCAGGTTGGTCGCTGCCTGGAAATGCTGGTGCCATGGAATGTCGGGAAGAGAATCGTCTGGTCGGCCAACCGAGCACTGGAAAAGATCATACCGAGAGTCGCCTCCAGGATCTGAGAATGGTCGGTGTCCTGGTTCAGCGCCTCGCAAAGCTCAGAGATGGTCGCGTAACGGTGGCGCATGATGTCGTTGTCGATCTGCTCGGCGGGAACGCGCTCCGTTGCTTTCAGATGGATGCCCGCAACGCTCAGGCAGCAGTGAAGGAAGCATCTGTTAGTTTCCAATGCCGGGAGGATGATATCAGATCGCGCTGAACCATGCTGATTGGCATCCAGAATCGGGAAAATCAGCTTTGCAACCTTGTCAAGGAAGTGGTTGAGCAGCGGCTTGTCGCTCTCTTCCACCTCAATGACGGCCTCATGCGTCGGCGTCATTTGACCATGCGGGAACTCGAAAAACTCAAAGTCGATTGGTTCCTCTGTGAAAGACTCGTGGCGCGACTCGAAATAGTCCTGTTGCACCCAGCTGTCGGCGGGAAATGCCGGAAGACCGTTCGCCATCGGCGGTGGCTGGAATGTACTAAAGGTAGAAATTGTCGAGTCCCTTCGCGTCGGCACGTCATTGACAAAGATCTGTCGTTCTGTCTTGATGTCGACTTCGAAAGGTGAGAACATCGGATACTGCGGGTGCAAAGGCACGTGAGGAGGCGGAGGCATGTCAAAGTATCCGTTGGGGACGTGCGTGAAGCCGCAATCAGTGAAAGGCGGTGAGTCCACCGATGGAGCGCGAGACTGCGGAAGTGAATCGGGAAATCCATCTGAGGTCGGAATGGAGTGGCAAAGACTTGGCGGGGTGTTTGCGCGGGAGGCTGCACGGGTGCGCTCTTCTTCGAAAGCTGAGTCCTCTTGATGATTTCCTTGATGGTTTCCTTGTGTTCTCTTCGTTGCTCGCTGTTGCTCCACCACATTGGTCGCTTGTAGTCGCACTTCAATCCCAGGTGCCTGCATGCCCTGCAACCTGGTTTGCCTTCATCGCACTTCTTTCTGCGCAGACGGCATGTGAAACAGCCTAGAAAGCTTGCCGTTAGCGGAGCCCATGCGCGAAGCCGAAACAGATAAGCTTACCGGTCCGCGACCGCTTATGCATCTTGTTAGCTGTCGATTTTGCGTTTGCATTCGCGGGGGTGATTGTTGGAGCGGCCATCTTGGTGTTTGGTTTCGAAGAGGTCGCGGGCGCGGAGGTCGACATTGGGTGTATTATGTATGTACAGGTAGGTCCAACAAGCTCACAAGCAGGGATCACAACAACGGTCGGGTAAACGCGACAGGGCTTGAAGGGACAGTGTTGGCAAAGACCGGTTGCTCTTGATTAACGATAGCGTATTCGAAGCCTGGCCAGCAGGTCGGTAACTAGTGGGAAAGGAAAGGGAGCAAATTAATCGATCTGCCGCTGCTGGTCTTGGTCAGAGGAGAGGGAGCAAGTACCTTATATCTCCAAAGACGGACGAAATGCAGCCAAATTAACTAAGATCTATTTCTGGATGCGGCCAAAAGAGCATTAACGACATGCCCACGGGTGGGGGTGCTGCAGCCTCATGCAGGCCAAATGCTCCAGACGGCAAGGGCTGGGAATCCAATTGGTCGTAGGCCTGCCAGGTGGCTTGAAGCGAACATGAGTCGAGGCGGGCACGCTATTTTTGCGAGCCGCTGCGGAACATTCTGACTGGCTCCTGCTTTGATGGAGTAACACCGTCATGCAGGACATTTCCGTCCACGAACGACCTCGTCCGCGATCCGGCAGCCAGCCATGCTGTGGAGATTGGGCAGAGGAACTGTCCATACGGAGGAACTAGTAGACCAGTGGGTCCCCTCGACCGCACTATCCTCAGCAGGCAGACATGTAGTTAGTCGTCCAACCAGTCAGCCAGCATTTGATCCGTCGATTCTACCGGGCAGCATCTCGCTCAGTCATCTCACCGCCTGCGCTGTGAGGAGCAATACAGGCTAAGCGGAGGCTGAGGTATCATTTTAGCGCGAGGGTTCCGTGTGCCTGCGTGAGCACTTGCATGAATAGCTGCCCGATTCGGAGAGGAATAGGGAATGCGTGATCAGCATTGCGCATCCGGGAGAAGCAGACCTGCTTATCGCATGAGAGGCGTCCAGATCTACGGCGCCACCGGTTTCTTCTTTTGCCCAGCTTGCAATCCACTACCTCAACATCGGATGTGATGAGGAGGTCTCTCGAGCTGGCCGTGCTACGCGAATGGTGCGCCCGGACACACACCGCTCTCTCGGGGTCCTGGCGGGCGCGAGTCGAGGTCGCTCAGAGCTGCTGCACGCACTACCGGGCGCTGGCAGACGCGTGGTCGAGTCGTGGTGGTTGAGGTGCGAAGTCGCAAATGGCACGCTGGACGCGCTGAGTGGTCTCACAGAGACGTGACGAATGCAAGTAGTCTGCGTTAGGGCGTGAAGGTAGCGCACGCCTCCAGCCAATCGCGGGACTCAATCTTCTCCTCAGCGGAGCGGGTTGGAACTGTCGCGCGGCCTTCCCGCAACAGATCTCGGTTCGACGGTTGTATCCGCTCCCTGCACCCTGTCTCCCTCCCTGTCCTGCTCCTCACCGAGTCACCTCAAGCCCACCCGGTGTCACCCGCCTCGACCTCGACCTCGACCTCGACCTCTCCCACTCGCTGCAGGTCCCAGGGCAGCTCGCTGAGAGGCCAGAGCGTTCCCCATAGCGTCATGTGCACATCCCGGGAATTGCTTCCGCCTCACATCCTCATTCTCCGCGCCAACCGCTCGTGCAGGAAAGTCAAAGAAAGACGCACACTCTAGTCGGGCTATCCTGTGCCCGGCCAGCATCGAGTCTTCGAGGCTTCCGTCTGACTACCCCGAGCAGGGCAGAACGTGTAGTACAAGTCTCGGGTCCAGCAGCCACGGCAGAGCGTGTCTCCTCGGCGTCCTCAGCCACGCCGGGAACAAGGACGACTCGTTGGACAAACCCCGCTGGCCGCCAACCACGCTTCAGAAACGCCGTTTCCCGTTCTCATTGGTCTCCGACTGCCGGTAACTTCAGCACAAGCGCGGCATCATGCGCGCACCGTGTCTCGTTGCATTTTTCCGCGAGCATTTTTCGGAGTATCCCATTGAGTCCAGATGGCATCAGGTGCTGCTCGCAGCGAAACAGCTTTCTGGAACGCACTTCCGGCCTGCTATTGGACTAGGGACGTGCAGTTCATGAGTAGCCTCTCCTCTTCTCGACCGGTCGTGCAGATAGTTCAGATGATGCAATTACTACCTGGTTGCTCAAGCACCATACCCTCGACATGTCCCAACCACTGTCTCAGTGTGGATGCACAGGGCTAACCGGTAGCTGCCATCGCTCTCCGTTGCTAGCGACATATGCAACTTAGAACTCTACAACGAGGTCGTCGTGCATGGAAAAGTGAAGCGACGTGTGCATGCACATCCACCGACTATGCACTTTCACATTCCCCTTGCATCAACATGCTAACGGTACGACCGAGAACAGTCCCACGGCATTGAAACGCTCATTGGTTGCATCCGGAGGCGCACGGCGTTGTGAAGAGGCACGCGTGTCTGCCGTGACAGGGTGGGACGTGCCACTATAGGTGCTGAAGGTTGATCTTCCGCACCCGACAGCTGCAAATGGTATTCCAGCGCTATTGTCGGGTTGCAGGAGCACAGACGGTCGGAGTGAACTATTGTCGTTCAGTCCGCTCTCAACTCAGTTCTCAAAGAGTTATTTTAGCAGACTTAACATCTTCATCAATCCATATGTTGACTCGAACAGGGCATGTGATAGAACGAACCAAAGCATATCATCCAATCAATCCCTTCCGACGCCGTAGCCGCCAAACGTGCAGCATGCAGGCGCTAACCAATGCAGCCGCAGAGCAGACCCTTGATCTCCGCATTGGCCTGGATTCTGTGCGATCACTCACATGCGACCACTTCCTGCAGACACCACGGCCGATCTCGTACCGCCACTCGCCGCCTCCTGCTATCGTCCTTGCGTTTCGTGCCAATCACGGCGCTGGTCACCATGCAGTGACCATGCTGCACACGCACAACATGGCCAACATGAGACAGGCGTGCATGAGCATGCCTACGGCCATGCTTTACAAAGGTCGTGATAGCGCTCTCGCGCACGGAGGCCGGAAGCGTGACACATGTTCTCCTGCCCTCATTTCGTAGTCTTGCATAGCGTATACGCATCTTAGAACTAGTCCACTGGCAACAGTAAAGCCTGTCCTTCCCAGAGTTCAACTCCACTGTCGCTTTTGAGAACCACCGGCAAGGACCCCGCTCTTTCAAGGCCGTCATGGTAAGGGAGAACTCGACAGGCAATCAGGCCCGAACTTAACACCGTATAAAGCAGGCCATGGCACCCATAACGCCTCTGGAGGCGCCCGTCGAAATGTTTGAGAGAGGAAAGCGTCAATCTCTATTTGATGCCAGCCGCCCACTATCACAGGCTACCGAAATCTTCGATACCGATTTTGAGGATGACAACAGCGATTTTGAAGAAGACTCAGACAACTCGCCGAAAGGAAGTTTCGAAACTGTGTGTACAACCTTGACAGTCGAGGTTCTGTATGAAAGCTAATCAGTACACAGTTCGATACCAGGAGACGAAGCCAAACGACAATATCATCATATGATGAAGCACCAACACCACGATCGAACAACAGCAGACCCTTTGAGATTCGGTTCAAGCCTGTCGAGGGCCCGAAGGGACCACATCTTTTCCGGGCATCCCAGTCTTCCGTGGATTTCACATTTGACTATGCTCTGCAAATGTCACCGCTGCTGCCCAAGGAACAGAGACTGGAGCCGCCTCCACGGACTGAGACGGCCTTCTCGCAGGCTACTGTAACTCAAGAAAGGCACCATGAAAACATGCCTTCGATAGACGCGGCTTTTGCACCGGCGCCAAGTCACGACATCCGTCAGTGGTCAGCTGAGCAAGTGGTTGACTGGATGTACGGTTCCGGCCTAGAGCAATCGATCATCGAGAAGCTTGAGCAGCATGATATTGACGGAGCGGTTCTCATGGATCTTCAGTTTGATGACCTCAAGGAACTGGACATCCATTCGTTTGGAAAGCGACATACGCTGTGGAATGCTATTTGCGGCCTACGTGGGGGTGAGGGACGTCTTAGCCCAGTACCGACTCCATTCGAGGACATTAGCCGGCCGGCTACAGCGGCGAGGTCAAAGTCAGATGGTGATGTCCCACGCAGCGCATGCCCGGATACGCCCATGGATGACCTAGCTACACCTATCTCGGCAGGTGGCGTCAAGAAACGCCGGTCACGGAAGAACAAGCATCTTCACAACGACATTACTCCTGCTGAATCCGTCTCCATTGTGGCTATCGAGCAGTTGATGCCAAAGCCGCACAACTGTAACAAAGGAGAAAGATGTCCGAAGTGGCGCAAGCAGCAAAGGCTCATCGCCAGGATCCAGGCAGAAAACGGATGGCCAATCAGTCCGCTGAGAGGCGGCCACATTGTCATCGAGGGCAACCCTGGCAACGCATCCACCGCCAACAACATCTTGCCCAACGTTCGTCCCGACCCTTTCAGGCCCACTTCCGAAGCTGTTCCTTCTGTCGTGGCGTCCTCCGACCTTCTTGGCCCTGGTCAGCTCCCCGAGTTCGCTCTGCATGAAGATGTACTTCAGCGTGTCGAGCACCGAGATCCCCAAGAAAACGTGAAACAATTTCTCAATTTTCAGCATATCAGCGAGTCACCCGTCGAGTCACCTCCTACACCACCGCTTGAGATGTTCCCGGCCGAGCATCATGAGATGTTCCCAGCGCAGCATCAGCAAGCCTTCCCTTCGCTGCATCCCCTCGTCAGACACCTGGTCCTCACGGGAACTTGAAAAGCCTTCCAAAGCTATCCATCCCAAGGTCCGCGAGTGCAAACCCACATCTCAGTACGCAAAACCACACAGCCTTTACTCCTGCTCGCAGCGCAACAGCTTCGCCAGGCAACGTTTACCGTCTGGGCACTCCAGCCTCTGAGATGGACGTTCCAGTCACTGCCCTTCCTGCTGGTCCTGTATCCCGCGACGCGAGCCAGTCGGTCCCGCCAAACATGCAGTACCGCGACCAGGTTGCACTCGGTCGATCAGGTTCTCGAGCAGGAGAGTGGCGAAGGCCCAGCTTTGCGCTCCCGCTTTAAATGAAGGCGAAGTCTTTTCTCCCGTCAGCAACGAGAAGCAAACCTACATTGACGCCGGCCCCAATGCACGGCTTCCGGTGTCAAAAGAACCCACCGAGCAGTACGGCCCGAACGTGACGCATGCAGGCTGGATGAAGAAGCGCAAGAACAAGCTTCTGCGACACGACTGGCACGACGCTCACTTCCGACTCAAGGGCACACAGCTCGCCATGCACGCCAACAACCGCCTGTCGTCCGCCGCACTCGATACCATCGACGTGGATGACTACGCCGTCGCGTGCACCTCGCTGGCATCGAACAATAAGATCACGGCCGCACTGAGGTCGCTCAAAATCAGCGACAAGAAAGCCAGAGACGTCGACCCCGCAGCCTTCGCGTTCCAGCTCGTGCCGTCGAGCGAGAGGGATCGGGCGAAGGCAGCAGCGGGTAAGACGCATCACTTTGCGGTAAAGACGAGTGATGAGAGGATTGATTGGATGAGAGAGCTGATGCTTGCCAAGGCGCGGCAGCAGAAGGAGGCTGGCTTCAGTGTCGAGGTTAATGGCGAGAAAGGTCGTTGAAGTTATTTGTCTCACAATCGGTGTTGGCGGTGTAGGCTGCCTTGTTTTGAGCAAGAGGACGCTCTCATCGCTCGTTTCTGCTTTTGCTTCTGGTAGGATACCCTCTAGTTCGCTTCTCGGTTTGATGCATAGCCGGTATATAGCATGTTTAGCAACGAAGACACGATTTTATCGAGCTGCAACGAGCCAGGCGTGTTCATTGCTATTTGTGAGTCGTGGGCAAGCTTGTTCAACATACCTCCAATGGGGGCAACGATGCTTGAATGAAGAAAGATGCATAACCTGGATTTTGACTGAACCCAAAGAAATCCATGCATCGCTCAACGTACATTCTCGGAACACCGAAGGGGCAAACCATGCTATACAAAACATCCAGCGCCGGCAATGCAATCATTTGAGCGCCGTAGGTGTGGACAAGCCCATTGCTACCCCGTGGCGCATCGCACAGGTTTCCATCCCCTTCAAGTCATATTCACACCACCGATGTCCTCTTCTCTGGTGCAAGCGCACATCCTGGCCCAACGAAATACCCTCAGCCACTAATTGCCGACTCAGTAAGCACACCACACCGCAGGTCGCGAGGTACCAACCAAAGCAAGCAGTTTATTTCGGCCACTTCTTCCAACCACGACCATGGCCCCTCTCTTTCCACTGCCTGATCATCTCTCCCATACCCTCCATAGCCTTCTGCCTCTGATCCAAGCGACCCTTAAGCGTCCTCTCCCACATCTTTCCCTTGACCTTCTTGCCTTCTCCCGTTCCCTGCACCCGCAGGCCGTGCTCCCGCCGTTTCTGCTCCTTCTCTTCAGGAATCTTCGAGCTCCACGGCATCAACGATAGCACATTGTGCTTCTGCGCCAGCTTGATGAGATCGGCCTGCCGACGCAGACTGTATGCTGGAGGATACCATCGCTGCGTCCGTGGGTGTTTCCAGGCAACGAATGGATTGCGTGCTTCGTGGCTTGTTCGGCCGAGGAGGTCGGTCTCTGGGGCCTGGGGAAGGGTTGGATCGGCTGTGGCGGGGGCGTTTTCGCTGACAGGTGGTTCTGATGTTGATGCCGTCGCTTGAGATGCCTGTGTTGCGGATAGGGCGGGCGCTGTGATTGCTGGCGGAGGATGTTTCTTGAAGAAGTTGAGCAGACGCGGCGGGAGAGACTGCGCTAGTTGCACATGCCTCTGGTTGAGTCCGGCGCTCGCCATGGTGAAGCGTCCTGGGTGTTGGGGTATGCTGATTTGGATGAGCTTGCGAGCCTGTAGTGCCCATCTCGAAAGTTGAAGCACTCGCGGAACGAGCCGCAATGGCTTGGCGTTCTTCCGAAGTCAATCTGTTCCAACCAAACACTTCTGCTTCACACACCTGAAACACGTCCGCAGAATGTCTCGCGGAAGCCCTCTGAGACCCATTAGACGGCCGAGGGATGTCTTCCTTCTTCGAGAAGCGGCAGCAGCGTGGCAGTGTTCGTTCCTTCGCATCCATTGACATTGACTTCAATGCACGGCGCGTACTGGGTCTACAATGCCCGCATTGTTTGTCTTGCAACAGCCCCGTAGCAGTCATCAGAAGGTGAAATGTTACTATTCCTATTGCTACACTGTCTCGTTTCACTCCCACATCTCACTCCTCCTTCTTCTTTGTTCCTAAAACACAATTCTTGGTATAGTTTTGTTCGTTATGCGACGACGCGCGGTTTCCCAGCTGCTACTGCTATCGCTGTCTGGTATAGCAATGGCCACTCCTTTCAATGCCCTTTTCCGCCGTGATTCCACAAGTTGTGGAGGCGACGCTACCCTCACCTCATGCGGCGCATCGTTCCCGTCCAGCTTCTGCTGCCCATCTTCAACAACATGCATTGGCATCAACGGCACGACCGCCGTCTCGGCCTTGTGCTGTCCTGAAGGTCAAGACTGCACCTTCCTCCGACCTATCACGTGCGATGTCACCCAGCAGAATGCAACCCGTTATCCAGCCAATCCACTACATACGCTCAACTTGACTGCAGTAATGCCCAAATGCGGCAGCGGCTGTTGTCCCCTGGGTTACGAATGTAAGAACGACGCATGCGCAGCGATCGAAGAGTCGATATCCGCCCCAACGAGCTCGCAGCCTTCCGCGTCGTCCCACCCTACTGGCACACCCAGCTCAACATCTAGCGCACCAACCACTCCAGCATCCGCTTCTTCGCCGGTCATCTTGCCCACGGCTACCGCAGCAACCTCATCAGCCAGTACGGACCACAGCAGCGGAAGGTTTTCAGGCAGGTCATTTGCAGCAGGCTTCATTCCGGGTATCATCATCGGCTTTCTGCTCTGCCTCAGTTATTTGTGTTGTCTTCGGAAACGCAAGGCAGCTCGGGAGAAAGGCAATGCTGTCAAATCTGGACACGAACGCAAGATATCCGATCCCGTCACCAACCCGGGTTTCGGCAATCGCACAGACTTTCAGCATAGTCCATCCTACTCTGTGCCTCGCAGCAGCTCTAGATACGAGGTCAGTCTTCAATGTCCCGAGAGTCCCGACTCCCTGCGGACGCCGGCATCAGCCAGAGTCAAGAGCTTGTTCCACCGCAGTCTCCCTCTTCACCGGGAGCAACTCTGTGAGGCACCTACAGCCAAGCTTGCCGACTTTTCTGCAAGTTCGCGGGGAAGTGTTGTCCCTATACGCGCTCTCCGCAACAAGGCCTCCAACCGTTCCCTCAGGAGACAAGTGGCGCAACAGAATGTTCAAGGAGACAGGCAAAGTAGGCCAGAGATGAGTCGAACTGGCAGCACAGAGACCATAAAAGTCCGGATGTCCGCATCCATCTCTCCATACACCCCTGAGCAGGCGATGAAGCTCAACAATCCCATCGCAACTGCCACCAGTAACCAGGCTCCGAACATCACCATGGCATGGATGCATTATCCGCAATCCGAGACAACGCCCGACAGAAGCATGGCTTGCGGAGGCTTGGGCACGCCGTACACACCGAGCAGGTACGGGGGTCATGGCGGAGGGGACACGTTGGGTATACCTGACTCCAGAAGAGATGTAAATAGAGACACGACCTTCAGTGGGATCTTGCAACGAGCGGGCGTGGATGTGGAGCGAAATAGGACGGTAAGCAGGAGAGGCTGATTCGGGAAGATTGGCCCAGCTTAGCTCACGTGTACTGCGATGACAAATTCATCTCTGGCGAAGACCCATGTTGATCATTCATGTGTTCCCCGGCCCTACATATGTTTTAAGAGAGTAACTCTCACGCATCAGTAGCGAAGCGACAAGCACAGAAACAAGGTTGTGGCTCTCAAAGCTGTCTCGCCTTGTCACCCCGCCCGCTATTTCTCTTGTCCGAGTTCAGGGTCTCGGCGGCGGCGCATCATCAAGCGTCTCATGTCCGAAGCGACTGCCCTCTCTTGCGACCACCTTCATCTTGTGCCGTCTTTTTCCCTTTTGCATGTGTGTATAATGTTTAGCAGTGCCATACTTGGGAATCGCATAACCCCGCCGCCGAATAAAGCTATTGTTGATCCTACGACTACCTGCTCTTCACCAATCTTCCCTGAACTCGCACTTCTCCTGAATAATACCAGTCGCATTCTCTTCCAAGCCATGGCTTCGGCGATCAGCAAGCGGCAGCAGGCACGCAATGAGAAGACGCTGCAGGAACTCATAAACGCGGTTCCTGGAAACGACCGCTGTGCCGATTGCGCGGCGAAGAATCCAGGTATGGGCACGCGACGGCTATACCGTATAACCAGTCTGCTGACGGCGAGGTAGGATGGGCGAGCTGGAGTGTGAGTACCACGACCTTTCAACCCAGACCAAAGGGTTGTTCGACCGAGGCCGAAGGATGGGCACATAGCAGCTGAGCAAGGGACTGATACGAGGGTTGCAGTTGGGCATCTTCTTGTGTATGCGCTGTGCAGCGCTACACAGGAAGATGGGGACACACATTTCAAAAGTCAAGTCTTTGAGCATGGACAGTTGGAGCAGCGAACAAGTAGACGTCAGTACACGCTGGAAAATGTGCAAATATCAGGTCCTCACACCTCGCAGACCATGAAGCGCATTGGCAACGTCAACTCCAATCGCCTCTTCAATCCTCAGAACGCGAAGCCTGCCATACCCATTGATGTGGACGAGGTGGAGGGGGTGATGGAGAGGTTCATACGACAGAAGTACGAGCAGAAAGCATTCTCCGGCGGAAATGCGAAACAGATGGCGAAACAGAACACCGGGAGCACAAGTGCAAGTGATCAGCCGCCACCTTTACCGCCGAAACCAGGAAAGAGATTTGGCTTTAGTCTACGCTCAGCATCTTCGACGTTTCCGCAACAACAGCGCATGGAGAAGTACACACCCCCGTTGTCACCTGCTTTCAGCGGATCAGACGGAAGAGAATCTCCGCCAAAAGCTGTGAACAAGGCATCGAAAGTCTTCGGAGCGACGGTTAGGAACCAGGACGACGATTTTGATGCTAAGCTGGCGAAGCTACGTGAGATGGGCTTCAACGATACAAGGCGGAATTCGTTGGTCTTGAAGAGCATGGACGGGAATCTGGACAGAACTGTGGAATCGCTTGTCAGGCTTGGGGAACATAGCAAGCCTCCTTCACGTGCAATAACACCGGTCTCAGCAGGAAGTGGCAGTATGAATTTGAATGGGCTGATGGTGGAGAAAAGACGGGCGCTAGAGCCATCCAATACCACATCGAGCAATCCGTTTGATGCACTGGATCATCCACCACAGCCGCCGCAGAGATCATTTACGCAACCGTTGCCGCAACAAGTACCTGGACAGGCCCAGACTGCTTCCTACAATCCGTTCCTTACAGCTCCGAACAACCAGTATCAGGACCCAGTTACATTGCAGGACTCATTCCAGGGCTTGCACATATCAGGCGCGGGTCAAGGGCAAATGGTTCAGCCTTCTCAGAGTCCTGTGCCTCAGCAATACGGGTACAACCCGTTTCTCTCAAACAATGCGCGGCAGCCGCTACAACAGCAGTATGCTCCGATGCACGCTCCCACATACCCTCAGCCAGATACGCAGGTCCCGGGGCAACCTCAGGCATTTGCAACAACCTCAAACCCCTTTCTGAGACACCAAACCTCCCAAACACTCACTCCTACCAATTCGAACCCATTCTTGCAGCAAGCCGCGCTACCACCTGCCGTACAAAACCCCTGGCAGCAGCAGCAGCAGATGTTCCAGACACTACAGACACAGTCACCCGCACCTATACATCAGCAGTCGTCCGATTTCTTCTCTTCACAACCCACGACAGCGCCCGCGCCGGCTGCATACAACCAAGCGCAGAATGGTTATGCGCTAGTCAGTAGCAGCAATCCGTTTCAGCAGTTTCAGACCCCGCAAACACCGGATTTTCCGCAAAGTCTCCAGCAACAACAACCACAGGCCGCGGCACAACTACCTTACCGGCATGACAAGACATCTATACTTGCCTTGTACAACTACCCGCAACTTGCGCCGTCCAGACCGCTACAGCCGCTGCCGGAAGACAGCGGCGTATCCGCGGTCCAGCAGGGTCAGGGCGCAGCGAGTGCGCCTGCTCCGGCCAAACGCAGCGTCACGATGCCTGTGTCAAGTGGAAGTATGAATCCATTCGCAGCGTCTGCTCCTTCAGCTGCCCCTGCGGCTGCCAGTGCGAATGGGATGCCGAATGGTGCGAGACACGCCAGCCAGGAGAGCGTCGACTTTGTTGGCCTGGGCAGCGGCAGGCACAGCCCGGATGCGTTTGCTGGGCTGAGCGCGAGATATGTACGATGAGATGATGGCGCATGTGTGCGCTGGTCTGATTGTTAATTGGTGGAGGGCACGCTTGGACGAACGGGTGTTTGTGAAGAAGAGTTGCATGCGTGGGATCGAGAGTTCTGGTTCCTGTTGGCTTGGCTTTGCATTGAGCGAGTTTCGTGAGCGGACGCGCTGGCTGCCAGGAGTGCTCGTATGTAGTCTGAGAGGACGAAGGTGGATGTTGGATAGGTGATGCAGGTTATAACAACAATGGGAACAGCGGCGTGTTTGCCTCTACAAAGACGCCTCGTTCCACATATTGTGTTGCACGGATTGTGGGACTGTAACGTGCCGTGTCGGCAGCTGTTGTCCCGTGCTGTCTTGGCTCTTGATGCGAGATGCGAGACAGGTCTTCTTCTAGACAGGCAGTCGCGATAGACAGATGACAGGGTCTTGTGCGGTCTCGCATTGTTTCGTCGTCTATCAGAAACGAAAGATGGACTTTTTCAGGAAGCTGCAGATTGCCATGTCTCTCGTCTGGGCCCTGTTTTCCGGATGATTGGCGCGCAAGCATTGCATTCCGAACGAATCTCGCTTCCTGACATAGAAAAGAAGCAGGCCTTGATCGGTTGGCGCATGAATCTCCCACAAGCGCCTATGACGATGACGACAGTGGTGGGTTTCTGTGGGGAGTCCCGAGGCCCTGAAAGTTAGACCGAAACCTAAGCTTGGAAAGCGCCATGCAGGGCAATGGAGACACAGACACGCAAACACGCAGACACGCTGCCGCTTTGACCTCTTGTTTGTTCTGATCTGCTCGCTGGCGGTTGGACACGCGTGTTGCCTGCTACGCTCCTTGTACGTCCACCTCCTTCGCTTGTCTGTCAGTCCCATGTCACTCCTTCTCTTGCGAGTGTACCTACCTCTCCCTACCTAACCTCCTACTTCCTACCTCCTTATCCGCCTCCGCCTCCGCTTCCTCCTCCCCTCCTGCATACCACCTCACATCCTGCGACAATGTCTTCGACCTCTGTCGCCGTCCCTACTGGCACTGGTATTGCTTCCTGGCTTGACGCTGGGAACGGTGCTGCTCAACAGAGTTCCGGACGCACTATCGACACACTTATAGCCTCTATCGCCGCAGCTTTTGCATCCTTCGGTACGTGACAACAGACACACCAGCCCCAACCTCCTCAGCAGGCCGTCGGCGTAATTGAAACATTACTATGCAAACGCAAGCCTGCGAGCAGTCCTTGAGATACCTGAGAGCTGTCTCTCTAGCAGGCTGCTCCTCCATGGGCCGCCTACATAGAGGCCTCTCCACCTGCTAGACGGCCTGTATCGAACGCCGACACATGCTTCGTCCTCCCACAGAGTCCACTGTTGTGATGGTGTCTTATGCTGATCTCTCCCAGGCATCCAGTTCCTCGTCTTCGCGCTCTTACGCCTCAAGCTCAGCAGGATATACCGGCCCAAGTCTTACCTGGTCGCTGAACGAGAAAGGGTTCCCATCCCGCCGTCGGGGCCGATAGGATGGATCAAACCTCTATTCACCACACCCGACTCCACCATCATCGACAAGTGTGGCCTGGATGCATACTTTTTCCTACGCTACCTGCGCATGTTGCTGAGGATATTCTTCCCGTTGGCCCTTCTGATCCTGCCAATATTGCTTCCTCTCAACCGGTACAGTGGTGGTGGTGGGCAAGGATTGGACAGGCTTGGCTGGCAAAACGTCGCCCCTGAGTACACCAATAGGCTCTGGGTCCACTTGATACTGTCCATAGTGGTCATTGTGTGGGTCTGCTATGTTGTCTACAAAGAGCTCCGTGGCTATATCAGGATCCGACAAGCTTATCTTACCTCCCTGAACACCGGATACGAGCTTCTGCAACAACCGTTCTAGTGAGCGGAATTCCGAGGAAATGGTTGACGCTCGAGGCCTTGTCCGGACTCTACGACGTTTTTCCGGGAGGGATCCGAAACATCTGGATCAATCGCAATTACGACGAGCTGTTTGACAAGGTGCAGCAGCGTGATAAGATCGCAAAGCAATTGGAGAGCGCGGAAACTGCCTTGATCAGGAAATGCCTAAAAAATACAAGGAGGCTGAAGAACGGAAGGCAAAGGAAGAAGGCCGTCAGAAGAAGACTAAAGGCGAGAGACAACAGGAGAGAGAGAATGCGGATGCACGGGCACAACGAATTGCACAAGGAGACGGTATCAGCGCCGGTGACACACATCAAACGCCACACAACGTGCACGACGTGTTGGATGAAATCGAAGAAGAAGAGCATCTTCACCGAGAAACACCGGAACAACGCAGGCTTAGGAATCCTATTTCCCTTGTGGGCCAAGGCCTGGATGTAGTCGGTCACGGTTTTGGTGCTCTTGGCCATATCGGAAAGGATTTTGTTGGTGGGGTTACTCAGAATGTCGATCGTGCGATCCGAGACGTCAACGAGACCTTCGATGCAGCTAATACTGGTCGTGGCTTTGTGGGCGGCGACAGCGCCTACAACAGTACTATACCACATGGCGTGTCTGGACAAGGACCGGCCACCATCTCCTTCGCTCAGGACGTGAAAGATGCCAACCCCGGAGCGCAAGCCTCTGCAGAATCTCTCGTGCAGGATGGGCCTGGTGCTAACACTACGGCGGAAAACGCAGCGGATGAGCATTGGCGGAAGGTCGAGGCACGTGAACGAGAGCAAGAATTGCAACAAACACCGGGTCTCACCGTTACTGATTACACCCCTACGGTGTCTCCGAAAGTGTCAACACACGATGGGACTTTTGATGAGAAGCGCTCCGAGAAGAACCCTAACAAAGCATCCGCCGAATCTGGGCCAAAGACAAGGCAACCCAACCGTGCACGCCCAAACCAGCTGAAGCCACCAGCAAAACCTTGGATGGTCTGGAAGCGTAACGCTGCCCCTGCAATTCCTTTCCCCAGCCCACAGCCCCATACGGCGGAGGAAGAAGAATATCCCTTAGGAAACCTTGGCCCATCAGGAGACGTGGACGCGGACAGCACCAACCGTGAAGTCACCAAGAGCAAGTGGGCGCGAACCGTTGACAAGCTCAAGTTCTGGAAAAAGATGAGGAAGAGCCAATCGTGTACCCGAAGGCCTACAACGAAGAATTCACCACCGGCGATCAAGACGACGATTTCGCCGTATGGAAGAAATACATGGAAACCAAAGACCGGGAGACCCTGCGAGAGCCTCTCGTAAACAAGACTTGGTTCCCAAGGCTACCGCTCCTGGGCAAAAAGATTGACAAGATCTATCACCTCCGGAAAGAGCTTGCGCGTCTCAACGTTGAGATCGAGAAGGATCAGAACGAATCGGACAGGTTTCCCCTCATGAACTCAGCGTTCATTCAATTCAACCACCAAGTGGCTGCGCATATGGCTTGTCAGTCCCTCAGCCACCACGTTCCTCAACACATGGCGCCCCGCTTGGTCGAGATCTCACCTACCGACGTCATCTGGTCGAACATGTCGATCAAATGGTGGGAAAGATACATTCGCGTTGCCGTTGTCCTGGTCATCTCTGCAGGCCTGGTTATTTTGTTCGGTATACCGGTCACATTTACGGGTGCTTTGTCTCAGATCAACTCTCTTGCAGATGAGTGGCACTGGCTAAAATGGCTCGCTGATCTCCCAGGCGCCATCGTCTCCATCATTCAGGGTATCCTGCCTCCGGTTCTTCTCTCGCTTCTCCTGACACTTGTGCCTATAATATTTCGGCAGCTTGTCAAGCAAGAGGGTGTGCCTACAGGAAATGCTCAAGAACTAGGCATTCAGGGATACTACTTCTTTTTCCTGTTTGTCCAGGTCTTCCTGGTTGTCACGTTGTCGTCTGGAATCACCCAATTCATCGGCAGCGCCACAAACCTGGAAAGCATACCTACTGCGTTGGCTCAGAACTTACCTAAAGCCTCGAATTATTTCTTTTCGTACCTCATCATTCAAGCACTCAGTAGCAGTGCTGGAGCATTGCTGCAGGCCGTGTCTTTGCTCGTCTGGTTCTTGTGGGCACCTATTGTGGATAGCACGCCGCGAGAGAAGTGGAGGAGACAGGTCTCCCTGCAGAATGTCCAATGGGGCTCATTCTTCCCTCCTTTCACCAACTTCGCGGTCATCGGCCTTATCTACTCGATCATAGCACCATTCATTTTGGTGTTCAACCTCATCATCTTCTCTCTGTACTGGATCGTGCAGCGCTATAACATTCTCTACGTGTACCAATTCCGGCACGACACAGGCGGTCTACTCTTCCCTAAAGCGATCAATCAGCTGTTCACCGGCCTTTATGTCCTTGAGGTTTGCCTTATCGGACTGTTCTTCTTGGCCCAGAACCCGAAGGGTGACCAATCAGCTTATCCCGAGGCCATTATCATGATTGTTGTCACTGTTTTTACCGCCATATACCAGTTCCTGCTGAACGATGCCTTCAAGCCGCTGTTCCGTTACTTGCCTATCACCCTCGAAGACGATGCTGTTATCCGCGATGAGGAGTTCGCTCGCGCACGGAAGTGGAAGACAAATCCCGCAGGCGAGCAGAACGAGGAAGACGTCCAGGACGTCCTTGAGGCACGCGAGAGACAAGAAGAGGAAGAAGAGCAGCGAGCTGAAGAAGAAGAACACAAACGGATTTCGCAATACAGACGCAGTAGTCGCAACCCCAGTCCTTCCGTCGCTCAGTCCCACCACGACACGCTGCGCACCAAGCCGACATCAACGCCCACAAGCAGTTGGAAGACTGACCGCTGGCGGACAGTCATGGACGTTCGGGACCCTGTGACTCGGCTGGGACGTCACCTCAGCAAGCGTGTGCCCGGAGGCCGAGGGCGCTCTACCACTCTGTCCGAGAAGCCTACTGCTGGAACGGAGACGGACCTGCACACTGCTGCGGTCGACGTGGAGCACCAGCGCGCTATCGGCGACGTGCTCTTTCCGGCTACCATGACGAACTGGAAGACCTGAATCCCGAAGAACGTGACACGCTCGTGCGGTACTCATTCCAGCACGCCGCTCTGCGTGCCCGTCGTCCCGTGGTTTGATTCCGCGCGACCATCTCGGTATCTCCGATGATGAGATCGAGCGCACGAAGCGCATGAGCACGGTTGATGAGAGTGGGAAGGGAGGAGGGGAAAAGAAGACGAACATTTGGATCAGTAACGAGGGGACGGCCTTGGATGGAAAGGGAAGGGTCGTGTACAAACGCAGTCCTCCTGATTTCGCTAACGTCGATCTCATCGAGCTGTAGATAGTGTACTTTGGGTTGTGATCCCTAATGAGAATGATGATTCCTCTGTCTTCTCTCTAGTGGATTATGTGTTTGTAAGGTCCTGTTGGCGAGACCGTTTTCATGATGTCTTCGCAACTATATCCTCGACTTCGCCCCTGAGGGCTTGAAGTGAGCTAGAACAATGTGACAGTGTCTCTCCCTCATCTGTATGCATCTCGCAGTTCATCCATTAATGGTCTCGCTCCTAGCCGTAGCCACTCGCGGCCCCTACACTAGTATCAGATCCGTTCTCGCCCCGGAATCACATGGCTGGGAAGCTATCGTGTCAATGCAACAGCATTCTTATTCTATTCGTATGCGCCTCACACTTCGCATGTGAACTGTCCTGCTCTTAGCCGTAGCAGCTCGACGGCTGTCACTGTACGATAACGTCGTCGATGGTGCTGCAATGTCTCGACACGGGTACGAGCAATACAGCTTGAGCTGGAGGCGGATTTCTCACCCCTTGCGCGTAGGAAGCTCCTCGCTATCTGAAATGCTCTTCTACGTGGTGTGCGACCGCAGTCTCGTCGCCCTCGAAATCTCCACACACCGGGCACTTAGCAACGACCGGCGCCTGTGCAGTAGCCTCAGGCTCCGGTTGGGCTCTGCCCGCCGACCTCTTGGGCTTGGCGGTCCTGATGAAAGCGGACAGGTCGTACTCCGCCGGCGGCTCCTGGGGTTCTTCATCCCGGCGCATGTCGCGATATCTCGATCCCTGTGGAACGTACGCCCGCCTCTGATGATGTTGGTTGTTGCTGCTGGCTTGATCCCGGTAGCCTTGACCCTGACCGGCAGAAAGATCCGTCGCTCTCTCGACAGCCGCGGTGGCGCCGCCACCACCACCACCACCTCCTCCTCCATCCATTCGTTGGACCCTTCCGATGCGCCCATCTGCCAATCGAACTTTTATCCCACGAGGATGGTTGCCACGTGTGAGCACGTCCTGAACGGTACCTTGGACTTGCCGGCCTGTGGGTTGGTCCTTCTTCAGCACGATTGAGACGGCTGCGCCGGGCACCACTTGGGCTACAGAAGGCACTCGACTCATGGCTCTTGTTAGCATCAGACGCTGGGCTTGCACCGACGACACAAGACACAAGCGAGTTGGATGGCGTGGGGGAGGGGGATGCGAGTCGCGGAGTTTGATTGGGGTTTCCAGGTGCGATAGGGGAGATGGACCGGACGGAAAAATGCAAGATCAATCACGGGCCTGGCTCCGGAACACGCAAGACAGGTGCGGCGGTTCTCTGTTGTCCTGCTGCCTTCGATTTGCGGCTACTTGAGTGACGGATGTGACGATAAGCTCGCCGAAGCTTGGGGAAAGCAAGATGGTTTCGGTAAAGCTCGAAAGATTGCAGTGAGATTGGCGTGCAGGTGTAGCGCAAACCTAAGCCAAGCCACAGAACGATGAAGTCAATCCGGTCCTGTTTTTCCACGCTTAGCCGACTCCCGTGCGTGTTTCACGAAGAGTGGATTGCGCGTGTCTTCGGCTCGTCCCGGCTGAAAAAGTGTCCAGAGCATATCTGAGCCCCTGCTTTACTCTCTGCTCGACGGCACTCATCATTTATCCACACTCTCCTTATGCAACGGAACGAGCCGCACGCTGTCATGAACCATGCAGACATTGTACCGACTCCTAGCGGCAAGACCATCAAAGAAGGAGATTACTACACGGCATCTCTAGCTCAATCTACTGCAGGGCGGACTACATGGCTGCCACAAGGTCCCGCTACAGCATGAGAAGCTCTATGTGCTGCGGCCCACCCACAAACAAGGCATCTCCCCCATTATATTGCTCGATGTACCTATAGCGAGGGCGTACGCGGACCAATTGACCGAACTACCTGCAAGGATTGGTCGTCATGGCTCTGCTCTCCCTCTCCTCCTTCCCTAATGCTTCTAGTACAATCCGGGGACCAGACTCCAACCTACCCCCGCAAAACGAACGGTCAATTTACGCGGAACCGCCTCGCACGCACACGAATCGAATGATACGGACGTCTTCCGGGTGTCAAAGCTCGTTCGTTATAGCTAGTCCTTGGCCTTAATGCGGCGGCGAACATGAGTAGTGTGTAAAGGCGGGCATGGTCTCTTGTTTCCGATCATAAACCCAACCCATTTCGATCTTCTCAGAATGCAGCGCAGCAGTGTCGCTCCCTTTGCTCTATCCTCGACGCCCTTCTTTTCGTGTGAGCCGTGCTGAGGATCCCGGATCCACCATGTCTCTGAACCTGTTCGCCAGAGATGGGAGCTCCGGCAACAAAATCACAGCCGACGACCACAGCGCCTATGTCCTCATTACCGAAATTTTCATGCTGGTGGTTGTTTCCGTGTTCATGTGTATCAGACTCGTTGTTCGATGGCCCTGGAACCAGTTGTTTGGCTACGACGATGCCTTAACCGTCCTGGCAACTGTAAGTTGCCACTAGCACTTCTATCCGGTGTGTTGACATCACGATTCTGATCGCTTCACATGATAGTTTGCGAGTTTGGCTCAGGGTATTGCCTATTTTTTCTCCGTTCATTATGGACTGGGCAGGCATATATGGGCGTTATCCGTTGATGAACTGATAGCAGGGGCTAAGGTGTGTATTATCGAGGACAAGTCTGGTCTTCCCGAGCTAATCTTCACCTGTTCAGTCCCTCTACGCCATGAACGTTCTCGGTGCGCTGCCGGTCTGTTTATCCCAACTTGGAGTCGGAATCCTCATCCTCCGCCTGGCTCATGTAGACACGCCGCGTCTCACGAACGGAAGGGTTGTCATTGCCACTACATACATCGTACTGGCGCTCATTGTCTCCTCGCTCATTGCAAGCGTCATCGCGCTTGCAGTACCCCTTGAACCTGGCCCGGCCTGGATGAGCGCCTCAGCAACTAAGCGCGTAAGTCATGATTCATGTTCCTCATGAGCAGCATGGCTGCGCTCGAGACAGGTCCCCCTTCACAAAGGAGGCCCATCTACTCATGGATCCTTCGCGTCTTGTCCTCTCCACGGCCTCCATGAGCCCTCTGCTCGTCTGCCAGGTGCTTTACTGATATCCCTGACAGGTAGATATCTGGGTAGCCTTGGAAGTGGTCAGCTTCTGCATAGACGTTTCCCTGGTCACTATTCCTACACTCCTTATATGGCCTCTGCAAATGCGCACCAAGCGCAAAGTGACGATCATCGGTGGTTTCAGTCTGCGCATATTGTAAGCATCCCCTGTGTCAAAGTAATCCGCTGCGTCTTGTCCGCCAACGGTTATGAGATTGGTACACGTGGTACTGACACGAGCGGTCCAGAACACATATTTGCAGCATCTTCCGTATCCTGGCTCTGTACGATGGCCTGTCGGACGTAGATTACAGCTTCGCTCTGGTGACGACCAGCGTCTGGGCCTCCATCGAGATCAACCTGATCATTAGCGTAGCGACAATTCCCTGTCTGGCATCCTTCCTAAATACGTTCAATACCGGCTTCATGGCGACGAATGCTCTGCACGGGATGCCCGGCGCCTCCGTGATCAAGGAAACGCACTTCACCACAACTCAACTGAGCAGGCACAGTGCGGGCTCTGGCACGAGGAAAACCAAGGGCGGCGCATCAGCGAGCGCCGAAGAGAGGGATTGGTGGGATACAGAGTTGAATACGCTGCGGTTGGACGGCCCTTCGTACAAAACCCATGTGCAGCGCGATGCGGGTCGCGACGATGTGAGCAGAACTTCGTTTGGGAGCGGGCAAATCATGATCACCAAGAAGACGGAAGTCACGGAGGTTCGATGTGACAGTCTCTGAATGTGGGAGAGTGCTTGCGTTGGTAATGAGCATGGAACAGGTTGGGCGGAACACTTGATGCGGTTGAAAGTCATGCATACACGGACGGCGTACGGGTATGGGACTCGCCTGGACGGCAGCATAGGCTTCTGAGGGAAGGAAACTGCTGGGTGGGCGTTCATGGAGAGAACTGCCGTAGACACTTCCACGCTGCACACAAGCGAATTTGCCTTTGATCGGTTGACACGTCCAGTCGTACGTCGCGTCCATGTACCACAGCAAATAGCGTACGGACGACAAGCGTGTTGGGACAGGCGCGGTATATCTACTTGCTAGAGTTTCCTTCCCTTTTGACCTGATCGGGTCTTCAAGGCCTTGCAGAACGCTTTGACCATGGGTTACTCACGTCGTCCTCTCCCGTCGAATGTAGCGGTAGTGCTGCAGTTCCGCATGTCGTGTGCCACGGAATGGAGGATACGGCGAGGCTGTGTTGCAGCAAGGCTGAACAAGCACACGATCCGGCCTTCGTTCCCCGGTCTTCGTTGTGTTTCTGAAAACCGTAACAACCATCATGGATGTTCAGCCTGAACCACGAGCCAATGGATATCGATACGCTCCCCTGAACCGAACTAAACCACTGTTTCGTCTGTTGCGCCTCCTTCCGGATCTTTGCTCCTCGGATATCCGCTGCGAGCTGATCACATACCCACTGGAAGAGAACCACCCGCCATATATTGCGATCTCCTACTGCTGGGGAGCCCGGACCAGGAGCGAAGACGAATCTGGATTGACGGCAAGGCTTTCTCAGCCCGAGAGAACCTATGGTGGTGTCTATATCAGCTGCGGGAACTGCAGAGAGCAGGGCGAATCGACGAGGACCCGGCAAGTTCTGAGTATATCTGGGCCGACGCCATATGTATCAACCAAGAGGACCTACAAGAACGTGGCCATCAAGTGCAGCTGATGGGGTCGATCTATGTCAAGGCCGCTAGCACAATCACATGGTTAGGCGAAGAAGCCGGTACGGACCTTGCTGCTGTAAGTAGGTTGCGTCACACAATCCATGCTATAGAAGAAGCCATGGGAGGCACAGACTTCCAAACAGCGTTTCGAGACTCAAAGCTCTGCCGTTCGATGAATGAAGAAGACAAAACCGGTAATCTTCTGTTGCCGCTGCTGTGTTGGTCCATATACGAAAGTCTATTCTGGATCCTGAAGCACGATTACTAGAGTCGTACTTGGATTGTACAGGAGGTTTCACTGTCAACCCGCATCGACATCCTTGCCGGCAGAACGTTGATCTCCTGGGGTGATTTCTACACTTGTGTACGGTGTTACGAGTTTGTACTCCTTGAACTAGGGGCAGAGGACCACTCGTCGTGTCTTCCTATACTTTCGCAACATGAACGACGGTACACCAGACCTAGGGTTTCGGGGCGTCAAACCTATGAAGAGATGCAGCTACCTGAGGCCCTTGAGGCGACATCGCTGTCCGATGACCTTTACGACATAAACAACAAGATACTTCAACGCAGTCACCAAGGCTTGAGGGGATTGCTTGAAATGTCGAAGGAAACATTTTGCGCAGATCTTCGAGACCGAGTGTACGGAGTCTTGGGCTTGCTAGACCAGTCAAACGAACCCGACCCGATCGTTCCGGACTACACTCTCAGTCGCGAAGAGTTGTATATGCAGGTATTGCGTTTCGTACAACGCCATGACGATCAGGCTGGCCAAATAACTGTCGGCGAGTCCTCGGAGAATACATCGGACTACGCGAAGGCGTTGGGGATCACTTTCATTGAGATGGACCTTCAGATCGAGCGTGCTCTTCCGCGATGCTGTACACAAGGACTGCTGAACATCGACAAAGGCTTACGGATACTTTATGCCAGGCATTTGCCGCAAAGACCACACTCCATCAGAACATGCTCGTTGTTGCGACTGTCTAGATACGGGTCTCCAAAGCGCAAAACTATCGGTGCAGCATTGCGGTACGTCGTGTGCGGCCTGATCAGGCTCGCTGGGAGCTTGCCCGTAGGGAGCAAAGAGCAGTACATCTCAGACGGGAGCTTGCTCGTAGAGGATCAGGACCGATATTACTCAGACATGGGACTCCTCTTCTCGAATGGGTCGATTGGTCGCAACTTTCGCATCCATAGTGAGCTTTTTACGAAGCAAAGCTGACGTCCTTGATGGTAGATGGAGGAGACTCACGGCCGAACATGACGAAGTACGTTTTGGTCGTAAGCACGAGCAACTCGCGTCTTGGGTCAGGTTTAGTGGGCGAGTGCGAGTGGCATGATCTGGATTGATTGGGCTTTTTCCCAAGTGCGGTGTACTCGATAACGGCTGCAATGCGCTATCCTGCCTTAGTTGTCCTCAGCAAGGGCCTGGGAAAGGGGTTGACTGCAGATTAGCGTCAGGAATGTTTCCACATTATACACTGACGGTAAAATCCAACAAAACGAAAACAATCCGTTACCATAAACGTCCTGCTAAGCGACATCATCGAAGTCATCATCCCATCCTAGTGCATCATAGATAGACCTCTCCTTTCCCTTTTCCCGATTTCCTGCTTCTCCCGTTGCTAGGCCTGCCGGTCCTATCCGCATTGCCTTGATTGGCGTAGCATCGACGATAGCAGCACTTGTTGTAGGGTTGGATGGTGTCAAGTCGAAATTGACCGATCTCGTCGGCTTCAACGGTGTGTGGATGATAGCGCGCTCCTTCTTCCCCGAGAAGTCGGGCGCTTTGATCGCGGACTGCGGAATGTCAGGCACTGCAAACTTCTCAGGCCCACGGGAGGGCGTTTCTTCGATCGTTATGTGGCGTGCCCGATGGCCTGTCTGGGGCACGACGTCCATGCTAGGGAATCTCGACGACGGCGGAGGTCGCATGCCCGATGACGGTACCATGGATGTGCGTGATGAGGGTACATTGTTGGCCAATGCCGGTTGGTGCATGTGGTGCGGCGTCGCATCAATCACGTCTTTAGTCCTGCATCCTAGCTTTGGTGTAGCAGAAACTTGTACGCCTTGCGACGCGCGGCTCTTCTGCGCTTGAGATGCTGTCGTTACGTTAGCCTCTTTTCAGCGTGCTGACTGCCAGAAGCCTACCTCTTGCACGGCCCTGCGCTATGAGATTCCGTTGTTCGACAACGTCGGCGAATTCCTGACCGGCCGCGACACGATTTGGTTTCCTGAGCGCAGTGATGGCTTCGCGTAGCTTCTCTTCCACTTCAGCCTTCTTCTTCGTCTTGGCATCGATGTCTATGGACAGGCTGCTGAAGTTGACTTCCCTTCGCTTCATTAGGTCAACGGCTGTATTGCGTCGAGAAGTTGACCGTTGACTGTCCTTGCGCGGTATCAGATCCAGTGATATCTCGCTCGATTCTCGCTTCAGACCCGGGATGACCTGAGAGTCGGTGGCTGAGCGCCCGAGGGATGGAATAGTTTTGGAGAAATGGTTTGTCGACTCTGTGGATACTCGCTGCAAGGGCTTTCTAGATTTTCTATCGGCCCTTGGCCGCTCCTCGGATTCTCCAGGTTTACGTAGCTTGCTCTTGTGTTTGGAAGATGTACTCGGCCCACCCAACTTTTTGTTGACAATGGCCGCTTGTTCAGGTAGTTTTGACATGTAGAACGGAATGATGACGTCCACACAAAAGTCCCGAAGCTCATCTGTGGTATCCTTTCCATCATGGGCCTGAGGCTTGTCTTTAGCCTTGTCATTGTCGACTTCATGAGCGAGGGAATGCCAGATACAAAGCTTGTCGAGCAGCAGTTCCAAGTGTACTCCAAGATCTAGGGACTTCTTCGCCTTTTCCCGCGCACTCTTGTCTTGGCTAACTCCCGTGTCTCGATTTTCTGCTGCATCGTTCGGGACGTCATCCTCCTTCTCATGGTTGTCTTGAACGGATTCAAGCGCCATGGCTTCCAGTACCAGGATGATTTGCAAGAATGTCTCACGCGTCCTCAGAATCCCGGATCTTCTTTTCAAAACCTGCTCAGCCGTTTGTTCAGAAGAGCTTGGTGTGTCGTCGTTCTGCCACCATTGAGAGAAGTACTCTTCTTCATCTGGGAGCATGCCGTATTTGTCTACCTTCAAATTCTTCCTGCGCTTCTTTTTCTTCTTAACAGGCTCCCCATCTCGGCCTACTTGTAGCGGCATATCCTTCAGAAGCGCGGGTAGTTTATCCCGGTACTTCTTGTCTGCAGCGAAAGAGGATAACAGACACGTCCTCAGAGAGCTGGCCAATACACATGGTTGCAATCCTGTGGTAAGCGTCATGTTTGAGAACTTGCTTCTTGTACGGGACATCGGTCCTTTGACGAAATAGGAAAGGGGCGTTTTCAAAAGGTACAGAGTCTTCAGGTAGTTCGTGACCAAAGCCCGATAGACGTCTTCACCCTGTTCAGAAGCAGGTCGATCAGGATCAGATTCGATGTCGGGCAATGTGTGGGACTCCATAGTTTTCGATGGCATCCGCATCGGTTCTGGCGTCTCCTTCGCTTGCAGTGCGCCCGCTGCTGGGCGACATATAGAAAGTTTGGGCGCGGGTCCAGTGTATGGTGCAGCATCCGGTCTGACTGCAGGATCCGGTACAGCAGCAGCCTGCCACCATTGAATGCCCCCAGATGGTTGTATGGTAATCCTGTCTGGTTTGCCATAGCTCAACTCAGGTATGCTTGCTAGCTGTCTGATATGATCCACCGTCACCCGATGTCCAAGCTTGCACAACGCGTAGACTCCCGCCTGCACTCTTTCAACGGCGTAAAGTAGCTTATCTCCTTCATTCTCCTCTTGCGCAATGAGCACTCTGGATACGGCCGAGATGCCAAAACGAGATTCTGCATCTTCTTCAAGGTCTTTCAGATGGGCTCTGAACAGCCGGTTTGGTGTCCCCGACGTGTCAAGATAAGTCAGCGGCAACCGACCACGCTGGATAACGTGTACTCGTGAAAAGATTCGTCGCGGCTCAGCGGGAGTGGAATAATGTGACTATTTAGATTAGATTAGCACACGTACAGCTTCTCATACCCTTTCAGACGCATATACATTCAACACAAAGCCTCCGTTGGAAGGCTGGGTGACCGTATTCTGGCCACGCTTTCTCTTTCGGGATACTAATGAGTTTAAAGAATCTTCTGTCGGCGACGATGATGCGGCGGATAATTCATGTACATTATTGAGTATTGACATAGTAATGGAACCGCAAGCAGGTCGTGACACGTAACAATAGCATTGTAGTGTGCGTTGGAGCGATGGGTGCGGTGTGGTTGTTGTGTATAGCGGGAATGTGGTCACGGTTGATGTTTGTCGACGCGCCGAAACGGTTCACGCGACGCGCGAATCAGGTAATCAAATGGACGAACGTCATCGTTCGCTACTATAAACCCCGACTTCGTTACTCCTCTTATACGATATGTATGAAATGCCTTTCCCCTCTTTCTGTAAGTAAACAAGCTATACCATCTTCACTGTCGCAAAAGCTCCTTTGCGGACATCCGGGTCCACTGCGTCCTCAATGGGTTCCACACACAATCCTCCCAGTCCTCCCCTCCTGACTCGCCATCGATACCAGGTCTGCTGCGTCTTCCTCTGGAGATCCGTCAGGAGATATACTCTTACTTCATTACGGCCGAGCCTAAAGCACATCCGATCCGTGGCGTTGGCATTACCGCTGTCTCACATCGTTTCGCTTCGACCGAACTTCTACACATTGACCATCGTATCACCAATGATGTACTCGACTATTTCTACACTGTTTCCACCTGGAAGCTCATTTTCAGCCATGCTTTCAACTTCTTCCGTACCGATGCGAACCTGACTGCTCTCGAGAACGCGAATTGTCTACGCAAGATCCAGAGAGTGGAGCTTGTCTTCTTCTGCGACATACTGCTACTCAAGGAGTATCCCAGCTTCGGTGTTGAGAAGTTCTGCGCAGAGATAAAGCGACGCGCCACCCGAGCATGCGAAGTCCTCTCAAACGCTAAAGGACTCAGACATGTAACGATTAGCTGGGTCGACACTACAACGATCGGGGAGTGGCAAGAGAAAGCCAAGATTCTGGAGTCCTTGCGGTGGCTGAAGGCTGATGTTAAGTTCTCCATCGGCGAGATCGAAGGTCCCATGGCCGAAGAGAGGACGGAATTCGTCAACTCTGTCAAAGAGATCCTTTCATCGTGAGCAGCAGTCAGACAACTGCTCGATTCTTCCGCTGCTCCACCGGAATACACGTGAGTACTTGATGTACTCTGCCTTCAGCATCGAGACATCTTCCTGAGCAAAACGTCGAAGGAAAGCTGCATCGTCGTTCTGTACCGTTTCTAATGCAGCAAAAGACGAAGCAGAAGGTGTGGGACCGGCCTGGTTCGAATGAGGCATCTTCGGGATCTCTAGTTCCTTGAGGAATTTGCAAGTATGATACTACATGTAGATTCGCCCAAAGGGTGCCTAAAAGTTGCCGATGTTCGACCAGTCAAACCACAATCCCCGTTTGACTGTAGGATCGCGGCTTACAGCGATGCGAGTCAACTCATCATCTTGCGTAGCCTCGCCTCCCGCAGGCCTGACTAAGCATCGAAGTCTTAAGACGAAGCAAAAGAGTTGTGGAACCAGTCAAATTGGAGCGCGGCAGCTCTGCAATATACCGTCGCTGCGTTCGACCTGTCCAGTCACAATCTCATGAAGGAGGCTACAAGACTGCAGCTTGCAGGCTATGCATTGAAGCCAATTCAGCTTAGATAGCCGTTTTCTGAAGGGCCAGCTGCTTGCAGTTGAGACCTGTGGGCCGTCTCGAAACAGCACTCTGACAGACCGCAGAGATACTGTCTTCCAAGGTCTGTACAGGAGCAGGCAACGAAACCGATCAAAATATGTCTCATGCAATCTGCGTTGTTTCTTCTCTCGGCGGCTATTTGTACATGCGACCCACACGTGGATCGCACTCGGATTGCCTAATGAGGGAATTCCTGAGCCCCGCTTCGCGACTCCGGGGAAAGCATTCGTTCCTGCGGGGTTCTGTTGGAGATCGGCCGCCGGCCATGTGGGATGAATACAGGAAAGGCGTCCTTATTTTGCGGCTATGATGAAGGAGGGGCTGGTTTCGACATGGCTTGTTATATGGGTTGACGTGATTGTTTTCTACTTTGTTTCATGACGGTTTCTCTGAGCATCTCCAATTGCATTTTCTGCCCTCGACTCCCCAAGTATTCTTTGAACTGTGTAACATATACTGAACCATGGCAACTAAGCACTTCTTCTCCGACACGGCTGGTGTCGTCGTCCTCGGCCTGCAGTCTCTCGTCTCCCGAAACAACCACCTCGCCTTAGATGCACCGAACAAAGTCGTATACTCCAAGACACACTCTCCATTCAAAGTTTCTATAATTTCTGGCGGCGGTAGTGGCCATGAGCCAGCATGGTCCGGCTACGTGGGTGATGGCATGCTGGCGGCCGCTGTCAACGGCGAGGTGTTCGCGAGTCCTTCCACAAAACAGATTATGGCAGCGATCCAGCACGTGCCCTCGGATGCTGGTATCATTCTTTGTATAACAAACTACACTGGTGACAACCTGCATTTCGGACTTGCAAGAGAAAAGGCGGTGGGCATGGGGTACAAGATTGGCATGCTGAGGATGGCAGAAGATGTTGGTTTGGGCAGGAAGAAGACAGAGAATCTTGGACGGAGAGGATTGGCTGGGAATATGTTCGGTGGGCTGCATACGGCCTCTTGACAAGAAAGGAAATGTATGCTGACTTGCTTTTGCTCCAGTGCTCAAACTCTGCGGCGCGGCGTCGCAGGAGGGTTATAGATTCGAGCAGTGCATGGAGCTTGGTCAATCCGTCAACGACAACTGCGTTACCATAGGTTCCTCCCTTGACTACTGCCACATACCGGGACGAGCGCATCACGAACAGCTACCTCCAGACACGCTGTCAGTCGCACAAGGAATACACAACGAGGCGGTATGCAGCTGATGTGATTCACGTGAAGAGGCATGTCGCCTGACAGTCAAACAGGGTCTTTTGGAAGTCTCCCCGATACCGTCGGCAGAAGACCTGGTCTCAGACCTTCTTCGATACCTGTTGGATCCCAATGACAAAGACCGCGCATTTGTTCCCTTCGACTCGAACGATGATGTAGCGCTGCTGATCAACAACTTCGGAGGCGTATCGAACTTCGAGCTGGAAGCATTGACGCATGTGACACTGAAATTGCTCGGTATGCGCAATTCTGCGAAACCCTGCATAACAATGTTCGTACTAATCCATGTTGCGTAGAGCGCGATTGGAAGATCAAGCCGAAACGAAGCTTCGCGCAGCCTTTTGAGACATCGCTAAACGCGCCTGGCTGGTCAATCTCCCTACTGAACATGAGCGGCATATCCAAAGAAACAAAACTCTCCACATCTACGATATTCGAGCTCCTGGATAGGGATACGGCAGCGCCTGCATGGCCGAGGAACGGATACAAGCATGCGCAAGAGGAATCACAAGCAGAAGCGCAGAAGGGGAAGAGTGCAGCGCAGGCCGCGGGCGGTCAAGGACCAAAAGGTAAGGCCGCATTCTGATAAGTCAACCGTCGGTCGGACCTAGTAGTGACCAAGCTTCCTAGTAAACCCTGAGACCCTCGACCGCGCTCTGCGGGAAGCTTGCAACGCAGCCATCAAGGCCGAGCCGGACATCACAAAGTGGGACATCCAGATGGGTGACGGCGATTGCGGCGAAGCCGTGGTCGGCATCTGCTCATCGGTTCTCAAAACCTCGACGCCGGGCTCTGCAAGCAGCACGACGGGCACCTCTTCCCGATCCTGGACGCTGTCGGCGAGGACGTCGAGGAGATTGGCGGTACGCTCGGCGCCATCATATCCATCATCCTAGCCTCGTTCACCAGCTCTCTGCGCACAGAAGCCGCCGCGCAGGGCGAAGCGTTCCAAATCAGCATCGCGGAAGTCAGCAAAGCGGCGGGCGCAGCATTGAAGAATCTGATGACGTACACCGGCGCGAGAGTCGGTGGCAGGACGGTCATGGATACCCTGATCCCGTTCTGCGAGACCTTGGAGAAGGAGCAGGATTTTGTCAAGGCGATCCACAGAGCGGAGAAAGGCGCGAAGGCGACCGAGGGCATGCAGGCCAAGTTTGGACGCGCTACGTACGTTGGCGACAAGACGGATGCGGAGAAGACACCGATGGATCCTGGCGCGTGGGCGGCGGCGGTGTTCTTGCAAGGGTTGGCCGAAGGGTTTGGCATGTAGTATTGCTATCTCTATGGTTATGCTTGCTGCCTTGGATAGAGGCCAAGCAAGGCCCGATCACTAGCAGCAAGGCTAGTCGCAGGGCGCACCTTTCCAAAAACTGATCTGGATTGGTAAATAACAACTTGTTCATACCTCCGCGCCATAGTCAAGAGTCACCAACATTTACTCTACTACGTGGCGCGATCCATCCTAGCCCTCAGCTTGTAATACTTCTGCACATCAGTAACACTGGGCCTGATCTGCTCGATCGCCTTCTCGAAGTCCTCTGGCTTCAACTCCGCGCGTCCGGCATCGATTGCGTGTTGTCCCACCTTCCTCAACAGAGCTTCCAGATCCGCGCCGGACCACATCTTGCACTTCTCGTCGCGGACCAGCTCTTCAATACCGGAGGGATATTTGACATTCCGCCTGGTTTTGGAATTGATCAAGGCCTTGAGAATCTCGACGCGCTCGTTGGGACCTGGCAGGTCGACGAAGAGCAGCGTTTCCAGGCGGCCCGGGCGCAGCATTGCTTCGTCGATGATGTCTGGTCTGTTTGTTGCCGCAATGACGTAGATGCCGGCGCGTGCTGAGAGGCCATCAAGTTCGGTCAGTAGCGTGTTGACTACCCTGCTGGAAGCCTCGGAGAGAGAATCGTCACGGCGGGGAACAAGGGCGTCCAGTTCGTCGAAGAAGATGACGCAGGGGGCGGAGGAACGGGCACGGTTGAAAAGAGTACGGACTGCGCGTTCGGATTCACCAACGTACTGGAATTGTGTCAGTTGGAGAGCGAGGGTTGGCTGGTCTTAGAACTGGACATACCTTGTTGATGAGCTCGGGTCCCTTGATGCTGATGAAATTCGCTTTTGATTCCGCTGCAACCGCCTTCGCAAGTAATGTTTTACCACAGCCGGGTGGGCCCCAGAGAAGAACGCCCGTGGGAACGGAGATACCGACTTGCGCGTACCTTTCCGGATTCTGTAGAGGTCCCACGATCGCAGCCTCGAGTTGCTTGCGAACGGACTTCAAGGCGCCGACGTCGTCCCATGTCGTGTCTGGTACCGTTGCGAAACCCTCACGCTTGGATGAAGGGGTGATTCCAGGTAAAACCGATAGAAATGCCTCCATAGAAACCCGAGGGTCGTCAAAGCCTTCAGGTTCAGGACGACTTGTGTCACGGAGGCGGCGTAGCAGACAATCCAAACCTTGAATGACTTTTGATCCTTGCGGCGTGCCGTCGATATCCATGTTCGTATCCGCATCTAGAGCTTGCTTCTTCAAGGCCTCCTTGTAGAGTTTCAATGCCCATGCTCCCGCTTTTCCTACAAGATCTCGAAGATCTGCTCCTACGAACCCTGCCGTCATCTTCGCTAGCCTTTCAAAGTCAACATCCTCGTCTAGTGGTGTTTCTCGAGTCTGTGTGCGAAGGATAGCCGCCCTCATAGACTCGTTGGGGACTCCCATGTTTATCTCGGTATCAAATCGTCCACCGCGCCGTAGGGCCGAATCTAGACTGTCCGGCCTGTTGGTAGCCGCGATAACGATGACGGGTTTTCCTCCGCTGTTCTTGCTTTCCAGAGCCAGGCTGTCTATGCTGATAAGTAGTTGCGCGACAATGCGCTTCTCCATCTGACTTTGTGAACTCTCTCTTTTGGCGCGATCACATCGATTTCATCGATGAAGATGATGCAAGGCGCCAGTTTGCGTGCTTCCTCAAACAGGTCCCGGACCTGTTTCTCCGATTCTCCAGACATGCCGGACACTATTGAAGGACCCATAATCTCTACGAATGGAACGCCCAGCTTGGCCGCGTAGGCTCTCGCGAGCATGGATTTACCACATCCGGGAGGTCCATGTAGGAGAATACCTCTCGGTAGGGGCACGTTCATCCTGGTGTAGACATCCGGTTTCGTGAGTGGTAGGATCAGCAGATCCCCCAGTTGTTCTATAACTTCGTCGATGCCTCCAAGGTCTTCCAGCTTGACATCAGACGGGGCTGAGCGATCCACCTCTTCCGCTGGTTTCCTCCTCTTCTTTGGCGGTTCTCCGTTTGCGTCTCTCTTCTTGGAGCCGTCCACGCCGCCGTTGGCCACGGCCGAGGAAGGAGGAGCAGGATTTACGGGCAGCTTCCAAGAGCTCGTGATGGCGCGATTCATGATGTTGGCTGAAGGCGATGGCTCTCTGCGCTCTTGCCGCTGCTCTGCAATTGCTTCTTCATCAACGTCGTCTTTCTCGGCGGCGTAGGCGTCCAGCACACGATCCAGGCTATCCTCGAGGACCTTCTTTGGTTTGCGCTTCAGGCTCGAATTAGAGCGCTGGATGTGCTGGTACAAGGTGGATACGTCGTGGCGCTGTGTGGATTCCAGAAGAGGGAGGACCGCTTGGTAGACGTCGCCGTCGAGCCCGCGCTGCAACGATCTGCCGCCCCGCCCAGGCATCGTGGCCGTAGAATCTGGGGAACCGCGGTCTTCTCAAGAACTGTGTACTCGAGTAGAGGAGTTACTCATGCCAATGCGACAGCACGTTGATACAGGCGGCAGGATGCATCTGATTCATGGGATGAGGAGGATGAGGAGGATGAGGAGAAGAGCATAACATTTTCCTGATCCATCACCTCCAGACGCCTTATCGATACCGGCCGGCTGGTCGGGCCGAGAGGACGCCAGTCCGCCGGTCGTGCCTGCCTCCTTGACCAAGATTAACCCTTTAAACAAGCATCGGATTGGAGGCCGACCGTACGACATCCCGCACGTTTGCTCCATCATCTACCTTACTGAGAACACTGCCTAGGACTCGACTCATCTATGGTACGTATACATGGCTCAGTGAACAACGGTAATGAGTGAGCTGAAAAAGTGGGTTGAATGTCGACTGAGTACGTTTCTCAAGCTCAAGTAGATGCAGCGCTGGTCTAGCTTCCATTGCGACTTTTGCTACATTAAAAGCCGTCATGCCCCCAACTCATCAACGCCATAATCGCGAGCCGTCAAGACCGTGATGCCTAGTTAATCGCTTGCTCAACGTGCGCCCATTTCTCTACTCTTCGATGGTCTTGACGCATTCCCAGTCGCCCTTCAGGCTCTCCTTCCACAGGCTCACTCTGTTGTCGCCAGTGCTAACCGCGAGCACGTTTCCGCTCAAACTCCAGCTGACCCTCCAAGCAACAGCATCGAAGTTGAGCGTGTAAGGAGTCCAGCTGGAAGGATTGGCCGGATCGGCGCTCGCAGGACAGGTCCAAATGCGCACCGTCTTGTCCTGCGATGCCGAGGCGATGTAAGATTTTGACAGAGGCGTGGGCGACCATGCGACATCGCGCACCCAGTCCGTGTGGCCCGTGAGCGTGCACATGTTGTCGTAGCTCTGCGTCTGCGGGTTGAAGTTCCACAGCTTGACCAGACTGTCGCTGCCGCCCGTGACGAAGCGGCGAAGAGGCTGCGGCTGCGATCCGGGTGCTTGTGCGCTGGTGAGCTGGCCGGGCTGGAGACTGGGGCTCCATGACACGGCGTTGACTCCCAGGCCGTGTGCGGGGAATATGGTGTGCGAAAAGGTATTGTCGAGGAATGTGAGGACTGAGACGGAGCCGTCAGAGGACGCGCAGGCCAGGTGGCAGCCGGCTTCAGGAGGTGACCAGGCGATCAGGTTGACGGATGCGGTGTGGAGAGTAAATTCGTATATTCGTTGCCACTGGCTGCTCTGCTCGCGCCATACCAAAATCTTGCCGTCGTATGAGGAGGAGGCTAGGATCGTGCCGTACTTGGGGTGCGCCTGGTGGAACGCTTGATGAGCGATGTGCGACGCTGAACGAGGGAGCATTGCGATCTTACCCAAGAAACACACCAGACAGCGCCATCGTGTCTACATCCAAATCTCAGTCTCCTCTTTTCACAATCGCTAACATGCCACGTACCCCTTGAGCGTCTCAGTTAATCGGTGCGAATCGCCCTCAACTTCGAATATCTTGATGGTCTTATCTGAGGAGCATGTCGCTAGTCGCCTGCCGTAGTAGTCCAGGACGGCATCATGCTGGTGTTGAGCGTGTCGTTAGCACCAACCGCTATTCCAACTCTTACTCCTTCGCTCGTAGGGGAACATATCCGGGGAAGGAGGGATTGTAAACACCTACAATCATGTCATCGTGACCAGAGTTGGATATTACTTGTGCCTGCGAAGAGAATTGTTAAAACACTATGTTGTATTCGCGCGACCCAGACAACAACTCACCATGGTTATAGTTGTGGGAGAATCAATGTAGGATCAACAATTCCCCATAACATTTCCAGCTACCAGCTACGTAGAGCTTCGGATAGCTGTCGCTAAAGCTCGGCCGCACGGTATGACTAAGCTGGTAAATATGTATTGAATCTCTAGATTACGCTACACACAAAATCACTTCCCAAAAGTCGATGGAACCTTGATCGATTTGCATCGTTCTCGTACGCTTCTACAGATTCAGCGTTGACAAATGTCAGTTTCTGCGTAAAACTTGTTATGGTCTAAAATGGTCGAGAAACGAGGCCGGAAAGGTGGGAACTGGCTGTCCGACAGCCAGACATCAGCAGAAGCGACAACGGGTTATTGTCATGTAGTGCGACATCTCTGAACAGCGGTCTGAGCGTATCTGAAAAGAGCACGACCAGGGCTACGCCTCCTCCTAACATGTTATCATCCTGAGCTTGAGTGTCGCAGAAGTATCACGGGCAGAGCACCGCGAGCTTGTCCGCACATGCGACAAAACGCTCCGCTGAGCCTCGGCCGTTGTCGGATCACAAGCAAATGCCGACTGATCTCATCATCCACCTTTCGTGTAGTCCATAAGTGGTTGTTCTGTGTTTCTTTGCTTCCTGTGTTATACTTCTTATTTCCTGTCTTTCCTGGTCTCTTCGCAATCATGGGCGACGCCCTTTGCGGTCCTTCAAACGCCTTGCAAACCTTCAAGAGCCACACCTCGGTCGACCGCACTCTCCAGCAAGATCGGCTAGTTTCGAGGCAAGCACCATCACGGGTATCTCAACCAGGGAGATATGAGAATGCTCGCTTCTAACTTCGTACGCAGGGTTTCCGCTCGCAAGATCCAAACGCCGGTATCCTCGATCCAGAGTTCGAAGCATTCCAAGCCGGCCACCCTGGCGCATTATCCCAGCCCGACCTCCCTGTCTTCCATCCCGGGCAGCGCTTCCAACAACCGCATCATGGCCCTTCGATAGTACCAGGCTTCGCTGGCCCGTCGCAGGCTCCCGACTGGGCTGCCGATTTCCAGCGCATGCGCATTTCTCAGTCTCCCTTGCCTCAACATTTCAGTCCCGTACCTCAGGCGCAAAATGCCACTTGGGACGGAATATTCCAACGGCACAGTCCCGGCTTTCAAAAGGCATCGAACATGTCGCCGTCACCGTTGGCGTTCCACAACAGAGCTCAATATGGCATGAACGGGGGTTCGCGGGCGGATACTCGCAACAGCAGCTGCCTTCGCAAGGAATACAAGCGGCACAAGAGCAACAGATGGATTTGGATCAGTTTGACGACGCAGCGTTTGAGCGTGCTTTCGATGCGGCTCATCAAGAAATGGCTATGCTTGAAGGGGAACAGAACATGCACATGGACATGGAAGGCAATGCGCTAGAGCAACTAAGAAAGGAACAAGAACCCCAGGAACGCCAGACCCGAACCCTTCCAGATGGTGGGATAGATATATATCCGCATCGTGAGTCCATCCTCGAGGATCTGCGAATTTTGCTGAGCCGATAATATAGTGACTCTGTTACGCCTGAGGATGTTCGATTGCATATCTCAAGGCACCGAGGAATCAATGGCTAACCTATCCATATGCCTTTCGCTCTTGGAACAAGTGGACGAAGACTTTATTGACCCTGTACAGGCCTGCCTCACAATACCCGTCCTCAACTTCCTCTCGGAACAAGATAACATACCTTACGATACAACCTTTAAAAACCAGAATCGTGCTGCAGCAACACTACAAAAATTCTCTGACAGAACGGCTGGGCTCTCGCTTACCAAAAAGAGCAAGAGCTTGCCCATGCTTATCTAGCTCAACTACCTGCCCGCTTTGACACGAACCATCTTTCTAGTTATGAGAATGACGCGAGGTTGCGAGATTTACGTCGTCGGGACGTTGAAAGTACCTTGAATGAACTCAGAGGACTTGCTCTAGACGAGCAAATGCAGACGGTCATTCCTCCGCATTGGCAGGATCGTGTAGGTCAAGATGGTCGTATGAACGCCCTCATCAGTCTGGCATCTCTGGAGAGAGCGAACCAGGGTCTCGCACAGACAGACTGGCCACTCTCGGCTCTTGCTGCCGATGCGCAGGCGATGGCACAAGCGCCAGAGATGATCGAGGCGCAAGAAGGACTGGCTGCTCGTAACTTCAGCCTCGAAGAGTACCAGCGGCAACTGCGAGAGGACGAACTCTCCGGCCAATCCGCATTGGAAGCGCAGACCCTGGAGCAAATGAGAGAGTCTGCGTTGCAATCAGAGCTGCAACATCTAGAAGATATTCAAGAACAGGGAAAACGGCAAGAACAGCAAAACCGCGACGACGAGCTGGCACAGACAGCGGCCGACCTTCTTGCCAAAGTCTCTGATAACAAAACGTCAAAGTTCCAGAACAGCGCTTTCCTGGGCTTGATGCGTAAGCTAGCCGATCACCAAGTCAAGGTCGAAGGCGACAAAATGGTCGAAGTCAGTCAAGTGTCCTATTTCACATATCCTTCCCCGCTGCGTCGCGACCACTGCTCCCAGGTCATCTGCACGTCGAACCCCCAGAGTTCATTACTTGCAAGGTCTGGGGCTGTGAGGCCGCCGCGGCTGCGCCAGTCAAGTAGCAATTCGTACGGTGACTGCTGTCTGGGTTGAGCGTGACTGGATTCCGTAGCACAAGAAAGAATATCCGCGCTGATGTTTCTTTCGTAAGTAGACCGGTTCCACGCCCCTGAGCGACCAAGTGCCCGACCTCCGACCTGTCGCAGTCGATAACGGTTATCGTCCGCCGATGCTGCACCGTGGTTCTTCACAGGACAATCAGCGACCACCACTCCCGCTCCACGACGCCGACGTTGACGCTGCCAGCAACACCATCAGAGATGGGCAGGCAGTAGTGGACCTCCTCAACCAGCCAGGCGCCGAAGAGCCGCCGGCGATCGAAGACCAAGGTGAGCATTTCAGCCTCAACGAATATTGGATCGATGCGCAAGAGGATGTATGGGCAAGTCAAGACCCGTCTGTGCCCGGCAGGAGACTGCCGGTCGGCTACATGGAACAGTTGCGGAATCTACAGAACCGATTTCTGGTCCCGCAGCACGAGGAGGATAGGGAATGAAGCAACCCTCGTAGCGGATGAGGAAAAGGAGGAATTGCTTATGTGTTCTTGATTGAGCACGCACATACATGCGCACACGCACACTCATCCTCAACACCGCTGCAGAGCCCGCACTTGCCAAGTCCCTGCCATCACTCCTCATCTCCCCTTCTACTGCAAAAGACTGAATAGAGCGAGTCTGACACTCTATTGCTCCCTGCTGTACAGATTCCGAATTCATGATGATGAGTCCTTACCACGAGGTCCATTACTGAGATACGATTGTTCAGAATTGAGCACTTGGGCATGACCTTGCCTGCCTCAACAAAGAACCACCGCCTCGTTAGTCCAGAACATCACTCCAAAGAAGAACGTTCTGACTTTGGAAATGCGAACAGGGCCAGAGAAAGGACGGCTGCGTGTCGGCAGGTTTCCTGTTCAGCAAGGATGGGGTTACGCGGCTGGTTGTTTCTTTCGGAGGGATATAGAGGTTGGACCGGCATGAAGCGGAGATGCATGTGCGCGGGCTTGAGCTTGAAAGAACCGAGAAGTTTCAGGGGACGCTTCCTTGAGACCGATGCGATGGTGGACAAATTCACGCCGAAATGTATACAACTGTATCAGATGTGCACTCTCCATCCGTCGGTTCACACTTTCGCTGATCTGTATAATCCCATCACCCTTCCCATACACACGCTTGCTCTCTTCCTCCTCGTTCTCCATCCTGGCCAGACAACGAGTTTCTGGTGATCAGTGGTCTCACAAGAACCGCATCAACGGAGCCACAAACATCATCGCACAGCTCAAGCTCAAGTCTCATGAACACGCGTGTCCGCATGGCATGACAGTCTGCACGTACAAGAGCGATTGACAGGTCACTGTACCTCCCACTCATCCGTCCAATGGAAAAGGCACATCAGGCATCGTACAGCGTCGCATGAGGTAGTGAAAAAGCGCGGTGTCTCGAGTCCGTACCACTGTCTACCATCCCGCAGTCTCAAACAGTCACACACTACACAAGGCGCGTCACATGACAGTAGGAACAGCTTCCCGACCTTGCGAACTGTGCTTGCTGCTCAGGCTGCTGCGCCATCGTTGCGCAACGCCCTGGCTTCTCTGCTGACAGATGTCATGCATGAACGCACCGTCATCACCGCTGCGGAGTGCCGGTACCCTGGTCCTGGTCCTGGTCTACTGTCGGAGAGAGTGGGATTGGCGCTTGACCACATTTGTCGTGCCGTAAAATGTATCGACGTACTATGCTCTCGTAGAGATGGTTGAAAGCGAACGGCGTGAGTGAGGTTCAGGTAAAGGTGTTAGCGGAGTATTTGAGTTTCTTGCTGGCAACCGTCTCCTTCCCACGTGTAGTACCAAAAGGAAGAGCCATTATGTACGATGTGTTGTCAGAAACTCGTTTCATTGATCGGCCTGAGTCAATGAAGAGGGAATCCCTCCAGAGCCTATTGCGCCTGTCTGCCTGCCCTGTCTGTCCCGTTCCCTTCCCAGAAGCAATGGAAACACAAAGATAGAAGCTGATGTTAGAGGGAAGACAAGGGGAACAAGATCAGCAGAGGTGTTGCTCTTGCGGAATAGAAAGAGGCGAAAACGAAGAAAAAGCAAGAAAGCCTTCTCCGCTGATCTTGCGGGTATCATTGTAGTAGGGACGAAGTAGAAACGCTAGAAAACAAACAATCCTCCCTCTCATTCAAGAACAAGCGCTGAACCGAGGAATCCAAGCGCCGGAGAAAGGATCACTCTTGGTGAAACACAGGAGACCAGCAAGCAGTGAAGTCTTGCTCGTCCGGCCATCAGTCTCTTCCCAAATAGGCAGATTCCTTAGCCGAAGGCAAGGGCACAAGCCAACGCCGCCACCACCGCCACTATAGGCATAGCAACCCTCTCGCAGAAATACTCCCATCGTGTAAAATCTCTCCGGGGCTGAGCTCGGCAGTCTTGAATGATGGCCATAAGCAGTTGGGCCAAAACGACTAAGTATGAAAACGTGCACAACCGCGCCTAGCGACCGAACAGGCAGTCGTTGAAGTATCGAATCCCTCCATGCATGCGACCATAGATTACGGCCGTGAAGAGTGTCCCGGCAAGGAAAATGTGAACAAACCATGCCAGTGCTACAAGGCGCCTCCGCCATAACATGCGCTTATCCGCATTGGCAGGTTCGGGGTCGGAGTCGGAGTCGGAGTCGGTGTCACCAGTTTCGCACCCTTCACCAGTGACCCAATTGAATCCAGGCTAAGCATCCCTGGGCTTGGTGATCTGGGGCCTCAGCATCTCCCAGCTCCGTTTGGCCATGCCACAGAAGCGCTGTACGACTTGCGTAGTCCCGTTTGTCTCTTCTTGACCCAGGAATCGCTGCGCTACGACCAACTTGTTGATGGAGTCTTCAGGATCGTTGCTCGTCGCCACCAAGGTCTTGTCTGCGTGGAAGTCAGCGGTCCGGCCGCCGTAATGGCGTGCGATGGCCATGCTATAGATCACGTCGCGGTTTTCTTGCATATTCAGGATTTGCCGCATCTGCGCTAGAGCCTGGTTGAGGCGGTTTAGCTGCGCTTGGTCGCCTGTGTCGTCATGTGCAGAGAGAAATCGGCCAAGGTGAATCCAGAATGTGTCGTGTTGGTCGCCGGTTTCCTGAGGCACGTTGTGTTCGTCAAGGAACTGCCCAGTGAGGAGACGTTCTATGATGTCCAGTCGCTGCAGCACCTTTTGCGTGTCCTTGGAGTCTGCAGATTTGGGAAGTTCTGCAAGCTTCCAGATCAGACGCGCTTCTAGTGATGGCAGGCCCACCATCTCTTGATCGCGATCAGGTCGTAGTTGTCGGAAGCGATCCACGCAGTAGACGAAAAAGCGGCTCGTCTCACTCTCCGGCGTGAGCAGTACCTCGCCTTGCGCTGTATACCATGTCGTCTCAAGAAATCTGTCCAACGCTGGTGCGTACTCCTGGCGGTACATCGCTCTGATCTCGTTCAACTGAGGTTCTGTCACCGACGCATCGTTTTCCCGAGGAGGGGGACAGGCGGTACATGGTGGTTCAGTGCGAACAGGTCGTCGACGCCGATCATCTTCACTAACACATGAATAAGCGAGAGTCCTTCTGTAGGTTTCTGAGGCTCGACTCACCGTATCGCTCTGGTCTCAGTGTTGTTGTGTAAGTGCTCATCTGGTTGGAGGTGTGCTCGTCCCCCAGAGCCGGGTCGATGGCGTTTCCGAAATCGTAAGGATGTTCTAGCTGTACGTTGGGAGATGGACCTGGAGGATAGCCGGCGCTGACGGCCGGAGCGTAGCCTTGAGGAGGTGGGGGATATTGATGATGTTGAGGAGGATGTTGAACAGTGTTTGATGGAGCGGGTTCTGCTTTGACAGGAGAATGGGCAGCAGCGCCAGGTGCTGGTTGAATGGGAGCAGGTGCAGCTTGCGGTTTGAAGATGGGATCGTAGCCGAGGCACTCGCGCTTGCTTTTGGCGCAATTCCGGCAGGTAGGATGGCCCTCGTCGCACTGTTGGTTTTGGCGTGAGCGTCAGCAGGTGTTGAGCTTGCAGGAGTGTTTCTTGGGGTTTTCGCGGTTGGGAAGGAAGGTGAAGGTGAAGCTGGACGTGGTTCGCTTGCTCCTCGCTAAAGCGGACGCCATTTGGCGAGAAGCAGCTCTATCTCAAGCGCTCCGCTCCGCCCGCAACGCGACATTCTCCACATTCACGTACCTTTATTCTGCGCTTGCGACACGTCAAGCAACCCGTCTTCGTCCGTCTCTTGATCTCCTTCTTGTGGCGTCCACCAGACATGTTGCGTGCGTCCATCGATTGGGGTGGCAGAGGGTATCGCATCGCCGTGTGCCCGTTTGGCACGCCGTTCGGTGCGATCGCGCCATCTGGCGGGTAAGGGTATAGGTTCGGCGGTGACGGCGCATGGCCGTACTGCATCTGCGCACCATTTATTGGCGGCTGAGGGTAGTGTTGCGGCTGTTGCTGCATGGGCGGAGGACCCTGGCCTTCGAGGTGCTGTATTGGAGGCAGCAGAGGCGGGGGCGGTTGCGACATGTGTGAACCTGGTGGTGAGCCACGGTATTGCTCTTGTGGTGGTTGTGGTTGTGGTTGTTGTTGTTGTTGCTGGCCGCTCGACGCGTACTGCTGCTGCTGCTGCTGCTGCATGGCTGCTGGCGATGGGTACTGAGACCCTGTTGCTGATGGGTTCGGGTCGTTCATTCTTGTCGAACGAAGCACGGCGCGTGCAGGGGTGGATGCAAGGTCGAGGTGGCTCTCTTTGCGCTGGTATTTGTCCTGCGCTGGGTAGTTGCTTGCTTGTACGAGGGTTTCGCGACCGCGCTGGGGAGATGCGACTGGCTACAACGAGCTTGAGCTTCCCTCCGGCAATCCCAGCACTTATTGGAATCACGCTATGGCTCTGAGAGGCTCGAAGCGATGGAGGCTAATGTGTAACCGAAACCGAGAAAAGGAAGAGAGAGCACCGGCCACCAACGAGGAGGAAGGGTCTTGCCGATCACCGGGGCGAAATCTTCCGTAGCAGCCGGCAGCCTGTCAACCAAAACCCTTACACCCTTAACACTAGGCTAACCGCAGTGCTATGCTGTGTGCTATGCTGTGTGCTGTGCTGTGCTGTGCTGTGAACCAAAGCCCCGACTTCACATTCAATCAACTCCTGGCAAACAATCCGCGTATTCACATGACAATAGAAACCTACCAATAGCCCCATCGACAATCAGAAGCGAACAGCTCAGTAAGGCTTGAGCGGAACTCGCGTGAAGATCAACCGAGATTCAACTAAAGTTCATGCCTTCCTTTTTCGTACAAACTCCCTAACAAGTATGGCAACCGTCAAACCCTTGTCCTGACTATGACTTGTCTCTCTCACGCTCCCCCTTGACTGGGATTTCTAAGCTCACTTGTTGTTGACTCTGCATTGTGGTTGTTGCACTTCCTTTACAACGAGCCTGAACGAAACGTATCGCCGACACACAAAAAGCAAAAGTTGAGGCAGGGCGCTGGAGATCTCGACCTTGTGGCTGCTGTCATGGAAGACCTCAAAACTCATCATCCTGCACCGCATCCAACGACGTCCTCGAGGGGTTTCGACGATATACCGGTCGCCATCGCATCTGTCGACAACGATTCCTAACACGGTGCTGGCGTCTCTGAGGTTGACTTCCGAATCCACTTGGCACCGCCACACCCACCAGATGATAGTGATTGATCCGGCCTTGACCTTTTAAGAGATTTGAACAAGTCCCAAGCCGTTTGGTTACGTTGTACCAATGCATCAGCAGCCGTCAAACAGAGTGTTGATACCCCGAAGGTCATGACGGTGGACGGGGCGAAGACGAATGGACTTCGTCACATCTAAAGACTAACTGCAGGGTTGTCACTGAGATGGAGGTCCAGGTCTGATGAAGGGATCCATCGGGCCTGCGAGGAGCAGCTGGTCCTGCGGTGGCAGGAAAGGCAGAATTATGGCCTTGGGGAACCTCGCACGTAGTGTGCTTGCCAGCAGGCGCCTCATGCAGAACGGCATATCTAACATCGGCATTTAAGATGAGAGGGAGACTCCGAGAATTGGTCAGACATTAAAACAACGTTCGGGATCCGCAACTGCCAAGCCTGGTCACAACCCCCTCGTTCCCCGATTAGATCTCATGTTTCAACAACTGACCGCAAAGGCGCCTGGTGACGACGTCCTCAATGCAGCGGTCATGCCTCATCGAGGCCCCAACAATTGCTGTGCCAAGCGGAGTTCGGGAGAAATTAATGGAGAAGATCTGGAGTGTACCTCGGCCAAGGCGCTGCCAAGCTGGGGAAATATACGCCGCCCGCCGCCATCCCCTCCCCTCCGGACTGAATACCTCCCGGCCTCGATATAACACGGTGCAGGGGAGAGACGTTTCCAGCATGAGCATAAGATATATAACTCGCCTGCCTGCCTCGAACGTTCGAGCCCAGGCTCAAGCATCGCAATAGCAACCCCACGTCTGCCCACCATGAAGTTCTTCGGCGTCCTTCTGCCATTGCTCCCTTTGGCCTTCGCGAGACCTTCGGCACCAAGCACTTTCTCCAACGTCACTGTCTTTGTGCCACCGTCTAACTACACCGACCCGCGCGTGCTCTATGCCCGCACGGCTCAGCTGAATGATGGTACTCTGCTCGCCACGTGGGAGAATTACTCCCCAGAGCCGCCACAGGTCTACTTCCCTGTCTACAAGTCCACCGACGGCGGTTACACCTGGGCCGAGCTGTCGCGCGTCCAGGACACTCAGAATGGCTGGGGACTGCGGTACCAGCCGTTCCTCTATGTGCTCCCAAAGCGCATCGGCAAGTTCAAGAAGGGCACTGTTCTGCTCGCCGGTAGCAGTATTCCAACGGACCTCTCACAGACTCAGATCGAGCTCTATGCCAGCAGCAACAACGGCCGCACTTGGAACTTCGTCTCACACATCGCGCACGGTGGTGTCGCTCTTCCCAACAACGGCGAGACGCCAGTCTGGGAGCCCTTTTGATGGAGTATGAAGGTTCGCTGGTCTGCTACTACAGTGATCAGCGTGCCAACGCCACCCACGGCCAGAAGATGGTCCACCAGGTTTCCTCCGACCTCAAGACCTGGGATTCTGTCGTCGACGACATTGTCTACCCAACCTACACCGATCGTCCGGGTATGCCCACTGTCGCGCTGCTGCCCAACGGTAAATACATTATGACCTACGAGTACGGTGGAGGCCCGCACCCAGACGGCAGCAAGACCCCATACTGGTTCCCCGTCTACTTCCGCATCTCTGAGGATCCCCTGGACTTCAACTCTGCTGAGGGTCACCCCGTCATCACCGCCAAGGGTGTTCAGCCGGCCGGCAGCCCTTACGTCGTCTGGACTCCTGTTGGCGGCGCCAACGGAACAATCGTTGTCAGCTCTGGAGGCAAAGCTCCTGTCTACGTGAACACGCAGTTGGGAGAGGGAGCATGGACTGAAATCCCGACTCCTGAGGGAATTAGCTACACCCGTCACTTGCGTGTCCTGAAGGGTGACGGTTCAAAGCTGCTCATCATGGGTGGTGGACACCTGCCTCCGAGCACTACTAACCGTATCACCGTGTCTGTTATGGACATTAAGAAGGCGGTCGCAGGACAGTGAGAGATGGAAGCATAGGAAGTAAAGATGGTATCTGACAAAGGAAATTAACGGAAGTCGTACTCGACTTGTTGTATGGAACATGACTGTATCCAGAACTTCTGCTTGGGATGTCGTTGGACTATCGAATATCCGTGATCGCCTAGGACTGATGTGCTTGTTCGGACATTGGCATTACTGTGCAAGTGTCATCAATGTCGCTGCTTCTGGTGTCGCCGAAAGCGTTGTATGGTATCCTTGGTCGGTTTGGAATCCTCCTCTGTAACCGGCAAGCGACCAACATCCTTGAACACAGCGGCAGTAAGAGAAGTTTAAGAGAACACTCGTACCAGACTGCTTCAGCTGCACGCCTCACATTTGCTGATGTCTTCATAGTAGACCATCTTCTCCGCTATGCCAGGTATGTCTTGCGATGGTGTCCTTGCCTTCAGACCTACGCTAACTCTATGGTAGTACGGCTCGGGAGAGCTCTGCTCAGTGAAGAGCGACTTAAGGGTTGTGACGTGTATGTCTTTTACGACAGGTAAAAACGTTGTGTACTCCTCTTGATAGACATCATTGATGAGGGGTTCCGTGCCGTCGAATGTGCTGATGTAGGAGTTGGGCGATGTGGTGCAGGTATGGGAGATCCAGCATCAGACGATGATCGTGTTGGTGACACTTGTAAGTAGAGACGAGTCCTCAGGGTTTCAAAGATCTCCGACAAAGCTGACGATGGATGGCCGGGCAGGATACGGCAAGGTCGGATGTAAACGTAAGATCGGCGTAGTCGACTTGAGAAGAGGAGGCATGGGATGCAGCCATCAAGTCAGGCGATAGCAACGGTCGTAGTCGACCGTGGTCGAGGAGGTGCTCTTCCCTTCGTCAACTGCATCATGCTGTCAATTTCTTCTTTGAGACAACAGTACGACTGCTAGTCCTTGAAGATCATCGTCAGGATTGACTGTACCCTGTTCAGGTATAGCCGCTGAGCAGGTGAGGCGACACGGAAGCCAACCCGCCGCAAAGATCTGGGCGAGCGGTGATCTCATGCTTTTTCGGGCTTCCAACGATGACCCTCGAGAGAATCATCACCTTCCATGCAGGACACTGAGCATTCTGAAGATCTTCTCCCTGCATCTGTTCGCTATGGTTCTTGTCCAACCGTATAAGGACGTCATGCGATCGGCGGCAACGACGGAATGATAAACCAAGAGGGGCAGTCACCCAAAGCGCATCAGCATGCTGCCATCCACAAGCCTTCCGTTCAGGAGTCGTTGGTCACGGACGCGCCGCCAAGTCATAGTAGACGAGCCGCGATACAGTCGACACGGAGAACGAGCCAGATCTACACATTGTCCACAGATTCGTTGCATGGTTGAAGAGTGGAATTTCAGGCGGCATAGGATGAATGACTTGGCAAAATGCTTTGCAGATTGGCACCTCAGCCAAAGTTAGCTTTCCTTCAGGGCGGGCAAGTTCGTCCGGAAAAATTGTCATTGCAAACCTGGGCCTCTGAACTCTGCCCCAGAGTATCCATATGGAATCTAGACGGTGGACGTTGTGGAGGCAAACGTGTGGTGAAATGAAATGGCAGATGTATATCACCCGATATAGCTTAGCCGAGACAAGACGCGCGAAAATAAAGTTCTGCAAATGGGCAGGCTAAATGCTGTCGATCAGTGCACGCCTAAACAGCGCAAGTGAAGCCGTGCCCGTCGCAACAACAGGCGTCACATGCATCTCCAGACTCCATGACCGGGAGATTGTGGGTCTCTATGCGAGCCGTCGAATACTGCAAATCAACGGGCTGAGACGCGTCCCGACTGACACTCTCTCCACACCCGATCGTCCTTGTGCTTTGTTCTGGAAAAGCACTATGAGTACAAGGTACACGCTTGCCCCCTCTCCAGATCAGCAGGCATGTCTCGGTGGCTGCAGAACGTCCTGTGTGCGATGACCTCAAAGGCGAATGCTTGTGTGTGAGGCGCGGCTGTTTGTGACAGCGGATAAATTGGATGAATGCCTTTACCAAGAAGCTAGCCGGCGCCCACGCTTGATTCAGAGCCTCCGACCACGTCTTGTTTTCGTTTTCGTTAGCCACCCGGCTCGCTAACTTCGTACGATGTGTCCAAAACGCCAGGAGAACCCCGGACCAGTAGCAGCAACAGTGGGTAGTGGGGCCACCCATGCGGTCTCTCCGGCTGGGGATGCTCCACAGGAAATGGTTCCCAAAAGACCCCCCTGCAAGAGCGCTTAGTTCACCTGGCCCGCAATAACGATCGAGCCAAGTCCAGATTGAGGCCTTTCGCCAGTGCGCCGCACACCACTAGACAACGCTTTGCCGCTCGTGACCTCGGTACCCCCGTACCATAGCAGTCTTGCATCACGTCGCGGCTAAATGCATGTTGCGCGAATGCACAAAGCAATACGCAGTTGCATACTAACTGATAGATATATATACCGTCTGCTGTCCCAGTTCTGGGGAACCCATCAGGCACTCCAGCAGCCCCGGATCACACCTCCACATCTCCAGTCCATTCTTTATCCACATTCAATCGTTAACCCAATCCACCAACTACAATGGAGGCTGCTACTAAAGGTCACTTCCGCCTTGCCGGACGTGAATTCCCCAAGGTGACTTGGTACACCGACCCTGGCCTTAGGAAGACCTACATCTGTTTGTGCTTCGTCGTTCTCACCAGTGCCACCAACGGTTACGATGGTTCCATGGTCAACGGTCTTCAGGCTCTTACGCCATGGCAGGACTGTAAGTTCACTCATGTATACTTCTGGGATAGCAGTGGGACTGACACTCGACAGACTTCCACCACCCAAGCGGTTCGCTCCTGGGTCTCTTCTCCGCCATCATGTCCATCGGTTCCCTCGTCGCTCTCCCGGTCGTCCCGTACACTGCTGATATCCTCGGTCGCCGCATGGGTATCATGATCGGCTGTGTCATCATGATTCTCGGTGTGGTTCTCCAGTCCATCTCCATCAACTTCAGGATGTTCATCGCCGCTCGTTTCTTCCTGGGTTTCGGTGTTGCCATCGCACACGGTGCTTCGCCTCTCCTGGTTACGGAGTTGACGCACCCACAACATCGTGCCACCTTCACCACCATCTACAACACTACCTGGTACATCGGCTCCATCATTGCTGCCTGGCTCACATACGGAACCAACCACATCAACAACGACTGGTCCTGGCGTGTGCCCTCCATCGTCCAGGCCGTGCCATCCCTCCTCCAGCTTACCTTCATCTGGTTCGTTCCAGAGTCTCCTCGCTGGTACATCAGCAAGGGACAGGTTGAGCGCGCCCACAAGATCCTGGCCGATGTGCATGCGAACGGTGATTTGGACGATGAGGTCGTTCAGCTGGAGCTGAACGAGATCCGTGACACCCTGAAGTTGGAACAAGAGTTCGAGGGCAACAACTGGCTCGAGCTTGTCAAGACCCCTGGTAACCGCCACAGGCTGATTATCCTACTCAGTGCTGGTCTGTTCTCGCAGTGGTCTGGCAACGGTCTCGTCTCCTACTACATCAACATTGTTCTCGAGGACGTCGGTGTTACGAGCTCCAACACTCGCTTGGTCATCAACGGTGTTCTCAACATTGTCAACGCCATTGTCGCTATCAGCCAGTGCTTCTTCGTCGACAAGATCGGACGCCGCACTCTGTTCCTGATCTCCACCGCCGGTATGCTTGGGTGCTTCATCATCTGGACCATCTGCTCGGCCGTGTACAGCCAGAGCCCAACTGACCACAAGAACACCGGTGCTGGCAAGGCTGTCATCGCCATGATCTTCATCTACTATTTCTTCTACAACCTTGCCTGGTCTGGTCTGCTTGTCGGCTACACCGTCGAGATCCTGCCATACAACATCCGCGCCAAGGGTATGACCCTCATGTTCCTGATGGTCGACATTGCCCTGTTCTTCAACCAGTACGTCAACCCAATCGCGCTCAACCACATCCACTGGAAGTACTACATTGTGTACTGCTGCTGGCTCGCGGTCGAGCTCGCCGTTGTCTGGAAGTTCTACATCGAGACCCGCAACACTCCTCTCGAGGAGATTGCCAAGTACTTCGATGGCGATGCCGCGATTGTCGGTGGTGCCGTTGCTACTGAGAAGGGCAAGGTTTTGGCTGCTGAGATGGGTGGTCTTGAGGGCACTGAGGAGAAGGATGCTGGTGTTATTGAGCACCGCGAGCTGTAAGGGCAGTCCTGTTTCTGTTCGGAATTGGTTCGAGTAATGCTGTACGCTGGGAGCCGCCTAGACTTTCTTTTGGATAATGCTATAGAAATAAAGACGTTCCCTACTTCACCAACGTATGCTCTGTCTGCTTACCTTTGCCCCTCGTCTATCATTCGTCTGGGCGATTGTTGCAGTGGTTTGGCGCGCTCTGACACGCTTTGCTTGCAAGGTCTTCACAACTCGCTGGAGGAAAGTACAAGCAGCGCTCTTTCCCGATCAGGCACGCAGCTGCGTAACCTTACCTCAACCCCGTCCTTCATTCTTAGATCCTCTACAAGACACTTCTCTTCCCCTTTCTACAACAACAACATCATACTGGCACCACGCAGTAATAGATGCAATGGTGTGTCGTCCTTTCTCTCCCATTGCTCAACAGGCCGATTTTGACCTTGTCTTCACAGAAGACGAACTGCAACCCAGTTAAGCTCCGGTCGGTAATCGAATGGATTCAGTCATCCCGAACAGCGCACTCAATCAAAGACCTGGAAAGGGTTCTTCCGTCCGTCGCCAGCATCAATGGCATGCAAGTCAAAGTCCGTCACGTACCAATCTCACTCCGTCTTCCCTCCGCTAACGCACCACAGGACTATATCCAAGCCTTGACAGACGAGAACAAGATCCGCGTCGAGAAGATTGGTTCGGGAAACTGGTATTGGAGCTTTCCGTCCGAAGAGAAGAAGACGCGTGAGAAAGCGCTCACGGAAGCTACACTAGCCAACCAGAAGGCCGAGGCCGTGGTGCAGGAGCTGCGTGGAAAGGTCGCCGCAGCTACCAAGCAGCGCGAAGAGGACAATAACACCGGCGATGGCGAGAGCCGGGAGGAGCTGGTGCAGCAACATGGACAGCTGGAGGACAAGGTCGAGGGACTGCGTAACGAGCTGGCGAAGTACAGCGATTCGGACCCGACGGAGTTGGAGAGGAAAAAGGAGGAGCTGGCGAGGTCCAAGGAGGCGGCGCAGAAGTGGACGGACGAGTGTCTGAGCATGGAGGCTTGGCTCTTGCGTCAGGGTATCAATAGGGACCAGCTGGATGACATGAAGCGTGATTGGTACGGCGCTGAGTATGATGAGGAGAACGAGGGATTGGCGGACTGTAACTGAGGTCGGTCTTCGACAGGGATGGGGGAAGAGTATGTTGATGGTTATCTTGCAGGGATGTCTTTCTGAGGTGCTACGGTGGTGAATTATCTGTTTGCTTTTTCTTGCTTCTCAGCTGAAGGTCGAGGTCCTGTCTTGCTTGCTAAAGGATACCCAAACAATCTGCTCATATGCTACTAGGATGACTAAAGATGCTGCCTCGTCCTTCTCAGAAGCGTGTGGTCTGGATAGCAAGGCACTAACGGCTTTGTTCAGCGTAACTTTAGTTGTATCTCTGATGAGTTTGAGATTCATGAGACGGGTTCCGATTTATCAAGAGTTCACAACAGTAATGTCTCGCTTCCCCACTAAGCGAATGGAGGTCGTTGCTGACAAAAGAGCCCCTCCACATCCGGCGGGGTTATATACACTTCAGCATTCGACGATTCCGCAACACATACTACAATATGCGCATGCTCGTTTCGCATTAACTCCTTTTTCATCGTCTACATATAAAGCTCCGTTCTATATATCTGATTACTGCTGCCTTCTTTCCCTAACATCTTCGAGTCCACTTCAGACGAAAACTCCTCCAAGGAGTCATCACAACCCCCAGTAGCAAGGATGGGACTCTTTGATGTGAACGATTCGCTAGCCCTCCGGCTCGCAACCGAAGGTCCAGTAAAGACCCTCAAGACATCACGACGCATACGCATTCTTTTCAACGGCGTCTACATAGCCGACACCACAGACGCGGTTCTGGTATGGGAGCATCCGTACTTCCCACAGTACTACTTGCCACCCTACGTCCTCGCGCAACTCGAAAAGAACGGCCAAGTCGAAAAGGGATCGGCAGTGAAGAACGATAAGGGCGAAATCGTGGCGACGATGTTGAGGCTCAAGGTCGGAGAAAAGGCGTGCGACAGTGCCTTTGTATTCGCCTACGAACACGATCATCTGAGTGAGAAGGCGAAGGATTTGGCTGGATTAGTCAAGATTGAGTTTGGAGCTATGGGTACGGACGACGATCGCCTTGATAACCTTAGTTTGGGCTGACCGAGTATGACTGCGCTGCAGACCAGTGGTTTGAAGAGGACGGCCCGATCTTCGTTCATCCAAAGGACCCGTTCAAGCGAGTCGACATACTGCCATCATCCCGAGCGATCCGCGTCGCCGTGGGAGGTAAAGTTGTCGCCGAGTCGCCCACCGCGATGCACCTGTACGAGACTGGGTTGCCCGTGCGGTACTACGTGCCACTGACATCGCTTGACCCATCGGTGCTACGACCCAGCGACACCCGCACCAGATGTCCGTACAAAGGTGAGGCCGAATACTACAGCGTCGTGGTCGATGGCAAGGAATTCAAGGATATCGTCTGGTTCTACAACCGGCCGACCTTGGAATCCGCGCAAGTCTCTGGTCTGTGCTGTTTCTATAATGAAAAGGTGGAGATTTGGTTGCAGAACCCTGGTGGCCCAGGGAGCAAGGAAGAGTGGGAGAAGCTCGAGCAGCCGAAGACGCACTTTGGATGAAGGGTGTTCCGGCAGTCGTTCCGTCATCAATAAGCACTTTTCCCCGTGTCTTTTTGTTGGCGGTCGTAGCAACTCAAGGTGCAGGAGGCCCGGTTTTCTGAAAAGACCTTGCATCCAGCAGCGGTACATTTTCAGTTTCCTTTGGCGGTTGACCAGCATGCGACGGTCCACGCCCAAGTTGAGAATCTCAAAAGATGGTGACGACTCGTCTTGCTCAATGCGAGTCTCCTGGATTTTGTCTGCCAAATCGTCCCCTGTCTGCTCCGCACTCTGCTCCCTCACCGGGATGTTGCCAGACCATATCTGCTCAAGCTCGTCCTTCTCAAAGAAGTAAACCCTAGTACCATCCCCGCGAACGTAAAAGTTTTCTTCCAAATACCTGCCTTTCTTGAACCGAACTTGGGCCAGATCCCCCGTCCGTAGTCTCTGAAGAGTACAAGTCCACCCGGCTTAAGAAGGTCCCAGACGTTCTTGACAGCCTGCTTCCATTGCGATGGTGACAGAGCGGAGAAGATAAAAATCATGATGACAATGTCCACGTTTCCAGCCTGCAGGCCCGGCGGTCGACTCTGTTCTCCCTCACCTGCAGCATCCCACACGTCTGCTTGGACTACACTGTTTTCGTAGGACTCGTTCGCTCGTATGACCTCTACCGCCTTCTTTGAGTAGTCGCATGCGTGGACCTTCAGCTGGGGGTTCTTGTTCATTTGCGCGATAGGGAAAGCAGTGTTTCCAGCCCCAGCGCCGATCTCCAAGACTGTGGTCGGCCCAGCATCTTCTTTCGTAACCTCACCGAGGATAGGGAATTCTTGAACCAGCCATTTCCGGTCCTTGAAGAAGTTGGCCTGGTTGTTGCTGTAGAACTTGTCCCACCACTTTTCCGGCTTCTCGCTGAATCTCTTCTTGTCAAACTCTGTAACAGCGTTGGAGCGCTGGAATTCCGTCTGCGTCTCCATGAAGGTCTTGTATGCATCGTCTGTCTCGACGTGATCCCAGGCATTGTAGGCGAAAATATCGTCTCCCTCTTCTAGATAGCGTGACCCGAATTGGAAGGGATCGGTCCTTTTCTGAGGGTTCTCGGAGGACGAAGTAGCAGGCTTACGCAAAGGCTGGAAAGTTGCAGGTACGCCGTACGCTGGTTCGCCTACTGTGTCTGTGGCAGAGTCTGTTGCGGGGTTGGTGGGGTCAAGGGAGGTGTGTCGGGCACTGCGACAACGGCGCGCATGTGCTCCATAGCCTTGGAGAGCTGCTGCTTGGGCGTCTTTCCACGCTGCGGCACATTGAGCTGAACGTCGGCCATCTTGAACGTTTCTGTCGTGGTGGGGTTGGACTCGAAGTAGGACGGGAGTGTGTTTCTTTCAATTGCTTGACAGGTGATGGTGAAGAAATTCCCAGAGATCTTATCGCGGTTCTCCAGACTATGGACGGTTCGTCCCGTTCTCGGTTCCACGCCATCGGGACGTCGCGATGCAAGGGCAGCGTCTACGATGTCATCCACGCCTCAGTTTTCATGGAGACAGGTAACTGTTGGAGTTATTCAAGTATTTGTACTTAGTTGTTTGGCTTTATTCCTGCTTACAGCCCTTCTTCCTCTCTTTCCTTCTTGTCGTTTACTACCACGTTCAAACATGAAGGTCCTCCGTCCCGCCTCGTCCCTCGTCGCTCAATTTCCCGGACATGGCTCCAGGCAAGCCTGTCGATCGCTGGTAACGCATCAACTCCCTCCAACAGCTCTTCAGACACAGAACGTCCAACGCCGCACCTTCTTTTCCAACCCTTTCAGCTCCAGCCCTCAAACTCTCTTTACGACTCGAACACTGCCTTACCCGCCCTCGCTGATTTACTCCGTCATCGCCGATATCAACTCCTACAGCGCCTTCCTACCCTACTGCCGGTCCTCCACCGTCACAAAGACTTCCTCTCCCGACGCTGACGGAAACACCTGGCCGGAAGAAGCCAAGGTCGTCATCGGCTTCAACGATGATATCGGTGAGAGTTGGTGGTCGCGTATCTATTGCGATCCAGGAAAAGTTATCGAGGCCGTGAGCGGGAACTCAGAAACCACGCTCTCGCCCGACAGGATAAAGCACCACTCTGCGCGTCCAGAGAGCAACGACCCCACGAGGAATGCGTCGGTGTTGACGCACCTACTCACGAGGTGGACGCTGAGGCCATTCCCCTTCAAGCCAGGTCCGCTTCCCAGCCAAGGAGAGCCCCAACAGAACACGAGTCCTATCCCGCCAAAGGAGCAGACTGAAGTTAGCTTGGCGCTTGAATTTCAATTCGCAAACCCCATCTACGCGACCATGAGCGCAGCGGCTGCGCCCAAGGTGGCTGAGAAGATGGTTGAGGCTTTCGAGAAAAGAGTGCGGAGTGTTCTGGATGGCCCCTCTATGGGCGGCACCAGCAGACAGGCTGGAGCTCTGGAAGGCGTGATGAGACCGAAGCCGTAGCCGGCGGAAGTCTGTGCAAGAAAGAAAGGTCGAGATACCTTAGTAACAATGTGTGAAAGCTAAAAAAAATTAAAAAAAAGTACCATTAGTAGAGAAAGACGATAAGCATGTTTCACATTCTAATTTCTCTTAATTCATAACTCGACCTCAGCGGCTCATACCTTGCGTTTCAAGCTTCATGTTTCCTATGTCATTGATTCCTACCCCATTCGTGATCGTGAGCTTTGAGCTCCAAACACCTTCCATCCCATCTATTCATTGCATCTCACCTCTGGTAGGCCAAAAAACAATTCTCACACTGGTCACTTGGTACAATCGGCAACAAAAGAACCGAGCAGTAGGTTAAGGCAGTTGACAATTCTAGCAACTCCACCTGTGGGAATACACATGAAGCTGTACGCAAAGAGGAGGCTCGTACATCACAGGTACACAAGCGATGTTCTTTCTGTTGAAGTGAGGCCAACGGTTGCATTCTAGACAGTATGAATCTGGCCCTTAAAAATCACACGGTTCACCGAAGGGACTTTTGCACCTACTGGCGGAGCTACGTGGGGAGTTCCAACAGTGTTCTAACCTTGGCCAGGTAACCACAATCAACACTAGCACATGCTCAAGATGGCTGACTCGTCTCATCCTACATCTCCTTCGCCTCTCCGGGTCTTGTCACAAACTCACCCTACAAGCGCCTCATCAATCCTTGCGCCTCCGATCCAGCCTCCCTCAACCCTCAACAGTACCGCCGTCATCGCCACCCATGAGTCCATGCGCAAGCTTCCTTGGGTTCCCACGCGAGCTCTGTAATAAATCTACTTCTATATTTTCGACCCTGTCTCCTACGCAGAGCGTGTTGAGTGCATTGTCTCACAGAGCCAAAGCGAAAGCTTAGAACGGTCTTCACCCAAGTTCCCAGAGACCTTCAACCCCCGCCACAACATCCCATTGCGCGCGTCTGCGGCCAGCTGCACGACGAGACCCTTAGTTAACAATACGCTACAATGCCATTCTACGCCACCATTGCCCCGGGTCTCTTGCAGCGCCCCTGGCACGAGTCCCCGCCCGCGCAACTCTTGACCTGGCTGCAGACACCTGACCCTGTTCTTGTTCGCAAGGCCTCGAACCTCGTCATGCGCCTCGAGTTCACACCCATCCTATGGCTGCACGTGGATCTGAGCCAGTGGCCCAAATGCGACGCGCAAATATGCGCAAGGGGTTTGAACATGTACAAAGTTCATCCCAATGGCCTTCTCTACCTATGTGCTTTTTAAGGAAGCTCAACACGATGTTGCGCATGATGTTAATTCACCTGTTCAAGTGTGCTCGTCACTGACGTGGTAGCGCGAGTTCTCTCCATGGCTGCAAGCACGGTTAGACATGTACTCTGCGCGGGTGTTGCCACATCGTAAAAGAAATATTGTGGCACCGGCCTTCAAATCATTGTAACTGCAGCACATCTGGTACTTGCTCGGCACGTCCGCATCGTATCGGCACAATCCCAGGGCAAAGTGAAGTGCAAGATGGCGCCCAGGAAATTTGGAGAAAGGCCAGTGTAGAAGGTCCTGACTAGTGGAATGCGATACTCTTGAAGCGCTGTAAGAGTCGCTTCCATCCCGTCCCGCAGGCGGATGTCGTGTTCTTGTGAGGTGATGGAGAATCTCGTCCATGACCGCATTTCGGAACCGTTCATTGCGAATCTTCTCGCCAAAGACTTAAGAAGGTTCCCGAAGTTGGCCTTGAGCTTCTACACCAGAAATCCCTTGTCATAGGTGCAGAACGCGTAGACGTGAGACACGAAGAGTTCGTCTCCAAGCAACTTCATCAGCTTCTCCTGGTTCTCTTAGGAACCTTACGACGAGGATTTTTCTTCTTAGGGGCTCGTTGTATCCATCGTTGGTTTCAGGCAGACGGTTGACGACCAATGTGACCAGCAACGCCCGCTCGCTAACCGAAAACTGAACTTCACAGTGGTCGAGCAGACGCATGTGCTGTGGCGGCTCGCTGCGCACTCTAACCGGAAAGGTGTACATATCCTTGACAAGTGGGCCAATGCCATACATCTTCTCCTCAACCGCGTGTTTTCCTCTCGAATGGAAGCAGTTAAAGATAGTGTCGAAGGCCTCGCTGTTGCCATAGGAGCTCGACGCAAGCACGGCGATATCGCGATTTGGACTCCACTACAGCGCGCACAGATGTTCGTCTGCTTTAGCTTTCGCAATGCGGCCTTCAATCTCGACGAGGGAAGCAGAAGACATCCCCTTTTTGTGCCAGAGGACGACTGCGGAAACAGAGATATACCGGGTTTAGAGGGAGGGAAGGAGAACACAACGGAGATAAAGAGTCGCTCATTCACCGTTGGTAAGCATTACCAGTGCTGGGGAGCGATACCTTGTTCCTGGCGTGCAATGCCTGTTACGGTTGCCTGAACGCGAAGAAGGAGAGCAAGCAAACGAGATGTACCTTTGTATTTGACACAGCGCAGCCAAGCTTGCAGCACAGCAGTACAATCCCGGATGAAGAATCCACGATAGGCCCCTGGAGGCTTTCCTTCTGACGGTCATCAGAGGGGTTGTAATCACCACGACCGGCAACCAAAATTCCACGTTTGCCAATATGCCAACCCCGGCTGCGAGTCTGCAACTATAACGGAGGTTTGCCTTTGATAAGCATCCAAAGTCTTGCAGCTACTTTCCAACATGGCAACCTTGCGTGCAGGTCTGCATTTGCATGCACACAACCGGTTCGTGGATTTTGTCGTGTTCACGGCTGCGAGTACTACGACTAGGGGTTCGGGGAATGGAAGATGGCTCCTGAGTACTAGTATCTTCAGCGGTTCCTTTGTCGACAGAAGGCAGTGCAACCTGAAATGCACCCGTACAATCCCGACATCTTACGATGACCCCTGTTTTAGATATGTATAAGTTTCCCGAAACTCGGGTCATGTCAGAAGGCCAAGAAGGGCTTAGGAAGGGTTGCAAAAAGGTCTGGAGGAGCTGTTGAACCAGTGGCGTGTCGTCCGAGCAAAGTCCGAATGTCAGCTTCGATCACAGCCAAACCCGATCAGCCAATGCGCAGCAGGTATCAGGCTAATAACGCTGTGACATGTATACCAAGCAAAACAAAAAACATATAAAGATGGTATCATCATTCTGTAACCTGCTATAACCTCACTGCTCATCATAGACCCATAAACTTGATAAGCTCAATAGCCGCTTTTCCAACATCGCTCTCAACAGCCAACCGCAACCACTGCCACTACAACCAGTTAACAATGTCGTCCTTCCTGCAATCACTCAAGAAGTTCTTCGCTGGTTTTGACTGCGCTGGCGCCAAGAATACACTTGACGAACCGTACGACCCCTTTCCACGAGCCAGATACGCTGGCCAGGGTCGCGGGCGAATGCCAGCGCGGTAGAGACTGTCGCTCCGACCAGGATGTGATCGTTTCCTCTTTCTTGGATAGACTGGACCCTTTGGGTTTCCCGGGCGGTCTTCGTCGTTTGGGGACAGGCCCTTCCCCAGTTCTGACGACCCATCTCTTCGCCGACCGTTACGCAGCAACTACAAGATGTATCCTTCCGCGTCTTCTCGATTTTCTCACACTTCGCTCTTCTTCCTGGCTTCCTTCCTCAATCGAGCCTTCCGCAGTCCCTCCTCGACCTTATCCTTTCTCCAACTGCAGATTTCGGCGAACTCGCAAATCCGGCATTTATAGGCTTCTTCGATGTCCACGCCTCTGGCGGGACGCTCTCCGCACCACCAGGCCATCTCTTGCATGATCCATGCATTCAAGGCTTCAGCATCGAACGCGAATGTCTTGGACCCTATGATATCCCCACTGCCAGGCGCACGGAACTCGGCACGAAGAACATCGCCAATCGGAGACGATACACCGCCGTGTAGTCGCTGTGAGTCAGACGCAGCAGGAGAAAACGGGAGGGTTCGCTGGAATTCAGAGATTACAAGTGTCCACAGTTTCTTGAGCGTGTTGTGCGCCAACAGCTCCTCGAGGCCGTCCTGGCTGCTCTCGAATGGCGCAAGGTCCGATTGCGCGGCATCCTCGCGAAAGTTGAATTCCAGACCTGCGATTTGCGCGATGAAGGTATCGCTGAACGCGGCTGAGCTGTCGAGACCGTAGCGGGCGAAGATCTGATCTGCTGGTACGGAATTCAAGGTCAGGAGTGAAAGGAGGCGGTGGTACAGCATGAGTTGCATGGCCGTTCCACGAAAGGCCGGTTCTGTTGGTAGACTGCGCGAGCCGCGCGTCTTTATGTCTGTAAGGTAGACTTGCCTCTGCAGATCAGTGTTCGATTGCGCGACCTCCTCATCAGCGCCTTTTCCAAGCGATAGGAACGTATCCATTGTTTTTTGAGATGGAGAAAGCTTCTGCTTCTTTTTACTGCCTTTACCGCCCGCACTCTGCCTCTCCTGTATCTTCGTCTGCAACTCTTCATCGGGACATGTGAAGCTCAGTTCATCAATGATCCCGTTGACCACCTGGCCCTCAACCACGCCCCATACTTCTAGCTCTCTTGTCATTCCGGTAACCCGTAGCGTGCGTAGGCCTTGGATAATGTTCCATAGCCTGAGGCCGAACGTGTCTTCCTTGCTGACAGTCTCCACCGGCACGGTCGTGTGCACCTGCTCTTCAAGCACCTTATGCACCTCGCTGCCCTTCTTCATCGCAACAGTCTTGCGCACTCGTCCATACTTTGACAGACTGTAAAAGTACTGAAGTTCACACCACGCGGGCGAAACAAGATCGGTTACAGAAAGCGGCTTCTTGGACCGAAAACGCTCGAGCGGGCTCCGAGCGTCTTGTTCATCTGGTTGTGCACTTGCTGACCGCTGGCGCTCTGGGGCGGGTGAGTTCCGTGCTGTCAAGCGCTGGGTCAGCGTGTCAGTTCTGGGCTTGCGAATGCACAAAGGCGAATCCTAAGCTGAACAGAGAAGACTTACGAGAGAAAGCGAGGCGATTGCTTGTGTCGTACTCGACCTCGACAGAGGGCACACGAATGGGCCCGTCACGCGCCAGGACCTGGAAAACCACGCCTTCCTCGTCAACATAACTTTGGTACGGCTGAGAGATTCCGGCATCATGTTCCTCTACAGTCTCGAGGACCGCAACTGATTGAGTCTGTGAATCTGCCTGTGTCAGGAGAGCGCTCAGCGCGGCCTCGTCGTCTGTACCAAAGTCTGAGCCGTAGTCGCTTTCGTTGTCTGCTATCGAAGGGGCATTGCGCACACGCTGAAGTCTAGCCGGCGCCATGTTGCCCTGTTCTGGAAGATGACAGACCGGCTTGGGTTAGTGCACCGGAAGTGGCAAGTTGAAGGTGCTCAAGCGGTCGACGCGTCATACTAAGAAACTGATCGCGCTGTCACGAGATATACACATGCATGAAAGGGTGAATCCCCAAGCGTGAATGTATACACCCCAGATAGAGGATAGAGACGAAGACGGTGCTGATTTGATATGAGTGCATGAACAAAATGTTGTCATTTTCTATCGTCTTTCTGAACCATATGTATGCTGCTTGGATATTCCCTTTCTCGAACTTTCCCATTCCATGAATTCCCCGTTTAACTCCACGTTCCGGTCGTTCCATGAATCCAATTCGGGACATGATACCACATCCAACACTCTGCGCTGCGGCTTCCAACCTCATGCGCGTTTGACCAGTCCTGCGATCCAGATACTCCTGTAGGGTAGACTGTGCCTCCACGGCTCACGCAGCCAGTGCCTTCTTCGCTCTCTTCCCATTTCCATTGCTCAAAGTCTGTTTCCCCTGTGCACCCTGCAGCCTGGCCGCCTCTTCTCTAGCCGCTCTCGCGTTGAGAACACTCAGATAAGTCTGCCACGCAATCGCAATGACTCCGGCAAACACATTCCTGTATGGCGCCGCAACAAACGTAAAGCTGAAAGCCGTGACCGCTGGCCAAACCTTCCAGCTGTTCTTCCAGCTCACAGGCACCGTATCAATGACCCTCTGCTTAGCCTCTTTCAGCGTGCTTCCGGTCAACAAGCTCTGCATGCCAAAGAAGTACGTGTTGAAGATCGGCGTAAAGACAGTCTGGTTGATGCCAATCTTGACAGCGAGGGATACAATGTGCGAAGAATAGTTGAAGTGGTTGCCCAAAAACTGTGTCGCATGAGCATATCTTCCCGCCAGTGGGTCCTCTCGAAGTACTGACCATGAACCACTTGTACGATGGGATAGAGCTTATTCCACCTATAATAAGCGCCCGTACTCCGCGGATGGGCTCATAAGCCTGTTCTGTCCCGCTTCCGGCAACGAGCTGCGCAGACAGATCGCCCAGGAAATATATGGTCAAAGATGATGATAATTGGGTCGTGTACGGCGAGCGGCGCTGCATACGACCATAGGCGCGAAACGGCGCAGCGATGGGTTCGACCCATGCCCAAGCGGGACCTGGTATCGACAGCGGGCGCGGCGTATCATGTGGGCCAGAAGGAGAAGTTGATGGTTTGGTCGAAGCGAAACGGTTGGGTGTGCGCAGGAGTCGTCGCTGGACGGCCCTGCGCAACGACCGCCCAGCGAAGGTTAGGACGCTCATCTTGCTGGTTTTCGAGGTATCATGGTTGTTGCAAAACGGTAGATGCTGAAGACTAAGACATACGCAAGATATTTTTGGTTGAGTCCACCTGGAAGGTCATTCGGCAACTTTACGCCGACTTCGGAAAAGGCGTCATCGGTCGCAATATGTACGGCTGCTGCGTCGGAAAGACAGAAGACGCGCTGAGACAGCACCGTGCACAGCGCGCAGACGCGTCAAGAGACTGTGATGCGTCCGTGGTCAAGGCAAGGAAGACAGCGATATGGGTAGTAGAAGGTTTACTTTGGAAAGGAGTCACTGCAGGTGTGGAAGACAAGAGGTAGAAATCTGATGATCGAACTGGGTGGCCACCCTTCGTCAATTGGATCATTATGTTACAATCGCATGTTGATATCTCTCGCTCTCAGTGCACCTGTTGCACTCCGTTGTGAATCTCCCATGCCCATGATCATGTCAAAGAGAAAAGAGACTCCAAAACGCCTTCCACCGATCCCTCCTAGCCGTCAGGTTGCCGCCATACTGAAGAAGTTGCTGGCAGTCAGCGCTTAAGAGCGCTCACCACGAAGACGACGGGCGAGCTGGATGTCCTTGGACTGGATGGTGACACGCTTAGCGTGGATGGCGCACAGGTTGGTGTCCTCGAAGAGGGAGACGAGGTAGGCCTCAACGGACTCCTGAAGAGCACCGATGGCAGAGGACTGGAAGCGGAGGTCGGACTTGAAATCCTGAGCAATTTCACGGACCAGACGCTGGAAAGGCAGCTTGCGGATCAGGAGCTCAGTCGACTTCTGGTAGCGACGGATTTCACGCAGAGCGACAGTACCTGAGAAGATTTATTAGAACGATGATGAATGTGGCGAGGAAGTGAGTGGTCAGTGACTTACCAGGCTTGTAGCGGTGAGGCTTCTTGACACCACCGGTAGAGGGAGCAGCCTTACGGGCGGCCTTGGAGGCGAGCTGCTTACGGGGAGCCTTGCCACCAGTGGACTTGCCTGTATAGATTGTTAGCTGTGCTGAAGAGGTGTTGTTGGGGTGCGAAAGGTGTTGTGGCGCGGTGGCGTCGAGCGCGTCGCGAAGAACGCGCTGCAGACTGCGACCGAGGAGTGCTGAGGCGGCAATGATGAGGGTGCGATGACTTACGGGCAGTTTGCTTGGTGCGAGCCATTGTGTTGATGAATTTGGTGATAGAGGAGTTGTTGCTGTAAGAAGAAGTTGTTGTGTGATAGAAAAGTGTTGGTTGTTGTGAGGATGTATTGTGTGATGGAGAAGGAAGACTGCAGAGTGGTGGGGGAAAGGTTACTTATAGGCACAGCGGGCAGGTGCGGCTGGGTTGCGAGATCAAAAGCTCGATTATTCACTAGGCAGTCACTGTCAGGGCAACTTCGCGCTTTGCATGTGCTCAAAGCGAGCAACTTCAAACTGCCCTTCTTTTGCTGCGTTTTGCGTTGCAATTCAAGCCCGCTTTGACCAAGCTGCGGGCTTTGCGCTCCGGTGATTTGCGAATCTCGAGGGATTGTTTGATCTTGACAGCTGAGTGGCTGGCTAGCCGAATCAAAGCCGCCTCCACCAACTCCGCGCTTTGACGAAGCGCGTGATCCGATTGATCTTGGGAAACTACGCGTAGCAATAGATAACTGCCCATCTCGCTCTTCACCACAGCCTTCCTTCCCCATCCACAACAACACCATCAACTCGCATCTACTTCTTAGCGACAACCGCATTCCAGCCTCAGGCATCACATCAATCTTCTTTCAACCGACTTCTCAAATACCTCTATCACAATGACTGGACGTACGTTCTATGCTTCCACATCGTTCTTGCATCAACATATCACTAACGCGTCTATACAGGCGGCAAAGGTGGCAAGGGTCTTGGAAAGGGTGGTGCCAAGCGTCACCGCAAGATTTTGCGCGACAACATCCAGGGTATCACCAAGCCCGCTATTCGTCGTCTCGCTCGTCGTGGTGGTGTCAAGCGTATCTCGGCCAGTATGTGTCTCTTCTTCCTTCTCGGCTTCCTTCGGCAGCTAACAGCCATTGCAGTGATTTACGAGGAGACCCGTGGTGTCCTCAAGTCCTTCCTCGAGTCCGTCATCCGTGATGCCGTCACCTACACTGAACACGCCAAGCGCAAGACCGTTACCTCGCTCGATGTCGTGTATGCTCTCAAGCGTCAGGGCCGGACCCTCTACGGTTTCGGTGGTTAGGCGGTTTCTTCTCTTTTTTCGGTTATGAATGGGTTTTTACGAGTTGTCCGTGTGCCGCCGCAGTAGGCGTGCGATGGAATCATCATTGGGTTCGGGCGGGTTTGCTTTGTATCATACGGCCAGCGTATGGCTACGGCCTGGGGAGTTCATGGGGACAATGCAATGATACCAATAATCCTCACACTTGATCTTCCGGTTCCCCCTTTCTCGTCTGTGATTTCTTCGTGACGCGTCTCCTGTTTACAACGTGGTCCTTGTGCGTTGCATCACGCGTGCTGCTGCTTTGACCATCGCGTTGCATCGCGCTTCTGGGCCCATCTCGGAAGATCTTATGACTACGACCATCTATATACTGCGGTAGCACATGTTGCAAAGGCTGCGTTCGTTTCACATGATTTGCTCCTGGCTATGCCTTCGACTCACCCTCTTCTCACCACATGGGTTGGAGTGCGGTTGTGGTTAGCCGCTGACGTAATCTATGTAGTTTATCTGCTCTTCCCTCAAGCCGGCTATGAGGTTTGCGGTCCGGCCAACTCAGTAGAAGCACCTACCGAGGTTGGGGTCATTCCATGTAGCTGATGTGTGGATCACACGCCCTGTGACGGAATGCAGAGAGCAGTTGCGGCTTCGCTGATCCTCCCCGGTCACTCCCGGCCTGTATACGGTGCCATCATATCATATGTAGAGCAGGAGTAATTATTGAGTTCCGTTCTTGGCTTCTGTATCCTACACTCTGCTCCTTCTCAAGACTGCGACATGTCGCTAGATACCGCCACTGCCCGCGCGCTCCTCTTCGACGTCTTCGGCACGTGCGTCGACTGGCGCAGCACCGTGACCAAGACACTCTGGGATGCATGTCACTTCGCGTTGAACAACCCAGCGGCTTCGATGGCGAGCCGCATCCGTCTTATCGCCAGTGATATGAGTATTGAAGACTGGGGCGAAGTGGCACAGGAGTGGCGTACGAGCTATTATGAGTTCACGAGGGCAGTTGCGAGGGGTGAAGGCGGTGCATACAAGACGGTCGATGAGCACAACCTGGAATCGTTGAGGGAGATCTTGACTAAACGCGGTTTGATAAGAGGTGTAAGTGTTGCTTGACACCGAACAGCAGGCGCTAATGTGTTCCCAGCCGGATGAAACGGGTGGTCTTTGGATTGATTCCGAAATCCAGGAGCTTAGTCTGATCTGGCACCGTCTCGATCCATGGCCCGATACTATTGCTGGACTGGCTGCGCTAGGTGAGAAGTACTCGACCTGTACGCTCTCCAACGGTAACATGACGCTGCTGGAGGACATGCAGGCGTACTCGGGGATGCCCTTCACGCACACCTTCTCGTCCGAGCTGTTCAACTCGTATAAGCCGAATCCGGCGATATACAATGGCGCGGCAGAGCGGCTGGGTCTGAGAACGAGCCAATGCGTGATGGTTGCGGCCCATCTGGGAGATCTGGAGGCGGCGAAGGCGTGCGGGTACCAGACAATCTATGTCGAGAGACCAAGGGAAGAGACGTATGATGTCGAGGAGGCAAAGAAGAAGGGTTTTGTTGATCTTTGGATCACGGGGAGGAGGAAGGTTTCGTTGCTGTCGCGAGGAGGATGGGCTGTCAGTCGTGATGTCGCGCTTGGCTGTGCTTGGTTGCAATACGTATGCAAGAATGTTCAAGTGTACTCTTTGGTACCTTGCTGTTCGTTCCAAACCCCTCGTTTGGTATGCTCTTGGGCGCCTGGCGTTTCCGCTGTGGTTATTGTGCTTCTATCCAGCTGAAACGAGGCCACATGCGGCCGCATCACACGCAAAACGCATGTTGGACACGATCCGAATACCTCCAGGTATGTTTTGTGTGCCAGGTACCGTCTGGGTGTCGTACTTATGAGTACTTAAATGTATTGTGGTTTGAGGTATGTGTCTGTCCTTAAAGTTGGCGTGCTTCTTATATTCATTCCGAGATATTTACACCAGAAAAACACATTACACAACCACACTGTCACACCACATCCGATCGTCTTCAGACTCGCACAGAATATTCTTCACATACCCGAAAGTGTCACCGCTTGACCACAAATTCTCGAAAAAGAATATGCTCATAGTATACTGGAAAAGGACTGTGATTTTTCGACCTCTTGGCATATCAAAGCACGGACGCGGAGCTTCATACGCAGATGCCGGTATCCGCATCAGATCCCATGATGATCCATGCGCGTATGGGGTAACCACGCCTTCGGTGCACCGGGAGTCGGCGCTTGGCAGCATACATAATCCACCATCAACCGAGGGGATGAGCACCTGCTCCGCTTGCATGATGGCTTGGTATGCACTTATATAGACATTTGTGCTTGTCACAGCTGTCTCTATTCAAGTATCTCACTCTCATCAGCACCAGTCACTGAAGTGTAATGCAAAGAGATCCATTGCAATCCTGTGACTGCCTGCCTTGACGCAGATACCCCAGACCTTCCCCGCAATATGCCATCTTCTCCGCATCCCCAGGATGAAGCCTACCGCGCCTCCATCAACTCTCGCGACACCTTCTGGCAGCACCAAGCCGAGCAACTGACATGGAGCAAACCGCCCTCGTCCGTGCTCTCGCAAACGACAAAGGCCCTCGCATCCGGCGTCTCGCATCCGCACTGGACGTGGTTCCCAGACGGCGAGATCTCGACCTCTTACAATTGCGTCGACCGACACGTTCAAGCGGGCAACGGCTCCCGAACCGCCATCATCTACGACTCACCCGTAACGAATACCAAAGAGAAGATCAGTTATGCAGAGCTGGAAAAGGAAGTCGCAACACTGGCGGGCGTGCTGCGCGAAGAAGGCGTGCGCAAAGGCGACGTTGTGCTCGTCTACATGCCCATGATCCCGGCCGCATTGATCGGGATCTTGGCCACAGCACGGCTGGGCGCCATCCATGCCGTTGTCTTCGGCGGCTTCAGCGCGTCCAGCCTGGCGCAGCGCATCGACGCAAGCGGCGCGAGTGTGGTATTGACCGCATCGTGTGGAGTCGAAGGCAGTAAGGGCGCCCTGCCGTACCGACCGCTAGTACGGGGCGCGGTTGCGCAGAGCAAACACAAGCCGAGCAAGGTGCTGATCTGGCAGAGGGAGCAGGCACGATGGGACGATGTAGCGAAAGAGAACGGTGAGCGTAACTGGCAGCGGTTGGTCAAGAGCGCAAGGAACAGAGGACTGAAGGCCGACAACGTACCCGTCAAGAGCAACGATGGACTGTATATAATCTATACTTCTGGGACTACGGGGTCGCCCAAGGGCGTGCTAAGAGAGGCGGGCGGTCATGCCGTAGGCTTGAATACGAGCATGCGGTATTTGTTCGGAGTCAAGGAGGGGATGTCATGTTCTGCGCGAGCGATATTGGATGGGTGGTCGGGCACAGCTACATCTTGTACGCGCCGCTGCTCGCAGGTGCGACAACAGTACTCTTCGAAGGGAAGCCCGTGGGCACTCCTAATGCGAGCACCTTCTGGCGAGTAGTCGAGGAGCACGGCGTCAACGTCATGTTTACCGCACCCACAGCGCTGCGAGCTATCCGGAGGGAGGACCCGGAGAGCAAGTTCTTTGCGGAAAGAGGGAGAAGAGATGGGCTGAGGAAGCTGCGCGCGCTGTTCCTGGCTGGCGAACGCAGCGAACCGAGCATCATCACCATGTACCAGGATTTGTTGACACGGTACGGCGCGAAAGGCGCCATGGTTGTTGACAACTGGTGGAGTTCTGAATCCGGAAGCCCAATCTCCGGCATCGCGCAGCTCCCAAGTGTCGGGTTGGATTTTGGTAGCACAACGCGACACGAACCGCTCATCATCAAACCCGGCAGCGGTGGTAAGCCCATGCTTGGATTTGACGTGCGATGTGTTGACGATGAAGGGAATGAGGTCAAGAAAGGTGAAATGGGAAACATTGTGCTGGCGATACCCCTCGCACCAACCGGGTTTACGACTTTGTGGAAGGACGAGGAGAGATTCTACAAAGGGTACCTGAAGAGGTTTGGCGGCAAATGGATCGATACGGGAGATGCGGGCATGGTGGACGAGGATGGGTATATCCACGTCATGAGCCGCAGCGACGACATCATCAATGTTGCGGCTCATCGATTGAGTACAGGTAAGTCGTTCATCTCATGGACATCAGCCCCAAAGCAATATTAACGACACAAACGCGAAGGCGCCATCGAGCAAGCCATTTCCTCGTGCCCCAGCATAACCGAAGCCTGCGTCGTACCCATCCCGTCCGCCCTCAAAGGCCATCTCCCTTTCGCCTTCGTCTCCACCAACCCCCTCCCTCATCCCTCTCGCCGCCTGAACTTCTCACCGATCTCAACGCCCGCATACGAGACTCCATCGGCGCCATCGCCTGTCTGGGCGGATTGATCGCTTCCCAGGTATTATCCCAAAGACGAGGAGTGGAAAGACGCTGCGTAGAGTGCTGAGGCAGTTGGTCGAGAATGCGATGAACGAGGATTGGGATGGAAAGGTGGAAGTGCCGGCGACTGTTGAGGATCGTGCCGTGGTGGATAAGGCGAAGGGTGTCGTGAGGGAGTACTTTGAACAGGGTGGTCCTGACGGATGGAAGGAGACCAAAGCGAAGCTTTGATCGGCGGTGCTGTGCTGTGCATGCTTGTGGCCTAGACATCGTGCCTTGAGGTAATGGCGAAAGGGCGATTGGATGAGGATACTTGCCGTCTTCTGTTGGAGATATCGTGTATACCATGTTTATGTAGTTGACGAAATGACTTGGTTGTCACTACATCCCCAAGTGTCGGTTCTGATGGACACTTCAACCAGCATCAAGCATTTTCCCCAGACACATCTTGCCAAGCGCCTAGGCCTTCCCATGATATTCCATAGCCGGACGCCTATGCGCAAGCACGAAAACCGCTCCGGACCTCACTTGACAGGTCACTCGAGCTACCTGCATTTGAAACGGGACCATCCACGAGACTCGGGTTTTTCTTGTAAACCGAGACTGTGTTCGTCTGGTGCACCATTGCTTGAATGACAGCAGTAGCGGGGCCTGTGATACAAGCGACTGGCCTGTCACGTATCGCAGTCGTTGCGACCATGGCATCCGCTAGACAACTTGATATATCCAGATTAAGTACTGCAACAGCAAGAGAGGAGACCGGCTTATCTCGCACCGTACCGCGTTCGGTCCGTCACATCATGGAATACGATACCCGTTGGACAGCTTTCTCAATCCGAACCACCAGATGCCGCGCGGCCAACGGGTGTTCGAAGAGTCTCACCCGTTGCGGTTGACAGCGTGGCCCACAGTGGAGGTTCAGCCCTGCGCCGCACAGTTGTGGAAGTCTCACAAGTGGACAAAGATAGATAAGAAGGAGAAGACGAGAGAGGTGAAACCCGGCGTCCGAGACACCGTTTGCCCACGTTCACGGCGGCCGTTGTCCCTACAAGGCTGTGATCGCAGAATCGGGACGTACGCGGCCGTTGCCGAGACACGGCGAGCGAACTCGCTTCTGGAGCACCGGACCTTGCGTAGGCATCAGAGCCATTCCTCCAAGGCTTCTATCGCCTAAGTGAGATAGTGAACGTCTTACGTCTTACGGACATCAGGCCGTATCGAGATTAAACACGCTGCGAAACGTTCCGAGACGGGTGCCGCCATCTTAGGCGGTCTATCTTTCGTTTCTCCACCTGCTGGAGGGCTCATCGTCAATTCCCATATCGATCAGACAAGCACCCCAGACCGGAGAGTTACAAAAAAAGCCGGCAGCGGAAGGTAAAGGCCACCGATCGATACGCGGGTGTGTACCATGGATCTCCGTCGTCTACTGGATGGTCACCCGAGCGGGCCGCTCCCGACATTGACTCCATGAACCTAAGTTCCCCAGCTTTGGCATGTGCTGTTGTTTGGAACAAGCGTCGTCCCTCCCATACCGCATCTTTGGCAATATCATCATGCTGCCCTGGTCATCCAGATGGGCCTTGTGGATGACCAGCGATGGATCATCCCTACCCACGTAAGGCTGTATAGATAATGCGAACGATGACAACGTCTTGAAACGGGTAGTGTTTTGGGGAGACTGCAAGGGAAACAGCTCACCACCGTTGAAAAGAGGTGTTCGTGTCCGCTGATGGAGCGCACGTATCTGAGACGGAGAGGCGCGAGGAGCGGAACGGAGGTGGGCGTATAGCGTGAACCTTTGTCGTAACCTTGTCCATTGCCGACCTACCGGCCGAGAAGGACGCGGTGGTCAGAGACTAGGGTGGTTGTTCCATGTACTCTCTCCAAGCGCAGCCGCGAGTTGTTGTTGGGTAACGGGATACAAGCCTTATCACGTATGCGATAAGCTCATGCGGGCCCTATGCGAGTTCATATATCAGAGTTTCTTCTGTCTGTTGCATAGTCAGGGCATGTGCCGCCAGTCAATTTCCACGCGTGTTCTAGCCGGAAAATTAATCCGAACCCCTCGACCTTCGAGATGCGAGGGAAATGGAAGCGAAAGGGCACCCGGCCGTTGGTAGCGATGGAAGTGGGAAAAGCCACAGTGACGCCAGGCAGTGCCAAGGGAAGCCAACCCTTCTTCCGCACGTTGCGCACGAGAAGAATGTTGCATGATGATCTCCACCCTCGCACTCTCACAGCACAGCAGCCTTGCACATGCACACATCGTGTGCCTGCAAACTTTACGACTCGTTGACGGCGGTGACACATGGCGTTCTCGCGAGACGTGCGTCTCACTGTCTCAGGCTGGAATGGCGTCCATGAAAGTCGGAGCGCAACGGTCCGATGACGGACCTTGTGCTCGGGGCGGATCGCGCGAATGAACAGACAGTTGTGCCATACCGGGTACCGGCAGCAAGGGCAAGGAGCGCCTAGAGCGCTAGGCTGCTACCGAGAGTGTGGGACTTGGCTTGCTCGAGCACTCCTGCTCGACCGGGCACGCACTGAGCATGCTTCCAACCGTGGTGGTGGTGGTGAGGGTCATGGGCCTTTTGTTTTTATTCTATTGTGCTATGATGTACGGATCTGACGTAAGTAACATCCTAGGTGCGATTGGCAGATACTCAAGAAGAGATGGTGTTAGAAGCAAGAGGACGAGGTATGGAACCATGAGTTGCACTGCAAGGGAGGAGCCTGCCGTGTATACGCATATTACCATGCTAAGCGGCCCGTTGGAGTAGCACGGATGCATGTCCGCAGACATCGATCAGACGCACGGCGCAGACGGCTTTCTTGCGAGTTGCCGCGGTCCGAGAGAAGCTGAAACTATGCGTCTATGGCGAGATGAGACGCCATCACACAATCAGCCGAGGGCCTTCATCACCTTGTCCACATGGAAATGATCAAGGTACTGAAGACGACATTGATCAGTTGTGTCAGCCGTGGCCCGTACGACGAGAGATTTAACTCTAGCATTTACGCATATCCATAAAGTACAGCCGGCCTAGCAGACGAGTGCAAATGTTTCACGAAGGAAGCGTTCGGTGACACATGACAAATGACAGGGTCCTCTCCAGGTGGCCTGTGTGCGACTTGGTGGCACTCTAGAGAATATAGGGTGCTCGTAGCTCTTCGGATAGACAGGCCGGATCTAAGACGGCTTCACATCGTTGCCAGGTGAAAGACGAGTAGTCGACTCGCGGTGGCTGCCCGGCTCGGCGGTATCGGTATGTGGAGAGAGAAAGAGGCCCAGCGAGCTCAAGCCGCCATGTGGGTTTCGTCCACTCAGCACCGCAGGAACTGCCGTCGTGTTAGAGCGGCACGGGCCTGGTGGTGCTAAAGTCCGCACTCAGATATGCGGCCATCGGTATCGAAACTAACTGCGAGGGAATCCACCCAGCGAGAGCAGGTCAACGGTGGTCCGAACTGTATTGCTGCGCGCCCCCGCTTCCCTGCTCGTTGAGCGTGCCTTTACATATTGCTGAGACCTTTCGCGCGCGCAGGGGTCTGTCTGCAAGCCATCCATCCTGCTGCTCCCTCTCTTCCTTCGACCATTGCCCCGATTCTAGTCGTACCAATTTCATTCCACACGCTCGCCTGACCGCGCCTCTACAGCAAGCTCGCCGGATCAGGAAGGTGCTCCAGATTAGCGTTGCAGCACTGTGTGTGAGAGCGCATACAGGCTGCCTGTTTTATATCTCTCCTCCCACGTGTCCCCCACGCATTGGTCCTCGCCGTCTCGGAACAGAAAAAGTCCTGAGACTCGACCCTTCTCGAACAGCACACAGCACACACACATCCACAAACGCTTGGCGGCCACCGTTTGGCTGGACACCGGTCGGGTTATTGATTGTCTTATTGGGCTGATAGCAAGCAAACGGCAGCACGGCAACGGTCTGGGCATTGGTCCTGATACGACTCTGGCCAACCTCCCTGAGCACTGTTGTTGCTGTTGCTGTTGCAGTTGCAGTTGCAGGTGCAGGGTCTTCTGTCGCGTCTTTCATCCAACATCGAGTGCAGTTCGAGCACACTCTACATCACACCACACCACACCATACCACACCACACCACACTACACTACCTTTCAAGGGGTGATTTGTACTGTGTTTGCATCTGCACCTGCATCTGCATTTGGCATCTGCGATTGCTATCTGCAATCGGCATCTGCGTTTGGCGTTTGGCATTTGGCATTTGGCATTTGCGTTGCGCTACGCTCGGCTCACCTCTGCCGCTGCCGCAGCCGCCTGGAGAAAGTCGGAACGCGGCCCAAACAAATCGCCGGGCCCTCTCTGCCCATTCCGCCCTTCCCTGCAGGCTTGCGCTGATCAGTAAAAATCTCCCCACTCGGCTGGACTCCAGCTTTCGCGCACGTTGCAGGCACAGAACCCAGTCCACCTCCATCTCCCTGCTCCCTGCTCCCTGCTCCGAACACCACCCAAAACCCGTCCGTTTCTGCTTTTTGCCAGCAATCCGGAAATCCTGCTCATCCCCAACTCCCCAACTCCGGCGTTTCTAGGGGCTCACTGCACAAGCTACCCTCTTAGCACCAAGGGATCGCCGATACCCGGCCATACAATAGCCAGTCTAGCCTACCATCCCTTGTATACACGCACACACGCATATACAAACACACCACTCCTGAACACCGGCCATTCTCCGCTTCCGCTCTTCAGAGCGTCAACTCGGACTGACCAGCGCTCAACACGCCACCCTACTGCAGACCCTGCCCCTCCCCCCGCCGGCCAAACGGTCGACCAGCCCGGCACACCGCGGATATTCAGGGACTGCTTTGCTTCTGTCCTATTCATCCTTTAGGCCGTCATTAAAGGCGTGGTGATCCCGACTCCACGAAACAGAATCTCACAGCGCAGCGTCTTCCACAGAAACGAGACGCCATGGCGGGGAAAATGACATTGTACAAACTGGTGGTGCTAGGAGACGGTGGCGTGGGGAAGACTGCGTTGACTATCCAGGTTCGTGCTGCCCTCTCCAGCCACACACGGGACTGACATGTGGCTAACTCGGCCTGCAGCTCTGCCTAAACCACTTCGTCGAGACCTACGACCCCACCATCGAAGATTCCTACCGTAAGCAGGTGCAAATCGACGGTCAATCATGCATGCTCGAGGTGCTCGACACCGCCGGCCAAGAAGAATACGTGTCGTTACGCGACCAGTGGATACGCGATGGCGAAGGCTTCGTCCTGGTGTACAGCATATCGTCAAGATCATCATTTCAACGCATCAAGCGATTCTACTCTCAGATTCAGAGGGTCAAGGAGTCCGCCGCATCAGGTTCACCCACCTATCCGGGCTCGCCCACCCTCGGTTCAGCCAATACTTACAGTGGTCCAGCACCCGTCATGCTCGTGGGAAACAAGTGCGATAGAGTCACGGAACGCGAAGTCTCAACCCAAGAAGGCAGTGCCCTCGCTCGCGAGCTCGGTTGCGAATTTGTTGAGGCGAGTGCGAAGAACTGCGTAAATGTTGAGAAGGCCTTCTATGACGTTGTACGGCAACTGAGACGTCAACGACACCAGACGTCTAAGAGCTCCGGAAGGAGAGAAGAGAGGCATGGACGACGCGATGAGGGCGGCCGGTCCAGTGGCGGAAGGAGAGACAAGGAACGAAGGGGACACGGCAGCAAGTGTGTCATTCTCTGAGCCTTGCAAACCCCATCACCAACAACATACATGGCATCTCTCGAGGCACCTTCTCACCGGCGGATCGGCTGCTGCAACATCGAGCAGTTGTTGGATGCACAACTGCCTTCCGGGTCCGCCGCCGCCGTCGTCGCTCGCACACACCGGCCAACAACCCCCGGCCTGTGAATGACGACAATCAACGGCAACCTCGCCGGCACCGGCCGATCCCGGAGGAGAATCGTCGAATCGAGGGAAGACCGGGCTCTCGCTCGCCAGGCGCGGTCAGAGCCTACCGCCAACAACCCCACCACCACCATTCAACTTGCTGGCTACCACGTCGTCGCTGCCTCAGCCGGGAGCGAGCGTAGATGCGACTTGGGAAGAGGAAACACTATTGGATCACACATTGATCGTCCCCTTGAAGGGGTTGCCTTCATTTAATTTCACGCGTTCAGCGGATAATTTCAGCGCGGCGCTATGGGTGCAATGAACAAAAAGGAGGACACGGAGTATACGAGTACGGAGACTTATGTTCACACATATTAATTTCGGACACGGCGCAGACTCGGCAAAGGGGAAGAAGCTGGGGGAAGGGGGAAAACGGCTGCGCTTGGGGAGAGGCGCTGTGACTGGAAAGAAAACACATGTAAAAAAGACCATTTTTTCTTTCTTTGGCAGATGTTGTATATGACGATACCATGGGAGTTGTTGTACACTGGAGACGAATCAAGTGTATAACCGCTCGTTGTCTTCCCACACTCGCAAGACAGATTTTCGATTGCCCATCCCGGCAGGCACACAGAACCGCACAAAACAGTGGTCTGTCATCCGCAGTATGTACATGGGTTCAAAACCATCACGAGTTGCTGCTGCTGCTGCTGCTGCTGCTGCTGCTTTGTAACCAGAGCGGCCAGCAACTTTCGACTTCCTGTCGACACCAATGTGATTTGTGTGTCAAAAGCATGCACTACGGCGTGGCCTTCGTTTGATTACGACCTACTCCACCGCTCAAAGCACATCGCTCCCCAAACCATCAACCCGCCGAAGGTATGGGCTGTGCCAGCCGTGATATCATCCGCACCCCGAAGATCCCCGAAAAACGCCGTCACAGGTCACAATCACGGTCCCCACCCCCAACAATGCCATGCATCCATCTAATACGGACTGTTGACGATGTCGTTACGCGTCAGGTAGCTTCCCCTTCCGCTCTTCCTCGGCGTCGCCATGATACTTTCTCGCGTCGGTCTCTGCAGCGCCTTCTTCGCCACCATGTTGACCTCATTGGGCAACGCAACGACGATGTTCTTGTCGCTCCCGAAGCGGAAGTTGTCTGCCTTGACCTCCTCCGCGTACCGCTTGATGCTGTAAGGGTCCCTCCGTCCCGCCAGCACCTTCTTCATGCTCCAGGTGATGATGAATGGGCCCGTGGCCGTGATGATGGTCGTTTCCTCCTTTTCGGGGCCCGTGTTGAAGCGTGCGGGCGTGAAGGACAGTGGGGTCTTCGTCTCGTGTTGGAACTGGGCGACGTGCGCCGGAGTGAGACCCAAACGGCGAGGTTGGGGCTTGCTGTCCGCGGCAAAGGACTTCTCGAAGCCAAGCTTGCCTTCGTTCTTGCCGCTCTTTTGCATGGCGTCGATGAGGAGCAAGTATGTTCTAGTGGTGGCGAGGACCCAGCGGCCATCGGCAGACACATCCAATCCGATGATAGGCTCTCCCAGAGCGGGAATGTGCGTCTTCGCGTTTATACCAAGCCTGTCAAACATGCGCACGTCGCCCTTGCTCGAAGCGACAGCTATGTATCCTTTGTCGGTGGTGGCTGCAGCTGTAAAGCCATTCTTTGTTGCGTATTGCTTTAGCTGAGAGTCGACCATCTTGTTTCCGGATTGTCGAGGATCGACGCGGTAAAGAGCGTTGTTGGAGAGACCGAGGAAGGTCTGCTCGCCGGTCATCTGGCTGAATTTCTACCTGATTGTTAGCTCTACGTGGTTATGCATGGAATGACTGTCGCTTACCGATTCAGGAGCAAAGGTGGTGATTGGGATATCATCGTGAACTTTCCATTCGTCCACAACCTTGCCGGTCTCCAGATCCATCCGGTAGACGGAGTTTGGATCGTTCTCATTCTGGAGAATCATGTTGCGGTCCTCGGCATGCAACATGACCTTCTTCGGACTGAAGAGCTTCCCCTTTGGTGTTTGCACATTCGAGATGGTAGTCGAGAATTGCAGCTGGTTGTCCGCAGTGTGCTTGAACACACCAATCTTCGATCCTCTGATGACGAAGGAGCGGTCGTGGTTGTAGCCCACAGCAAGCTGAGAGTTGACGTTGCCGTCCTCATCTCTTGTCACCACATCGTCTTCATCTTCATCGGAATCGTAGTGCTCGCTCCTCTGACCCTCCTCGTCTTCTTCCTCCTCTTCCTCCTCTTCATCTTCTTCCCGTGCCTCGGCTTCCCGCTCATCGTCTCTGGTAGTGTCTTCTAGGACGAGGTCGTTGAACGCGTCGACAATGTAGTCCCGTTCAGTATCCTTGGCCTTGAGCCACTTGGTCTGGTTTTTATGCTCCCACAACGCTTGCATTAGGCCCTGCTGGAACTCTTCCTCATGCTCCGTCTCTTGAAATCGCAGCAACCACGAATACGCCGAGCCGTCGTCCGTGTAGTGGTTGAAGATGAAAGATTTGAACTCGAAATTGAAGACCGGGTTGATATCCTCTGTGACCTTCTGGCCTAGCCAGCTCTTCTTCTTGCCATCGATCTGGAGCCAGTACTCCCAGTTACCGATTTCGGACACTTTGGCTGTGACATGGTCGTCTTGCATCACAAAGGTTCCGGACTGGAAATCAAAGAGGTGTAGCTCGGCCTCTTCGTTGGCAAGGATTTCCCGCGCTTCCGGATGAGCAGCGGAGGGAGGAGCGACCGTTGGGTTCTCCTCGTGCGGCCTCAGAGGCGCCTTGGACTTCTTCGTGGAATCTCTTGCCATTTCGGTGTCTCTCTTGACGGATGTGTTCGGTTCGTACTCAAGTTGCCTGTGTTGTGGAGGTGATGGCGAGTGCTCAAATTGCCTGCGACGCGGAGGTGACGGTGAAAGATGCCTGTGACGCGGCGGTGAAGGCGACAGATTAGGTGATCTCGAAGGGCTTGCAATAGGACTCGCAGGTGGGAGGGGCTCGTCGTCTTCAAAGGCGAATTCGTCTAGGTCCTGTTCGGTTGCCTGGTCACGAGGCTTGCGGTACTTCCTTTCGAACTGACACTGGGCTGCGACAAGCGCAAAAGAGGCCGCGGTGGCTGGCTGGACAGATTGGCCGCAGACGAACTGGAACAGATCGCCTTCGTCACCGCTGAGATCGTACCAAGCTAGTACGGCTTCGCCGTTGTCTCTGATCTCGGATCGGAAGTGGATGCTCTCGTCGAGTAGGAATGTCTTCTCGTCTTTGTCGCTGCCCAGACTGGCGACAGATTCGTCACCACCCTCGTCTTCGAGCAGTGCCTCCTCTCCTTCCTCGTACGCTCTTTGCACGACAAGCTGGTACTGGTGTTCCTGGCCGGTCCTGCGGATGGAGGCTGCAGCGTCTTTGAAGATGAGCTCTGAGTAACCCTTGGGCGAGCACGGGCGGACGATGAACAGCTGGCCTTGGGGGATCTCGGTGATGGACTCGCTTGACGCGTTCTTGCCAAACAAATAGGTGCTCACTTGCACGTGTCAGCCGGTGGTGCAAGACAAAAACAGGTTTTGTGTGCGAGATGGGCGTGGAGCGAGCGGAGCTGTTTCGCAGTGCGTTGGCGGGGTAATGGACTGATCTCAGTACTTACGGCTGCGAAGAGCAAACATGTTAGTCGCTGTTTATGTCGGTGTTCCTGGCGTACGTGCAGCTGGTTGGATGTCGCTCAAGACATGGCTGAAAGGAAGGCAAAGGCTCGCATGCTGTACGTGTTGCTCCTGCGTTTGCTGGATTCATAAATTTGGGCGGTGAACAGCATGCAAACAAGCCACGGGAGGGGAAGCTCCACCTTCCGAAATGGGTGTTTCACGTACTGTATCTGCAATTTTCGAATTCTAGCCACCCCGATCCGTCTCGACCAGCTTGGCCGCTGTTCAGGTGTGAGACTGTGCGCTATAACACTATTCTGCGCGCTGACCTGAACGGATTACAACGATTGGTTAGCGAGGGTAGCATGTGCATTACCTTGTGGGATTGTGCTGCTCGTACGTGTGGCGCTTTGGCACCGTCTTGAGGAGCGTGCAGCACGGTCCATACCAGTACTCAGCCCGCAGGCGTGCAGCAAGAGGTGAGTATTGCGTAGCCACCTGAGGTGCCCATAGTACATACAACGCGAACAGACTCATGTCAAATCTGTCGCCATCGCCCGGGAGTACACAAAGGTACATGTAGAGAAGAGCAATGGGCAGCATACGGCTGTGCGATGGCAGCATCCCCTACCAGAACCAACAGAAACGCTCACGGGTTGCTTCAGAAGGCTGGATAAGAACAGTAGCTTCAAAGCACAGTCTGGCGATACACACATGGAGCCTTGCCCACATTTTGATCATGCCTGAAACGCATTTCGTGCGGCCGGTAACAGGAAGGGACAGCAACTTGAACGTTTCATGATCCTTCATTTGCTATACGGTATTGGAGTACAACACGCGTCAACGGCCGTGGACGTTTGTCGAAATCTTCCACCACCGTGTGTCATCAGATGATGTCCATCCTGTCCAATCAGCTAGATGCTGGTGCAATGTCCTGATTGCTATAACACGCAGGAAAACGCAGCATGATAAGGAACTGGGCTTACATCCCTCTACCAAAGAAGCAAACTCGGACACTGCTGGCGCAATCCTACACGCTAGCCTGACAGCATGGACAGCAATAGAGGCAATTTCAAAGAGGCCGGTCCTGGTCACACATCATAACGATGGCATGGTGCAAGTAACCAAGAACGTGCATGCTTGTATGGCATGAAGAGATCGGCTGTCGCGAAGAGGACAAACATCTGGTCTCGAGATCAGGATAATTTGGGGCATTGGAGGAGATGGTCGTGTTCGTGTGTCGTGGAATTAGGGCTAGGAACGAGAGAGGAGAGAGATGAGAAGCGGATGGCTCGCCTTGCATGCCAAAACATCAACAATCTGGATGGGAAAGGACAAGGCGTGAACGACATGCTACCAACCCCGAAGTCGAAAGGAAACCACATACGCAGAAGAGCAGCGATAAAACGAGATGTGTCAAACGCCCGCTTGCTGAACATGCTTGCAGTGAATGTAAGAGAAAAGAGACAAAAGCAAACCCAGTCCCACAAATGCAATGAATCCATCAAAACAGAAAAGTATCAAAACCGTGTACGGCGTGTTCTCATATGGGGGTATCGGGGGTATCATGTAAACTGACTGAACCCGCACCAGACAACCTCTCTGCGTTACTTCGTCGAGGGTCATCCATCATCAAAGAAAATTCGTAATGCGTCGTCAAAAGCAAATCGGGATCATCAGCAATCACACCCCAGATCCCAAACACTTCTCCTTCTCCACCTGAGCGTTCTTCATGGTTTCGTTGTGATTATGTTTTGCCCGATCGTTCGTTCGGACGTGTCATTAGGTTCTGGGCTCAACAGCACGGTTTTCGCTCGTAGCCACCGCAACCAAAGCCTCGAGCCTTCCCATATCGTTGTGTGATCGGTGAGCAAATTGTGCATAGCCAGGCTGCGCCTGGATGTCGCGTCCTGCCTGCATTACGTATCCGTGGGGCGGACCGCCAGGGGCATGCATGTAAGGTTGGAAGCCCGAGTCAGTTCTTACAGGCTCTGGCTTGTTGTAAGCCTGAGCTTGCGCCATCCTGTGTTGCTCCTCTGTCATGACCGTTCCTGCAGGCTGCATCTCGATCACTCCATTCGGATGAAGAATGACCGGATGCAACTCTCTGCCCTGGGAAGTTGAAGGTGTAGGAACTCCTCGCTACTGCCAGAGTCGTCCGGAGATGTCCTCTGGGAGATGTAGATTGGCTGACTGCCTCCGGATGGTGCAGCGATAGGGCCACCGTACCACGCTTGCCGCTTGGTCTTGCGTGGGTTGACGGCCTGTTCGCCAAAGACTGGCGCAGGTTGTAGGCCTGGAGGAGCTGCTGCATATAATTGTTGAGGGGCGTATCCGGGCTGGGGGCAGCGAAAGGTCGCTCGCCAGCAACACGATGTTGGGGTCTGGCTTGCTCCATCCAACCCTGACCCTCCTTTGGAGGTGTGCTTGTAGCAATGTCGAGTTTAGTAAGATTCTGATGCAAGCCAGCTTCCCATGCAGGAAGGTTCTTCCTATCGTCCGGGCCGGAGGCTGAACTGTCCATTACGCCGGGATAAACCGAAGGTTTACCTAAGGCGTCTACTTGCATAGGGGTCGAGATCTGACGAGAAGGGGGCAGCAGCAACTGGGGGAGGAGGAGCATGATCGAAGCTCTCAATGCCAGGAAGGCGAGTTACCTGACTGGCAGCGGGTTGAGCGGTAACTTCCGGCTTAGAATCGTCTGGTGTCTGGTGATACGACAAACCACTCGTCGCTGGACGAGCAACGTAATTGGTGTAGGTTCCGGGGTGCCAAGTACGTCTCCGATATTCCATCTCCGCTTCGGAGTCACGGCGGCCATGAGAGAATATAGAGCTCGTCGGACTAGCATAGACGCTGGTCCCAGGTGGGAATACAGAGGAAGTGGAGGACTGCATCGGAGTGAGGTAAACAGGAGGATAAGTCGCTGGACCTTGAGCGGCTTGATATGGACTAACGCCGGACGGGACTGATAACCGACGGGCTGGAGTACGACTGCCATTATAGAAAGAGGACCTCGACAGTGCAGACGGAGATTGGAGACCGGAGGAGAATCTTGGACTGCTCGCGCCAGTAGAGAACGTTGCCGAGGTAGGAGTACTATATCCGCCTGGTGACTGCGGATTGTAGTAACCATACTGAGGCCCTGGACTGCCGATCTGGGGATTGAAAGTGTCCAGCGACAATCTCGCCCTTGCAGTGCCATCTTGTGCCATTGCTAGAGGAGGTGGACGTCTTCGCACGTCATCAGGGATGCCAACACTGGAAGCGGTCGAGGTCACGCTGGATGCAGAAAGGTTTCTGCTATGGCCTCTGCTGTGGCCACCGCCTTGGCTGCCCATCGTTGACGCGCGTGAACGACTATTTGGTGGGCGCACCCTGTCTGTCCTGATCTGCCGCTGGAACCGGGTGCCTGTAGCGGCAAGCGAGTCACCGGGTATTTCTTCGTTGACATGAACCGTCTGTGCGTGTTGTCGGAGATTGTCTAGACGAGAGAACCTGCGAGAGCAATGGCACTGAAAAGGCCTTTCTCCTGTATGCTTCCTAGTACAAGTCAGCACATTGGAGCGCCTGGCTAACCACGTGGACTTGCCTTATATGCCTTGCCAAGTGCTCACTGCGAGTGAAGCTCAACGTACAAGGTGGAAAGTCCGTACAGAAAAATCGTTGGCCCTTCTTCTTCTTTTTCGAGGGTCTTTGGGAATCACTGGTAACGCTCTCGTTATCCGAAGCTTCTTGCCCGTCGTCGTCGTCTGCCATGTCAACATCTTGTGAGTCGCTTGACTGGTGCGAGTGCACTGAACGATGCGAATTCTCCCTGGTCAGGCCAGAGCCTAGTTCAGACTGCGCGTCGGCGCCGTGTGATGGAGTAAAAGGTGCACTAGGGAGTGGACGTTGACCGGGGACTCCTCCGAAATTGTGACGAGTTGGTGTGCTTGGGACCGACTCTTCTCGAGGGATCTCCTTTGGAGGCTGATCGGAGAAACGCGCATTCGGCCTGGGCGTAGTGGGCGTGGTCTCTTCCAGTCCTTTACCGCTCCCGGAAGAACCCTCCGGTGCAGCAAGCGTCGTGTTCACGGGTCGAAAGCTGGACATTGTTCGAGTAGTATGAGAAAGGTCAAATGTGGATTGTATGCGTTCAGGTATGCGGTCCCCAGTGCCGCACCCTAGATGTTAGCCGCGGCGCGGACCTGGATAGGCAGGGCGGCTGTCGAGGTTGGCTGGACCTGTTCCTTAGGCCTCGGGCCTTCTCTTACAATATGCTCAAGGATCAAACACGAGGTACTTGTCGGGCTGTGCCGGCTGACGAATCGATGGCGGGAGACGGCCGGACGTAATCGTATGCATGAGGATGCGTGACCAAACGTCTGATGCAAAACATTAAAATGGGCATATGGACATGCGAAAGAACTCAAGGCAAACACAAGACAGGAACGGCATCAATAGGAAGGGAGGGAAGTGCTGACGGGTGTGTGAGCGTGAGAGCAGAGGCCTGGGTAGGTGATGGGCGACGATCGGGGCGCGACCAGATAAGCAGCGGCAAGGCTGGCGGTGGCGGGGTTAGTCGAGTGGGAACCGAAACTCAGGCCGATCCTGACGCGTGCGCCGTGCGACGGTCAGCAACAGATCGGCTCAGGCACGGTGTAGTGAGAGAGAGAGCGGCGCTCGATTCGCACAACGGAGACAAAAGCAGCATGCGATCGTCCGAGGGGAAGAGTGTAAGAGTGTAGGAGTGTAGGAGTGTGTGGGAGTTAGCACAGCTTGGTGGGGAGAAGTGAGAAGACGCGACGATTCCAAAGGGACTCCTGATGGACGGTGACGATTTGGAGGCGCTGTTCACGCAAGCCCCTCGTTGATCCCTGTCGAGTCGAAGATGGATCTACCGCAACCCGCTCCTAGCACCTAACGCAGTCGACTTGGTCTAGTCAGAAACTCGTTAGGGCCAAGGCCGATCCGGGCGGTAAGTCTGTTCGAGCGCAGGCGTGAGCGCAGAGGCACACAAGGGAAACACCTCTTCAGCTTCTGCTGCTGCTGCTGCTGCTGTTTCACGGCGCCTGATGCCACTCCCTCCCTGCATTGACGGCGCCCGAGTCTGGATGGATCGAGGCCATTTGCAGTCTCGAAACGCCGTTGCCCACCGCAGATGCGCACTAAACAACGTTCTTACACTCCTGCCCTCAAATAGAGTACGCGCGCACACACTGACACATCCATACACACACGCGCACACAGGACAAGGCAAGGCAGAGCAAGGCAGCGATTCGTAATCGGCAGCACACGGGTCAGAGCGCAGTAGTGCGGCAATCCTTGCTCTCTGATAAGCCCGCTATGCGAGCGAGGCTTGGTGTCGCTCCCGCTTGGCGCAGTACTCGAAGGAGTCGATGGTGGGGTTGTCGCTGTTGCGGTATGCTGCTGGGCCTCGCCATTGGGTTGACCGTGGCACGCCGGCCGGGCGAGCACAGGCACAAGACGAGCTAAACTCGCTTCAGCCCTCGACCTTGTCGCCATTGCCGTCGCTCTTACTGCAGGACTCTTTGTGCGCATCATGCATGTGAGCGCGACCGCAGACCGCGACCTTGCTTGCCTGTCCAGCCAGAGTCGCACCGAGCTGAGCGTCGCTGCGGAAGAGGGGCTGCAGCGGAGGAGTGGACGAGGTTTCGGGCTCATGCTCGCGATAATGCCGCCTGTCGTACATGTACATACCAGCACGGCGGACACACAGCGGGCCACTGTCACATGCGTTGCTAAACAGCTTTCAAACCCGCTTGGCGTGACTTGCATGAAGCTATGATGCTGCGATGCAAGGGCAGCAAGGCCACCCTCCGTCTGCGCATATTGCAGCGTGTCAGGTACCATGGTAGCGGATGGCCACGGTGGATACAGTCCTTGCAGACCACATCAGCCCCAGCGGAGCCGGTGGAAAAATGTCCGCTACCTAAACAGGCTTCGGGCTATTTCTCTGCCCGGCCATGCAGAGCGGCCGGACCATGGGTCGTACTAGTGATGCGGATACCAATCGATACTGCTCCGCCGTCAATGCGCACCACACGGTCCGCGAAGCAGCGACCTGTTGGCCAAGCCATCGATATACCGACGCGACTTTACCCCTGCCTCAGAGCACAACGCGTCTTCAACCAAAATACTCGCGCCGCCAACACCGGCAACAATTGCGGCTCAACTCTCTTAGTCGTATCTTCGTCGGTCCCCACCGGGTCAATGCGGTTCGATGTTGGCTAACAACAACCAACTTCCGCAGCTATTGTACCAACTTTGACAGCCACGACGCGCCATGCGCCAGCCTCGTACTTGCCTTAGCGCGCCTCTTTCCAGCTGCTGCGAGTTGGTTTGCAATTGGTTGAACCAACTGACTCCGGTACAGGTGCCGAACCTCCGTTGGCGTGTTTTTGAGAGGAAGTTCAACGTCTTCGGTAGAGTCACAGCATCCTGACCGTGACGTGGGTTACCTGTGGCTCGACATTTGGTCAGACTTTCAGCAGGTCTTATCTGTCAGAATCGTACCGGTTTGCAAGGAACAAAACCGATGTCAATCTCCTGCTCTGTGATCGTGGGATCTTCTCTTCCTCGGAAACCTCAGAAACGAAAGACAAGCCGACAGTCAGTCATGTCGTTCATTGGCATTGGCCCCAGTCCTCACAGACTTGGATGTCTTTGGCGCCATACCATGCTGTTGAAGTACCCGTGGTCGTCATCCATCCTGGCAACTGCATAGTTCAGAGTTGTTTTCTTGGAACAACATCCCTTCGCATCTGCACCAAAGCGACAATAGCAGGGACGAAGTATCACTTCGATCAACGGTGCGTCCATACTCTATAATGTCCCCTTTTCTGAAGCAAGATCCGTTGGTGAAAGCATTGTGACGGGGAACCCAGCTGTTACGTTACATGCAGTCCTTGTAAGAGAAGGTGAAGAGAACGAGATTGATGATAGTATATGTCATCCACCTCAGTTGGCATGGGGCTGACGCCAGGATGTGGTGCATATATATGGACTAAAATAAAGCCTTTTCAAGGCTGCACTAATACCTGACCAGCCACATCAGATGTCGGGTTGGAAGTCTCCTGAGTGGCAGGCTTGAGAGTCTAAGCCCAAGGTTGGACAATCATTCGAGCGTGTATGTTTATGCGATACGACGTATCTTCTGGTTTCCGTCTTACAGATTACTGGCTCAGTCTTGCAGGATCTGAATCCGGATCTGTGGGGACCTGGACACCGGACACCTGGTATACAGAACCTGCAGTTGGGCGCTCAATTTGAGATCGATCTGATGATGTCCAGACGGACGTTCACCTTACGACATAGCTCTTCTACATGCCGGTCTAGAAAACCATTATCTAGATGGCAACAAAGCCAATGCGCCAATTATTTGGTATGCTAAAGAGACATCCTAATCAAGCAAACAGTCAAATTCAGGTGCAGAGACACGCAGCAAGGTGCTGAATGTTGATATCTGCCACACCATGGTTCTCCCTGAACGTTATGCGCTGCTATGGAACGAGCTCCGATAAGTCATGAAGGTGTGTGTTCTTGTCCTCGTCGGCATAGTGGGCGTTCCATCTTTCTGGATTCGTTAATGGTTTTGCGATCTCTCCAATTATGCATTGGCTCAGGCTCTTGAAGGCTCCAAACGGCAGCAACGGTATTGGGGTTATACTCAACTGCCGCGAGCGCATCGTTGTACGTGCTGGTGGCCTGTGGGCAATGCTGGTCTTGTCTTCTGCCAGGCTGGTGCTCTTCCAGGTATTTCCACCGCAACTTGTGTTCGTATTTGCATAACCTGGTATAGCTTACTTACTCCTGGGACACGCGGAGCCAATCAGGGACCTATCCAATAGAATCTCGCCTGTGAACATGTAGGTAGCTAGTTGAGCTTAATCCCCCACGAGAAGTCATATGTTCGATTTCAAACACAGAAGGCACAACTTTGCTTCGACACATACACTTCCAGTGGAAACGCCTTGGATCGCATCATGAGCTGCTTGCTCCACGAGAGTGCTTCCTTTCCTCTCCGCCAACTCTCAATTGCTTTCGATCGATCTCCCGATCAGTCAACCTACCACCTTTTCTACGGAGGCTAGCACTAGTCAAGAGAACACAAGAGCCTGCAGGTTTGCCACTAACAATTTTCAGCCTACACCGAGGAACGAACACGCGCTCGCTACAGATACACCGCCGCCCTTTACGAGCGTCTCCGCTTTTCTGCGTGGTCACGAACCTGGGACAAAAATCATTCTCGCAAATTGCACCTCAGCACCAACAGCTCATCCATCATGCGCTACGAGGACTACGATATGCAGACGTTGAAGGGCTTCTGCAGAAGCCGTAACACCTCTGAGAGCGAATGGAAGGAAGCTGAGAGCCACCGCAAGCTCGTGAGTCTGGTCAACAAAGACGACAAGAATTTCCGCACGGCAAAGTTCCTCCAACTTCCTTTGGAGGGCCGCTGCATAATCTACGACTACCTCCTACCCATACACTCCTACCATCGTGCCGCTAAATCCAAGCCGCGTTACTATCCTGCCATTTCTGCCACTTCGAAGGAGGAGAGAGCACTTTGCATGGACGTATGCGGGTTATATCGCGTCAATGTTGTACCAGTCGACGTTAGCGGACACTCCGTCAAGATCCAGACCAATGTGGGAAGTTGGTGGTACATTACCAACGTTGACCAGCCGAAGCAGGCTCCTTCCCCTCTGGATGCTGAGCTCACTTCTCGCTTGCCGAGCTGCGTCATGAAGGGAGAGGGTTCGCGTAGACATCGCTACTTGCAACAACTCCGTGCTTCCGATGAACGATCGCATTCGCAACCGGGTCCTCGTTATTCATAGCTTCCTCTTGGGCTTCTGCTCCTATCGTCAGCAGCGTCTGGTCCCGCCTGAGAACGTTGTGAGCGCACTTGAGGAAATAAAGGTCAACTCGAAGGAGCTTACCATCACACTCGACCCAGTGTTTATGCTAGGAATGACGCCAGTGGGAACGCCGTCACTCTGTCCAGGATTGTCGAAGGTCATGCAGTACAAGATTCTCTACCTTCTTTGCCACCTTAACGCTTACTCTCATTAACCTGCATCCTTACGGTCCCCGATCCGGAACATCCGAATAGTCTCGTATTCTCGAACTTTGGGGCCCTGGCATACCGACGGCCGTTGCAGGACCCTCTTCGCTCCAGCTCTCCCGCTCTTGTTGGCAACCTCAATCGATCACTCACCATCTCTCACATACATATTCCCAAGCTGGCCGTCGCCATTATACAAACCTCGACATCAGCAACACTCGCCAGCGCAGCAGTGCAACGGTCATCGAGCCTGGGGCCTTACCACCTCTCTCGTCTCTCTGCTGTCATCCTCGCTAGTGTTCTATCACCACTCGCCAATTCCCTTTGCACCTTCAAACGGCCGTTGGGCGGACACCTTTGTCAATCTCTCTCACAAATCCATCACTACGACGGCGAGCGGGACCGTGCCCCTAGCATGCATCTCCTTTCCCTGCCTTTCGTTCTGCTGAAGTTTCATTCACCTGCTCCCTGCCATTACCGGCGGCAGCAGCAATCATTCATATGATATCCGAACGGCACGCTTGTGCGGGTGCGAAGGTGCCGACGGGTCAATTGCCACCACATGTCTCAACATCCTGCTGCAGCACAAAGGCCTTGATTGTAGTTCCGACTTGCTACGTGATTGCTTCACACGGGACCACCATTGCAATGGGGTTCGCGGCGCTGCTCGGATTTCACTACTACCAAATCATGACGTCCCATGCCCTGACAAGTGCACACTGAAACACCTTTATGTACTCTGTTATGCTTAAATAGCTTCAAACCCCGTTTCTTTGAAACATCAGATGTCTTTCCTAAACGTGAAATTGATATAAGGTGTGAAGGTGGCATTAACTTCACCGCTATCAAAGAGAGGGTGGGTTGGAGTACCGTAGCTGCTGTGGAGTGATTCGATGCGAGACGTATCAGCAGAGAAATGACATGATCACCTGTTCTCTCGTTAACTCGAAGCCGGTGTTCTTCCGTCTTTGCCCGTATGTGGTGATGGTTAGGCGGAGTTCCACGATCCACAACCCCACGCTCCGAGTCATGTTCGCTGTTCTGGTATACACGCCACTTGTTAATAACGACCCGGCAATACAAACTGTCGACAACAGTCAGTCCAAGATAGACTTCAGTGTCTCTCGTATTCTACACTGCTCGTCTACATTGCGTCGATAGTATCTATGGACACTGCCGCATCGATCGTCTCCGGCATGCGCATTGCGCAAATGGTTGGCATCACTGCCTCCGCCGCCCTTTCCGGTACCTCAAACTCCCATCCCACAATCCTCGTTATCTCAGTTCGCACCAACAGTGACAGTGGTATCAGGCTAACGCTCCGGCACTTTCCCCGAAACAGGCGCAATAGCAACCATCAGCTACGTAGGCATTCCTCCATTGACCCTTGCGCCACCCCAACTTCTCGTCCAGCAGTGGGAGAAGTGCTACAAGCTAGGCTTTGCGATGGCGCCGCCAGCCGCAGTGGTGACTGCAGCAACGCATGCGTGGTTGGTATTGCAGTGTCAGTTGCCTCATTCCCCTTGTTGCCCTTTCCTTCGACCGGCAAGACCAGAAGGATGTCTCTGGCTAGATGAGCTGATAGCGCTGATAGCTACTAAACTTAGCGATGGAAAGGGACTGGCACGCATGTACGCCCTAGCTGGGGGCTGGTGGTTGGGATTGTGCCATTCACGCTGGTCTTCATGCTGGGGACTAACAGGAAGCTGCAAGCCAGAGCGGCGCAATGGAGGGAAACGGATGTGCGAGGCAGAGACATTGATGGGAAAGAGGAGGAGGAGGTAAGGGAACTGGTAGAGAAATGGAGAAAGTTAAATCTTGCGAGGGCGGTGATTGCGACGACAGGCTGTGTAATAAGTGTGCTCGCTACATTGAGGACTTTGTAACTCAAGAGAGCGATTGCGAGGTCGGAAGGAACTGGACGTAAAGGAGATGCGAAAAGAGAGGAGAATGGATTCATGTATCGTGATGATTTTTCTGTACACATCGATTTACCGGGCGGTCTCGAATTATCGTTACAGCATAAGAGAATGACGAAATCGGCTCAATCTTCAGTCATGTGTTACAGTCGAGAAGTGGTGAAGTAAAACATATGGGAGAACGAAGATTTACCGAGAAAGGAAATGAAGTTGCCAAGACTCGGCAAACGTCCGTGCACCACACAGAATTCCTCCACTTTGGCCTTGCGGACGGCTTGACATTCGAAAGATTCATCGTCCAGTGTACAGTTCGCCCACCCAACGACAAGAAACCTCACCAACCCGTCAAAATGGTAAGCAGCCATCGCCATTCATCCAGACTCTACCATACCTTAAGGGAGTTCCGCATGTCACCCACGTCGAGCCGAAGAAGCCTACCGATTAGCGCCACTGCACGACCTTCACGCCGGCGGACGAACACGATGCGCAAGAGGAGGGGTCTTGACGAGTTTCAGCGTTGGGCATCGGAAAACAAGGAAGGATTCTCAGGATGGCGAAGAGGATATTCAAGCGCATCAGCGACAACCACAAACGGAACAACCTTGAGGCTTATGAAAATGGCCTACAACGAAGCATGACAGGAGAGCTGGGACTGACGGAGGATGTTCACAGGTCAACGTTCCAAAGACTCGCCGCACCTACTGCAAGGGCAAGGACTGCAAGAAGCACACCCAGCACAAGGTCACCCAGTACAAGGCTGGCAAGGTAAGGATACCCCCAATGCTCTCGTATCGCGATCACCAGCAACGAGGGCGGCAGAAGGCTGACGACACATTTGTCTATAGGCCTCCCTGTTCGCCCAGGGTAAGCGTCGTTACGACCGCAAGCAGAGCGGTTACGGTGGTCAGACCAAGCCCGTCTTCCACAAGAAGGCTAAGACCACCAAGAAGATCGTCCTGCGTCTTGAGTGCACTGCCTGCAAGACCAAGAAGCAGCTCGCTCTGAAGCGTTGCAAGCACTTCGAGCTTGGGTACGTCTCTATCCTCTCTACAACAACCATCATACTTTGGAGAAATACTAACGCTCATATCTACAGCGGTGACAAGAAGACCAAGGGTGCTGCTCTTGTTTTCTAAGCGTATCTTTTGTTTCTTCTGCAGAGGGTTTGCTGGCTTCTGGCATGGCTGTCATGATCTGGGAGGAGTAGATACGGGTTGGGATTTCGGTATCCGCGTATTACATTGAACGCGCGGTTCCCACACAGTTACGAGCCATCGAACCAAAAATCCACCTTCGTCATCCCATGAGCCTTCTATTGCCTGGCCAGGACTGCATTTGTATGTTTGTATGCCCTCGCAGTACCAGCATCTCGAGTAAACTGGGACAAGAAGAAGCTGGACCTTTGTGGATTGGAGGAACATATATGTCGTAGTGCAGATATGCGCTCAGGGAATCTTCGACATCCGGTACTTTCGCATATGTGTGCCCTATGCCATTTAGGACAATCAGTGCTAGTGCTCTCAGCCATGCAATTGTAAACGGCCAGGCTTGCACTTGGACAGCCGACATCTGCGCGGCGTTGTACTATGCTTATTCGCAATGGCACAGTCCCGTCTTGCTGTCTTTGCTCTCCGAACCAGCCACCGAACTAAGCCGTGCTTTGCGCTTGATAATGAAGATCGAAGTATTGTACAGAGCACTGCAGGCGATAGTCGCTGAGCGATAGAGCTGTGAGCTGCTCCAAGTCTTGGCGCCAGCTTCTCCAAACGTCACTTTCGAGCCTTTTGTTTCTATGGAATACCCTTCATATAATTCCCAGACCAACACAGTCAACAACCCGCTACTAAGAAGATCTATCGGACAGAAGTCGCAAGCATGGCTGGCCCACCCAAGAAGCGCCAAAAGCGCGAAGAGAGAACAGAGGGCGAGCTCCCACAGAAAAATACTACCGCCAGCGAGCGCACGCGAACCCATTCTCCGACCATGCATTGACATAGTATGGCCAACCCCGATCACAGCCAAAGCGTTTTTTTCGTTTGGAGAGGAGAGGCTGATGTGGGCTATGCAAGTCCAGAATCACCGGCCGCCATGGACTGGAGGCAGCTGTATCCAGCGTTTGCGAAAGAGGCACCAAAACCCGACTCGGAGAAGAAGGCCCGGGCGTCCGATGGCATGGGAACGGTGTCGTACGAGGAGGAGGAGGAGGACGGGTCGTTGACTAAGAAGGTCGAGGTTGCGGATATTGGTTGCGGATTTGGTGGTCTGCTGTTTGCGCTCGCTCCCAAGATGCCGGAGACGCTTATCCTAGGTACGCTCGAGATCGTTTTTTCTTACTGTGTTTCGAGATGGTTCCGGCCACGCGGCAAAAAAAGGCTTGCTAAACCATTTGAGTCGCAGGCATGGAGATCCGCACCTCGGTGACGGAGTTTGTGCAGGACAAAGCGAGAGCGCTACGCGCGCAGAACACCGACACGCCGCTGTACCAGAACGTCTCGTGCGTGCGGGCCAATTCCATGAAGTTCCTCCCCAACTTCTTCGAAAAGGGTCAGCTGAAGAAGATCTTTCTGTGCTTCCCGGATCCGCATTTCAAGGCCAGAAAGCACAAGGCGCGCATCGTCAGCGCTACGTTGAATTCGTAAGTCAACCTACATTTCTCTACTCCCTGGCCAATCGTGGTGTGCACCAGCAGCAGCATTGCACGTATGGAAGACTCGTAACTGACGGGAGAGCAGAGAATACGCCTACGTGATGCAGCCAGGCGGTATCGTGTACACGATTACCGACGTTGAGGACCTGCACAATTGGATGGTGGAGCACCTGGACGCCCACCCGAGCTTCGAGCGTGTGCCCGAGAACGAGCAAGAAGCGGACGAGTGCGTCCAGGTCATGCAGACGGAAACAGAAGAGGGCAAGAAAGTCGAGAGGAACGGTGGCAAAAAGTTCGTAGCGTTGTTTAGGAGGATCGAGGATCCGCCTTGGCCTTGAAAAATGGCAGAGGGAGAGCGTGAGATACCACCAGATGAATGGACCACCGATGATGAGGGGGCATCGTTCGCTCTAACTAGCTTTGCTACGAACGACCCGCCTGTCCAAGAAGGCCCATGGAATCCAGTCTCTATACAATACTGGGGTATCTTCCCATACGCAAACAATGCGTCCCGAACACCATCCTGCCCCTATCATGCCTCCTAAGAAAACGCCGAATGGGAATGGAGCAAGGACTGCAAGACGTGGGTCTATGACGCCTCTCTTGGTCCGTCAAACTCATAAGCGCCCCTTTTGCAGCTCAACACCGTACCCAACTCCCGCAACACCTCGGCCTGGAACGGCTCGAATGGCACTCGTTCGCCATCGATGCTGATATAGCCCTCCTTCTGGCCCGGTCTGAGTCTTGGACTGATCCTGTACGCACTCACTTTTCTATAATCGACAATGTCTAGGTCGAAAAAGGTATTGTTTGTGACCGCATCGGCGGCCTTGAACGCCGTCCACCGCGGAATGGTACCGTCGATGTTGACGAGGTCGATAAGGTGGTCCGAGGGCAATGCGCAAGGAAAGAATGGTGCGTCAGCGGACATGTAGGCCATGTTGCCCGCGTAGAAGTTTCCTAGTGTAGGCATCGAGACCGTTTCCCAATCCGCGGGAAGCTCGTCGCGCACCGTTCCGTACCGCAGGACCGGCAGCTCTTCGTCAAGCGGTTCATCTGCGAGTTCAGACTCGTGATCTTGGTGTCCTTTGGCGGCGAGCGCGGCTGCGCTGCTGCGGTTGCGCGCATACTCGTTCCGTATCTCCTGCTTGTCGGCGATCTCGACCTTGACGGCCACGTCGGCTGGGTACACCGTTTTCCCAAGGAGCCGGATCACGAAGCCGACATCGAAGCGCTTGTTGCCCAGCCAGCGCAGGTTTTCCGTGCCCAAATCACTCTCAGCGACGATACCGACTGATTGGCTGAGGAAGCTCAGATAGCGCTTGTCGCCTTGGGTGATAGCGACCAGATCCATACTCGTCCGCAAGCCCTTAACAATTGCCAGAGCAGCCAGGGATGGCGAATTAGTCCCGTTAAGGTTCAGTGACATGGCGTTGCCACTCCCGCAAGGTAATTGTACCACAGCAATCTTTTTCAATGCCCGCCGCGGGTACTTCTGCTTCGCCAGTCCATTGAAGACCTCATGCGGCAATCCGTCTCCGGAACAGCATGCGACCACGTCATACCTATCGATGTCCAACTTCTCCGCAATTTCGACTGCATGCTCCTTATGTTTCGTAAACTCGACGTCGATCTCGCATCTTGCTGCCTTGAATATGGGCTCAATTTCCCGCTTCCAGAGCTTGTGCGCCGCGCCTTGTCCGCCGAAGGGGTTTACTAGTACTTTGATTCTTTTGTTGATCTGTGAGACTCCGTAAGCGTGGTCTAGCAACCTTGTGACCCAGATTTTGGCGGTAGGATTCTTGTCCGCGAAGGTGTAATGAAGTGAGATGGGGCAACAGCCAGGCTTCGACGACGGCCAGGTCCCGACGGAGATGGGCAGTGCATAATGTACTGTCAGTTCGAGGTCGTCAACAGAGGCGTTGAGGATGTTGCGATAGGGTATATCGGTGGGTTTATGCGTGTCTGCGACAGTCAGAGGACGTAAGGTTGTACGTAATAGTCGGCGTACCGGTCGGTAGCAGGCCGCAGCAATTGAAGCCATTTGTTCGCCGGAAGCCTGGATCTGTGTATACATGTCAGCACGCCATGAGTTGCAGACTGAGAGAGACGATCTTGGCCATACCGTTGACTTGTAAGGCGTCGGGACCAAGTGTGAGAGCGACATTTCCGTTTAGATGTAGCGTTGTGGCAGCTGTGGTGGACATGTCCGTAGCCAGCGGGTCTTCGAACGGATTCTCCTGATTAGGAGCGTGCTCACGCTCGGCCATGGCGCCTGAGAATATATATATATATATATATATTGATGCGGTTAATTCTTTAGAGATACAGGTACAACGGAGGTGCTGGCGGGCGTGATTACAATGCGGCGAAGAGGGTAGGTACCGGGAAACACAAGGTTCGGAAGCGAGACAAAAACGATGAAGCGAATGTGTGCATTAAGTGTAATATTGATATAACATGAAGGCTGCCCCGCCGGTGTCGTCGGAGGTCACTCCCTCTCTGTTCTTGCCATGAGACGAAGGATTCAAGTGGCCGGTCCTTGATCTCGAACGCGGCCTTGGATCTTCATGAAACCATGCTGAAAAGAGTAACCGTCACGAGCGGGCCGGCGGCCGGAAGCCGAACCATTCGGCAAGCATCCGACCATCAGGGGCCTGTTCGCTGCAGTTACAGACGTACACGTATGTACGATGCACGGCCTCTGCTGCACACTCCTAACGCATCATGCACAGTTTCGTCCGTAGAGACAACAGACCGATGCGACAAGTCGATACACACCATCTCTCAAACTGACACAACGCCTGATCTACTTTTCAAGCTCCAGATTCCTGAAGCGCCTAGCCAGGGATGCAGTCATCACACTCTCGTAAGCCCAATCTACCATGACAACTCTGTGTCGCGTACAATCACTGCAATCGCTCAAGCCTCGCTTCCGGTTCCGGCCAAACTTACATGCCTTTCTCGCGGCCGACACGATTGTAGCATCAGTGGCTCTTGAATGCCTTCATTCATTACCCGTCTCATACTATCTCTCCAATCTTGTTTAGGCCCTTGAGCGAACCAAGGCTCAGAGCGAGGCCTTGCGACCGGCTTCGTATCCGTACAAAGCCGGTGACGGGCCCATTCTCGCCTTCCTGCTCCACACTCAGGTTGGCCAATGCATCCTCACCTAATCACAGTCAGTAGGCATGCTCGGAGTGATTTCAGGAAGGAAGGACTCTTACCAAAGACACTCCGAGCGTAAAGGTTTGCGCTCAGGAACTGACAGTCTCCACTGAGGCTTGCATCAGGCGTCAGACAACTCATGTTGGTGACCTTCATCAGGCCGCCCAAGAATTCCCTCAGACCCTTGCCAGGAGGCATTTTCGTGTTGATGTTGACCTTATTCTCCCACTCGAACTCTGTCCACATCGTCCTGAATTGGGTCTCGGTGCACTGCGCCGGCTGGATGTAGTCCATGACGTCGACGTGCACGTCGTTGAGGATAACAACGTTCGTCTCAGTTGATGAGGCGCCTTCGTAAATGACGTTTCCGAAGATGACACCGGTGTCTGTTGATGAGACCTTGATAGTTGCCTGCACGTTGAGGAAATCGAGTGGCGGCAGATTCTGCGTCGTGGGCCGTTCAACAACCTTGAGGTCACCAAGCGTTGCGAACTCCACTGAGAGGTTCTGTAGAGTCTCGCGCGTCTGGTTCACAAGCAGAACGTCTAGTATGATGTCGAATTGGTGCACCTGCACGTATGCCTCGGCATAGACTGGGTCGGAGAATCCAGTGAGCTGCACCACGCGGCTGAGCTTCGATGTGAGATCTTCAGTCGCGCCGTCGCCCCCAGTAGCCTTCTCTAAATCAAGCTGAATCTCGTCGGCACCATCGATGACGTTCTTCTTGCTGAGCTGCCGGATTGAGACAACATCGTCGACCTGAATGGCGTTCTTCGCCTTGGCGACCGCATCCTTCTCTGCGCGCTTCTTCTCTTCCACCTGAACCATATCCCTGAATGCCTTCCGTGTGTCGTCAAGGAAGGCATTCTCGAGCTCGCGCTTTTGCGCGAATTCCGCCAGCGACCTCACGCAAGACATGATACGATCAATGGAATCTTCATCAATGGGCGCCTTGGCAAAGTCAGACTGACCAGCACGAATGATCGAAATCATGATAAGCATAGCCTCAGCACGGAGAGCGTTGGTCCTTGCTTCATCCTGAGAGATCTCGCTGTGGCGCATGACAAGCTTGGTAAGTGTGGAAGACAGGACGGTTGCCAGGTAGTAGTCGCCGTCCAGAATAAGCTGCCGCAACGGCGGTTTCTGGGCCGCCTTGACAGCCTCAAGCTTAGCCTTGACTGCAGACTGGCTCGTAAGGGCGCTTTCTGTGGCATAGGTACCGTCTGCAAGCACCTTCCGGGAGCCCGTTGGTGCAGTGGGTTTGGCGTGGCCATTGACCTGGTCCTCCAGGTTCGGCTCACCATCATGAGGCTCCTTCAGCAGACGCTCCTCTGCAGCCACAATAGGGATTTCACCCAAGCTTGCGCGTATCCGTTTCCATGCTTCCCGAATGTCGTTGGCTTCAAGAGAATATTCTCCAACGATCCAAAGGGCTCCACGGTATACCTTTCCTGCTCGGACCTCGCTGAGTGTAGACACGAGCCTCTCAACAATGTTCTGGCGAAGCTTGGGGAACTTCTCAACAACCTCCTTGACAAACGAGATGACATCCACCGCAGAAGCGTTATTAAAGTCCGCGATGAAGTCCATCAGAAGTCCAACAACGCTGGCAGCTACCTCGGAGAACTTGATTGCGCATTGATGGATGGAGTGGATGAGTAGAGACCTGTATTCGTTGTTTTTCTCGTATTGCTCGTCGACGGTCTTGGCGAGTTCTTTCTTCAGTAGCATGACGACTTCCTCGACATTCCTACTGGTGACCATATCCATTGCAATGCTGAGGGCTTTTCTTCGTACGTCAAGGTCTGGGCTGGACAACACGCGCAATATTTCCATGGTAAGGTCGTCCAGAACTCCTTCATTTTGACGCCGGAGCTGGTTGACCTTCTCCAGTACAATCAATTTGACATTATTGTCTGGCTCCTTAATGCTCAGCTCAATGAACTTCGCCGCGGCGGCTTTGACAGCTACTGGGTTGTTTGTAAGTGCAGTAAGAGAGGAAGCAGCCTCGTAGATCACGGTGGATTCCTTGGCTTCCAGTAGATCGAAGATGAGACGCAGATACCGAGCCTAGACCGTTTGTCAGTGTCACAACAAGACGAGACGACCCAAGATTTACCTTACCTTATTTTGTGCGTTTGTGACGGCGTCCTTGCGGATGAATTCCAGCTCAACCAGCTGCAGTAACTCATCTGCGTTGGGTATGCCCTCAAAAACACTACTTAGATACTCCAAGGCCGCATCGTGACTGATTGTCTGCAATGCAGCGAACGCATTCCTCTTGCAAGTAGTATCGCTTTCCGACTCCAAGAAAGTTTGTAGCAGCTCGGGCGCGTCGGGCATCAGCGCCTCGTTGTGCTGGTAGATAGACGCAATGGCGAATACTGCATTCTTGCGAACGTACGAATGGCGATGTTCGAGACAAGCTCGGGCAGGTGCAAGAAGCGGTTCTATGAGTTCGGGATCCCGTAGCTTGCAGAGGAAACGGAGGGTGTTGCCGCGAATGTACTCGTTGGCGTGCTGCAGATCCATTCTGATTCCGTTGCTGTGGCTATCAGTTCGAAGAACCAAATGCCCTCGTATGCCAAATCCGCTACATACCAGACAAGAATCATCTCCTGCTTGAGCTTTCCGTTTGCATCGTGCTTGGGACATATCTCGTAGTAAAGGTATAACAACTTCTTCAGGGGCTTGCTCTTGGAGGGCATAACGAATCGAATGATATGCATCAGAAGCTGAGGCATCGGATCGCCGTTGAGCATGATTGTCAATATGCGCTTCATGGTCTCTTGCTTGGTCTCGTCGGTTCCCTTCTCTAGCTGTGTCCGGAGATCTTGCAGGGACGGCTGATCTGCTGTGTTCTCTTGGTGCACCAAGCTGTATGCTTGATCCAGAAAGGTCGCCATGGCGGGCAATGGCCTCCTCACGGAGCTCGTTGAGTGTCAAGCTGCTGCTGAGGGTAGGAGACTCCTTTTGGTTCGGTCGGTGAAGCTCTCAAAGGATAGCGGGCTCTAAGGGTAAGAGAGGAGCCAAGGGATCAGGAGGGAGCGAAGGCGAGTTGAATGCCGGAGATGTCCAGTTGAAGAAGAAAGGTAATTGAACTGAAAGACGAAGACGCTCCCCAGACAATCCTCAAAGGTGTTCACAAACAAGGGTAGACGCGGTCCTCCGAGGGGTTGTCGTTGTCAATACCACCTGGCCAAAAATAAGCGAACCATCTCCGCAACGCAACAAGCCACTTCGAAGTTCAGCCCTACAGCAGACCCTCAGCCACCAGCAAATATCTACGGACTTTCAACTGTCTTGTCTGCGACACGCCCACAACAGAAAGAATGGCATCCGCTGAGCCTTTCTATGTCAGATACTAGTAAGTCACGGATTTCTTTGCTCCAAAATATTGAAAGAACACGACCGCCATGCTCGCCGCTTGGATACAACTTTCTTCTCGCAAGAGCCAGTAGGGCTCATTCATACACAGTACTAACATCATGCAGCTCTGGACACTCTGGCAGATTCGGTCACGAGTTTCTCGGTTAGCCCTATGATGAGAGGAGTTCTAGCTTACACCAGCTCATGAAACGAATGTATAGAATTTGATTTCCGCGCCTTGGGCGATGGGCGATCCGCTTCAGCACGATATGCAAACAACTCGAACTACCGTAACGACTCCTGATTCGTAAAGAGAGTAAGAGTTTTGTGTTTCGGGAAACACATTGAGGGTTTGCTAACGCTTCTCGTAGTGTGCGTGAGCTCTCTCATGATCGATGAGATCAAGCGCATTATCAAAGAAAGCGAGATCATGAAGTGAGCGGAATTTAGTGCGCAAATACTGCCTCACATTGACACTACGTAGGGAAGACGACACCAAATGGCCACAGAAGAACAAAGACGGCAGACAGGAATTGGAGATTCGGTTAGGCAACGAGCACATCTCCTTCGAAGTAAGCCCAGTCAACAACAACCAAGTCTCATATGGCTAACACGAGCTGCAGACCGCCAAAATCGGCTCCCTGGTAGATGTGAACGAGTCGGAAGATCCTGAAGGACTGCGTGTCTTCTACTACCTCGTTCAGGACCTCAAGGCTCTGGTGTTTTCGCTGATCTCACTGCATTTCAAGGTAAAGGCGTCCGCGATTATCCTGCCACTCACGCCTACTGACCCTAAACCAGATCAAGCCTATCTAGGCAATACATGCTCCTCGCGCATCGGCGCATTAGGCGGAGCATCCGGAGGCGTTCAGGACAGGATTACCCAGAGGATAGGATGTCATCATTGGGGTAGTTACTTCTGACGGTACGGCTGAATCTGTAGCGCATGCCTTGCGCATGGGACAGAGGGAGGTGGGCGTTTCATGGCACACTATGAGGCTATACATGGCGGCACGTGCACGGGGTCCTCTCCGCTAAAGCTTGCCTTTGTTCCCCGCAAAAGACAGCTGAGCCGAGCCCAGCGGCCGGCTTCGCCCCAGATGTGGAATTGAAGAAACAACCGTCATAGTTCCATCCATCCTATCTGATTCATCGCGCCATTCATCTGTGTTTATTCTCCTACATACCTACACTCGCCATTGACTCCATTCGCCTACGACAGTCACTGATGTACCTCTAAACAGCGCTGTAATTCTCCCTCCATCATGCCGACGCCGAATGACGAAACACTTCCACTCACGCCGCCCGTGTCCAGTCCAGACTTGAGAGCTGCGCACACGACATGTCCACCTGAAGAAGATCGAGAACATCACACGCCGAGAGAGGAAAGAGTCAACATAGAGGCTTCAACAAGTGCTGCAGATGCGCCGGCCCAGCAGCAACAACCTTCCCCTGAGGCTGACATTGAGGCCGGCGTAACGGAAACTGTCGATTCACCAGAAGCAAGTGCTAAGCGCATGGAAGATGTAGAAGAAGCATTGCTCAGGGACTCACCCGCTTCCCTGAGCCCCGCCGATGAGTCAAAAGAAAGCGATGCGCGGTTGGCGCATTCCATGTCGGCAACTGCTATTTCGCCGGCGTATCCCTTAGAGTATCTTGGCTATCCTTCGGACGGAGATAGGGTAACAATATCATACTAGGTTGGAGGTTCGCGTGTTCATGACTGAGAATCGCTCCCTAGTTACTCCCGAATTCGACCTCGTCGTTCCTACGCCCGGGTAGCAAGTTCCGCGGTATCCAGCAGTCGGATCGTCAAGTCTACGAAGTACAAGTCGAGATGAAACATGTTGATATGCAAGAGTCGTTCCTCTGTGGTTATTTACGCATTCAAGGTGGGTGCAACATTCCCGGACTAGTAGTCAGGCGTTGCGCGCATGTTGACACTCACCAGGCCTTACTGACGATCATCCTACCCTCACGACATACTTTGAAGGCGAAATCATCGGGAACAAGCACACGTTCAAGACTTCACATCCAGAATGGGGCTCGTCAGAAAAGGTGGACATGCAGCACTGGGCGCGCTTCCCGGCGTGGCGGCCGTTGGCAAAGCAAGCAAAGTCACCCGCGTTCAGCTTCAAAGACTTTGCGCAAAGAGAATACCTCTTCATGAGGTGGAAGGAATACTTCTTGGTCCCGGACCATAAAGTGAAGACAATCACTGGGGCCAGTTTCGAGGGCTTCTACTACATTTGCTTCAATCAGTGTACCGGGAACGTTAGTGGCATTTACTTCCATGCCAAAAGCGAGAAGTATGTCTAGTCAACTCGGCCGGTTCGTACTCAACGGACTAACGTGCGGCAACAGGTACCAGCAGCTTCAACTTGACCATGTGGATGATCGTGGATGCACAGGCGCGATTGAATTCCGGTGAGATACGAATTGCATGACGGGGACATCTTGACACCGCGTTGAGGGTAGCATCAGTGTTTGATTCTGGCAGGTTTAGCGATCGCTTCATAGGAGGAGTTGGGATAGGTGTCGTTGCTGTTCGATCTGTTGCGCGGGGAGGAGCTAGGCGGGCTTGGGATGTGTCGGTATATATTGTAGATCATACTCTAGTGCTTCATAAGCATGCGACGAATGCGTCCTGAGGAAGAAACATGCGTCCCGGGTATTGTATTGATGCGGCCATTGATCTGTAAACGAGGACCTTACTTTATGCGTAAATGCCAAGAATCGGCGGGGTCTGAACACGCGTGCCAGCTTCACTTCCGGCCAAGCTCTACGGTGACAACCTACAACCGATGCGCCCGACCTTACTGCAACTGCACTCCTACACATTCCTCATCGTCACACCTCCTTATCCAAACAACTCGCGGTTGATTTGCTCCTGGTACGATTGAACTGCGTACATAACAATGTCATACTTCTTCTCCACGCCCGTCGACATCGACGTGGTCCTCGAGGACACGGACGAGCGGGCCATGGTAGATGTAAAGCTGGATAAGAACCGGCGCGAGAAGGCACCGCTATACATGGATGGAGAGAGTGTCAAGGGTGCCGTCACCATCCGGCCCAAGGACGGCAAGAGGTTGGAGCACACAGGCATCAAGGTGCAATTCATTGGCACAATCGGTACGTCTTTCGGCGCGCACTTTCCCCACCCTGCACTAGGAACTATGCGCTGGAGTTTGCGCCAGCAAAGGGCAAGGGTCAGACAGAGACTGCCAGAAGAGGGTTCGAACGCTGACTCGAGTGTTGCTGGGTAGAAATGTTCTTCGACCGCGGCATACACCACGAGTTCCTGTCTCTGCAGACCGAATTGGCGGCGCCCGGCGACCTGCAACACCCGCAAGTCTTCCCCTTCGTCTTCAAAAACGTCGAAAAGCCATACGAGTCCTACTCCGGCATCAACGTGCGGCTGCGGTACTTCATCCGGGTGACGGTCTCACGGCGCATGGCGGACGTGATTCGTGAGAAGGACCTGTGGGTGTACAGCTACCGAATGCCCCCTGAGACGAACAGTGTGATCAAGATGGACGTGGGTATTGAGGACTGCCTGCACATTGAATTCGAGTACAGCAAGAGCAAGTACCATCTCAAGGACGTCATCGTCGGACGCATTTACTTCCTGCTCGTACGGCTCAAGATCAGGCACATGGAGTTGAGCATTATTCGGCGTGAGACGACCGGCGTGCCGCCGAATCAGTACAACGAGAGTGAGACGTTGGTCAGATTTGAGGTAAGGCACTCACTTCCGTGATCAAGATACACAACTCATACGACGTGGTTGGGCTCTTTCATTGAACAAGGCTGCTGATACTGATTGCAACGGAACAGATCATGGACGGCTCCCCTCGCGGGGCGAAACGATCCCCATCCGCCTCTTCCTGGGCGGCTTCGACCTGACGCCCACGTTCCGCGAAGTCAATAAGAAGTACTCGACGCGCTACTACCTGTCTCTTGTACTGATCGACGAGGACGCACGGCGCTACTTCAAGCAAAGTGAGATCGTGCTATACCGGCAGGCGCCCGAGGGAGTCGAGGCGGCGCAGAGGCAGGCGAAGGAGATTGCTCAGAGCTAGATTCCCCTTCATCACTGCTGCTTCCGTTTCCCGAAACAGGCTAGATCTAACACCCTGTACAAGGGTTTCTTGCATAGCGAGGCGTTTGGCGTGGAGAGATGGGGTTTGAAAACACCCACACTGGGCTGCACGTGTGTTGTTTGGTAGACGACTGTTCTGTAGATACGGGATCCAAGTACAGCACCTATCCGCGAATGTATGAGTCGACCAGACCGTGAGTTCTTCGTCTCGCTGAGCACGCTCTCTACTCGCCTCACTTCCGCTCAGCTCGGAAACCTCGGCAAGACGGAACGAACCGACGAAGCCGACGATCAGCGTACGTCATCGTGGAGCCAAAAGCTCGAGTTTGAGCTCTGTCACCGCGCGGTCGCAACGGAAAGGCCTCAATTCGATTACTCCCGAGTCTGCATGTGAGCCTTGTCTCTGTCACCGTCAATGCCAATATAGCCATCAACTGCAACAGCCGGAGTCCTGTCACAATGTCACTCAACACAGAGCCCGCTGATCCTGCGGAGCGCAAGCAGCACCATCTCCCGCCCAAGTCCTACGCAGATGCGGCCGAGCAAGGCCTCGACAGTGACGGTTCCATAGACGAAGATTCGATCAAGGAATCACCCCTCGGATGCATGCACGAAACAACAGCGAACCAAGACCATTGGGCGAGGTCCTTGATGAAAGCGACGAGCATTTGCCTCAACCAGCCTCACCCGTGCCAGCGAGGTTACGAAGACCTGTGCCAGGGAAGTCCTACGCAGATGCTGCATCGGATGGCTCGCCCACGAGCACCGGAAGCGGAACTTACCTCCGATATTCCGCGGACGGAACGGGCGAGCAGTATGAGGGGCAGGGTATGGATGAGGCGCCGAGAAGTCCTACGAGAGATTTCAGGAGGGCACACAAGCGTGTTTCCTCAAAGAACATGAACGGTGACAGGAAGGAGGCGAATGAGGGCGCGCAAACCAAGCTGGTATACGAGAAGTTTCACAATGGAGATCGTTTGACGAGCGTCAAGCCGTCTGATGACTACGAGCAGAATCTGAGGCAGGACGAAAGAGAGATGCCGCGGGAGCAGGAGAAAGCATCGTCGAAAGATGAGCTCGTGAGTGGAAAACGGGCAGGGGCAGGATGGGAAAAATCGGCGTGAGTGCGGTTGGATGGATTGGTTCTTTGGGGCATACTTTACTGACGGGGACAACAGCATCCGCTGGGCGCCATTGAACGTGCCGTTGCAGCGTCGTCTGCAGACCGGCATGGTGCTTGCTCACACCCTTAGCATCGCCTTGTTCCTCGCCGCATTCTTTGTGCTCTGCGCCGTACCGCTCCTTTGGCCGCTTCTGTTACCATACCTTCTCTACGTCCTCTTCTCCAAAGCCGGTACATCCGGCACTCTTCAGTATCGCTCCGAACGTTTGCGACGCCTTCCAGTGTGGTCTCTGTTCGCATCATACTTCCCGGCACGTCTCCACAGATCGCAGCCCCTGCCTCCGACGCGCAAATACGTGTTTGGCTATCATCCGCATGGCATTATCAGCCACGGCGCTTTCGCCGCTTTCGCAACAGAGGCGCTGGGTTTCGGCCAACTCTTCCCTGGCATCACCAATACGCTCCTCACCCTCGACTCCAACTTCCGCATTCCACTCTACCGCGACTACGCCCTTCGGCTGGGTCTAGCCTCTGTCTCCCGAGAATCATGCGAAAACCTACTCTCCAAGGGTGGACCCAACGGAGAGGGTATGGGTCGCGCCATTACCATTGTCGTGGGCGGCGCACGCGAGTCTCTGGATGCACAGCCCGGCGCTCTCCGCCTCGTGCTGAAGCGTCGCAAGGGCTTCATCAAGCTCGCGATCCGCACTGGGGCAGATCTGGTACCCGTGCTCGCGTTTGGCGAGAACGAGCTGTACGAACAGTTCGACCCGACGGCGCATCCACGCATCCACAAGTTCCAGCTACTGGTCAAGAAATTCATGGGCTTCACAGTGCCGCTGTTCCACGCCCGAGGCGTCTTCAACTACGACGTGGGCATGATGCCGTACCGTCGACCGTTGAACATCGTCGTGGGCAAGCCCATCATGGTTGAGCGACAGGAGAGACCGGACCAGGCGTACGTTGATGAGATTCACGCACAATATGTGCAAGAGCTGAAGAGGATCTGGGATGAGTGGAAGGACGTGTTTGCGAAACGGAGGACGGGCGAGCTGGAGATAGTGGAGTAGGAGCGGGGTTTTTGCAAAGGATGATTCGGTGCTTGACGAATGTTGAGCCGAGCCCTCACCTTAGGATATCTCACAGTTCATACCTGCTGTACAAGGAAATGTAACGCTACTCCTGTTCGTGTTCCTCGGCATAGGGTTGAGTAGAGTAAGGTAGAGTCAAGCAGAGTAGGGCAGGATAGAATATAGAAGGTTGAGCCATTGCGGATGTGGCTGACACGGTCGCGCAGGTTGCGCCAAGCCCGGCCACTCTACGCGCCTTTCGTGATTAGCGCGGGCGGTTCGCGAAACTGGCGCGTCGCGCCTTCCTCTCATGCACCTTGCAACTTGCACCTTTCTCGTGCATGCACTTTCCCGTCGCAAGCACGACGCACCTTCTGTTCTTGCGTCAGGAGCATTGTGACTGCCATCCCAATACCTCGCTCCAGTTGCAGCTGCTGTTCCAGTAGAACAATAAATGGCCGCTTCCGTGCTTGGAAAGCGGACACGAGGCGCCGAGTCTGCAGGTACGATCAACAAACGCTTCCCGAGCTTGCTACCTGTGTATATATGTGTGTGTACGTACGTGTGTATGCTGACCATGCCACAGGGGTCCAGACTCGTTCCTCGAAGCGTCTTGCAGAGGCTGGCGTGGTGAACGATGAGAACCGCAATCCCTTTGTGACGAGCAGCCCCAGCACCACCTCAGATAGCAGAACAGAGAAGACGGTCATCATTGGCAATGCTCTGAACAAGGGCGCGCAAAGAACACCCAGGCCTCGGAAGCATCCGTCTCCTCAGCACAAGGTCGCTGCTTCCCCCAACACCATCAATGCCCACTTCAAGGTCGCCAAACCCTCCGTTGGAGCCCTCGGGCACGGGCACGGGCACGGGCACGAAAAAGAGAAGGCGCCAGCCGCATCAGCACCGCAAACACCACGACACCGGGACGCGCTTTCCAAGAAGGTCGCCGTCACTCCATCTCACCGCGCTCGCGTCACCGGCGCTCCATTGACGCCAGCGACACCCAGTACGCCCTCTCGCGCCGGTAGTTCCGTGTACAACCAGGCCCGTCAGATCTTCTCAAGGTGCACGAACCCAGACGCTCTTGTGGGGAGAGACGATGAACGCGTAGAACTCTCGGCTTTCGTGTCCGAACGCATCGACTCGGCACTGGGAGGATGCTTGTACATTTCGGGACCACCGGGAACAGGGAAGAGCGCGCTTGTTGGCGAGCTCTGCCAGGCATACGCTGCACGTGATGGCCTCGCTTTCTCAACCATCAACTGCATGAGCATCCGGAACGCGAAAGACTTTGCCTCCACGCTGGCACAAGACCTTGGCCTCGGCGAGGATGCGGCAGCCGAAACGGACTTCAAGATGCTGCAATCGTGCTTCCTGGGAGAGAATGGGGAGGTTCGGAAGCACCTTGTCATCCTCGACGAGATTGACCGTCTCGTGGAGCTGGATCTCAAGCTCCTGTACACTCTCTTCGAATGGTCGATGCAGCCGACCTCCAAGCTCATCCTTATCGGCATCGCCAATGCATTGGACCTCACTGACCGTTTCCTTCCACGGCTGAAGGCTCGCAATCTCAAGCCGCATCTTCTGCCATTCATGCCATACACCGGACCGCAAATCGCGGCCATTATTACCTCCAAGCTGAAGGCTCTTGTCCCGGACTCGGCAACGAACAAAGACCACGTACCGTTCCTGCATCCAGCCGCGATCCTGTTCTGCTCCAAAAAGGTTGCAGCACAGACGGGTGATTTGAGGAAAGCCTTCGACATTTGCAAAGGGCGATCGATATGGCGGAGCAGGAGGCAAAGACAGAGCAGGCCAGACTCACTCTCCAAGAATCTCCCTCAAAAACACCACTGATGGAGAACATCAATCTCTCCTCCCCGCCGGTCCAGCGTACACCATCCAAACTTCCACGTCAAGCAAAGCTCGCATCCAGCATCGGCCACCTCACTGTGGAGACAGCACCACGGGCGACCATCGCTCACATGGCCAAAGTGACAGCCCTCGTCTTCAGCAACGGCACAAGCCAGCGCCTACAGTCCCTAAACCTGCAACAAAAAGCCGTCCTCTGCGCCCTCTCCGCGTCCGAGGAACGCCGCCGCGACTCGCCCTCCACCACCACCAACAACAACAACAACAACATGACCGCCACGCCCTCCAAGACGGCCAACGCCGCACCGACCGTCAAACAGCTCTTCGAAGCCTACACTCTCCTCTGCAAGCGCGAGAACCTGCTCCACCCGCTCACGAGCGTCGAGTTCAGAGACGTCGTCGCCGGACTGGAGACGCTGTCGCTCGTCTCGCCCGTCGAGGGCAGGAACGGCTCCTTCGCCGTGCCCATCACCCCGACCAAGACGCCCGGCAGGAAGGCCAGGGCCGGCTTCGCCGTCGGTGCCGCGCCGGGTGACGAGAGGAGATTGGCCAGCTGTGTCGGCTTCAAGGAGTTGGCCGACGGCCTGCAGGGACCGGGCAGTGAGATTTTGAAGGAGATTTTGGAGGGTGACGCGCTTTTGTAAAGGGTGGGGGTGGAACGGAAGACTGTGTGTGCAAGCCTTGCTTGGGCCTTGAGTTGTACTGCTGGAGAGCTATGTATCGGTTTGGGGTGGATTCTCTTTCCAAATTTCGGTTTCCGGATGCGGCTGAGATGCGTCAGGTTGGATGGATAGGAATGCTCTCTGCTTGCCCCCCCGTCTTTGGACACTGAGATATACCCGTTCAAATGCATACGTTTGCAAAAACCGGTCTAAGATTATAATAGCACGCGGCCCCCATTGTTTACAACCGTGCGCTTTTAGTAATATCATCGACAATCAGTTTGCCCCCAGAACCTTGGGGGCGGCCGCCATCTCACTTTACAATTCATCCGTTTCGTCTGTACATGCAGCTAACTTTTTGTCTTTCCATCATGATCTATCAAAAGGAGGAGGCTTCACCCACATGCTTTCATACGAATCATTCCGGTAGTTGGGGGCATCATCCACCTCACACTCCACATCCCACATCGCGCACCTTCGCCAGCTCCGTATCTTCGTCCTCATCGTTCACTCAACAACCCGCGACTTACTCACCCACAGGTGATGCGAACGATTACGGGCAGCATCGTCTTGCCTGCCCTTCAAGACCCCGCCTCGACTAGGGATTGAAGAACGTGCATTTAGGCTTTGTTGGCGGGGAAGGCGTTCTTCTCCGCCCTCTTGGACGCGGCGAGGGCGCCAGAGAGGTTGTACTGGCTGTCGATGCCCTCGATGCGGTGGGTGGAGTTGATGTTCTTGACCATGGTGAGCTGCCAGCAGGTAGCGCTTCCCTGGCGGGAGATGATGGTTGAGTAGGCCAGGAAGTACTCCCAGATCTGTTGTTATTGCATTGTTAGCGTGTGAGTTATACGGATATGGAACAGAAGGTGAAGGGGAAGAAGGGAGAGAGGGATGGTGATGGGGGGGGTGACTTACGCGGAACCATCTCTTGCCGTACTTGGCCTCGACCTTCTCGCGGTTACCCATCCAGTTGCGGTACCAGCGCCAAAGAGTGGCGCTGTAGTGCACACCGATAGTGTCGACGTGCTTGATCTCGAATCCAGCGCCCTCGAGCGAATCGATGAAGAAGCCAAGAGGGGTCGATGCGTCGGCGCCGGGGAAGATGTACTTGTTCATGAACAGACCCCAGATGAGATCCTCATACTGCCAGGACTTACGGAGACCCGCGATCTGGAGGAAGAACACACCATCATCGTCTAGCATTTCATAGACCTGAGACAGGAAGGAACCGAAGTGGCGTACACCGACGTGCTCTGCCATCTCAAGACAAGTGATCTTGTGGTAACCACCCTGAGGCACAGGGATGTCGCGGTAGTCCATGCAGAGGATGCGACTCTGTTCCTCGGGAACGCCAACACGGCGGAGTCCAGCGTTACCCCAGGCGGTCTGGTTGCGACCGAGCGTGACACCGGTGGTCTGAGCACCGTAATTTGCACTCGCGAACTTGGCCAGAGTACCCCAGCCGCATCCTATATCAAGCAGGCGCTCGCCAGCTTTGAGGCCGATCTTCTCACACACAATGGCGAGCTTGTTGTCCTGCAGCTGCTCCAGCGATTCTTCCGCATTGATATCCGAGATGATACCGGAAGTATAGATCATGCGAGGACCAAGGAACCAGCCGTAGAAGTCGTCGCCACGGTCATAGTGGTCGCGCACCTGTTCCTCGTCCTGCGACCGAGTGTGCATGATCACCTCGGGCATCATGCCCGTCAGGAAGAACCAGAACAGCGACAGCGTGAAGCGGAAGTTGGCCCAGTCGTGGCGGTACTCCATGACCTCGAGCGCGTCGCCGTTGAAGTCGACGTCTCCGTCAAAGTACATCTCGTGGAAGGTCTCCATGGGGATCTTGCTGCGTCCGTGGTACTTTTGACGGTCCGACTCCTTGTGGAAAGTAAGGTAGTGTTCGATCGGTGCACCGGGGTATCTGGCCTTCTCATTCTTGCGAGGCGTGTAGCCGGAAGCAACGGTCCAGAAAACCATAAGAATTGGAATGGCGCTCAAGAGAGCGAAGAAGACCCATGTCTTGAATCCTCCACCAATCTTGTATGTGAAGTAGGCGGGGATCAGGACGAGGAGGGAGATGAGGAGGACATTGTTGAAAGACTCGCTGCCGGCAGCATCTGCTGGGAGAGGGGCGTTCTTGATCGCCGGGTACTGTCGTGTCGTGTGAGCCCGATAGCTCTCCGATAGCTCTCCGATATACATGTAGATGTGTGGACTTACAGCGGTACTTCGCACACCGTACTTTCGCGATTCTGGCTCTGGTTTTGCTGCAGGAGGAGTGTCAATGAAGTCGAACGCCTCCTCGATTGGCTTCGAGGCCTCCGGCTTGATGTCAGCCATTTCGATATGGACAAAGTATTACACAGTATACAATTGCTGTGTCGCGAAATTTATTATTGTTCGGGAGACGCGATGGTTTTGTGTATCGCCAAGCCTCTCCTGCATGCGTGTTCTCTCCGCGTTTTGGTGGGCCCTCACCGAAAACCTCATCCTCACCCTACATTCAGGGGTTATACACCGTACTAACCCTCGTCCCTGCAAATGTCTTATCTCAATTGCTGACGCACGCCGGCTAGCCAAGTACAGCAAGATCAAGTTCGAAACCCCATATCGCCAGAACCATCTGTCCAGCGCATTCGTTCAGCAAACACCCTTCATCTCACTCCGAGTTGATCCCGCAACTATTGCTTCTCAGTGCCTCCAATTGCAGCTTCCGGCTCAAGCGTCTCCTCATCCGCCGTCTCTGCCATGTGGTCATCTTGCGGAGCATCGCCTTCGTTCCCTCCTAACTCACTTGCTTCGTCGAACTCCGCCTGCCGAGATTCGGCATCGATGGCGGTCATTCTGACAATGAACTCCCGTTGCAGTTCCTTGAGCCAGCTTCTCAGCGTTTCGCCCTCCATAGCGCCGTTGTACGCCTGCACCAGCTGCTCCTTGAGGTTGAGGACGAGCTTTCTTCTTCGTGACTGTACAACCGCCAAGGAGGTCTTCTTACGCTTCTTCATTTGCTGTTCAAGCTTAGTCGCTACCTTTGTGGCGTGCTCGAGCATGTCAGCTGGCAGAGGCAACACCTTGGCGAGAGCCAGGCCATAATGCTCTTCCGTCTCAACACCCTCCGTAATCTTATAGAGCATCGTCATGGTGTCCGCTTCGCTCAGATCAACAGCCAGGTGGAGGTTGATCACACCGTTGCGTTCTGACATGATGTTGGCTAGGTCGCGAAAGTGGGTGGCAAACCATACTAGCGCATGGCTGTCAACCAACGCTTCTGCAATGGCTAGAGCTATCGCCAGTCCATCCCTTGTACTAGTTCCGCGCCCGAGCTGTGATCGATCAGTGTGCTGCTTTAGAAGGCGTGGGAGGGGATCCAACATGCCTCATCAATAATGACCAGACTGTGTCTGTTGACGTTACGCAGTATGAACGCAATTTCTCTCATCTCCGCAGCAAAGGTGGAGATGTTGGCTTCTATGCTGTCGTCTGTCGACACCCGTGCAAAGATTTGCCGAACGATTGGCAAGGATGCATACTGGGCGGGAACAAAACTTCCAATCTGCGCCATGACCGACATGAGCGCAACGGAACGAATGTAGGTGCTTTTGCCGCTCATGTTGCAACCGGTGATGATCTGGAACCGGTGCTGTTGTGTCGCATATACATCGTTCGGAACGAACTTGGCGGATTGCACCTTCTCTCTGATGGGATGTCGACCGGCTTTTATTGCCAGTGTATCTGTCAGCCTAGGTCTTGCATACTCTTGGCTTGTAACCAGCTGAGCGAAGGAGGAAATCATGTCAAGCATGGCAAGTCCCTCACAAATCTTGAAAAGGGTTGGTATGGAGCCTCTGACATTTTCGATCAATTCTTGTACCGCTTTGCTGCTCATCAGCATGACTTCTTCATGGGCGTTGATTACCCTTCGATTGTGCTTCATCAGTTCCAGTGTCTGGCACTCGACATTGTTCTTCTTGCGGAAAACGTTGATGAAGACAGGCGGGAGATCTCTCTCCTCAAGCTCGGAAGCAGGTAACCGGATGTAGTACTGGCGAGCATTCTCGTACCTGAGATCGAGCGGTAAGTCATGCGTCTCTCCAAGTTCCTCAACGAGTCGACCCAGGTCAGCTGTAGCCTCTGCGTACGTCTGACGAGCAACATCTAGGAGACCGTTGACGCCAGACTTGACAGCATAAGTACGTTGGTTGCGAAGATCGATCGGTTGCTTAGCATATGTGACGTCCTCATTGATGACGCTGTCGATGAGCTCCATCACCGGATCCACGTTCTTCGGAGCACAAAGCTGACGGATTTCCTTGAGCATCGCACACTTCGCCCCGCTCAATGCTTCAAAGACAGGCTTTATGATGACCACAAACTGCTTAAGCATGATAATGTTGTTGATGGATTGCTCGAGATATTGCAACGGGCCTTGGGTGGGCACCACGATGAGGGCTGTTAGAACTCTGTCAACATCCAGAGATGCTTTGAGTGCTTGCCTTGTAGCAAAGAACATCTCTTCCTTCGTCGTAAGCTCCTCCAAAGCATCATAGCGTGTGTTCAATGTCGTATGGTCTGTCAAGGGCTGCAGGATGTTGCTGCGAAGGAGTCTGGACCCCATCGGCGTCACCGTTTCGTTCAAAAGACCGAACAGACAGTCCCTTGATTTTGGATTCTGCAAGTTCTGAATAAGCTCCATTGAATGAGTGGTGGAAACGTCAATCATCATCGAGCCCTCGGAGGCTTCGTATTTCATCCTCAACGAGTTGAAAGAAAAGGTCCGCATGAGCACCAACTCGATGTATTTCATAGCCTTGAACTAGTTAGCCTTCTGAATGCATGTCAGATTGGAAGCTGCACACAGCTGCGAAGCAACAAACTGCGAAATAGTTGCCGCTGATGGAGATTTTGATCGCTTCTCGATCCTCAGGAAGCGCGAGCTGCTGTATGTAGTCCAAGCCTGTGGTTTCCGCAAAGTATCGACGGTCTACAAGAGACAACTTGCTGTTGATGTCGACCAGGTTCTCTTCGATGATGGAGAAAAGCTTCGACGTCGGATTCGCCGCCGTGTTGACGATGAGAATGTCCGACGGGCTAAACACCATCAGTTTATGAATGGTGCGGACGTAAGTCTGGCTGTCCGATATCTGGCTCAGAACAGCTTCACCAGTTTCCAGGTTGACGAACGCAAGGCCGACTGTGGGTGAGACGCCACGAGATTCGCTGACTGCGCAAACGATCTGCTGTGCTTCGACACCTAGTATCGAGACAGCAGTTCTGGGCCGAGCTGTTGCATGCCGTTGGCGTCCTGTCTGAGGGCATCCAGGCGTGGTCGTCGTATCCTCGTACGACGTGTAAGGCAGATAAGACGTTATGCCGGTCGTCGTTGTGTGTGACGCGGAGGAGAACGTCGTCCGGCGACGAGACACCATGTTATCGATGGGAAACCGAATTGATGCTCTGCGAATCAGGAAGGACGGAGGAAGAAGCGGAAAAGCTGGGGTTAGAATGTCTGTCTAACCGTTGTGGGCGTTCCTACTCTATCGGGAAAGCGCGTCCCTGGCCGTGACCGCATGCCATGTCGTCGGTTGCAGAACGTCGAGATCTTTGGGAAACCACAGCAGGGAGAGGGAGAGTGATGGTGAGGTCTGCGACATACACCTGCTTACCGCAAGACAAGGCCTAGAGTAGACCGGGTTTCCATGCCTCGATCCGTGACGGTCTGAAACTGATTTGTAGTATCCTTTGGCATTGCCTTGCATTCCTTCCAGTGGCAGAGGGTTGGGCATGCACACGGCTGAGCCATGGTATCTAATGAGCTGTGATCCGAGAGTTCTGGACACGGGCCCTCCTCCATCGGCCGTACACAACGCATTTTATATATTGTACGCTTGCGATGTCTCCTTGACCTAGCACACAGCGAGACGCGCAAATGAGCAATTGTTCCTAACCCAACAGGCAGACCGACAGATAACAATTTGTGCTGGCGAGTATTGGCGGGCTAGAATCGACATCTGGGCTGTCTTCATAAGTTGAAGTAGCAATTGCACGACAGAAGATAGTTGGGTCCGCTAGACAGATGTCGACGTTGAGTGCTCTTTACATGGCTTACTAATCACCGCACTAGGGCTCACCCTCTTTGATGATGCCTCAAGGTGTTCTACACATGCACGTTGGCATACAGAAAATGGTTTGTCAGTAGGATACAGAGCCCTGTTTGTGGGCAACTCAGATACGTTGGTTGCAATACTCTTCGTGGTCTCGAGGTATTGCCTGTCGCGTAGTTGTGAGACATGCCAACACATACGCTCGCAAAAGAGGTCTGTTCAGAAGGAATGCATTTGGGGCAGGCTATAGCGTAGTACTACTCTTCTGGAAAGAAAAATCCTGAACGCTTATTCTCTGTCAATCTCGCTGTGGTTTTAGGAACACGTGCTTTATGCGCTCAGTGCGAGTCCCGTCCACGGGTTTATTGTTTCTCAGGAACCGCACCATCCACAACAGCCATAGGCCCAGCGTTGCCGCCATCAGTCGAGCCATTGAGCAGAGCAACAGCTGAGATGACATCGGCAGGCTCAAGTAGATGCCAGCTGGCCAGTGTCTGCTTGCTGCTCGCGCCTACGGTAACGGAGAAGACGTGCTCAGTGGGCAACTTGGAGTTCCGTAGGGACTTGAACATGTCTGTGATACTTGTCAGCAATGCCCCACTAGACATCCTGGGGGAGATCCCAAACTTACCTTCGTCTGTGAAGTCGTCACCGAGACACAACACAAACTCCAAAGGCTCGGATGCGTCTTTGTTGTAATCGACCACCAGCCTTTTTGCAATCTCACCCTTGTTGACAAACTTCGGCCTGACTTCCAGGTTGGCTTTGCCAGGCATAATCTCCACATCCCACTTCTTTCCAACCGTGGCCTCGAGCTGCTTCTTGCACTCCCTCGCCTGGAAGGCGCCATACTCCGGATCCGCACGACGGTAATGCCACGTCAGCGCGATCTTCTTGCGCTCGATAAAGCTGCCCTGTGTGCGCTCGGTGTACTGCTGGAAGACGTCCATAACATGCTTCTGCCACGACATGTCTTCCTTCTCCGTAAGGTTCTCCCATGAGTCGCTCTTTGGCGGGCGCATGAAGCTGCCGTGTTCGGCTGAGAGACCTAGCTCGGTAATGTGGCCCATCCATTCCTCGAGGAAAGCTTGATCGCGGCCGCTGATGATCCAGACGTTGTTTCGCGGGTCGGCGGCCAGCGTCTTCAATGTGCGGATCACACGGTCAGATGGGATGGCTGCTTGTGGATCCTTGACGATCGGTGTCAAGGTTCCATCGTAGTCGAACATGAACAAGCGCTTGCCGGCAGAACGGTATTGAGAGAGCAGTTTGGCCCGGTCGAGGGCCGGTGTGGCGAATGACTGATTGAAAGACGCGAGGTTGGTCAGCAAACGCTTGATGTAGTTGCTCGTCCAGGCTTGAATAGTGTTCGTCGTGACGTGCTTGTAGAGCTTCTGGTGAGCTGCCTGCTTCTCCTCCGTAGACATTGTCAAAGCGTGATAGATCTCATCAGCTGTACCGCCAAGGTCCCATGGGTTGATGTGAATGGCGTTTCCTAAACTGCCTGCAGTACCGGAAAATTCAGAAAGAATGAGTGGTCCTTGCTTGTCCTTCTGGGAGATGATGTATTCCAGGCTGGTTGTATTCATGCCATCACGCACACTGGTGATCAAGCCAACGTCTGCAATACGGAGCAAAGCAAAGTACTCCTCACGGGACAGGTATTGCGGGTAGTGCTGTACCGGGGTGAAGCTCAAAGAGCCGTAAACACCGTTGATCCTAGCGACAAGATCGCTGATCTTGTTTGCAGTCTTGTCCTCTCCCTCATCCTTATCCTCGATGCTAGTAGGGCTGGTGACCTGGATCAAGACGACATTATCATGCCATTCAGGATGACGTTCGAGGAAGATCTCATATGCCTGCAGTTTTTGGGCGACACCTCGAACCGAATCAAGACGGTCACGGCCCACAATGATCTTTTTGCCTGCGTATAGCTCCTGTATACCCTTGATCTTCTCGTCCACCGCAGGATCCTCGAAGGCCATAAGGTGCGTCGCAGATGCGTTGATGCCGATGGGGAACACCTCGACCGCAACATGGGCACCATATGCGTCAACGCCATTGGCCGAAGAATCGAAGCCGAGTATCCTCGTGCAACACGATGAGAAGTGGCGGGAATAACTGTAGGCCTGGAAACCGATCATGTTGGCGCCAAGCACGCCCTCAAGTATGTCTTTTCTCCTAGTCAAGCACCGGTAAAACTCGCTGCTGGGGAAGGGCACGTGCAGGAAGAAGCCCACGTAGATACTCGGTACTCTCTGCCGAAGTAGACCAGGGAGCAGCAGAAGATGGTAATCATGGACAATGATCACATCACCCACATGGTATTCTTCAAGGATCTTGTCGGCAAAGGCCTTGTTCAGGCGATAGTAGTCTGCCCACCACGTCTTGATAGCGCGACCATCTGTCGGCTCGTTCTGCTTATAGTGGAAAAGGGTGTACAGTTCGTGTTCAGCATATTTGCGCCATTTTGCTTGATCTCTGAATGCGGCAACATTGCCGTCCTCGTCAAGTTCGTCCGGCAACCACACTGGCACGATTTTGCCGCCATGGTCACGCTCAAGCTGCCTGTCCAGACGCTCACGATCCGCACGAGGGATCTTGATGCCTTCAGATTGTACGCCTGGTTCAACAGGCTTAGTGTGAGAGTTGACTGGAATAGGCGCGGACGCTTTGTTTAGTGGAGTGACGCCCATGGTATGCAGATCCGAGGAATCCGCAGTAGGTTGGAATGCCTGTGCCGAGTTGATCTCACCGGTCCAACCAACTAAGGTGTGGTTCCATGGCGATGAGCTGGATGCAAGATAAGAAAAGGAATCGAAAAGTGCGGAAGTGCCACGTCTGGACGACAACTGCCACTCGTTACCCTCCCCTGCATACCCGATGCTGTAGGGGACCGCGAATGCAGCGCTGATGATGGTGCCACTCAAGTTCAGGTTCGGATGAGCTGCTCTCGGATCCACGTCTGCAAGGTCTGGGTGCTGCTGGCGCTCCCCAGTCAGACTCAAACGGCGTAGCAGCTCCTCTCCTGATCGGGCGCCCTTGGCAGCTTCCGATGGAGACGTCGGCCGAGCAGAAGGGACACTCGGCAGGCCAACGCCGACATTTGCGTTCCATTGAGGGCCGGCTGTACCCTGTGAAGGCTGGAATTCCGGCTGCGAGCTGGGCTCGCTCTGGTCGCGGTTCTGGCCAAAGTAGGTGCTGCGGTCCTGTTCGAAATCGGGGGTCACGACGGATTGTTTCATTGTATTGGACTCGGCCAACACAGGGTTTATAGAGAAAGTACGGTCATTTTGAGGCCGTCTTTGGGACATGATGGCGACTGCGCGTGTAGCAGGACTGGGATAGAGTGAGTTGCAAATGAGCGTTCTAGGTATATCATCAATGTTAGTGGCGTAAGCGCGGCGCAAGCTTAGACAAGTCAGAAAGACGTTGCAGGGATAGAGGCATAAGCCCGCAGGCCAGATTTGCGTAATGGCAATATTCTTCAGCAAGCTTTGGAGGGCTGTTTGGAGAAGTCGGCATGGCTCACCTCTATGCAGTTGCGATTTGCGAGAAGCTCAGTGGCTGGAAGTAGCCGGGGAAGGAGAGGGATCAGCAGCAGTGTTCCGGAATAGGCGGACGTGGGGGTTACAGTAGGTGGTAAGGATAAGGCTAAGGGTAAGGTCTGCTGCAGAGCAAGGCCAGTAAAGCCAGATCAACGGAAGGACGGATCAATTTGAGAAGACAGTTGCCTTCCCACAAGGTTTAAAATCAGGGTTGAGTCGAGTCGGGCTAGGATGACATGCTTGCCAGCGTTGTTGAGGTTGAAGATTTTGGACGATATGACGGCCAAACAACGTCAGTAAGCCAGCCAGTTGCTCGGTGTGTCCAGCGCTCCGCTCCGCTCCGCCATCAGCCCTACATCCGCGACCGTTCACCGCCAACAGCCTTCCAATACATGTACATGTAGGATTCGACTCGAGATTTGGGATACAGAATCAATCCATTCAATCGTCCATAGAGTTCTACTATGTCCCAAACAGGTGCTTTTGTGCCACCATCGAGGACTCGACTTAACCCACCCGTCTTGACCCACCTACCCGTCAACGATAGCACATGCATTGGTATCGTTATCGGCTTTTTGGCTGCATGAATCGGCGTCGACATCGAACAGAAGACGCGCTTTCAAGGAGTTTTCCAGGCTAGTTCTTCTACACTACTCTCTCTTCAACGCAGCCGCAGCCGCCATCTCTCTGGTCGTCTCTATCTCCCACTCAAACTCCTTCAGCGCCCGCAGCTCACTCCCCACAAACAGACCTCCCATCAAACCATCGATCACGCCCGCGCTCAACCCCAACGTACTCAACAGCATGAGCAAGAACGCCACGAAGTTTCTCGGGCTCCACCACGTGGCCACGAGACAGCCGATAGAGATGCAGATCTCGGTCCCGAAATGATACAATCGCAATCGCCGTTGTTTCCGCTCGCGGAGGACGTATTTCTGGATCATGGCCATGATTTCATCGTATGTTTCGAGAGGCAGGAACGCAGGCGGTTGCGACTGTGCGGTGGCGAGGGTACGAGTACTGTCTGCTTTGCTCGAGGGGCTGCTTGCAACGTCCTGCTGTGGGGCTGATGATGGCATTCGCCTGAGCGTAGTCTCGACGGAAAAGTGGTCGCTAAGCGAGCAATGCAGCGTCGAGTGTCGTTCCAACATGCCTACGTTGACGCTTTCCACTGTCCAATCCGCGCACCCGGAAGCTGGATCTCCGCCAAAGAATACGTAGTCCAATCGCTTGGCCTTGGGGTCCGGTTTTTTCCGTCCACGTGCACTTCCTCTCCCTTGTCCAGCTGTTTCTGCTGCCCCTTGTTCCACCTCCAGGTATTGTACCGACTGTCGCACGTAGTGCCGTGCTCTGCCAAACACTCGTCTGCGCTGGGAACGGGCCTTCCACGTGCTCTTTCCGCCTTACTCTCTGCGCTGCCAATAGCCGAGTCTGGATGGATTATTCGCCAGACGTCTTTGACCGGGCTATGTGTTTCGATCAAGCGATGTGCGAGCGAGAGAGGGATCATGTTGAAGTCTCCAAGGCCCAGAACCAGATGTCCACGCTCAGCGGCGTGGCGCATCAATCTGGCGATCTCCCAGGCCTGAGCTGTGCGGTGGCAGATGTAGGAATCGTTCGGTTCGCCTTCGTATGGGGCGTGTAGCTGTCGACGGATCGAAATCAGCCTGGCAATGCACGGCGCCGGTGTGATCAGTTGGGTAGCTTACGTGTGTACAGAACACCTCGACCACATCCTTCTTGCCAGGTCCGATGCGTATCCTCGCACAAGCGACTCCTTTGCCCACGAACCAATCTCCCCTGTAGAAGGCTGCCGGTCGTCCATTCAGTGGATATCTCACCATACTACTCTCTTCGATGGGCCACTTGCTCAATATTGCCAGACCGCCACCAAAAATTCCACTAAAGTAGTATTTCCCATACGGCAAGATATGCTTCGTCCGCTCACGAATGGCTAGGTAGTCCTGTTGGGTCCAACACTCCTGCAGTCCGACAATTGATGGCTGGGGATCCGCATTGGCGATCTGAGTCCCGATCTCTGAAAGCCGCTCGTGTCGGTGCTTGGATATGTATTTGAGGCCCCAGCAGTTGAGTGAGATAATACGGAGAGAGGTGGGCAGCTCCAGGGGAGAAGTGTGGCGCTGAGGCGTTTGCATGCCGTCCAGCGGGAGTGCTTCTTCGAGTGCTCTTTCAGTTGCCTGGGCCGATTTAACGGGCGCAGATGTCATCAGTTAAACAGCAAGAGCGTTGGCTTGGGGAGTGGAGACGGAGTGAGTAGAGTGAAAGGCAGCGCTCAGACTGTTTCACAGGTGGAATTCATCTCGTCTCCAATTGAGCTGATGTCATGCGGAGAAGTGTATGCAATCAGCAAAGGGTCCGAGAAAAGGTTCATAGAAACGAGAAGGACTCGATCATAGTACTTTGGAATCATAGTACTCTAGAGATTTGTGTCAGCAGTGCAAATGATCACGGTTAAACATATAGCTTCGGCCGGGCTTTTCACCTGCACACATGTTTCGTAGAAACCAGTCCAAGGTCAAGGCAAGGATTACCGTATTGTACAGGAGACGCGCTTTTTCAAGCCTCGAACGCCGATCAGGCACGCCTTCCCTTTTTGGCTACGCTTCTTCCCCACGTCGCGTCGCTCCTCTCAAAAACTGTCTACTGCAACATACTGTGCCAACATGACCATCTCGACCTCTCCCGAAGCAGACTCAAGAAGACCTTCGCCCAAGAGGAAACGATCAGACTCAGAGGTTTCGCACGACGAACGCGCACCGACCTCTCGTTCCCGAGTCGCATCCCGCCCGGCCCGTAGCCCGCCTACAGGCCTCGATGGGAACCACGATACAGATGCCGAGCACCGCTATGCTTACGAAGACGACTCGGACGTAGACCAGAACCGCACTGGCTCGCATTCGCCTGCTGAAGAAGATGGGGATCTTCCACCAGCAGCTCCGGCCAGGCCAATATCGCTACACTACAAACTACACATGACATTACGAGGGCATAAGAGAGGGGTTGCACAAGTCAAGTTCTCGCCTAATGGAAGACACATCGCTAGTTGCTGTAAGCATGGAGTTCGCGTGCAGAGTATAACACGTAAGCTGATGATTTTCGCAGCCGCAGACTGCACGATCAAGATCTGGGACGCAAAGACAGGCGTTCTGGTGTACAATCTCGAGGGACACCTAGCGGGTATTTCAACCATTACGTGGAATCCGGACTCGACAGTGCTGGCCTCCGGCTCAGACGACAAGTCTATACGATTGTGGGATATCAAAACTGTGCGTCCCTCTAGCCGTGTCACACACTTGCACAGTGCTGATGTGCGCCCTAGGGCAAATGTTTACCGACACCATTGATCGGCCACCACAACTACGTCTACAGCTTGGCATTCTCACCGAAAGGCAACATGCTGGTTAGCGGCTCGTACGATGAGGCGGTGTTTCTTTGGGATGTACGTACAGCACGCGTTATGCGATCATTACCAGCGCATTCGGATCCTGTCTCTGGGGTGGACTTTGTCAGAGACGGCACTCTCGTCGCATCTTGTTCCAGTGACGGCCTGATGTAAGTATCGGGGTTGTGCATTGCCAAGCTACCTGTCGTGGACAGTTTTTCGCTAACCGTACGCAGCCGCATCTGGGATTCAGGCACAGGCCAGTGTCTGAAAACTCTCGTCCACGAGGACAACGCGCCGGTTACTTCGGTTAGCTTCTCACCAAATGGCAAGTTCGTGCTTGCCACGACCCTAGATTCATGCGTACGGTTGTGGAATTATGTCGAAGGCCGCTGCGTCAAAACTTACCAGGGCCACCGCAATCAAAAATACAGCATCAATGCTTGCTTTGGCACCTACGGTCCTGCGACAAGCGTATCGGGGGATGAAGAGGCTCAGCCAAAGTGGGCATTCGCGGCTTGTGGTGACGAGGGTGGCAGAACAATCATCTGGGACGTCAGCACGAAAGACGTGCTTCAGGTGCTTGAAGGCCATGAAGGAGCAGTGTTAGGAGTGCACACGAGCCCAAGCAACGATGCTATAGTGACTTGTGGGCTTGACGGAACCATCAAGATCTGGAGGATAGCTAAGCCGGTCGATGGCGAGGGCGGTTAGAGGTAGAACCATAGCACTGGGAGACAGAAATCTTCACCGGTGCAGAATCTCTCGGCGACTTGGGTGTAATCCACAGGCTCATACTAGTTGTTTTGAGCCCGCATGAATATCCAAATTGTCTTCACTGTAGTTTCACTTCACATGAATAAGCGCGTAGGCTTGACGGAACGGGAAAGCGGCAGAAGTCGGCCTTATCGATTGTGCGCGTCACTTCCGCTACCGCTTCCAATGTCCGCCTACCTGCCTTGAGCATACGAACACGTCCAACTGTCACCGCACGCGTACAACCTACAACGCTGTCTTGCGACCTTACAACCCTCACTATCTGCGCACGAGCAACTGAAACATATAAGTTGTTTTCTTCGCGCCGTGTTCCCTCGACCTCGGCCTCACACCTCAGCTCGTTAGCTACCAGTCGCCATCATGGCTGACCTTCTGGACTTTCTGCACTCCGAACCGCTCTTCGACCCAGTCAATGACACGGACAAAGAATTCGATCAGAATATTCGCCGATTTGCGTCGCAACTGAAGAAATACCCGAACAAGAGCTTTGTTGGAGAGATCAATGGCCAAAGCATACTCATGGTAAGCGGGGCAAAGACCCGCAGGCCTGTTAGCATCGTGTCTGATGCGTGGACAGTACCTAGATCCTTCCAAGAACACGATTGGATACCTCCACGTCCTACTTGCGTACGTCGACCGTGTTAAAAGACTCAAACTCTTCCAGACGAACTCCTTGTCCAAGTATCGCTATTCCTGGAATCATTCGATCCTGTGCAGGCGCGTTATGTCGGAGAAGAATGGAGGACGCTGTTGGTCAACATGATAAGCGTTTCCGACCGGAATGGCACTGTAAGTCTGTATGCAGGCGTCCAACCTGTGCAATCTGACATGGAACAGGCTGCGCAAGCTATCCACCCTATTCGGACCGCCATACTACGTATGGACCCTTCTAGCAGCACCTTCACTACCAATCACCTTTACTTCCTCCGTATGTGCCTCAATGCGGGCATGCCCCGGCAGACACTACCCATTCTCGACAAAGACATCTACAGCTTTCCAGCCCAATCGCCGAAAGGAGTAGACGAGCGATATCCCTGCAGTGACCACGAAGTCAGCTGCAACTACATTACAAAGAACTCTGGAATTTCAGAACAAATCACGCCAATGCAAGTTCAGGAATATTACCTGCTGGGTGCGCACGTGTACATCGGTGTTCGACAGTATGAAAGAGCGAGGCTGTTCCTTGAGCTGGTGTTGTCATCGCCCACCCAACACGTTGCGACACCGATGATGGTCGAGGCCTACAAGAAGCTAATCCTGGTGGGCCTACTGTCACAGGGAGCCACATTCAAGCTTCCTGGAACAATCGACCATGGTACGCTACGCACCGTGCAGCAGCTGTCGCGCGCCTATGAAGCCCTTGCGGACGCGTTTAAGAATCGTGACTTCGTAAAATTCCATGCCGAAACCGATACTGGTATCGCAATCTGGCGCGAGGACGGCAACCAAGGCATCGTAAACGAAGTTGCGGAGGCATTGAACCGCTCTCGGATCAAGGATCTTCAGAAAACATACTCTGCCCTCCCACTCGAGCGAGTTGCGATACATCTCAGTCTCTCCCAGGACAGTACTATGAGGTTGCTCACCGCCATGATCCAGCAAAATCACATTAGCGCTACCATCACGCTACCGACAGCCTCGCAACCAAACCCCGCCAACGGCACCTCTCCTTCCGCAGTTCTCCGCTTCGTACCATCCGCCTCCGCGAACGGCAACGTTTTGACTGAGGAAGCGCTGCTTCAATCTAGGGTCGAGATGATCAAGCATCTGAACGCGCAGCTGAAAGAGGCCGATCGCAAATTGAGCCTTACGAAAGAGTATATCGACTGGAAGAAGCGAAACCAGAAGGCCGATCCCGGAGACCGCATGGATACCAGCCTGGACATGCCGGGGGTTATGGCGAGGACGAGGATATGATGAGTGATGTCTAGATTTATGGACGAGGTAGGTGTGGCATGGTAGATGGTGTTTCTGATTTGACATGTGGCATCGCTGGGGGATGGCTTCGAAGCGCTCGGAGCTGTCCATGGCGTAATGAGCATAGCGTTGAGCGTACGATATCACTAAGCTTCTTCTAGCTGCGGCTTAGCACATGCGAATACGAAAACGTTACAATTATGCCATCAATTAGCCCGCAGGCTCTCCTTACTATTTGGCCCCTGGTTGTTAACTTGTATCAAATACGCCACGAAGCACGTTCCCCTCACACATCCCTATCAAAAACATCAACACTGGTAACAAACGCCGGCACGGTCGTCGGATCCAGCAACACCAGCTTGACCGTCGAGTTCTCGGCCAACGAGACCTGGATCGGCGCATCGAAATACGCATCCTCGCTCCTCGTCGACTCCAACAAAGCAGCCCCTGGCTCACACCATCGACAAACACCTCCACGGTCTTCCACGCCTGCTTGCCCCCGCTGTACGCATACTTCAGACTCAGGACCTTTGCGCCCGCGGAGCGCGTCCAGGCGAAGCTGATTGAGCTGGTGCTGTTCAGCGTTGCGGTCTTGCCGCTGCTGCAGGAGGTGCAGGAAGAAACTGCGGAATCGGTGAAATCGTCAGTCGGGACGGTTGTGTATGGGAGATCGGCCCAGGTGCCCGCTGAGACGTCGAGGCTCCAGCCTTGGGTCCGGTGGAGTGAGAGCCCGCTGCCGTTGTAGATGACGGGGTAGAAGGAGTAGGTCGATGCGCCGAGGTTGGGCGCGTTCCAGTGGTCGCCGTAGTAGAGGTATACGGTGCCTTTGCTGCCGGTGATGGTGATGTCGTACGCGTTTTGAGTGTTGTAGGCGTATGTGTTGGCGGGCGACAGCAGCACGGGGTCGGACCAAGGGCCGCTGAGCGAGGCTGCGCTCATGTAGAAGTTGTCTGTGGGCGTCCAGCCGTCCTGTCTCGAGTAAAGAAGGTAGTAAGTGCCGTCGATCTTGAAGACACCGGGCGCTTCCCAGAAGACTTGGGTCCAAGTGTAGAGCATTGTGTCGACGTTGTAGTAGTCGGCATCCAGAGATGCGAGTTTCAGGTCCGCGTTGCCGTCCGATGCGAATATGAGGTAGGCGGCGCCGTCGGTGTCTTTCCAGACTGTCATGTCGCGGCTGTCGGTTCCGAAGGGCTTGAAGGAACCTTTCCAGATGTAGTCTCCATCCACCGTCTTGGAGGTGGCTACGCCGACCTAGGTACATGTCTTGTCAGCAGAGGAATTGGGAGAGAGGTTGGTTTGGTCTTACCATGGCAGCTCCATAGTTGGAGCTGTCGCTATGAAACCACATGACATATTCGTCGTTCTTGTCGTTGTAAAGCACCTTCGGTCTCTCCACGACCGAGGCAGAAGATATGTTGGTATTCTCCTGGGGCGTGAGAACGGCGCCTCTGTGTTCCCATGACTGAAAATCAGCGGATCGGTAGCAGTTGACACCAACGAAATGGCCGCTGGTGGTCTCGCCCGTCTTGTCTTCTCCGAACCAGTAGAAGTACCCGTCTTGCTGGAGAATATCGCCTCCGTGCGCCTGGATGGGATTGCCAGAGGTGTCGGTCATGTTGATCGTTGGATGTATCTGGATGCCATCATCTGTGTTGCGTGAGAAGACGAGGCACTGAGATAGCTCAGGCAAGGAATGTGAAAGGTTCGGGATGGAGATATGCTTACCCGTTGCGCGTGCGGGATGCCTCAGGCCAGTATTAAGTGATCTCAACGGGCTCGCTAGAGCTCCGATGCCGACAATGCATGCAAGGAGAAAGCTGGTGTGCATCTTTCAGAAGAATCGGAGGTACAATTGCCAGCGGTATTGATGTTGGTAATGCGAAGAGGAGCGCTTGTGACAATGGAATTCGTTGGAGATGAATAAGTCATGAACCTTACTAATATGTGCCTCCCAGTCCTGCGGATGAGACCAGTTCATGCAACTGTTTAGAGCAGTATGAGACAAACCCTGAAACCCTCGCGTCTTCGCAAGGGAGGCCTACCTATATGATTGCCGTCACTATACAGCAAAGGATACTGGCATATGCTACTAGTTTCTGTGCATTCGGTGTCATTTGACCCGTTCGAATGCTACAACTGAGTGGGAAATGTATGTCACATGTGGGCACGAGGTTGCAGATCAGCGCTGCACGCAACTGCGGAGGAGAAGATGTACCGCGACGGAACGGGTAAATCGGGCTCCGGAGCATCCACTTACTTTTTCTGTATATACTACGTTGTTCCGTCGACAGTTCAAATACTTCGTGTTTACTCCACTCGGACTTTCTCCAACTTCACCTTTGGGTTACTCTAGCTCTGCTCAACCCTTACCTCTGAGCCTTCGCTTCTAGTTGTTCGTAGAATAGGGTAGTATCTATCAGCAGGCGAAGTTGCCGCTCGCAGCATTATTGTGTAAAGGAAATGTCCAAGACTTAACGTGCTGACACTAATGCCAAGCATTATGCGGGCCCTGAAATCGCGCAGGGGCGCAGCATGCGAACATCTCAGCACGAACAGAGTGCATGCTGTACGTTCGAATACCACCCTCAATCTCGCACACCTACATACTAACTATGGAATGCGTCTTGAACAGGATCAAGACGGTCTTACACTCGTGAGTGAGTACATGTCCTTGCAAAAGTGCATGGTAAATGGTGGTTAGAAGCAAGGCATTGCCATTCCCGCAATCTACACCGTCAGACGTTTGCCGTTTCGGTGTACCAGTGGCGGCACTGCATGCATGTGAATATCACATGTTGTCCTACAAGAGCAAAGAAGCAGAGCATGCTAGACGTTGTGTGTACAATCGCCATTGATATAGAACAGTGCTGGCCAGAAGTAAATGCCACCCTTTTTTAAACACATCTAACGCAATAGTTGAGATTACCAGGTCCCACACTGCCTTCGAGAAGAAGCACAAGCGACGTCTGAGGGCAGCCGAACTTGGAAGGACTACACTGTTAGCTGCATGTCAAGTTCCTCAACCACGGAGAAGAGCATTCGGCGACGAAGAGTCCGCTTGCGTGAACCCCAGGCTAAAGACCCCGCACTGGATGCGACTAGAAGCCGTTCGCTGCAGGGCCAGGCCGTAGTGCATTTGATCGTCCCGTTTCCCGTTTGTTTGTCCTTTGCCGTTCAAACAACGTGCCTACATGCAGCGGTTCAGGTACATGGCACAAAGGTTGACTGGGCTGGAGAGTCGGAGTGCCGAAGTCAATTTGAATGCATAACCAAGAGGAAATGCAGAGCTTTAGTACAGCAAGAGAACATTGAGTGGAGCATCAAGAGTATCAGTTCTCCTAAACCTCACTCAATTGGCGCTATGCATAAGCCACAAGTCTGGACCGACGCTCTAGCATCCGGATAGGCGACTTGTTACCGCCTTGCCGGCCTATTTCGAGCCGCAGAGAGACAGACACAGGACTTACATCCGAACACAGAGCACATAAGATAGAGCCATCTGCCCGCGTGTGCGTCTGCCCTAGCTACAACACTCTGCATCGACCATTGACCATGTCGTCCAGCAAGACCATGAAGATCTTCCAGGCTGTTCGCTCAGTTTCGATACTGTCCTCTGTTGCCGGCATCGTGCTCTTTGCTGTTGCCTTGAATATCCAGACACTTGCTCTACAAGGCAAGCAGTCCAACCTCGCCTGGGGGTACCTGCCGCTGGTCGGCGTAAGTGCTTCGGCCTTTGACGGGTTGATACGCACGATACTGATCGCTCACAGCTTGGATACTCCGTTTTCTGGAACTTCCTCTCCCTTACCTGCCTCTGCATTGGCAGCCAATACTACTTCCCCGCCGTTTCCACCTCTTGGCCGACATCTCCGCTGCCATTGCTCTCCTGGTTATGGGATATCTCTCGTTCGTGTACAACGCCGTCACCTTCTACGCAACGAAGCAAGAGACACCCCAAGTGTGGTGGATGGAGGTTGCGGGGTGATTCTGTTGTCTCTTTCTTGGTTAGTGGTAGTTGCCGTCTCATTAACCGGACCGGAAGCTGACATTCCGATCCAGCATCTCTCACTTCGTTTGCTTCTGTCACGGATGCAAGAGCGCCAAGGTACAGAGCGAAGCCGATGCCCTCGCCCGCTGCATTGAGAACGCACCGCCAGCGTACAGAAGCAGATCAGAATACTCCCCTCAACACACAGCCTGCCCGAGTACGAGGGAGGTGTATGGGAAGACGTTGAGCTACAAAAGAAGGAGATCAACATCATCGAGAGGGAGATCCGCGGCGGCAGCGCCTGAGAGAAAATGTCATTTGTCGACGATCGTATCGTGAAACAAGTGGGCTTTTCTGTAAATAGACATGCTCCACGAATCTCAAACCAGCGCCAAGGCCACATAAGCGCCGAGTTGAACATAGAGTTCCATCGTGAGCAGACGACACTTGACTGAGCTCGATCAAGTTGAGAGTATATGATGCCCAATTGAAGACTTGCCATGCCAGAAGCGCGAGCTTTCGTGCAATCAGTTGCCCGGGCCTACTTGGTAAGCAGCATGATTGGCTGTGGCCTCTCTGCGGTCGGCTGGCAGGTCTGCTCATCCCGCGTTTGGCCGGGGCGATCCGAGACCAACGGACGAAACAAGCAGGCCCTGAACGGTACCTGAACCAGACCTGGGGTGTTTCAGAAGCGGCGCGCTCGAAGAAGATGCCTGCTCATAGGCAACACTTCTTGTATGTGATTCATTGTATGCTTCTGCGTGGACCAAGGAGGAACCGGGAGCTGTCGGGCTAGACAGACTGCCGAAATTGGCCGTCGCGAGAGGCGTACCAATCGTCTTGTGACGGTAGGTCTCGAAGCGTGCACAAGCCCCGCTATGCTATGCAGTCGCCCTGCATCCTTCACACATGGTGGGCTGCTTCACCTGTGATCTGTCAGCTCTAATCACATACTTCTTTGCCCGTTGTCCACTTTGTCGTCTCTCTACCGCCACTCGTAATCACTGCTGCTTTTTGCTGCGTCCAATCTCACAGATCACAGAAACAACAACAACAACAATCTCCAGTCGCACGGCCGATCTGTTGACAACCCCACATACAGTAAGGTCGCAAGAACGTGGTTCACCAAGTGACCTGGCACTGATTCCACTCAGACGTATCATCTTTTAGACCCCGTGTGGTGTGAAGTGAAGGAAGATTACCATTGCCATCTATCAAAACCGCTATCCGTCCGGTCGCTGTCGTTTCGCTACGACCTACTCTTACCTCACCTCACCGCTCCCCACCACGCACACTCGCGTTTGGCCAGCACAAAGAGGTGGGAGACAGAACACAAAAACCGCAAGATATACTCTAGGTATTGAGAGGAAGGACTGGGAGGAATTGCAAGAGCGGGTTGGAAAGTTTGTTAGGTACGCGATGTTCCTCAAAGCAAAGAGCCAGCTGGCACCAAAGGGATGAGAAGCCCATGGACAACTGCGACAGGAGGAATGCTCCAGCCACTCTTCGGGAGAGTGGTTGTCTCCAACACAAGTTGCCGGCATGAGTCAGGAACACCGTCGCATGTGGGAATTGCTGGTGTTCTAATTCCTTTAGATGTGGCTGGTCTGCGTGGCTGAGCTCCCTTTGTCACGTTGGCTGGGCGGCATTGTTGTCAAAAGACAAAGACTGATGTCCGCATTAGGACACCACAACTTTGGCCGTTCGCTTGCGCAAATCACGACTCTCGCACAAATCCACAGGAGCAGACAGAGGCGAACTAAGGACACCCCTGCTATAGCAAAGCAGGACTTCTGCATACTTCGCATCTCAGCTGTCTCTTGATCACGCTGCGGTCTCCAGAAACACTTCTTCTCTTCCTGCCTTCAAAGACTACTCACCATGTCGCGCGCCCAACCACCAGGCGGCCGCAAGATCTCCTTCAATGTTTCTGAACAGTACGATATCCAGGATGTGGTGGGAGAGGGTGCATACGGCGTTGTCTGGTGAGCAGCAGCCTCCAGTTTGAAGCAGCGAGCTTGCGGACTGACACCCACCAGCTCAGCACTGCATAAGCCTTCCGGTCAGAAAGTTGCCATCAAGAAGATTACGCCTTTCGATCACTCCATGTTCTGTCTGAGAACCCTGAGAGAGATGAAGCTCCTCAGATATTTCAACCATGAAAACATCATCTCTATTCTTGATATCCAGAAGCCTAGGAACTATGAGACATTCACCGAGGTCTACCTCATTCAGGTCAGGATACATTCAGTCGTCCAGATAAAAGCAGACACTGATACTCAACAGGAACTCATGGAGACCGATATGCACAGAGTGATTCGCACTCAGGAGCTGTCGGACGATCACTGTCAATATTTCATCTACCAGACTCTCCGTGCGTTGAAGGCAATGCACTCCGCAAACGTCCTTCACCGTGACCTCAAGCCTTCCAATCTTCTCCTCAACGCCAACTGCGATCTCAAGGTCTGCGATTTTGGATTGGCTCGTTCCGCCGCCTCTACGGAAGACAACCAGGGTTTCATGACCGAATACGTGGCAACGAGATGGTACCGTGCGCCGGAAATCATGTTGACGTTCAAGGAGTACACTAAGGCCATCGACGTTTGGTCTGTCGGCTGCATTCTAGCTGAGATGTTGAGCGGAAAGCCTTTGTTCCCCGGCAAGGATTATCACCATCAACTGACGCTCATCCTCGATGTGCTGGGAACCCCGACTATGGAAGACTACTACGGAATCAAATCGCGTCGTGCCAGAGAGTACATCCGCAGCCTTCCGTTCAAGAAGAAGATCCCCTGGAAGGCCATGTTCCCAAAGACCTCCGACCTTGCGCTGGACTTGCTGGATCGTCTGCTTGCGTTCAACCCCTTGAAGCGTATCACTGTCGAGGAGGCGCTGAAGCACCCATACCTTGAGCCATACCACGATCCTGAGGACGAGCCGACAGCAGACCCGATCCCAGAAGAATTCTTCGACTTTGACAAGAACAAGGACAACCTGAGCAAAGAGCAACTGAAGCGTAAGCACAACACGTTTTCCAATACCTACCTCACAGGGACCCCATAGCTAACGTCTCATCGCTTAGAACTCATCTACGAAGAAATCATGCGGTAATGAATGATGTTATGCTAAACGTTTTTGTTTTTTGCAATCTCTTTCCATATCTCTCTCATCTCAAAAAGTAAATATATATTTATATACGGACCCACTACTACCGATTCCCTCCGTACTAACGGATTCTAGCAATCGACTTGTCGTACCTAGCTCTTCGCGCTCTGATAGACCCGCGAACCCTCCTCCACCTCCATCCAAGCTTTCCCGCCCTAGACGTTACAGCAGCCCTGCGAAGCAACAGAGCGACATCGACCGACCGTCTTCTCTGAATACTCCAGACCTCGATTTTGACTCTTCTGCATTTATCACGTCTCTTAGCGCTGGCTTCGCAGACATGAGAGTTGGAGACGGGGGAAGAGTGAGGGTGAGGGGAACGAATAGTGGAACCGTGGAGTGTCCTCTTGCTCTGGTTCTCTGTTCCCTTACACATTACGCGTTCAGAGGATATGCAGGAGCAAGTGGTAAATGCATCGGGGTATGGATGTACTTTCTTAGACCAACCATCATCGACGAGCAGATACTTCGTCCTTTGAAACCATATTCTTTCGTGGTGCTTTGGTCGCCTGTGCCTCGCCGAAGACCTGAGACCTAGGAGGGTGTCTTGCCACGCATTAGCGTCCCGAGTGTAACCACTGTTCTGACGCGAATTGAAAACAGTATCGTGGAACTCCTGAATGTGGGCCGTGTGCCTGGATATGAGCAGATGAACGATTGCTGCATCGCGGATGCTAGACTCTTAAGGACCTTATTAGCCAACATCAAGCATCAAGACCGAACGCATAGAGCTCGCGTGTAGACACATCGTACTACCCTACTTCCATGACACCCGGAAGTGGACAGTCACTAATACTTCACTTGAGTCTCAGTCCGCTTAGGCTTTATTCTAGTATTGGGTGATGCCAGTTTAGCCTCACCTGGGCTCGGGTCCCAAATCGTTTGCTTCTGGCCCTCACCGGCAGAGTTTACTATCCATGCGGAGGAGCGCTGCACGAAATCGTACGCGCGCCGTCCCCACAATCCACTTCCTATTCCCACAAAAAGAACGAGATTCGAGAAGAATGGGCGCTCAAAGGTATTCTGGTGATCTCGACTACCTCTACACTCAAGAAGAACGCTCACAGACAATCCCTCCCGATGCTCGCTTTCCCGCATCCCTCCTAAGCTTCTCGTGCGATACCTCATCACGTACACCTTGCAATGTATTCCAATCTATTGCATGAGCTGCCGCCAACAAGGATTAGCCCCTTGCCTTGCACGCACTCGCAACGCGCAGGGCTCAAGCACTCACCTTCTCCCTCAACATGCCGACCCACTGAGCGCCACTGACGCCCTGGTCGGCGCGGTCCTCGACCAAGAGCGTCTGGGCCCACAATCTGAGGCTGGGTTCGCCGTCCTCGCGAACGAGGTACAGCGGGGGCACGACGATGCTTCCGCATCCCTTGGCCTTGTGGTCTCTACTCTTCTCCACGACCGCGCGGACGCGCTCGTTCATCTCCGAGTCCAGCACGGGGAGCGACGTTTTGCCCTGCTTGAGTGCGTTCTTGTCGTCTGTGCCGAAGACGTCGTTGATCAGGGCTGGGACGGCGTCCCGGCCGAGCCAGAGGAATTGCGTTTGCCCGTCGTCGATGAGGTAGAGACCGTAAGGCACCAGGTTGGCGGAGGTCAGGTTGACAGGTGGTGGGAGCGCGATGGCGCCGGTGGTCGGGTCCGGCAGACCGGCAGTGTCCGGCATGTCGTGCAGCGAGTACATACGTGGGTAAATGTACTGGATCATGAGGGGCAGAGGAAGGGTGGAGAGGAGGCACAGAGCCGCGGAACGTAAGTCCGTGGGGATCTGTGCGGATTTGCGGAGTCCGAGCTGCGAAGGGTCAGTATCTGAGGTGAAGTTCGAAGTGTGATACGCTGGGAGAAAAAACATACGTTCTTGATCAGTCCGAGGAACAGCATTGGAAGCGCCCGCAGGTTGATGGGGAATTGCAGGCCACCGCCACCCATGTTGCCGCCACCAAGCTCCTTCTTATAGGTCTGCAGGAGCTCGATGATCTTGGCTTGCAGCGCGTCCTCGCTGCGTCCAAGCCGCTCGAGAGCGCCCGCTCGACCGCCTTGTGGCTGAAGTAAGCCGTGATGGCCTGCTGATCTGCGCTTGCATATACATCTGCCAGAATCTGTGTGGTTGGAATAGACAAGGTCATGACACGTATCCGACGTTCGCCGTTGCAGGTAGTATGAAGAACACCGGCTTGCAGGCAGACAAACTGCTTTGTAACCGTCTCATCGATGGCGATTTCGACGACGTAAGCCTGGTCACGAGGGAACGCAGGGAAGGCGCAGAGGTCCGAGCTGCGATTGAAAAAGTTGCCGTAGAAGGTGCTTGGACGAAGACCGGTAGTGGCACGGACACGGAGCACGGCTTCAAGCCCGATTTCTGATGACAGGTAGTCGCTGAACTCAGTGGCAAACTTGATGGCGTCCTCGGTCCTAGCAGCGTTCCAGGCTGGGTAGAAGTAGGTTTGGCCACCAGTGTATCTCGGAAGGTTGCTCAGAGATGCAACATCCTGGTATTGTGCCGAGAAGAGGAACATGTCAATAGAAACCTGCGTCTTCGAACACTCCACCGCAAAGCTCTTGTAAAAACTGTTGGCAGTCTGTAGAAGGGCGCTCTCTTTGCTAGTACCCAGCACCTTCTTGTCTTCCCTCATCTCGAGTTTGCCGTAACCGTGGTTCGGCAGCGAAGCGGATAAAACGGTGATCTTGCCCCCGACGTGCGAGATGAGCTTGTGACCTGCACGAAGCGCTGAGCCCATACAGTTCAAACCGCTCTGTGTGTTTTGGAACATTGACTGCAGCTTGCCAAGAAAGTTCTCGATATTCGCCCGGCTTTCGGCCAAGCTGACCAGCAAATCTTCAGGTGTGGGGAGGAAAGGCTCGTCAAGATCGCTCACGACAAGCATGTTGGCCTCGTTATTTGTACTGCCGTCTCTCGGGATAGAGAAGTAATGTAAGGCCGAATCAACAGCCATGAAACCAAGACGAGTTCTCCGGTCAGCATTTGGTATCCGATCCAGACTCTCATATATGCATCTCGCGGCCGTCGCGAGCAGACCGCTGGATACGGATGCATAGCTGACATCGATAAGGAAAAGATAGACCAGTGGTTGCGGAGCCCTGACCATGTATTCCTGTGGGGCGACGAATTCCATGACCGAATAGTTCAGCTCCGGTCGTTGCCATCTGTCCACGCTCTGTTGTTTGACGTTGTCCCAATCGAAAGCCTGCGGCACGTCGTTTGTCAAATTGCACATGTTGCACCTCCACCTGTGGCTGTTGTCCAAAAATGTCGCGAAGGGGTTAATATATGTCCTGCACCTCCTGCATCTTGCAATAACCTGATCTGCCTGCACCGGAACATCGTCCTCTGCATCGTGAAGCGTCGCGTATGGCTGGATGATAAGGGCGAAAGGCAACTTTGACTTTTGAGGAGCGAGTGCGTAGTTGGCACGGCATTCAGCGTGGAACGTACGTACTTTGGGGGCAGTTCGCGTGAGGTGACGGAGTTACGCTAGCCTACTGCACTATCAGCGACTATTCTCCACGCTTTGTACTGATGATGGAAAGGAACTCACGTTCTGAGGCAGGATGATTGCCGGTGGTGGTGCGTCAAGATCAGCCACATGGAAGGGCTGGCCTTGCATACTAATATCCACAGGTTGCAGAGGGTTCAGTCTCTGAGCGGCCGGAACAGCCTGAGCCTGTGGCTGCGGAGTCTGCTGCTGACCGCTAAATCCCATCTGGCCGAATTGCTGGGTCACGCCGCCCATATCGGGCGCAGGGTAGCCTGTTGCCGGTGGTTGGTAGCCTCCTGCAGCGCCATATGCTGGTTGTCCATACGCCGGTTGTTGCATAGGGACCTGGGCGCTCTGGTCTCCATAGCCTGGCTGTTGGTAGCCCGTTTGTGGTTGCTGTTGGGGGTATCCATATCCAGCTGCTGGAGCAGCGCCGTAGCCTGGGGTGGCGGCCTGAGGAGCTGCTGTTCCCGCGTTTGCGCCCGAACCAAACTCGAATGCTTGTCCCGCGTATGCACGCTTC